>OZ024742.1:254823318-254955818 GCA_964016885.1 Eledone cirrhosa
TACCAACTTTTCAACCATCCTCTTGCGTAATCACCTATATAACTCACCGGCACAGACACCCCCAAAAAATTGTTTTTCTCCACACGCCACCCACACCCACAACACGCTTAAACCCCACACACACGTGCTTCCCACCACATATTTACACCCTCAGCCTCCTGATTCCTCTACCCCCACCCCCATCCACACACGCACAGACACTCCGACCCACAAAAACACCCCCCACACACACCTCTTCCTGAACATGCAACCTCGTTTTTCCCCCAACCCTTACTTTCACATACACACACACACACACACACACACACACGCACACCTACACACACACACCACCTTCAGCCCTCACCGCTCGGACACCCCGTCTCCCTCCCCCACTCCACCCGCCACCACCTCTACTCACCCCACACCCTTCCACCACCTGTTTACCCCCTTTTAATTTCAGTTTATTTTGATCATGCCTTTATTTTTAAATTTTCTCATTCCTTGTATTTTGATCATGCTTTATTTTTATTTTTTATCTTTATTTGTTTTTTTTTCATTCGCACCGTTTCCTTTCGCTATATGTCTCTCCACCTCTCCCCTACACACCTTTTGAACTCTGTTCCCACACACTTCTCACCTGAGGAAGGGCTTATGCCCGAAACGTCGTCCCCCACCTACCCCCCACTCTCCTGAGCGTGAAATTAATAAACATTTATTGTACTGCCTCTCTGTTTTGTCCCTGTTCAAATTTTTCCATTATATATATATATATATATATATATAGAGAGAGAGAGAGAGAAAGAAATACTTCTTACATGACTAGAACTGTTTCATTCATATGAATCTATGATGAATTTGTATGAATGAAACAGTGCTAGTAATGTAGAAATCATTTCTCTATAGTTAAAGAATTCCTCGGTACAGTTGTACAGAAACCTTATTTTCCCAATATATATATATATATATACATATATATATATATATATATATATATATATATATATATATATATATATATATATATATATATATATATATATATATATATATATATATATATATGTGTGTGTGTGTGTGTGTGTGTATTATATAAATGAAAATAGAGAAATTAATGTGACCAAGAAGCCAACAGTATTTCATAATATATAAGTGACTATAACGTCATTATTATATATATATATATATAGTTACGTCCCTTTATGATCTGAGTTCAAAACCGGCCGAGGTTAACTTTGCCTTTCATCCATACGGGGTCGATAAAATAAAGTACCAGTAATGTACTGGGTAATTGCTGCCCTTGTGCCAAAAGTAGAAACAATTATATATATATATAAGACGGAGGATTGGCAGTATCGGTAGAAGGTCGGACGCCATGCTTTGACGTATTGAGTTACGTCCCTTTATGATCTGAGTTCAAATCCCGCCGAGGTTAACTTTGCCTTTCATCCTTACGGGGTCGATAAAATAAAGTACCAGTAATACACTGCGATAATTGCTGGCCTTGTGCCAAAAGTAGAAACAATTATATATATATATATATAATATTCAGATGACAATTCAATTTTGCAGAAAACTGTTAAAAATGTTTAATATTTTGCCATCAGCTATGGCAAGCGTACAACAAACAGCAAAATCAACAGAAAAAACAATAGACACAACTACAAACGGAAAACCCGACAACCACAACAACAACAACAACAACACCAAAAAAAACAGTCATAAATAATAATAACGTTACCTCTAACTCCGCATGTACTGGCGTCACCATGGAAACCAATATGGACAACAAAAATAAAAACAAGATGAACCACACATGGTACAACAGACCCCCAAAACAACAGAAAAAACAACAGAAAATAAAACCATTGACACAACTACAAACGGAAAAACTGACAACCACAACTAAAACAATAACAACAACACCAAAAAAACTTTTGCGCAAACAGTCATCAAAACACAAGAGTTCAAAGATCTCGATATCTCCAATGCGAAACAGATGCTCTCTGAAGCAAAGGAGTTTATCACTTTCGGTGAAAACGGTGAATTTCAGATAAACTCACCCCCAGAAATTCGTCTGGAAACATTTCGAAGGACGATTACCTTCAGAACTGTTTCAAATGAAACAAAACGATCAGCATTCCTCAGTCAAGGGGAAATTGAGGCAACGTTGAAGGAGATATTGCCAAACATTGACTTTATGCAGAGGGCTAAACAGAACGGGAGTATTTCAGTACACAAAAGCGAGGCCCTTGCACAAAGATACTCAGTGACGCCAATACTCTCACAAAAATACACCTTTTTCCCTATATACCTTGGAAAAATGACACAAAAAATTAGAGTTTCAAACATACCACCAAATATTAATATTTGGTGGATATTGGCAGGATTATTAGAGGAGAGAAAAGACACCATTCTCTCCATCAAAAAGTCAACTAGAGACACCTGGTCTGGTACAAATTTGGAGATTCTGGTGCAAATGAGCCCGGAAAGACTCTTCAAAATACCAGAAAAAGTGCTGGTGGACAACAACAGCCACATAAATATTTCGGTGGAGGGAGAAAACCACATTGCTTTCGTTGCAATAGCACCACACACCTAAAGGCCTCCTGCCCTTTACAAACACGCTCAACCAAAACAATACAAAAGAAAACACTATTACCAACACCAACACCAAAACAACCACCACAACAACAACAATTCACGAAACAAGCAAACACCAAAACAAACAGCCACTCAACCAACAACAACAACAGAAAAGAAAAGAAAACAAAAGAAAACAAAAGAAAACTCCCGGACGAACAACAAACTAAAACAACACAACACAAACAACAATACGCATACATCAACACAAACAACAAGAGTGTGATGGAGGTCATCTCCCAAAACCCCAAGGTGGAGACGGAGGGCAAAACTTTCGTCAAAGCAGAATCGTCTCCACACCTTAAACTTATAAGGGTTTCTAAATTTTCGTAGGACGTGGGCAACCCCTGCCAGAAACGCATCAACCGCGTCCTGTTAAAATGTTTCTCCAGCCCACTCAACACCCCCTCCAGCACCCAATTGGAGATTGAACAACCCGATCTCCAGGAAACGAAAAGGTAACTGCACCTTTTCGTCCTTTTTCTCCAGTTCTTCTTCACCAACATGGCTAGTTTACGAGTTGGAAGCGTGAATGTGCGTGGCCTAGGGATACCCTGGAAACAGGGCCAACTTTTAAACGACCTTAGGTTACACGGTATGGATGTGATAGCCATCACCGAGTCCAGGATCCACAACAGGCAGCAACTAACCCCCATCTTCGACGACTTTGAGATCTACGCATCTCCCTGTCAGCCGGGAGGTGAAGAGGGAGTGGCTGTCATGTTTCGTAAGAACCTAGTCGTCGAAGTACAGCAAGTACACTTGGACCCGGAGGGTAGTCCTAGACGTGAACAGTATTGGCAGTGGAGCCTTCAGATTGGTGGCCGATTATGACCCGACCGGGCAATAGCAAAAATCACGGCCAGACTTCTTTAAGCGTCTAGAGTCTTTTCTGCGAACATCTTGCTCCTTACTTTTAGTGGGGGACTGGAATGGTATCCTAGATGCACGATGGGACTATGTGGGAGCATGTCCCAGTAGAGAGGGTGCAACAGCCTCAAAACTTTAATCGGCCAATTCTAACTGGCCGATAGGTATTGACTGGATTTCCCGACTGCACCACAGTGGACGTGGGCAAACCTCAGCGGGACATCTAGATCGTATTTACATAGGTTCTTCATTAGAGAAAGGGACAAGAAGATGTTAAGCTGTCCACGAATGCACATGGTTGCCTATTCAGATCACAAATTAGTCGTCTGCATAGTCAACTGTGATAGAACACATAGACAGGGACCCGGATACTGGAAGCTGAACGTGTCGTTGCCGGCACGTAAAGTTTACAGTGAACGGATAAGTAGACTAGTCAAGCAATAGTTAACGGGAGCCATCGTCAACAATAGATGCTAGTACTCTCAAGAAAACAATTAGAGTAGAATCGATAGAGTTTAGCAGAGAGTTAGCCTTAGAGAATAACAAAATAGAAAGAGAACTAGTAGCCAAGGTAGAGGAGGCACTTAGAAGTGGCAACGCGGCTAGAGTGTTAGCCTCGAGAACGGCACTGGACCAGTGCTTCGATGCGAAACACGAAGGCTGCGTGGTCAGAAGCAAAACACGTGCTCTGGGAAACGAAGGAGCGAAAGCTGTCAGCTGGGCCCGATTGACGGAGGCAAAAAAATGGCAACAAGTCCACGATTCGGTCCTTGAAAGACAAAATCGGACGCGTGCTAATTGACCACAAGCAAATGTGCGCGGCCTTTCAGCAGCACTTTGCGCAACTGTTTGAGCAGAACGACGGTGAGTCGAACGGGGCAATGGACTTTAGTTCATACCTCGACGGCCTACCGCGTCTCTCGAACACGAACTCCGAGATACGGGACGCTCTGGGCCGCTGCGGGAAACGCAAGTCACCCGGACTAGATGGTCTACCCTATGAGTTTTACATAGGCATGCCGGACTTGTTCTGTTGCATCCTCGAAGCCGTCTACTGCAATTGGCAGCTGAACGGAGAATTCCCAGTTCTGCAGGCAATGGCGTAGTAACGCTGATCAGGAAATACGAGAACAAGGGGGACGAAATTAACAACTTCAGGCCCATAACTCTGCTCAACACAGAGTTAAAGATTTTGGCCAAGGTGCTAGCGACGAGGTTGGCGCTTGTCGTCGAGAACCTGATAGGGAAAGCGCAAACGTGTGCAATCCCGACCAGGTCCATACACGACAACTCCACCTCATGCGATACATCATAGACAGGGTGGATCAGTCTAAGGCATTCGATAAGGTCGACCATCGATACTTGGAAGCGGTTCTCTACTGCGGTAATTGTAGCTGTTGCAGGGCATCCCTCTAGAACCGGGACTGCGCAAAGTGGTGTTGGCTTATGCCGACGACGTGTCGGTAATGGTGTCAAGCACCTCGGAAATCGGGGTGATCGGCAACTTACTGAAAGAATACGAAACGCTTACGGGAGCAAAACTAAACCCGAACAAGTCTGTCGGTTTGCAACTCGGTACGTGGAGAGGCAAACCGATGACGTCCGACAGCGTCGTTGGACGCTGGACGGACGGACCGGTGAAATTGCTCGGGGTTTGGTTCGATCCAGACCTCCAGGGGGAGAAAAACTGGAACGAGGTCACGGCCAAGTTGTTTGCGCTCACCTAGAAGTGGGCAGAGTACAAACTGTCCTTGAAAGGTCAAGCGGAGGTGGCAAACACTTTCATAGCGTCAGTCATCTACTACCGCATGACTGACGTGCCTTGTCCCCGTGAACACCACGCCAAGATGGAACACATGTTCTTCCAGTTTCTGTGGAAGAAACAGGCTTCGCTGGTGAGGAGATCCGTCTGCTGTCAGCACCCTTCCAACGGGGGGATGGGAATGCCGTGGCTGATGATGCACAAACATGCGCTGAGGCTGCGGCATCTCCAGTTATTCCTCACCTACCCCCAACCGGTGTGGGAACCGTTTGTGAGACATCTCGTCTCACTGACGGAGCTGCAGTCCTGAGTCAAGAAAAGACAGAAAACGATGGGCGCCTGGCACATTGAATGCGCTCAGGCGCTCACAATCCTCTGGCAAGCAGGCAGAGCAATCAGTGGAGCTCCACTTCGACATTCTATAAAGGGATTGTACGTTACAAGGGCGATGACGTGCTCGGAGAGACTCTGGGCGTCGAAGACGATGAGCCAGTCTGTTTGGTAGGACTTTCCGCCCGTGACCTATGGACAACTTCCAGGGAGTCCCTGGCCTGGCAGTGCTACCGAGGAGCTCTACCAGTTCGTGACGAGATCTACAGGCACGGACGCCCCGGCAGGGATCCTTCCAAGAGGACGTGTCCAAGATGCGCCAGGACATTGAAACAGTTCTGCACGCAATTGTACACGGCCCGGGCGTAATCGACCTGTGGAACTATGCAGAACAAATGCTCTCGCGTATGGGACAAATCCAGTTGACTGCCGAGTCCATACTAAGGATCAAACCGCCAGCTTCTTTCAAAAGCGAAAGAGAGGCAGTTTTTCTCTGTACAGTGACTATGGTGAAAGAGGTTATATGGTTGACGATATTGAGAGGACTGAGGACAGATGCCTTTCTCTCCGGACAACAATTGATTCCCTTCTTTAAGTATCACTTTAGAAGGAGAATCAGAGTGGAATGAGAGGCACTGAACCCCAGTAAATTTACTGAAAGGTGGGTGAATGTGGCAAAAATGGCCCGAGTGATTGGGCCTTCTCTGTTTATATGCCTGTAGGTTAAAGAAAAGAGCAAAAGGAAGAAGGAGATCTTGCACAACATACTCCTGAAGTTGAGGGTTGTTCTATCGACGGGGTATTAAACAACCCATTTGTGGCGCTTCCCCCCTATTGGGGATTTCGATTGCTATAATTGTTTGTTTTATATTTTTTACACGACTGTATGTAAAATCCCCGGCATGTCTTTGTATTGTCCCCTTTTCTTGTGCGCCCTTTTGGCAAATAAAGAAATCTATCTATCTATCTCTTTCTATATATATCGATTTATCTATCTATATATCTCTTTCACACACACGCACACACATACTTGCTTTGCTCTCTCTCTCTCTCTCTCTCTCTCTCTCTCTCTCTCTCACTCCATCCCTTTTCCAGCATGACAAACGCTTTACACGACATATACACCAATTTTAATATGAGAAATTGGAAGTTTTCTACCGTTCTTTGCAAGAATATGCCTTTAGGGGTAAATAAAGAAACATCAGAAAATAGCTATGATATTCAATATCAAACACATTTAAAACTATATCGTGAGTAATCTCCACAGTGAAAGATTTTCCACATGTGCAAATGACGTCATGTTATTGACTAAGTTTTATCGTATCTGATATGAAAAGATATATATACATACTGATACGGTGCAAGCAAAATATATTGCAAACAAACAAGAATATAAGCCAAATGACATTATCATCATCATCATCATCATCATTATGATTTTATGTCCGCTTCTCCCGATTTACAAACGTTATCTGGTTCGAATACAGCACAGCTTCCTTCTACCTTGCACTTCTTTATTATCTCCTCTGTCGTATCCAACATTCTGAGATAACCTCTCACCACTTTCGCTTAGGTATTCTTCGGTTTTTCTCTTCTGTATCTTCCTTCCATTTCTGTCATATTTTCACTCAATGATCATTATCCACATGCATCATATGTCCATACCAATGCAGCCTTCACCCATGTCCTTTGATTCCGTCATCCATGCCCTCTGATTCCTTTTATGTTCGATTTTTCTTTCAGTCCATCCATACCACGTTGCCCATGCACATTAACATTGCGCACACATCAGGGAATGGTCACTTCATTTTTCTCTAGCCTTCGCATATCATCCATCCATCCATCTATCCATCCACCAATCTAGCTGTCTAGCTATTTATCTATCAGATACATACTTATGTATTATTTCACTGCAATTGTTGATTACGGAGTTGTCTTCGTTTAATTAATGGTATCTAAATATATGATAACAAGTTAAACTGAAACAGTAATATTAAAACTACGAGTAGTTATTTATTAGTTTAGTTAGCACGAGCTCCCGTCCAGGTCAAAGCCATAAACTCCCTTTTCCACACCTTTCTGGACGAATTCCAGGTCAGTGTCATACTTCAGGTTCTCACCCCTACACTTCTTTGTCTATTATTTCTATTTTCAGTTCCTTAATAGATACAAGGCCAGAGTCCTGTATCAGGATGTCGTTGTATATGATATGACATCCACCAAAGTCTCTGTTTATCCTTGTATTTTCAGTTGCTGGATAGCTCCCAGACCAATACCTGAAGCAGTATCTTACTCCAGGATGTCACTGTCTATAACATTACATTCTCCACGCTTTCTCATGAATACCGTGAATCCGAAGCACCAGGCTTCATGTTTCCTCTCCTCTATATCGCACTGAATTTATTGATAGACGAAGTTAACATTCTCTGATCTTCTCACGTATCTATGGGGAGGTACCCATAGTCATTCATTTTAGTGTGCTGCTGTCATTGCACATCCAATGCCACGTAAGTATCGTTGCGTAACATATAATATAGTTGTGTAACATATAGTACTGTTGTATAAAATATAGTATCGTTGTAACATATAGTATCATTGTAACATATAGTATCGTTGTAAAATATAGTATCGTTGTAAAATATAGTATCGTTGTAACATATAGTATCGTTGCGTGATATATAATATCTTTGTGTGGCATATAGTATTGTTGTGTGATATATAGTAACGTTGTGTAACATATAGCATTGTTGTGTAATATATAGTATCGTTGTGTAACATATAGTATCATTGTAACATATAGTATCGCTGTGTAACCTATAGTATCGTTGTGTAACATATATTATTGTTATGTAACATAGTATTATTGTGCAACATATAGTATTGTTGTGTGAGATATAGTATCACTGTAACATATAGTATCGTTGTAATATATAATATCGTTGTAATACATAGTATCGTTGTAACATATAGTATTTCTGCGTTACATATAGTAATGCTGTGTAACATATAGTATTGTTGTGTAACATATAGTATTGTTGTGTTACATATAGTATCGTTGTAACATATAGTATTGTTGTAACAAATAGTATAATTGTGTAAGATATAGTATTATTGTGTAACATATATTATAGGTGTAACATGTAGTTTTCTTGTAACATATAGTATCGCTGTGTAACATAAAGTACAGTTGTGTAATATATAGTATAGTTGGGTAACATATAGTATTGTTGTAACATGTAGTACAGGAGCGGTGGAAGCATTTCTGAATTGGGGGAGGCCAAATATGATCAATTTAGTTGTAGCCATTAGTTTAGCTGTTATTATCAAATATCAACCAAGATAAAAAAAAACAAAAAAACTTCGATATGTGATAAACAAAACCTGTACATAAATTGTAGCATATATACAAACAGATGTGTGTTTTGGTAGTTTGGGGAGAAAATATCTAATTATGGGTGAGAGGGCATGACACCCTTTTTTTCCCAGCGGCCCTGTAGTATTTTTGTGTAACATACTGTGAAGTTGAGTTGTATGACAACCGTTAAGAGACTGTTTTATGTTTTATGTTTATTTCTTGTGGATCGATGTTAATGTTCATGTCTCAGTAATAACCACACCTTGACAGATCATCTTTAACCCTTTTCATACGAAACTCTCTGAAAACGCAATTGCTTCTATGATAAAAGTTGTTTATTCTAAAATGCTTAATGTTATCTAAAAGCCTTCCATGAAACGTTTGTGTTAGACCCTTTGTTAAGTTTTGTTTAAAACACTGACTTAATAGCATGAAATGTAAGTATATGACTAGATCCTCCCAAATTCCCGATTATTTTATGAATTATCTGAAAACCATTGCCAATGAATCTCAAATAATTTTGAAAATATAGTAAGGAGAAGGTTAGATGTTTGCATGGCGGGAGTAAGAAAGTTGGTATGTCAGGTGGATGTATTCGAATTCGTTTTTCTTTTGAATATTATAATATTATCTTAAGTATATTGCATTAGCTATGTCTTGAATAGGACGATTTTCACTGTGAACAATATATTCACTTTTTCTTGTGAAATTGCTGCAAAACAGGAATTCTGTTAGGGAAAGAAAACATCCATTAACAATATATGGCGGAAGCAGATTATTACCAATTATGTTATATATATATATATATATATGTATGTATATATATATGTGTGTGTGTGTGTGTGTGTGTGTGCGCGTACGTGTGTTTGTGTTTGTGTATGTATGTATGTATTCAGGCAGCTTGAAATGTCACCTTATACAATTTTTCCTATTGATGAAAGCTGTTGAGAATAACAGCGAACAGGATGAACTTAAGAATATACTTACGTTGCACAAGAAGTATATATAAGATAGAATGGAATGCATTAATGGGGCATAATTTGAATTATGGATTGCGTTACGCAAATATTTCACGTAAATTCATGAAACAATAAAATTGCATACTTTCCTCCCAGACACATTGAGATATCTAAACTTATATAAACAGATCCCGGGTACAATTAGGACTACACATACTTCCTAAATAATTTATCTTTTACTCCGTTCTAAAGCATTCTCTGATTTTCACACACTGTTTATTCATTTGGAAAATTTTGTACTAATCTCATACACTATTTCACCAATATATCCTATAGACTTCCGAGCCTCCTCCTTTGCTAATTATGTCGCCAAGGTAAAAGAACGACTCAACTTCTTCTATGGAGCCTTCCCGGGAAGGAGGTTTATTTCATTGGTGTTCATATACATTTCCCACATATAATTATAATGCGTAGGAAAGTTGAAGATATATATATATATATGACAGTCGATCGACTTTGATAAAATCGGAGGAAAAATGTTTCCATTGGTCTTTCCAATTGCTAATACTATCTATCGGTCGCAACTCCAGGTAGAAGGAGCAACGTGAAATAAAGTGTCTGCTCAAGGACATTACGCATCGCCCGGTCCGAGAATCGAACTCACAACCTCACGATTGCGAATCCAATTTTCTAAGCACTCAGACACGCGCCGTCATATATATATATATATATATATATATATATATATATATATATATATATATATATATATATATATATATATATATATATAAATGAAATAGAATGAAACGAAATTTCATTTCTCACTCTTAGTACGGCACTTACTTAAATGTAAGTATGTATGTATGTATACGTACATACATATATGTATACAGACGTACAGTAGTTTGTATATATATACATACATGCACACATATATATATGCACGTTTCGGTTTACCGCACATTTATTATAATGCTCGGTTTGTTTGTTTGTAAACAAACAAACAGTCCATATTACGCCGTACAGTGTTTAGGCAACCACGTTACCTTTTTGTTCAACACTGACACAGGAACGATGTACTAGTTCCAAGCTTATTAGCTATCGTCAGCATCGTATACCTTCCTGCCAGATGGTTGAACGTCTGAAAGTATATACTTTCCTTAGGCATATTAACGGCTGAGCAGCCTAATTTGCATATCGAGTGAGTTCAGTCGGCCGGGCACACCGAAAACAATAAATGGAATAGAATGAAACGAAATTTCATTTCTCACTCTTAGTACGGCACTTAAATGTAAGTATGTATGTATGTATACGTACATACATATATGTATACAGACGTGCATTATATATATATATATATATATATATATATATATATATATATATATATATATATATATATATATATATATATATATATATACTTATATATATATATATATACATATACATACATTCATACATACATACATACATACATACATATATATATATATATATATATATATATATATATATATATATATATGCAAAAGTTCTATTTAAATTGTTGGGGTACAACAAGCAAATATTATTATAACTGATATAAAGCACTCGACAAATATTTGGAGTAGATATACAATATTAATAAATGGAAACTATATTTATAGAATGGAAACTATATTTACAGAAGTGAATATTTCAAAATGCTTTGCAAACGGGGGAAGACAGGAAGACGATACTTTGGTTCGTGGAAACGTTCCCTGGCAAAGAACGGGAAAAAACGAATATATGTCATTATTTGGAGCGGTGAAAAACAATTACACGCAAAGACAAAACCACGTTTATGGTATAAAAGAAGTCGTAGACTAATATAGATAGTTCATAGAGACGTTCTCTGGCAATGAACGGAACAAACGAAGATAATACGTCATATGATATGTGGAACGTGGAGAACAATTGCACGCAAAGACAAAACCACGTAAATGGTATAACTGAAGTCGTAGACTAAAATTCTAACTAGGAAAGCGAATGATTCTCGGCTTCAGACTTAAGAATAAAGTAAATAAAATACAGAGGTAATTAAAATTAAATAAATACTACACGCATCCATATACGTACATACACAAGCATACGCGAAAACACTCGCCATAGGTATACAAATACACGCACATATAAATATATGTGCGTGTATACAAATAATTAAATAAACGTATATAAATAAATAAATACGTATATAACAAGCGCACACACATACCTACATGTAAATACACATATGTTCGGAGACGTACGTCAACCAAAACACGAAGTACAGATATGCACACACGCTACATACGTACGAACCCGCATACTCACACAGACGCAAAACTCACGTATACACATAACCAAAAGCATATGTACCAGAATATATAAAATATACGCCATAACATATACAATCAAATATACGTACGAGAAAGTATACGTACCTTCACAAAACATACAGGTAACATATAGTTACCTATACAAATAAGTAATGGTATAAACATAACATATACTTAACTACCAGACCAAGATGTAAAATATCCGCGTATAAATCGTACTATCCGTTAGGGTATAATGCAGGGCTGTAATACAGGAAAGTTTTGTGCAATTTATGTTTACAAGCCGAAATTGTCTCAGATTTTTTGTTTAAGATGTGGTCTGTGGCGTAGAGTATTTCCATGGCCTCAGCGGCGCAGAGGTCACATGGTCTTTTATTTCCGTTATACGATTAGCCTTAGCTAGGATCTCCCAGTGTAACTTATATTGGGTGTGGTTGTCTTTTAGACTCCAGATATAAGCTGAAAGTGACGTCATATTCCTTCTTAGAAAGTAACGAAAAGAATGGGTATGCATGTAAAGACGCTGCTTGAATCTATTGGCGGTTAACCCTATGTAGGCCCTACGTGACGTGGGTGTTTCAACCTTACATTTGTAGAGAATGTTACTAGAGAGGCATTTCCCGGATAGGGGGCAGTCAACCCGATTCATACAATTACAGTTAGTACTAACTACAGGGTTGCACGCGTTCCTACGGCTAGGTAGTTTACCTAAATTTGAAGCTGTGATGTTATGTGCAAGATTAGGAGCCGTAGAGTAAGAAATGTTAATAGTATTTCTATTAAAAATGTTACTATGTTTATGTTTAGGAGGAAAATTCTTCGTAATAAGGGATAGAAAGATCTAGCTTATGGTGTGACCACCTCCATATTATATGGTTGTTTCTTTGCTTAAACTTTAATCTGTGATTTTAATAAATATTTGCTCTACAGTTCTTATATATTTGATATATATTTATCCTTATCGAGCCCTCTTTGTATTTTAGTCTTCAAATTTATTATTATTACTATATATATATACACACACACACACACACACATATATATATATATATATATATATATATATATATATATATATATATATATATATATATATATATATATATATATATATATAATATATATATATATATATATATATATATATATATATATATATATATATATATATATATATATACATGTATATATATATATATATATATATATATATATATATATATATATATATATATATATATATATATATATATATATATATATATAATTCTTGAGAAACCATCAGGAATCACTGATGATTCCTGATGATTTCTCAAGAATGAACCAGTTCTAGTCCTGTAGAATCTCATCTATATTAAAACTTTTATACTCTGCTATGTATTGAGTACCTTACTTACTGTCATTTACCTCCGATTCAACCCGAAATAACTTACCTATATATATAATATATATATATATATATATATATATATATATATATATATATATATATATATATATATATATATATATATATATATTTATATTAATATATATATATATATATATATTTATATTAATATATATATATATATATATATAACGGGCGATGCGTTACATAACGGGCGATGCCTTATGTCCTTGAGCAAGACACTTTATTTCACGTTTCTCCTTCTACCCGGAGTTGCGACCGATAGATTGTATTAGCAATTGGAAAGACCAATGTAAACTTTTTTCCCCGATATCTTGTCTTTCTTTCACTGAACGCTCACCAGACAGTTGCTATTCCACTGGTCTCCAAATCCCTTATATTCACTTCCTTTCCAGTGTTACGTACTGTATATATATAACCCTGCCCTTCACAAATCACCTAAAGATTTTTATATGATGTTACAGTAGAAATACCCATTTATCTTCACTTGCCCAATATATATTCTGTTCGCTTATTTGTTATGTTTTCTGATGCATCACTCTCACACATAAATCAATTTATTTTAAAAATATTTTTTAACCTGCCAATATCAATCCAATCCCACACTAACACACAACATTGAAATTTCACAAAGTGGCTGAAGAGGAGTTGGATATTGTACTAGTTTGTCGTTTATCTCCATTTATATATATATATATATATATATATATAAATACAATCTAAGTTTTTCGAATATTAATAATAATATTCGATTCGTTTGCAATTAGACCCTCATTCTTGCTCTTGTGTTGGCATGTAAACAGAACTGTAGACACTTATGTTTCTTTGTGATTACCCTTCATCAGTATAGTTTACTGTTCTCCTGCCAACTGTCAGAGCTTGTGAAAATATATGATATTTTCTAAAATATACAGTGACTGATCGGCCTTATTTGCATATTAGCAGACTGGCTGATCAATCAGATCTCCATGTTAGTAGATCCACTGATCAGCCAGATTTGCATATCAGCAGATAGGCCAGTCAGTTTCCTGTATACGAGTGATTAATGGCCGGCTTTGCCATATTGAAATAACTAACAACAAAATTATCGCTCTACATGGCTAAATACAATAAATGTAATCTGAGTTTTTTTTCATATAATAGTATTCGATTTGTTTGCAATTATGTAAACAGCCTCTTTTATGCCAAGTCAGTAGAATGAGCCCCTCATTCTTGCTATTGTGTTGGCATGTAAACAGAACTGCAGACACTAATGTTTCTGGGTGATTACCCTTCATGAGTGCAGTTTACTGTTGACCTGCCTATCTGACTAGCCTATCTGCTGATATGCAAATCTGGCCGATCAGTGGATCTGCTATTATGCAGATATGATTGATCAGCCAGTCTGCTAATATGCTAATCAGACCAATCAGTCACTGTATACTTTAGAAAATATCAGACATTTTCACAAGCTCTGACAGTTTTCAGGTGAACAGTAGAGACATGATGGTAATATAGACAACATAGAAATTTAAATAATATCTAAACATAGAAAGGACTCAACAGTTAGACAAATCATAGATAGAAGCAACTGAAACAGAACTAAGAAAACCAAAATTGAACAGAAAAAACGAATGGAATAACAACAACAGCCATACCCAAGGTAAATATACCATAGACCAAGGTAAATATAAATAAATAAATATATATATACACAAGTACAATAACAACAAACGCACATAAACACACACTAGTGAACAAAGATAGAATACAAAAACACATAGTCACAAACACGAACATACACACCAAACAGAAAACACACACGCAAACATATGTGCAAACAGAGACAGGGACAAGAATAATTAAATAAGTAAATAATTAAAATAAAGATGGCATAGACATTACAATACAGTACCATAATAGTACCACTGATGATGTCACAGATGCGTGACGAAAGGACTTTGATGGACTATATATATATATATATATCTATATCTGTATTTTTAACCGTTGGTCAATCAATGATAAACATTGATTGCCAGATCAATCAACTACAACTACAGGGATATAAAATATACAGAAGCGAAAACCAATCCAGACCTAACAGTGAGTGTGTTTTATTATTATTTATTCGCAATATTTTAACAATATGACCCTGCCTAAATAAAAAAATATTTATATATATATATATATATATATGTGTGTGTGTGTGTGTGTGTGTGTGTTCATATGTGAGTGTGTATACAGAGATAGAGAAATAAACAAATAGAATAAAGTAATGTAATATGTCTTTCGTATGAGCCTGTCATAATGTATTTATCTATCTCTAAAATCAATTAATATACTCTCTTCATACATCCAACCATCTCTGAGTTGATGTGGTCATTAAAGTCATGAAGTTTACTATACAATTACCAAAACAGTAATTAGCTATTACTTTACATGTTTTCATCGTCTAAAACAGATCGATCTCTTGAAAGGGGATATTAGATTGACCTTTTTCTGTCGATTAATATATATACACAACCCCGTGCTGAATTAGTATTATTAAGAAAATTAATGTTTATTTTATAACTGGGAATTATTATAAGAAAACGTAAATCTTAATTGCTTGAATTAAAGATTATCCCCAAATCCATCAACTAGTTATAGATATAGACGCACGAATGGCTGTGTGGTTAAGGAGATCTCTTCACTACATACGTGTAGGCATGTATGTATTGTTAAGGAGATCTCTTCACAGGTATAAATGTGTGATTAAAGAGTTCACTTCACAACATAGGTACAGGTATGTATGTGTGATTAAAGAGTTCTCTTCACAACATAGGTACAGGTATGTATGTGTGATTAAGGAGATCACTTCACTACATCGGTGCAGGTATGTATGTGTGATTAAGGAGATCACTTCACTACATCGGTGCAGGTATGGTTGTGTAGTTAAGGAGTTCACTTAACAACATAGATATAGGCATTGCTGTATGGTTAAGGTGATCATTTCACAATGTAGGTACAGGTATGACTGTGTAGTTAAGGAATTTGCTTCGAAACAACCTGGTTTGGGGTTTATTCCCACTGTGGAGCACCTTAGGTAAGTTCCTTCTACTATAATTTTCTATTTATATGAAACGCTACCCCTATATTAAATTAATTATCTCTTCATCATCATCACCAATTTAACGCACCCGGTACACCCAGTAATGAAGTTAGTATTAGGAAAACATACCAAATATGGAACATATGATTGAGATGAGGTCATTTGAACCCGTCTAATCTCTAACCGTTACAAACAATCCAGTTCATGGCAGTGCAGAAAGCGAACAGAAAAACGATGATCATGAAGATCTTTGTTGATATATTTCTGCTAATACAATTTATCTCCATGAACAAAACTTTAGGTCTGGCATTTCAAATTTGAATGAAGAGAATTTTTAAACACACAAACACTGCATGAATTCTTTAACTATATGATTTAGTCTCTGAAATAACATGGATGCATTGGCATTTTACAATTTTACATAGCTATAACTTAATGTTGTGTTGTTTTTACATTGATATAGTCTGATGTTGTTGTTGCTGAATTGCTTGGCTTGCATATCACTAAAATATACTGTTCATTTTTCATCTTTCTCAAAGGTAATAACATTTAGGAAGCGATATGTTTACGAGGGTGAATCTGACATGTCGCAAGATAAGGAATATTTATATAAATATATATGGTCACTAGATTTAATAACATTTACAACATTACACCAGTTTGCTAAGAGTAGCGACAAAATATATATTTTAGATTTCATTTCAATACATAAAGATTACACACAGCATGATATAATGGTTAAGAAGTTTGCTTCGCAATCATTACTTCTGTGGTTCATTTCCAATACACGGCATCTTAGGCAATTCTGATTTACCATAGTTTTGAGTCGACTCATGCTCTAAAAGTGAAATATAAAAACCAGACGATTGGACTATACCAGTAATTCAAAGGGCTAACCATGTCACCACTGTGTCATGCTGCATTTCCCAAAGAATTTTAAGGATACATACGTATGTGGAATTTTCAACCACTTAAACATTCATTTCATGAGCACCTTGTTTTGCTGGTCGAACAACTGAAACATTTATTGTCGAAATCGAAGGAGGTCCATTCACTGCTTAAAATACTACAAGCACTGTTTCTAAAAATAAGACCCCCCCCCCCCACACACACTCACACATTTATTTATAGATAGTAGCATTAGCATAGCGTGATTCATAATAGAAGTGTATTCGAAAGCATTGTGAGTCTCAGTACAAAGTAATTAAACGTCACTAAACGTCACTAAACGTCACTAACGATGGATAAAGAATCCTGAAACACTAGCGTCTGGCGCACTCACACGGATTACTGTGACCTATATATATATATATATATATATATATATTAGGAAAAGGAAAAGAAAATGCTGACAAATTTTTCCCAGTGAAAAATAGTTTAATTAGGAATAAGTATAAATTAGTAATAAGTATTGGTTAGTATTCAGTTTTAGTTTTAAGTTTTTACCGGTTGCGCATTTCTAATGCTTTTCAAAAATAATTTTGAGATAGAGCGCTCGTGATGTTTGCTCTAAGATTAGAGCAAACATCACGAGCGCTCTATCACAAAATTATTTTTGAGAAGCATTAGAAATGCGCAACCGGTAAAAACTTAAAACTAAAACTGAATACTAACCAATACTTATTACTAATTTATACTTATTCCTAATTAAACTATTTTTCACTGGGAAAAATTTGTCAGCATTTTCTTTTCCTTTTACCAATATATCACAACTCGTGTGTTACACCTCTATTTTTTTAAATATATATATAGTGTATGAGACAACGTTTCAATCTTAAATGTTTTTATTATATATCGAACGTTACATATGTTTTACAGCTGATTGGTTGGAGATCTTTATCGATATGATAGACCTCAGATCTATACTGGAGTCCCCTCCATGACAAATATAAGGACTTCGAACCGATAGTCTGCGAAACATATGTAATGTACGATATGCAATAAGATATTTTAAAATTGAACTTTTCTAGTAAAAGCATTGAGAGCGCGCATAATCCTGCCAGCTACAGTAACCAACACAATTACTGAATAACCTACACACAAACAGAAACACACATCTACACACACGCACACGCACACACATACACACACACACACACATATATGATTATATATACATATATATGTACACACACACACACACACACACACATATTTATATATATATATATATATGTGTGTGTGTGTATGTGTGTGTATATATATATTAGTGGGGAATATTCTATGATTACAGACAATTCTAGCTGCAACTTAGAATGGAAGACAAAATTCTTTGATGTGAATTGCTAAAGAGATTACATAATTAGAAATTTATTTGTTTTCCATAACATCTTTGTAGAATAGAATGAAAGAGATGATTGCATCATCTGATATGTATCTCTGGGATCTGCTAGGTATTTTTGCAAAGCCCATTTTAAGTTTACAAACGAATTAATTGTAGATGGAATAAGTCCTGTTTGTGCGTGGAACGAATTGCTTATGAAATTTTTGCCCTTAATATTTTATTTAAAATTTCTTGTATTATCGCCGAGAAAATGTATTATGTTTGAGAGATCTTTCCTAGCCCACATACTGATGATGTGATCACGACTAAAGAGATTGTTCACACACACAGGCAGCTAAGTTCGCTGGGAGATTCATGTGTCTACGAAAATATTATTAATATCTAGTGCGACACATTGTTTTCAAGAAAATTCTCAAGTACTCGTGTGAAGTGTGTGCGACATGAAAGAGTTAAGGGGAAGAGATTCATTACCATAATACTAATTTCAGAAATGTTATCGTAACATTGCTGTACTTACACTTGAAAATACTCGAAAATATTACAACCACACGATGAGTTTTTTTATTTTTTATTATTTTGTTTCACTACTTGGCTGATGAAATCTTATAATTAAGCAAATAAGTTCACATCATTGACACAACAAATGATGTTACAATGTTATTTCATGTTCACTGTTCGGTGCTCAAAATATCATGATCAAATTTTTTGTTAATCTCATTTAGAAATACTTAATCTCACATTGAATTAGCAAGGTCTCACTTTAAACTGATATCTCTTCAACTTGGAATTACAGATATTGTAATTATATATGTACGTCTAAAACATTTCAGTGCATGTTACTAATACCGTATTTATATATTTTACACCTCAGTTTACATATTGAGTTCCTGTTACATTAAAATCAATTGTGTCTTTCTCCTATAATAATAACAGAAAGGATTTTCGTTTACACTTGATATACTAGAAACCTATTAGCATATCTCTAACAAAGATCAAACAAACCTTTTCAGTTCTTTTAGAAACTTATTTATTTCATAAAATATTTGAGCTAATGATGAAAGTTAAGATCAGAGAGCTAAGAGTAGAGTGAAACTGTTTACTTTTATTCTTTACTTATCGGTATTATGCTTTTGAACTCAGCTTTTGTCAATAGAAAAGTGGCGAAAAGAAAAGATATTCGCTATAATATATCATATTTGATAATTGGAAGTCTACGAGATTTCACTATTAATAAACAACTTTCAACAAAGCTGCTATTGTTTGTCGTTTTAAACTTAAAGTAATACAAACATTATCGCGATTACACTGATTACGGAAGCTTCACTACCTCGGTATATTCGCAATGAATGTTTGTGTGTATGTGTGAGTGTGTATGTGTGTATATATGTGTGTGTGTTGGACCTTCGTTGGTTACGTGGAGTGTTTCAGTTGTTTGAATAATTGAACAGCCTGCTATTTTAAAGTAATATTTGTTTGTGCCTGAGCATTCCACAAACATGTGTACCCTTAAAGAAAATTCTCTGGGCGATTCAGCATTTCATGGTGTGTCACAAACGTGCCCTTTTAATTAACGGTATAACTCACTTCTACCAGCTGGATGTATAAGTGCGACGTGAAATAAAGTGTCTGCATAAGGACACAATATGCCGCCGGGAGTCAAATTCACAATCTTACAAATGTAAACTGAACACTTGGCTGAGGCGCGTTCGATTTTCGCTTCAATCTTTGCTGTTGCTAAGTCTCCAGATTTCCATGATACTCTATCAGCTGTATTTTTGGGGGGTAGGGAGGGGTACTGTGCTTAATAAACCACTGGGCCGTATAACAACTCCGACGCATGGAAGATTTTACCAGATATGTTTTGGTCTTATACGCATCTTTCCATGGCAACATATATTTTACAAAACTTACTGTAATAGATATAAAAAGAAACCCACTAGATTGTACATTGGTTAATGTAAGACAATATAACTAAGGAGGTAATAAATAATTTAGAGATTTCAGCCACATGGAAAATAATAGTTATATTACTGTTAACATACTTAACCCTCTTTACCATATTTATAATGAAACACGCTGCCTAGGTTTAACACTTTCGTTACCGTATTTCTGATGAAGGGCACTGCATATGTTAAACTCTTTTCTCCCATATTTATAATGAAATACACTGTTTATTTGTAACACTTTCCGCACCATATGTCTAATGAATAACACTGCACTTTCATTACCATATTTTTAATGAGATATATTCCCTATGCTTTTCGAATAATTTCGAAAATATCAAGAATGGGAAGGGATTTCGCAATATAACAAAATTTCACGTTACAAAGCTAATATTTTAAATATAAGGTTCTTCCATAAGATTATAATGGAAGATTTTTAACTAAATACAAACACCTTAAGACAAACAGTTTTATGTCATAAAACCAGAAGCAGTTTCGGTAAGTAACAATTTTAATCAATGACTAATATTATTTTGTTGTAGCAGGAAAATATAGGGGGACATCAACAAACAGGTTTCGATCATATTCTAGATTTATAAGCTATGCAAATTCAAGTGAAAGTGTGTGGCCTAGTGGTTAGTATATTATAATCACAATTAGTTTGGAAGATCAGTTTCTGAACCGAGTATTTTGTTGTGTTCTTGAGCAAGAATTTTCCTATAGTCTTTTCATGAATTGGCTGAGGCCCCTGTCACACAAGAAAGCTCCTATGAAATACAACATCGTAGGAAGACAGCTAAACCTACCTAAGTGTGAGTGGTAAATTTTATTTTCACTTTTATTTCATTTCATTGCTAATGCTTACATGGTTGCGAAACCAACACCTGAGCCACTCGAGCATGCCTGCGTCCACAGAGAAATGCTAATTTCTGTATCAATAGCTTAGAAGGCGACAGGCTTAACTAATAAGTTTTTCCCTTAAAATACTACACAGAACAAATGTACGAAACCGTCGCTGGTGAGACTATGATCCATTACTAGTTATAAGGTATTTGTCCAATTTCATTGTAAATCCACAGGGTATTTCAAAAGAAGTATTTAATTTCCTTTTCGTTTTTCAATGGAAATTTCATAAAATTTCATGAAATAATAAAACAAGAAAGATTTCCAATTAATGAATCGCACTTGGGACTGAAGAGAAATTATCTAATTGAAATTTTCTCTGAAAACGGAAATCAATTAAAATTTGGATTTGGATTTTCGAGGTTTCCTTTTCATTAAATGTCGATTGAAGTTAGAATTTTAATTTCAGGGTTTAAAATATTGCTTTTTGCTCCATACAATTTTCGTTTATTTATTTCCCGATATTGGTATATAATAAAATCTGACATTTTTCAAGCTGGCAAATACCAGTTGGGTTAAGTGTCATCAGCATTAAATATCACAAAAGAAATTTCAGATAAAATAAGTTATGAGAAAACAAAACAATCGGCTAATGAAAATAATTGTAAATCAGAAATCTCAAATGTAACACACACACATATTTAGAGAAAACAAAATGTAATATAATTTTATTTTTAATATTCGGCAAGGCCAGCAGTAATTCGTTCGGTATGCAATTGAGGCTACTGAGCCGATGTGTACTTAAGCAAATACTATATATTTTCAACCATTCAACAGACTGGCAGAGGTATACAATCCTGATGAAGGGTAATGACCCAGAAACATGTTGATTGTTCCTCAAAGCCACTGTTGAACAAACAGGTGACGTTCGGTCACCGGCAGGGCACAGCTTCAAATCAGGCTGTTTGTTTACAAACGAATTGAACATTATTATTGATGTTCGATATAACCCATACGTACATATGTGTATGAATATATCTGTGTGTATATATATATATGTGTGTAGGAGTGCATACTTATATATTTATATATATATATATATGGAAAACGGAGAATCAGTGATGCATCGAAACAATTTTGAAGACGTATCTGAGGAACGTATCCAGAGTTAGGTTTAATCCACAAATAGATCGTACCTCGAGCTGTTCGCCGGAGAAACAATTGAAATACGTTAATAAATTGTGTTTCGATGCATCACCGATTCTTCGTTTTCCATATTATTATACTCTGCTCTGAAGGAGCATAGAGTGCTCAACTGGCATACCGCCTATGGACACATCCAACCACCCTTACTGCAAATATATATATATATAAAATATATATATATATAAAATACAAGTATATATATATATATATATATATATATATATGTATATATATATACTTGTATTTTTCGAGATTTCCATTTCATTAAATGCCGTACACGCGCGCACGCACACACACACACACACACACACACACACACACACACACACACACACACACACACACACACACATATATATATATATATATATATATACGTGTGTGTATGGGTGCATGCTTGGGTCACAAATAATAGCGGGGTGGGGTGGAAATCGATCATTACTCTAAGTGTCTTCCTTGAATTTTTTTTTAAAACGATATTAAATCGTTCAGTTTGCATATTGAGACCCTAACCCTAACCCTAATCCTAACCCCTTGTTTCTGCTGGACATCACCAGAGGGTGTTAGCCCTCCGGTGTTTGCATAGCTACGGCTTCCTAAAACCGTATTTCTTTAGAAATACGAAATTTCTATACATATATATATATATATATATATATATATATATATATATATATATATATATTTACGGTCACTTGCTATTAGCAATTGAACGTGGTGACACACCATATAGGTCTTTCCATCAGAGGGAGGCGAATTCCCGCTGGGGGACTGGTCCCACGCCAACTCACCTAATGTGTTCTATCATTACCTAGTATTCTGTACATGGCTGCTCGTTTCGGAACACTGCCAGCAGAGTGGAACCGCAGAAACTTGCAGCAATCCCGGTGTTTCAACATTCCTACCTACACAAAGCTATCTTCCTCACTGATCAACGCATGTGGGCACTCTGGCCAGCTGATTTCGAATTTTAATAATACGAACTTAATTGGTCATTGAGTAAGTGACGAAACGACCGAAGCTATGTCCGTTCTATTCGACACGCTTTGCCCTTTAATTATTTTAGTTCCCAGTTATGTATACTGCATTTAAAATATAAGTTGAACATTCTCACTCGGTTTCCCTAATTGGAGTTACTTTTTATTGTTTGCTGTACTGTATTTGTCTTCCATTTGAAAGCACACTGGTAGAGTGATTTTGGCAATCGTCATATTTTTTCAATGTAAATTTCTTACCAACGAGTGTCCCTGTAAATGGTCAGGCCAGGCTTATATTTTCTTTAACGTGACGTCACTAGAGGGTGTAATCTGCTATGGTCACTTGCTTCTAGCAACTGAGCGTGGTGGCACACCATATTGGTCTTTCCATCACAGGGAGGCGAACTCCCGCTGAGGAACTTGTCCTAGTCTAAAAGTACCACCTTCGCTATTGTTCACGGAGCTCTAGCTTACCGTCTGGGTCTCAGAAGATCGACCTTCCCTCGAGATCCAGGCCGTTTTCTAAACATCACTGCCACCCAACCTCCCATTCCCGATGCGAAGATCTGATAGTCGTCGGAAATGGGAGCTAGTGCGCGTATGTCGGAAATCCTAGTCTCACTGACGGCAAACACTTCCATATCTCGTAACCTGAGGAAGTTCAGCAGGTGATCCTGCTTCCAGGACGACCCCAGGCCTCGAACATTTAAGCGCCCTACACTTAAGATGACTATGTTGGCAAGCTAAAATTGAGAGGAAAAGTTTACTTACCTCCCGGGGGTTTGTGGAGGTCGGGTAGTTCAACCTGCTTCTTTTAGCTGGGAGAAAAAGGCTCGCAGGTGCGTGGCTTCACCACAAACGAAACAGTGCGGCCGTCTGCCATCGGTGATTACCTGGATTTCGTACCCGTCAAGTATTTTGATGTGACCGGTATATTTTTGATATTTTCATGTCTCATTTGGAGAAGAATCTCCAAACCAATCCCGAGCCACCTCTTCTTGCTTGTAAATTTGACATCAAGGAGGGTGTCAGGGCCCTCTGCCACCATAAGCCACCACAAGTCCAATCTCGACAGAATCCTGGGAACATATATATCTTTATATATATAAAAGCGAGGATGTGTGTGTGTCTGTGTACAAATTTGGATACCTAAGGCTTTTACAATTACCAACCGAATTTGACCACATTTTCTGTGCACGTTGCACGGGTCGCTAAGATGGTCACATCATAAACATTTTTCCAATCGACCCACGTTGAGCAATAAGAATTCAATATCAAAATTATCGGTAGCAAAATTGATGTAAGGGAGATAACCAACTTTATTGACAATCCTTATAAAGAGACTGCTTATTTTGACATGTTGGGGACAAATAATGTTCTTCTTTTACTTCCTAGCTCTATATTCTTAGCATAATTTCAAACCCCAAGCAACGCCGGGTAAATCTGCTAGTAAACAATAAATATGAAAATTGAAACAATGAAAAATTCCCTAATAGGGTGGAAACCTCCGAGGGTTACTCGTAGCGAAAACCACACAAAAGACTACGGCCACCCTGACCACCAGGGCAAGCGACCTCTCTCAATTTTTCCATTTCTCAAACTACAGGCGTATATTCAGAGCTGTCCCGTTCCCTCGGACCATTCTCGCTACGTTCACTCACCTTTCAACAAACTTGCTAGAAGGCAGCACTTGCCTATCCACCCTGATTTTCCTCTTCAAGTGAAACTTGAAAAATTTAATTAGGGATTCGCCGAAGAGGAAAGTGTCTGTCTTTAACCCTTTCAACCTTGTACACCAGACAATCTCATTCACCATGGCCACTAGGCAGATGAAAACCGCCTGCCCTTCCTCCTCGAAGGAAGACGGCGAGACCATCTGCACAATGGACTCAGTCGATAACCGGATCAGTCCTACACGCGACAGTAACTGTTCGACATAGCTCCACCAGTCAGCAATGCTCGGGCACTGAAGGAGTACGTATGTTGTCAAATGTATCAAATGTATCAGTATTAGTAGCTTCATGACTGCTACTTGATGGAGGAGAGAGGAGAGTGGCATTCGCTTGACTTTGGGACGGTGAAGAAGACGAAAAGGAAAGCATGACTCCACGCTGACAGCTGGACGGAAAAAAGAAGGTTGAGGAGGATATCTTGCCTGAAAGGGTAATTTTTGAGTGAATACACGCCATGGAAATGGATTTTTTTGAATGACAACAATTTTCTTTTTGGTGGGACGTATTTGCTAGATGCAAAGTTCAAATTGGGATTGAGCCCTGAAGGGCTAAATACCAATTAATTTCCACCACTTCAGTGTTTAAACAAAAACAATATGATTTTTACATTAAGTTCGCAATAAAAACTGTTAAAAAAATCAGAAAAACAGGAACAAAATTTCCTGCGACGTGTATACTTCCACGATAATAATAATAATAATAATAATAATAATAATAATAATAGTCCTTGCCCTGATGCCCTTGACCATTATGCTGCGAAAAGTGAGAGCAGGATACAAGTTGGGAAGGGGAGAGCTTACCATCAATCACCTCCTCTTCATGGACGATCTTAAGCTCTTCGGGAAAAGTGAGAAGGAGTTGGATGTGCTTGTTGACACTGTCCGTATTTTCAGCAGTGATATATGTATGCAGTTTGGTATTGGTAAATGTGGAGTCATTGTGATGAAGAGGGGTAGGTTGAGCAGAAGTAACGGGATCCAGATACCAACAGGTGAGATGATAAAGGAAATTGACTCTGAGGAAGGATACAAGTATTTGGGCGTTCTGGAGGCTGATGGCATAAAGAACAAAAAAATGAAGGAATTGTTAAGAACTGAATACATTCGGAGAGTAAGGAGCGTATTGAAGTCACATCTGAACAGCAGAAATGCCATAAGCGCAGTAAATTCCCGAGCTGTGTCTATTATTAGGTACAGTGCGGGAATTCTGAGATGGAATGTTGCTGAACAAAAAGAAATGGATAGGAAGACTAGGAAGATATTGACTATCTACAACATGTTCCACAAGAGGAGTGATGTCGATAGACTCTACCTAAGGAGATCTGAGGGTGGAAGAGGTCTTATCAGCATAGAGGACTGTGTTCAGATGGAGAAAAACAACCTATACAAATACGTGACCTATAGTAAGGAGCCAATGCTCAGAGCTGTACTGAAGGAGGGGACAGTAGGCCAGGGGATATCCAAGGAGGAAATAACATCAAGGAGGAAGAGCAGCCTTAAGGGAAAATCCCTTCATAGTACCTTCTTTGAGAAAACTGAATTTAGAGATCCACAGACATGGAACTGGTTGAGAAGAGGAGACCTCAAAAAGGCTACAGAAGGAATGCTAATGGTTGCGCAGGAGCAGGCCCTCAAAACGAAGTGGTTGAAGCACCATATCTACAAGGAGGAGGCTAGCCCACTGTGCAGGATCTGTGGAGAGAGAGAGGAGACTGTGGCTCACATTGTGTCCGAGAGTAAACACCTAGCCCAGACCCACTATAAGGGCTGGAGACACGATGTGATGGGCAGGGTGATCCACTGGCACCTGTGCAAAGTAAACAATCTACCACATTCTGAGAAATGGTATGAGCATAGGCCAGAGGCGGTGATGGAGAACAGTCAGGTGAAGGTGCTGTGGGATTTTAGGATACAGACGGACAAAAAACTGGAACACAATAGACCTGACCTGGTGGTTGTGGACAAAGAAAAAAGATCGTGCCTGATTGTGGATGTGGCCTGCCCGTTCGACACGAGAGTGCAAGAGAAGGAGAGGGAGAAAATTAACCGATACCAGGACCTAAAGTGGGAGGTGAAAAGGATTTGGAACTGCCATGAAGTCAAAGTGATCCCGATTGTCATAGGCGCACTGGGGACTATCTCCAAAGGTTTCCAGGGATGGTTAAAGAAAATCGGCCCCTTCACGCTTTTTGGAACGCTTCAAAAGGCATGCTTGCTTGGAACAGCAAGAACCCTCCGATACGTCCTGAATATCTGAGGCTGCAGGTAGTGGCTTTATATTCAATCCAACGGACTTTCCAGTTAACCAACATCAATGACTGAGATTCAAGGAATAACAATAACAATAATAATAATAATGATTTCTTTATTAACCACAAGGGTTTACATAAAGTAGACATTAAGGACAGTGCAGGACAATGCAGGACGGTACAAATGGGCATTTCTGCGTGTAAAAAACAAAAACAGAGGATGTAACAAAAAATAACAATGAAAAATTCCCCAATAGGGGGCAGACTTCGGAGGGACATTTGTGGAGAAAGCCCAGTAAAAAGCCACAATGACCCTGACCACCAAGGCAAGTGCCCTCTCCCAGTTTTCCACCTTTAATTTACAGATATATACTCAGAGTAGGTCCATTCACTCGGGCCATTCTTGCTTCTCTCATCCATCTTTCAACAAAATGCTGGGAAGAGAGCACTTCCCTCTCTACTCTGATTTTCCTTTTCAAATGAAATTTGAAAAAGTCAATCAGAGCATCACCGAAGAGGTAAGTGCTCGTCTTCAGCCCTTTCAAACGTGTCCACCATACTATCTCTTTCGCCATGGCCACCAGACAGATAAAAACTGCCTGCCCTTCCCGGCTAAAGGAGGAGGGCGGGGCAATCCTCACGATGGACTCAGATGATAGCCGGATCCGTCCTAAACGCGACAGCAGGTGTTCGACATAAACCCACAAGTCAGCAATTTTCGGACACTGGACGAGTGCGTGCAGGACGGTTTCGTCGCCCTGCGCGCATCTCGGACATGCCCGGCTGACGGCACCTCCATGCCTGTAGAGTTTATCCCGAACTGGCAAGGCTCCTCGGTAGCACGGCCAGGCCAGAGATTTCTGGAAGTTGTCCATAGGCCTCGGCCCGAAAGTTCTTCCGAAGAGATTGGCTAGTTGATTTTCGTCGACGCCTAGAGTTTCCCCAAGTACGTCGTCGCTCTTACCCTCCACTAATCCTCAATAGAACGCCGAGGTGGAGTTTCCACCGATCACATTGCCCGATTGGTCGAGGGCTGTGAGCGCCTGAAGACATTCCAGTCTCCAGGCGCTCCCTCTCGGTCTTCGCTTGACCCAGGACTGCAGCTCCGTCAAGGAAACGAGCTGGGGAAATACGCGCCTAGCAAACGGCGACCACACCTGATCACCGTCGAGGAAGAGGTGGAGATGTCGTAGCCTGAGCGCGTGCCTGCGCATCATCAGCCTCGGCATGCCCAGCCCTCCACGTAGCGGGTGTTGACAACAGATGGACCGCCTGACCATCGGAGCACGTCCCTTCCACAAAAAGCGAAAGAGCAAACGCTCCAGCGCAGTCAGGCGAGGCTTAGGACAAGGTACGACCGTCAGGCGGTAGTAGATGACAGACGCGATGTACGCGTTAGCCACCTCCGCTCGACCTTTCAGGGATAGCTTCCTCTCCGCCCATTTCTGGGTGAGAGAAGCCACCCTACTCGTCACCTCGTCCCAGATTTTGTCCGTCTGGAGGTCCGGACCGAACCAGACCCCTAGCAATTTAACCGGTACGTCCGTCCAGCGTCCGACGACGCTGTTGGACGGCATGGACCTGCCTCTCCAGGTGCCGAGCTGCAGGCCCACTGACTTTTCCTGGTTGATCATTGCTCCTGTCACCGCTTCGTATTCTCTTAGTGTAGTGCCGATCGCCTCGATGTGTTTGGCGTTCGACACCACTACGGTGACATCGTCCGCATATGCTGACACGGATCTTCCGCATCCTAGTTCGCGCGGGACTCCCCTCAACGTCTCCAGTTTGTGCAGTAATGGCTCGAGAGTCAATACGTACAAAAGGGACGAGAGGGGACATCCTTGGCGGACCGAGCGCATGATGTTGAACGGTTCCGACAGGTGACCGTTCACTCTCACCACAGAGCAGATGTCGCTGTGCATGGCAGCGATCCAGCCTCTGAAGACGGGCCCAAAGCCAGCCGCCCTCAGGACTGCCGCTAGGTAACGATGGTCGACCCTATCGAAAGCTTTCGACTGATCTAAATTGATCAAGGACCCACCCGTGCCAGGTTCCTTAGCTACCCTCTCTATGATGTATCGCATGAGGTGGAGGTTGTCGTGGATGGATCTGTCGGGAATGGCGCATGTTTGCGCCTCTCCCACCAGACCACCAACGACAAGCGCCAACCTCTTTGCTAGCACGTTGGCCAAAATCTTGAACTCTGTGTTTAGCAGTTATGGGCCGGAAATTGTCTATGTTATCCCCCTTGTTCGGATCCTTTCTCAGCAGTGCCACCGCTCCTCGGCTCACAGAACTGGGAATTCTCCCGTTCTGTTGCCAGTTGCAGTAGACGTCCGCCAAGAGGCCTCCGAACAAGTCTGGCATCTGTACGTAAAGTTCATAGGGCAGACCATCCAAACCAGGCGATTTACCCCTTGTGCAGCCAGTCATTGCCTCCCTTACTTCAGCGGCTGTTATCGGCTTTTCGCAACACTTCGCCTCAGTGGCCGAGAGCCGCGGCAGTCCGTCGAGGTAGACACTAAAGTCCATCCCTCTACCCGGCCCACCGCTGCCCCCGAACAGCTGAGCGAAGTGTCGCTGAAAAGCTTCACACATTTGCCCGGGATCGAGTAGCATGCGCCCGTCGTGGTCCACCAAAGACCGGATCGTGGCTTTGTTGCCACGACGCGCCTCCGCCACTCGGGGCCATTGAACGGCTTTCGTCCCCTCGTGTCTGAGAGCACGCACCCTTGCTCTGACAACGCAGCCTTCGTGCTTTGCATTGAAGAATTGGTCAAGGGCCAATTTCGCCGCAAGCACGTCGGTCGCAATGCCTTTGCTAAGCGCCTCGTCTAATTTTCTAACTAGTTCTCCCTCTGCTCTATTTTTCTCTATTGCTAAAACCTTACTAAACCTAATCGATTCTATTCTAATCGCTCTTTTCAGAGCAAACCACCACTTGTTGTTGACGATGGCCCCCGTCAACGCCCGCTTAACTAGTTCGCTAATCCGGTCTCTGTAGGCCTTGCGCGCTGGTAAGGACGCGTTTAGCTTCCAGTAGCCGGGTCCTCGTCTATGAAGCCTATCTAAGTCAAGCACACAGATCACGAATTTGTGGTCCGTGTAGCTGACTATCTTGAATTGTGGACAGCCTATGCTAGACCTATCTATTTCCCTACAAAATACTCTATCTAGATATGATCTGGATGACCCTATGCGGTTTGTCCAAGTCCACATTGGCACATTCGGGAAATCCAATCGGTACCTGTCAGACAGTTCAAAACGCCTGAGCAGGTTGGTGAGGCTCTTGCACCCTCCACCCCTATCCGCTAATCCCACACAGTCCCAGCGTGCATCTAAGATCCCGTTCCAGTCGCCCACTAACACTAAAGAGCGGGACGTTCCAAGAAAGGTCTCCAGACGCCGGAAGAAATCAGGCCGCCCTGCTCCTGTCGGGGCATAGACGGCCACTAGCCTGAAAGCTTGCCCGTCTCCGCTGGTCACGTCCAGCACCACCAGCTTACCCTCTGGGTCCAGGAAGATGGCCCGTATGGCGAGATCCAAACCTCTCCGAAAAAGTACAGCAACTCCTCCACCGGATCCAGGACGGCTGGGAGATGCGTACACATCGTAGCCGCCGAAGATCGGTGCGAAGGCCCGTGCTTCGGAGATTCTGGTCTCGCTGATGGCCACTACATCTATGTTTAGTGACCTGAGGTCGTTGAGCAGGTGACCCTGCTTCCATGACGACCCCAAGCCACGCGCATTTATGCTGCCTATTCTGAGTGAGGTCATGTTTAAAATAGAGTGGAAAAGATGGGAAAGACCACTTACCGTACTTTTGGTAGAGGAGGGATGGTTTTTACATCCCTTTTCACTTGATCGTCTGGGGAAGGGACCGTTGAATCGTCCCTTCGGCTGGTCGTCGGCTCTTCTAAGAGAATGTCTGAGTATACTCTTCGATTGATGGTTCCTCCTAGGTCCCTGAAATCACCAACTGCGTTGGGGAATTTCGTTTTAATGTTTGTGTATTGTTTCTGTGCTATTTGATTGGTGCTGGTATTATGTAGTCCTGTTGTGAAATGTCTGTGTGTTCAATTATGTAAGTCATTAGTTTCTTGTTGTGTGTATTTATTGCCGTGCATTTGTTTTTCTGGGGGTGGGGTGTGGTTCTGCTATTTTCTTGTCGTTGTTGCTGGGTGTGTGTGTTTTGTTGTTGTGTTTGCGATGTTGGTGCTTGTGGTGGTGGTGTTGAAGGTGTTGTTGGCGGTGGGGTTGTCGCCGGTAGTGATGGTGGTGCTGGTGTGGGTGGTGTTGCTGCTGTGGGTCTCTTTGCAGTAGACTTTACCCTTTTCTCATTTCTTTCCTCCCTTTTCAAAGGCGACGATGCGCTGCTTCTGCGTTTGTGCCTTCTTGCGACCTTTTGCCATCCCTCTCCCACCTCACACTCCATGTCTGATTCTGTGAGGTCGGGGAGGGGTACCAGCTCCACTCTTTCACTTGTTGTTGGTGATGTTTGCACTGGAGTCTCTGTTGCAGCTGCATTTGGTATTGCTGTTGTTGTTGTTAATATTTCCACTGCTGCTGCTGTTTTTGATTTCCGTGGAGTGGGTATGGGTGCCACGGACCTATCGTTCCTGGTTGCCGCTTGTCCTGTTGCTGGTAGCCGTGGAGCCGGATTCGGAAGGAGGGGGGTTTTCTCCTTTCTCAGGGTCTTCTCGTTGCAGAAGGCCCTGAGGTGAGTCTTCGATCCACAGCGAAAGCATTTCGGGCGTTTGCCCTCAACACTTATGGGCAGTTGAGTGCCGTTATCGAAGTCTATCACATCCGGGATAGCTTCGATGCACTCCTGGTTGGTTTGGATTAGCATCTCAATGGAGGAGCCGACCCAATCTTCTCTTACTTTTTTCTGTACTTGCAGTACAGTTGTTTTGTCCTCGATTCCGACGAGGACAGACGCGGCCAGCCAAGAAGGGGTCATTCCGGGGGGGACGTGGGTCAGTTTGACCCTCACAATTTTTTGCCCGCAGTAGGAGGGCACCAACACCATTTCCTCGCTCCTTAGGGTCACTACTGATTGGGCCTTTGCCTCCTGGGGTGTGGCAAAAAGTACGTCTACGGTGGCATATTTTTTGCCTCGGGTGATGTGCGTTTTCCGCTGCCACACAGACCCCAAGGCTTTTTGTATTTGGGCCTCTGTGGCTCTTTCCACCCTACGGGATTTTGTACTTACTGTACGGTACGTGACCGTACAGTGCTCTTGGGTCTCGAAAAATTTTTCCGCTGCCTTTCAGATTGCTCGGTGTCCGTTCTTTGTCACCATCTTCTTCGCTTCCTCTAATTCCTCATTTGTTATGAGGATTGTTTCCAAGTTTTTCGCAATACCTGCAAATGAGATTGGTTTTTCTCTGCTGTTGTTGTTGTCGTCAGAGCTGCTGGTACTTTTGTTGTTGCTGCAGGTACTACGACTACTGCCTCCGCCGCTGTTGCTGTGGTTGTTGTTGGTGTTGCTGCTGCTAATGCTGTTGTTGTTTATGCTGCTGGTGATGCTGTTGCGGCTGCTACTGTTGTTTTCATTGTCACTGTTGCTGTTGTTATTACGGCTGCTACTGCTATTATTCCTGACGTCAGACGAATGAACTGGGTTTTCGTATTTCCCGCACACCTGTTTCGTCGCTGTCGTCGTCGTCGTGGAGAAACCTTGCACGCTTTGCACGAGACTTTTCTTTTCTTTCGTCACTTGCGAAAGAGAAGGGAGGGAGAGAGACACATTTAAAGAAGGGAGGGAGAGAGACAATCTTCTCTCTGCTGTAGTGATGATTGAGGAAGAAGAAGACGGAATGAGTGGGAGTGACGTATGAAATTTCTTTTTCGTAGCCATGTTGTTTTTTTGTTTAAAATGAAATTTTGGGTACAAAACCCCAATAACTGGTTATTTAACCCCGAAGGGCCAAATAACGGACAGAAAGACCCCTCTCACGAGGAGGAGGGTGTCTTTATCAACAATTTGGTTCAAGTTTTAAACAATTTACAATTGTTTTAACGGTTAAAAATTACTATACCTTACAGAGCCGAGCCTCCGTCAACCATGGCCTTCAATAATAATAATAATAATAATCGAGCTATGTCTATTATTAGGTACAGTGCGGGAATTCTGAGATGGAATGTTGCTGAACAAAAAGAAATGGATAGGAAGACTAGGAAGCTATTGACTATCTACAACATGTCCCACAAGAGGAGTGATGTCGATAGACTCTACTTAAGGAGATCTGAAGGTGGAAGAGGTCTTATCAGCATAGAGGACTGTGTTCAGATGGAGAAAAACAACTTACACAAATACGTGACTGATAGTAAGGAGCCAATGCTCAGAACTGTACTGAAGGAGGGGACAATCGGCCAGGGGATGTCCAAGGAGGAAATAACATCAAGGAGGAAGAGCAGCCTTCAGGAAAAATCCCTTCATAGTACCTTCTTTGAGAAAACTGAATTTAGAGACCCACAGACATGGAATTGGTTGAAAAGAGGAGACCTTAAAAAGGCTACAGAAGGAATATTAATGGCTGCTCAGGAGCAGGCCCTCAAAACGAAGTGGTTGAAACACCATATTTACAAGGAGGAGGCTAGCCCACTGTGCAGGATCTGTGGAGAGAGAGAGGAGACTGTGGCTCACATTGTATCCGAGTGTAAACACCTAGCCCAGACTCACTATAAAGGCTGGAGACATGATGTGATGGGCAGGGTGATCCAATGGCACCTATGCAAAGTAAACAATTTACCACATTCTGAGAAGTGGTATGAGCATAAGCCAGAGTCGGTGATAGAAAACGACCAGGTGAAGGTGCTGTGGGATTTTAGGATACAGACAGACAAGGAACTGGAACACAATAGACCTGAACTGGTGGTTTTGGACAAAGAAAAAAGATCGTGCCTGATTGTGGATGTGGCCTGCCCATTCGACACGAGAGTGCAAGAGAAGGAGAGGAAGAAAATTAACCTATACCATGACTTAAAGTTGGAGGTAAATAGGATTTGGAACTGGCATGAAGTCAAAGTGGTCCCGATTGTCATAGGCGCACTAGGTACTATCTCAAAAAGTTTCCAGGGATGGTTAAAGAAAATTGGCCCCGCCACGCTTTTTGGAACGCTTCAAAAAGCATGCTTGCTGGGAACAGCAAGAACCCTCCGATACGTCCTGAATATCTGAGGCTGCAGGTAGTGGCTTGATATTCATCTCAACAAACTTTCCAGTTAACTAACATCAATGACTGAGACACAAAGAATAATAATAATAATAATAATAATAATAATAATAATAATAATAATAATAATAATAATAATAATAATAATTTTTGGGGCCCTTTCTGCCCGTGTGTTTGTTTGTTTATGTGTGTCCGTATACAGCGTGGTGATAATGCCACACAAGGGCCAAGTGGGATGGCGGATCCACAGATGGCTATGTAAACATACATTCGCCAATCCTCGATAAGAGTGTTTAAATATCGAACATAAACAGTTCGAATAACGGTGAAATGGAGACTAGAACGTCATGTGACAGACTCTCACCCAACAGGTGCCCCCTGGCTCAGCAGCAGGAACCTGACTGTCAACCAAATACTGCTGATGTTGGAGGAAGAAGAAGAAGGAAAGGGGCCAGAACCAACAGGACGAAAGAATTGAATAGAACTGTTATGCAATGCTACCTGAAAAGTAACCCCAAGGAGAGGGGCTACAGGAGACGGATGCATAACATCTGGAACGAGATTGGTTTATTTAAATTAGATGAACAAAAATTGGCCGGGCAGGCTCGGGTAATAAGAACTAATGGGTGGATAAGCGAGCTGGAACTGGAGGAACTGAGCAGAGAGAATGGCTTGGAGATGGCGGGTGTAGTATGCCAGACAAGCGAGCCGGCGGGAAATGAAGGTGAGGAGGTCCTGAGAACGGAGGAACCACCCGAAGCAGACAATGATCTGAATACTGAGATAAATAATACCTGGAACAGAGATACGGCCACTGAGGAGATGAATGCTGACGGGCTAGGACAAGATTCGGTTGACATCCTAAATTTAGTGGTAGATGAGTTGAACAATGATAGTGGGAGACCTATGAACCTAAGATTTGTAGACAGGAAAAAGTTAAAAGAAACAACAGCTAAGGTAAACAAAGTCATCCCATACCTTGAGGCGAGGAGTCTTCACCAGTGCAACAATATCCTCAAAGCAACAGCAAATACGGTGAGGAAACTACTTGGTATAAAAGCGAGAGGAAACAACAGACAAGAAAGAGCAGAGCCGTGGTGGAAGAAGCGACTGAGTGGGTAAATCGGGGAAATGAGAAATGACATAGGAAAGCTTGAGTCACTACTGAATGGGACACTAAAAAACATAGGCACTAAAAATAGACTGGAAATAAAATACAAAACTAGGAGTAAAAAGCTAAATATTATCATAGAGGAATTGAAGCAACGCATTGTAGCAAAGAGTGCCAAAATCAGGCGATACGAGAACAGAGTCAGTCAGTATAAACAGAACCGCATGTTCGACAACAACCAGAAGATGCTGTTTGGACAGCTTGAGGGGAAAGAAAGAGGCAACGACTTGATCCCTGGGGCGGAACAAGCTAAAACATTCTGGAGAGGAATATGGGAGCAGGATGTTAGACACAATGCCCAGGCAGGGTGGATTGAGACAGTACAGAGGGAGATCGGTGAGCAGGCACAACAACAGACTGATTTGAGTATCACAGTTGAAACTCTTAAGGGGCAAGCCAAAAAACTAACCAACTGGAAATCACCAGGCCCAGATGGTGTGCAGGGGTATTGGATTAAACATTTAACATCCCTCTACCCGAAGCTGACGGCCATGTTCAATGACTGCTTGGTGTCGGGTGAGGTGCCAGAGTGGTTGACAAAAGGTACCACAGTTCTGATAATGAAAGACCGAATCAAGGGTAATGATGTTACCAACTATAGACCTATCACATGTCTGCCCGTAATGTGGAAACTGTTGACGAGCATTGTGTCTGAGGAAATCTACCATCACCTCCACACAAACAACTTGTTACCGGACGAACAGAAAGGATGCCGAAAGAAGTCACGTGGTACAAAGGACCAGTTGCTTATTGATAAGATGGTAATGGGGAATTGCAGGAGGAGACACACTGATCTTGCCATGGGATGGATAGACTACAGAAAGGCATTTGACATGGTGCCTCATTCCTGGATCACCAAAAGCCTGGAGATCTTCAGGGTGGCAGATAACATCAGACAGTTGCTGGGCAGGAGTATGGGGTCTTGGGAGACAGAGTTGACATCAACTGGAGTATCCTTGGGAAGCGTGAAGATCAAGAGAGGTATCTTCCAGGGAGATAGCCTGTCCCCTCTGTTGTTTGTCCTTGCCCTGATGCCCTTGACCATTATGCTGCGAAAAGTGAGAGCAGGATACAAGTTGGGAAGGGGAGAGCTTACCATCAATCACCTCCTCTTCATGGACGATCTTAAGCTCTTCGGGAAAAGTGAGAAGGAGTTGGATGTGCTTGTTGACACTGTCCGTATTTTCAGAAGTGATATATGTATGCAGTTTGGTATTGGTAAATGTGGAGTCATTGTGATGAGGAGGGGTAGGTTGAGCAGAAGTAACGGGATCCAGATACCAACAGGTGAGATGATAAAGGAAATTGACTCTGAGGAAGGATACAAGTATTTGGGCGTTCTGGAGGCTGATGGCATAAAGAACAAAAAAATGAAGGAATTGTTAAGAACTGAATACATTCGGAGAGTAAGGAGCGTATTGAAGTCACATCTGAACAGCAGAAATGCCATAAGCGCAGTAAATTCCCGAGCTGTGTCTATTATTAGGTACAGTGCGGGAATTCTGAGATGGAATGTTGCTGAACAAAAAGAAATGGATAGGAAGACTAGGAAGCTATTGACTATCTACAACATGTTCCACAAGAGGAGTGATGTCGATAGACTCTACCTAAGGAGATCTGAGGGTGGAAGAGGTCTTATCAGCATAGAGGACTGTGTTCAGATGGAGAAAAACAACCTATACAAATACGTGACCTATAGTAAGGAGCCAATGCTCAGAGCTGTACTGAAGGAGGGGACAGTAGGCCAGGGGATATCCAAGGAGGAAATAACATCAAGGAGGAAGAGCAGCCTTAAGGGAAAATCCCTTCATAGTACCTTCTTTGAGAAAACTGAATTTAGAGATCCACAGACATGGAACTGGTTGAGAAGAGGAGACCTCAAAAAGGCTACAGAAGGAATGCTAATGGCTGCGCAGGAGCAGGCCCTCAAAACGAAGTGGTTGAAGCACCATATCTACAAGGAGGAGGCTAGCCCACTGTGCAGGATCTGTGGAGAGAGAGAGGAGACTGTGGCTCACATTGTGTCCGAGTGTAAACACCTAGCCCAGACCCACTATAAGGGCTGGAGACACGATGTGATGGGCAGGGTGATCCACTGGCACCTGTGCAAAGTAAACAATCTACCACATTCTGAGAAATGGTATGAGCATAGGCCAGAGGCGGTGATGGAGAACAGTCAGGTGAAGGTGCTGTGGGATTTTAGGATACAGACGGACAAAAAACTGGAACACAATAGACCTGACCTGGTGGTTGTGGACAAAGAAAAAAGATCGTGCCTGATTGTGGATGTGGCCTGCCCGTTCGACACGAGAGTGCAAGAGAAGGAGAGGGAGAAAATTAACCGATACCAGGACCTAAAGTGGGAGGTGAAAAGGATTTGGAACTGCCATGAAGTCAAAGTGATCCCGATTGTCATAGGCGCACTGGGGACTATCTCCAAAGGTTTCCAGGGATGGTTAAAGAAAATCGGCCCCTTCACGCTTTTTGGAACGCTTCAAAAGGCATGCTTGCTTGGAACGGCAAGAACCCTCCGATACGTCCTGAATATCTGAGGCTGCAGGTAGTGGCTTGATATTCAATCCAACGGACTTTCCAGTTAACCAACATCAATGACTGAGATTCAAGGAATAACAATAACAATAATAATAATAATAATAATAATAATAATAATAAACAGAAATGGCAAAGCAGGTAAAAGTAACTGCAAAGAAAGAACTGCTACAGAAACTGGCTAAGAAATGGCAAGAAAAGCCTCTGTATGGAAAATACCCACAAAGAGCTAACAATCCTGATGTTGACAAAACTTTAACCCATCAGTGGTTAGCATCCTCTGGACTGAAATCGGAGACTAAAGGACTGATTATATCAGTACCAGATCAGTGTCTGCCAACAAAAAATTATTAAGCCAACATAATAAAAAATGGATGCAACCCATTATGCCGTGTAAGTAAAAAACAACCAGAGACCATTGATCATATAATTTCAATGTGCAGTCCTATAGCTCCAACCGGATACCTAAACAAGCACGTCAGAGCTGCACAATACATACACTGGGTAATGTGTGAGCATTTTGACCTGTCCCAACAAAAGAATTGGTGGGAGCATCAACCACCTCCCGTACTTGAAAAAGATCACATCTCAATCTTGTGGAATTTTAGCATCCAAACAGATTGAAAAATAGATGCTAATAGACCTGATATAATACTGAAGGGCTTTAAAAAGAGGATATGCTTGCTAATTGATATGTCCGTTCCAATAGAGAAGAATATATCTATAAAAACATTTTAAAAATTGAGCAAGTATAAAGACCTGGAGATAGAGGTGGAAAATGAGGAAGTTGAGAACTAAAACAATACCAGTGGTTGTAGACGCTCTAGGAATGATACCTAAGGGGTCTAATGATTACTTATCCCAAATCCCAGGAAATCTGCGTATAGAAGAAATACAAAAGATAGTACTAATGGGAACTGCCCATATACCAAGGAAGATTCTGTCTATATAAATACATCACAGGTCTAAACACCTAAGGATACATGTATGTGTGTATGTGTTCTTTCTTGAACATGGTGGACCTTGTTGTCTCTTGAGGTCACTGGTTGTAATTTGGTGATAACTCGTATGCACATAAAGCAAGATAAATGAAATAATTGTTTCTACTTTTGGCACAAGGCCAGCAATTATCCCAGTGCATTACTGGTACTTTATTTTATCGACCCCGTAATGATGAAAGGCAAAGTTAACCTCGGCGAGATTTGAACTCAGACCATAAAGGACCGTAACTCTTTGCTGATAAATGAAATAATAATAATAATTGTTTCTACTTTAGGCACAAGGCAAGCAATTATCCAGTGTATTACTGGTACTTTATTTTATCGACCCCGTAAGGATGAAAGGCGGGATTTGAACTCAGATCGTAAAGGAACGTAACTATGCTGGAAAGCATGGCGTCCGACCCTCTACCAATACTGCCAATCCACCGCCCTGAAATAATAATAATAATAATTGTTTCTTATATAGACACAAGGCCAGTCATTTGGGGGGAGGGGAAGTCAATTAAATTGACCCCAGTATGTTGCTGGTGCTTTATTTTATCGACCCCTTATGGATAAAAGGCAAAGTTAACCTCAGTGGGATTTGAACTCAGACCGTAAAGAGCCGTAACTCTATTCTGCAAAGTATAGCGTCCGACCTGCTACCGATACTGCCAATCCACCAAATAATAATAATAATAATAATAATAATAATAATAATAATGATTTCTTTATTGGCCACAAGGGCTGACATCAAGAAAAAGATCACAGACTGAACAGGACGGTGCGATGTGGGTTTTGTGCGTGTAAATATTTTTATTATTTATATAAGAAAAGAAAAAAAAGACATAAAACATATATATATATAAACAATAAAATGAAAATTGAAACAATGAAAAATTCCCCAATAGGGGGGAAACCTCCGAGGGTTACTCGTGGCGAAAACCACACAAAAGACCACCGCCACCCTGACCACCAGAGCAAGAGCCCTCTGTCAATTTTTCCATCTCTCAAACTACAGACGTATATTCAGAGTGGTCCCGTTCACTCGGACCATTCTCGCTTCATTCACCCACCTTTCAACAAACTTGCTAGATAGCAGCACTTGCCTCTCCACCCTGATTTTCATCTTCAAGTGAAACTTGAAAAAGTTAATTAGGGATTCGCCGAAGAGGAAAGTGTTTGTCTTTAATCCTTTTAACCTTGTCCACCACACAATCTCTTTCGCCATGGCCACCAGGCAGATGAAAACCGCCTGCCCTTCCTCCTCGAAGGAAGACGGTGAGACCATCTGCACAATGGATTCAGTCGACAACCGGATCAGTCCCACACGCGACAGCAACTGTTCGACATAGCTCCACAAGTCAGCAATGCTCGGGCACTGAACGAGTGCGTGCACAACGGTTTCGTCGCTAAGCACGCATCTCGTACAGGCTCGGCTGGCGGCACTTCCGTGCCTGTAGAGCTTATCTCGAACCGGCAGCGCTCCCCGGTAGCACTGCTAGGCCAGGGATTTTTGGAAGTTATCCATAGGCCCCGGCTGAAAGTTCTCCGGAAGAGAGCAAACAGCTGATCTTCTTCGACGCCCAGGATCTCTCCGAGAACGTCGTCGCTCTTCCCCTCCACTAGTCCTCTATAGAACGCCGAGGTGGATGTTCCACCGATACTGGTGCCAACTGGGAGAGGGCAGTGAGCGCCTGGAGACATTCCAGTTTCCAAACGCTATCACTCGGTCTTTTTCTGACCCAGGATTGCAGCTCCGTCAAGGAGACGAGCTGTGGGAAAATGTACCTGGTGAACGGCGACCACACCGGTTCACCCTCAGCGCATGTTTGCGCATCATCAGCCATGGCATGCCCAGTTCTCCACGCAACGGGTGTTGACTGCAGATGGATCGTCTGACCATGGGTGCGCTTCCCTTCCACAAAAAGCGGAAGAGGAGGCGCTCCATTTTGGTGAGAGTTGGGCTGGAGCAAGGGACGACGGTGAGGCGGTAGCAGATGACGGATGCGATGTAGGCATTCGCCACTTCCGCCCGGCTTTTCAGGGACAGTTTCCTTTCAGCCAATTTCTGGGTGAGGGAGGCCACCCTGATCGTCACCTCGTTCCAGTTTTACTCCATCTGGAGGTCCGGTCCGAACCAGACCCCGAGCAATTTAACCGGTCCGTCCGTCCAATGCCCCACGACGCTGTCGGATGGCATGGACTTGCCTCTCCAGGTGCCTAGCTGCAAGCCCACCGACTTTTCCTGGTTTATCTTTGCTCCTGTCACCGCTTCGTATTCCTTGAGAGCGGTGCCGAGCATCTGGACGTGTCTGGTGCTCGACACAACCACGGTGACATCGTCAGCGTAAGCCGACTCGGATTTCCCGCATCCTAGTTCGCGTGGGACGCCCCTCATCGCCACCAGTTTGTGCAGTAACGGCTCGAGAGCCAATACGTACAAGAGGGACGAGAGGGGACAACCCTGGCGGACTGAGCGCATGATGCTGAACGGCTGCGACAGGTGACCGTTCACCCTCACAACTGAGCAAATGTCGCTGTGCATTGCTGCGATCCAACGCCTGAAAACGGGCCCGAAACCGGCTGCCTCGAGGACGGCCGCCAGGTACCGATAGTCGACCCTATCGAATGTTTTGGATTGATCCAAGTTGATCAGGGCCCCACCATTGACAGGTTCCTTAACCACCCTCTCTATGATGTATCGCATTAGGTGGAGGTCGTCGTGTATGGATCTGTCCGGAATGGTGCATGTCTGCGCCTCTCCCACCAGACCCTTGACGACAAGCGCCAACCTCGTTGCTAACACTTTGGCCAAAATCTTGAACTCTGCGTTTAGCAGGGTTATGGGCCTGAAATTATCAATAATATCCCCCTTGTTCGGGTCTTTTCTCAGCAGCGCCACTGCTCCCCGGCTCACAAAACTGGGAATGCTCCCGTTCTGCTGCCAGTTGCAGTAGACGTCTGCCAAGAGGTCACCGAACAAGTCTGGCATAAATGCATAAATCTCGTAGGGCAGACCATCTAAACCTGGCGATTTACCTCTTGTGCAGTTAGCCATCGCTTCCCGTATTTCACCGGCTGTTATTGGCTTTTCGCAACACTGTGCTGCGGTCGTCGAGAGCCGAGGCAGTCCGTCGAGGTATGCACTGAAGTCCATGCTCCCTTCCGGGCCGCCGCCACTCCCGAACAGTTCAGCAAAGTGCTGCTGAAAAGCTTCACACATCCGCTCAGATTCGAGCATCACGCATCCGTTTTGGTTAGGCAAAGACCGAATTGTGGGTTTGTTGCCACGTCGCGCCTGTGCCACCCGGGCCCATTGGACGGCTTTTGTCCCCTCGTGTTTCAGAGCACTCGCTCTAACTCTGACAACGCAGCCTTCGTGTTTTGCGTTGAAGAATTGGTCGAGTGCCAATCTCGCCGCAAGCACGTCGGTTGCAATGCCTGTCCTAAACGCCTCTTCTAGTTTTATGACTAGCTATCCCTCTACTCTATTTTCCTCTATCACTACTCCTTTGCTAAACCTAATCGACTCTACTTTAATTGCCCTTTTCAGGGCGAACCACCACATGTTGTTGACGACCGCTCCCGTAAACGCCCGCTTAACTAATACGCTAATCCGGTCTATGTAGGCCTTGCGCGCCGGGAAAGACGCGTTCAGCTTCCAGTAACCAGGCCCTTGTCTATGAAGTCTGTCTATGTCGATCTCACAGATCACAAATTTGTGGTCTGTGAGGTCGACTATTTTAAATTGGGGACAACTTATACTAGCCTTATCTCGTTCCCTGCAGAATACCCTATCTAGATACGATCTGGATGACCCGATATGGTTTGTCCATGTCCACATTGGTTCATTCGGGTGATCCAGTCGATACCTGTCAGGCAGTTCAAAACGTCTGAGCAGGTTGGTGAGGTTCTTGCACGCTCCTCCCCTATCCACAAGCCCCACACGATACCAGAGTGCATCCAAGATACCGTTCCAGTCGCCCACTAACACTAAAGAGCGGGTCGTTCCAAGAAAGGTCTCTAGACCTCTGAAGAAATCAGGCCGTCCTGCCCCTGTTGGGGCGTAGACGGCTACTAGCCTGAAAGCATTGCCTTCGCTGCTGGTGACGTCCAGCACCACCGACTTACCTTCTGGGTCCAGGAAGATGGCCCGTATCGCGAGATCCAAGCTTCTCCGAAAAAGGACGGCAACCCCGCTCCCGATCCTGGAGGGCTGGGAGATGCGTATATATCGTAGCTGCCGAAGATCGGTGCGAAGGCCCGTGCCTCGCAGATTCTGGTTTCACTGATGGCCACCACATCTATGTTTAGTGACCTGAGGTCATTGAGCAGGTGACCCTGCTTCCAAGATGACCCCAGGTCACATGCATTTATACTGCCTATTCTGAGTACAGCCATGTTGGATGAGAAACGGGGCAAATGAGAAAGGGTCACATACCTTGTTCATGTGGTGAAGGGACAGTAGAACCGTCCCTTTCGCTGGTCATGGGTGTTTCCAAGAGGATATCAGTGTATATCCTCTTGGTAACCGTCCTTCTGAAGTCTCCAACTGCGTTGGGGAATTTTTTTTAAAAGGTTTGTACTGTTCTATTGAGATTTCGATGATACTTATGTTTGTTGGGAGAGTTGTTGGTGTTGGTGGGGTGTAGTAGTTTTTTTCCGTGATGTCTGTGTGCTGCTTTGTACTTTTTGGGGGGAGGGGTGATTTTGTTGCCGTTTTCTTCTTGTTGCTGTTTGGTGTGTGTGTCTTGTGTTTGCGTTGTTGGTGTTTGTGGTGGTGTTGCTGCAAGTTTCCTTGCTGCCTTTACCCCTCTTTGTAAGCCTTCGCTTTTGGAGGGTGAATCTAAGGGTTTTTTTGTTTTTTGTTTCTTTGTGGCAGACTGTTTGCCACGTCACTCCCGCCTCAAACTCCATGTCGGATTCTGTGGCATCTGGGAGGGGTATGTGCTCCACGGCTGTTGGTGGTGGTAGTGGAGCCCTCTTCGGCAATTTTGTTGCTGGTGTAGCTATTTCAAATGTAGCTATTGGTGTTGCCGCTGCTGATGATGCTGCTTTAGTTATCCGTGGCCTCGGTACGGGTGCTACGGACGTTGCCCTCCTACTCACCGTGGAAGGGGCTTCTTCGTTTGTTGCCTGTCCTGCTCTTGGTAGCAGCGGACCAGGTATTGGAAGGAGAGGGGCCCTCTTCGGTGTATTCTGCGGGTAAAAGGCCCTGAGGTGACCTTTCGACCCACAGAGATAACATTTTGGCCGTCTTCCTTCTACACTTATAGGGAGTTGGAGTCCTTCCTCGAAGTCTATGATATCGGGGATAGCCTCGATACATTCCTGGTCAGTTTGTATAAGCATTTGCATGCCTATACCTGACCAGTTTTCTCTCCCTATTTTTTCTACTTGCAGCATGGTCGCCCTGTTCTCAATTCCAGCAAGGACAGACGCGGCAAGCCAAGGTATGGGCACGTCGGGTGGGACCTGGGTCATTTTGACCCTCACAATTTTCTGCCCGTAGTAGGAGGGCACCAAGACTAACTCCACACTCTTTAGGGTTTCCAAAGAGTGAGACTTTGCTTCCTGGGGGTTGGCGAAAAGTACATCTACTGTGGCGTACTTTCTGCCTCGGGTGATGTGGGTTTTGCGTGCCCAGACGCACCCAAGGCCTTTTGGATTTGAGCCTCCGTGGCTCTCTCCACTCGATGTGAAATTTTGCTTACGGTGCGGTAAGTCACCGTCCGTAGCTGCTGTTCCTTGAAAAAATCGGGTGGAGGTTTCAGGGAAACTCTATTTGCGTTTCTTGTCACCATGGCCCTTGCGTCTGCCATCTCCTCCTCTGTGACTAACACTGTCTCGATATTTCGGGCGACACCTGCAAAAGAGTGGTCCCTTTTTCAGCAGCACCACTATTGCTGCCGCTACTGGTCTTACTGGTGGTGCTGAGGTCGCTATTACAGGTATTGGTGTCATTGTTGTTCTTTTCGCTGGTACAGTTGTTGGTGTTGTTTTCGTTGATACTGTTGCTGCTGTTACTGTTATTGTGGCTGTTGTTATTATTGTTGTTTTTGTTGATACTGTTCCTACTATTATTGTTCTTGTGGCTGTTGTTATTGTCATTGTTATTGTCGTTCTCGACCTTACCGCTGTTATTTTTGTTATTGTCGTTCTCGACCTTACCGCTGTTATTTTTGTTATTGTCGTTCTCGACTTTACCGCTGTTATTTTTGGTGTTGTTGTTGGTGTTATTGTTGGTGTTGTTTGTGTTAGAAATATTTGGTAATTTTAAATCTGTAACAATCTTTTTTTCTTTTGTAATATTTTCGTTTATATTTACCTCCGCTGGAACGCTGTCTTGTTGACATGCTGATAAAGTCTCCCTCTCTCTGTGTTGTATGACAGTGCTCTCTCTCTTTCTTGTGTTATCCATGTTGAAATTTTTCAAAAAATTATTTTTACACAAATACGAATACGACACCCCGTAAAGGGGTGCCGTATTATTTACTAGTGAACCCCTGTATTAGGTGGGTCACTTCTTCTAAACTTTTATCAAATTTAAAACTTGAATAAAAGGTTTAGAACGGTTGAAAAAGAGGTAAAACGTTGAAAAAGACTGGGGGCGATAAGAAGCGTGGCTTCACCAATAATAATAATAATAATAATAATAATAATAATAATAATAATAATAATAATAATTGTTTCTACTTGTGGCACAAGGCCAAAAATTATCCCAGTGTATTACTGGTACTTTATTTTATCGACCCCGTAAGGATGAAAGGCAAAGTTAACCTCGGCGGGATTTGAAATCAGACCATAAAGGGCCGTAACTCTTTGCTGCAAACCATGGCGTCCAACCCTCTACCGATACTACAATTCCACCGCCCTTTAATAATAATAATAATAATAATAATAATAATAATAATAATAATAATAATAGTAATAATATGCTGCTGCTGCTGCTGATGATGATGATGATGATGATGGTAACATCGATAATGCTAAGGAAAATAATAATTGGGAAATATGAGTTCCAAAAATACAAAACACATTTTACTTATTAATAACAAGTTTATATTTCAAGCACGCTCTCCTAAGAAATCAAAACAAAATTCAAACTAAGAAAAGAAAAAAAGAAAGAAAAAGACATTTAGTATGAAATTTAACACCGTTGCACACCAGGGAATCTGTGCCAGCACCACGTTAATTTAATAGTATCGCAATTATTAACGACATCATAAACACTTATCTCTCCTGAGTGTTGCCTTCCTTCGATTAAGCCAGACAATTTAAAATTATTTTTTTATTTTATTTAATCATTGGATTAAATTATGTGAAATACAAACCAATGCTATAATAATGATTTTTTTCTAAAAATGCAGTGACCGTGGTCTACTTTGAATTGTTATCACACCGTAGCTTTGAATTATTACTTTGAATTTAAAATACTACACCATTACCCACGCGATCATCATCATCATCATCGTCGTCGTCATCATCATCATCATCACCACCATGAGCATCATCATCATCATCATCATTATCACCATCATCGCAATCATCGTCACCATCATCACCATCATCATCATCATCATCATCATCATCATCATCATCATTTTACATCCGCTGTTTATGCTGGCATGGGTTGAACGAGATTAAATGGGTCGAAGAGACCTCATCTGGCTGATAATTTCATATTTGGCATGGTTGTAGCGAAAATGAAATATGTTGAGAGTTGATGGCGCAGCAGAATATTGTTGAGTGGATGTAGCGATGGAATAAATTGGTTTGATGTTGTTCATTTGAGCGTGACAGAGTTTGTAATAGTGATTGTAGTTGGCTTTCTGGGTGTTTATGCATAAAGTAAAACGTGTCCCATATATAAGTGCTGCGGAGAAAATGCCGAGGAATGAACAAGTGAAACACGGTCGCCACATAAATAATTTTTTATTAAGAAATTAGCTTCTTTCGAAGCAATTGTCGATAAAACAAAAAAAACAACAAATAACCGAGTGAATGGTGTGTTGTGTTGGTTTGCGTGAATGTAGTAGTAATCTGACCAGATGCATGAACTAACCTTTATCGAAGTAGTCCAACCCAGTCGACTGGATTGGTGCGTTTTTTTACTTGAGCAACTCGAAGTAATCCTTCTCTTCCGAGAAACGAGAGTCGAATGGCAGATACAAGTCCCCATTTCGGTCAATACCCAAGAGTCATGACCATAAGGAAGGGTTGGCACGAATACTGAATTGAAGATAGCGAGTTTAGCTTTTACACCTACCTCCCTTCTGATTACTGAATACTGAAGCTGGCGCATTACTGCACCATCTCCTGCAAGTCTTGCACTTAATTCCGCCTCCTACCTTCCATCATTCGTGAACACGGCCCCAAGATACTTCAGTGAAATTCCATTCACGTGTAGAGTGCACTGCATAGGCTTCCTTGAGAGGACGAGTGTCTCAGTTTTTGCAGTACTGATTTTCATTCTAACCATGCAGCACTCGGCATCAAACATTAAGTGCAGGTTGGAGATTATCTTCTGTCGAGTTAAGTAACACCATGTCGTCTGCTAATTCCAGCCGACAGATCTTTACACCTGCCAGTCTTGATACCACTTCCAACCCTTCAGAGTCAATATACAAAACTGGATGAAGAATTTTGAGGCCTATGAGCAGTGGAGAATCTCAATACAATGTTCGAGGAACGCCCTAACCCCTCTGGATGTCATAGGAAAAGTATACAGGGAGGTACTGTCGTGGTCCGAGAGTCTGTTGAACAGCCCAATACAATCGCTGTGCGGGAGAAGCCAATCTGTGTGTCTCTCCACTGAAACTTGCAGAAGGGTTGTCAAAGAGGAAGTTAAGTATCCCCCGGAATACGGATTGAATAAAATTTTATTATACCTGAGAAGACCAAGAGAAAGGTTGTGGCTGAGAAAATGCTGCAGAAGATAAAAACAACCCACATTTTCTGAATCTGCTGTGGACCTCAGATGAAGCCCCCTTTCACTTGGATGGGAAGATCAATTCTAAGAAGAATGTGTTCTGGGTGTCAGAGAAACTCACTGAAGTGGCGGTGAAACCTCTCCACTCTGCTAAATGTATTACTGGGCTGCCATTTCTGGGAGAAAATTGATTGGTAAATTGGAACGCTATGTGTAGGTCCTGAAAGACTTAAAAAGTGAGCTACAAACCATGTACAGATCAGTGGTGAATAAATTCTGGTTCGAGCAAGAAGGAGTAAGCTCTCACACCTCCAATAAGTCACGAAAATGGCTGGAAAATAAAATTGCAAATCCTTTTAAGACTGATTTTTTAGTGAGCCGCACATAGCCCTAATTTAGTCCCCCAGATTTATATATTTGGGACTAGCTGAAAGATAGGATACACGTCGAAATCACTGACCCAAAGGAAAATATCAGGGAGGCGATCAGAGTAATCCCTAGGTCTGTTTGTAAAGACGTTATGCTATACTTCACCATGTACCTCGACAAATGCATGGAGTCAAATGGAGATCACTTTGAACATGTGCTGTAACTCTGGACAGATAACCAGAATATACTGAATATTTGATAGGTTATTTTTAATGTGTTGAGATAAATATATTCGGAGATTCCTCAGTTTTTGTCGAAACATGAATAAGTTAGACAAATATAAAATGAGGCCAGTTTTTTTAATCAACCAGTACACACACACACAAACATGTGATACATGCATATAAATACACATGCACATACACACACACGCAAACACACACACACACACACATATATATATATACATATATATATACATACATATATATATACACATATATATATATATATATATATATATATATATATATATATATATATATATATATATATATATACGTGAAAAAATGGGGAGAAGAATACTGCTGGTAGCACATGGATAACATGTAATAAAATAATATAAGTCCCTCATCAGTGATTTGCCGACGATCATAGATATTTCATTGCATTAAAAATCATATACCTCACGTCGGTGCAATAATAACTAAATTAAGTTATTAGGACAATTAAAACGCGTAAAGCGAGTGAGACGAGATAACAACAAAGAGGATAGCTAACCGTAGAGGGAAGGGAACAAGCTTCATAGTTATTCTGTTAGCATAAGCTAGGTGAATATATGAGCGCTTAGAAAATAGACCTTTCAGCAGCGAATTCAAATGTGAGTGAGAAAGAAAATGATTTCGTTGCGAACGGGGTGAAGTGAGAAGAGGAGAAACAGTGAGTGAGTGAATGGAAGTGTGAGGAAGAGTTAACGGACATGACAGAGGGGGCGAAAGAAAGTAGGAGAAACAGAGGGAGCAGTAAGAGAGAGAGAGGGAGAGAGAAAAAAAACAGAAGCGCAGTATAGGTAAATATACGTGAAAAAATGGGGAGAAGAATACTGCTGGTAGCACATGGATAACATGTAATAAAATAATATAAGTCCCTCATCAGTGATTTGCCGACGATCATAGATATTTCATTGCATTAAAAATCATATACCTCACGTCGGTGCAATAATAACTAAATTAAGTTATTAGGACAATTAAAACGCGTAAAGCGAGTGATATATATATATATATATATAGTAATAATAATAAATTTGAAGACTAAAATCCAAAGAGGGCTCGATAAGGATAAATATATATCAAATATATAAGAACCGTAGAGCAAATATTTATGTGTGTGTGCGCTTGTTATATACGTATTTATTTATTTATATACGTTTATTTAATTATTTATTTATTTGTATACGCGCACACACACACATATTTATATGTGCGTGGTTTTGTATACCTATGGCGAGTGTTTTCACGTATGCTTGTGTATGTACGTATTTGGACGCGTGTATGTATTTATTTCATTTCAATTACCTCTTAACTCTGAAGCGAAGAATCATTCGGTTTTCTAGTTAGAATTTTAGTCTATGACTTCAGTTATACCATTTAAGTGGTTTTGTCTTTGCGTGCAATTGTTCTCCATACTCCACATATGACGTATTATCTTCGTTTTTTCCGTTCATTGCCATAGAACGTCTCTATGAACCACCTAAGAGAACATTAGTCTACGACTTCTTTTATACCATAAACGTGGTCCTGTTTTTGCGTGTAATTGTTTTTCACCGCTCCTATTAATGACGTTCCCGTTCTTTGCCAGGGAACGTTTCCACGAACCAAAGTATCGTCTTCCTGTCTTCCTCCGGTTGCAAGGTTTTTTGAAATATCCACTTCTGCGTTTACAGATTGACTTTGTTAGTTTCAGAAGATCCCGTTAAGGGTGAAAGCAGCGATTCTTTGCTTAAACTTTAATCTGTTATTTTAATAAATATATATATATATATATATAAATAAATAAAAAATGGTGAGCTGTGTTGTTGCAATTAAGTATAAAAAAGGAAGAATTAGAAATAGAAGTTAGGAATATCCATCATCAGTTGTCTACTAGGCATCATAGGTATTTCTTCGCATTACAGACAATATACCTCCGCCTAAGGCGATACAATAACTAAAATAAGTTATTGGGATAAAAAGAGTTAGGTGGAGAAAGAGAAAGACATGTAAACAGACACGAATGGTGAGGCAACGTAAAGAGCGGAAAAAATTAAAAAATTATATATATATGTATATATATATATATATATATATATATATATATATATATATATATGTATATATATATATGTATATATATATATATATATATATATATATATATATATATATATATATATATATATATATATATATATATATATATATATATATATATATGTATATATATATATGTATATATATATATATATATATATATATATATATATATATATATATATATATATATATATATATATATATATACATAGGGAAATTAACAACGAAAAGCAACGAAGCAAGGAAAAACGAAAAAAAGCTTTTGCAAGGGAAACCTTAAAAAGAGATTATTGAAAATAAAAATACAAACGAAAGACACGGAACTCCAAGGTTTTCAGGTGCTCGGATGGATTTCTGGTGGTTTCTCTGCCTCAACTGACAGTATTGCTGTTTCACCCGTGGCCACAGCGTCTGGAATAAACAAAAGCGCTGTCCTTAGAGGAAGAAAAAAGACAAAACAATAACTGATTGCAATTAAGCTATAACATGTTCACACAGAATTTTATGTGATGTCTGGGAGAAGTTATTGTATTTTTATAGGACGTAAGTCTTGTGAGACTGCAACAAAAGAAGAGAAAATAGAACAAAAGAAGAAGGAAAAAGGCAAGAAGAAGAAAGTAATATATCATGATAGAAAATATAAACTATTGAACTTATTGAGGCGAGGGAGAAGGGAGAACACATTCGACATAGATTAGTAATAATGATTTCAAGTATAGGCACAAGGCCAGTAATTTGGGGGAAGAGAAAGTCGATTAAATCGACCCCAGTACGTTACTGGTGCTTGATTTTATCGACCCCGTAAGGATGAAAGGCAAAGTTAACCTCGGCGGGATTTGAGCTCATGCTACAAAGCATGGTGTCCGACTCTCCATCGATACTGCCAATCACCCGCCCTACATAGATTAGTAATAATAAACGTAGGAAAATTAATAAACAGAAGTCAAGACAACGAATGAAAACAAGGCAAAGCAGAAAAACAAATTTTGCAAATGAAAATACAAACAAAAGACACAGAACTCAAAGATCTTCAGCCGGTGAGATGTACTTCTGTCAGTTTCAACCCCTATCGGTGGTACTTCTGGTCCATCTGAGGTCACAGCATCTAACACAAGGCAAAGTACTGTCCGTAAAGTAAGAGACAATACAAAACAATTATATATATATAATACATATATATATATATATATATATATATATATATATATATATATATATAGAGAGAGAGAGAGAGAGAGAGACAGAGAGAGAGAGAATAAGTAAAATGCGAAGCTCGGTGTTGATATTAAAGAGTCCTTTATTAACAAAGCTGTGATACATATTTCAATTATGATCGTGGCTACGGGATTTTTCAATCATACAATCAGACATAGGATATCATCAGACAGCAATTTATGTAATAAGTAATATGGCGTTGAGTGCTAGAAGTGAATTGCATCCTTGTATACCGAATATATATATATATGTGTGTGCGTGTGTGTGTGTGTGTGTGTGTGTGTGTGTGTGTGTGTGTGTGTGTGTGTGTGTGTGTGTGTGTGTGTGTGTGTGTATTCTGTAGATGTAGTTGCGCATAATCTGTAGCAGTGTTACGTAAGTGAGGATTGAGTGGGAAATATATATACGTTTGTAAATGAATCTCTGAACGTAACCCTTATATTCATAGAGCTATCGATCTTGTAATCCAATCCAAAGACAAGGGAACGGCCAGATATGATGTTTTCATAGTCGAAGTTCGTTCCCTTTGGCTATGAAAACATCATTTCTGTCCGTTCCCTTGTCTTTGGATTGGATTACAAGATCGATAGCTCTATGAATATAAAGGTTACGTTCAGAGATTCATTTACAAACGTATATATATCCCCCACTCAATCCTCACTTACGTAACACTGCTACAGATTATGCGCAACTACATCTACAGAATACACACACACACACACACACACACACACACACACACACACACACACACACACACACACACATATATATATATATATTCGGTATACAAGGATGCAATTCACTTCTAGCACTCAACGCCATATTACTTCCTTAGAACAGGGGTGACCGATTATATCAATAAAGATGAAAATGCGAAGTTGAAAATGTTAGAGTCTTTTATTAATTGAGACGTTACATATATTTCAATGACGATAAACATCGTAATCTCTTCAGACAGCAAAAATTGATTAAAAGGTAACATTTCTGAGGTAATTTTATGTGGAAGGGAAAGGACTAAAAAAATTGTGTTTATATATATGTGTGTGCTTGTGTGTGTGTGTGTGTGTGTGTGTGTAAAAGTTATACAGAAATAACAACAAAATCGGTACAGTATATGGAAGGAATATATTAGGTGAACGCTTGAAATAGCAGGAAGAGGGTCTTAACATTTCGGATATATATATATAAACTCCGTGAAAGAAGGGGAGATGTGTCGTGATAAAATTACGTAACTTAACAGAAAGGGAGGGGAAATGTAGGCATCAAGAATGATATAACATTGGTAAGAAGTCAAAAAACCACTTTGATCATCACCCTTCGAAATGGACGTCAAGAGATTCGCCTCCTTTTCGAATGTAACTGGCCCTTTTCGTTACGTAGTGTACGACGATAATGCCGTACATCTAATTCCTTACACTTAAGTTTTGTTACTTGTTGCCAATATTATATTATCGGTCTTGACGCTCGTAAGTAATTCCGCTCTTCTTCTGTTGTTAAGTGGCATTTATTTATATGTATATGTATATATATATATCTATCTATATGTGTGTGTGTGTGCGTGTGTGTGCGAGTGGGGGTGTATATATATATAGAGAGAGAGATAAAGTAAACGGCAACACCAAATTTCTCACACATACATACAATCATGTATATATATGTATGTGTGTGTGTGTTCAGTGCCCTTTTTTACCGAATGAAACAGAAATTGTCCTGGACATGTCACTTCGCAATAAAATAAAATTTCCCTTCTGCTTGATATATTGTGTACCCTACATTAATTTGGATTCTCTTCCATTATCAGAATGTCATTTGACTAGACTGACTTTCATAAACACTTTTTTATATCATTTACGTAGCTATTTGCAATACAAGTTTTGCCAGTCGTTAACAGTCAGTTGCTGAAATTTATATTACAAGTAACTACTTTTAATGATATAAAATAAAATAAATTATTGCTATACTCTATGTAGGCCTGTCGATAGATGTTTGTAATCTGTAAAACGTATACGAGTATATTACATATAACAACTACATATATACGAGTATACGAGCGAGAGCCAACAAGTAATGCAATTTTTATCGTATCTGCTGCATGTTTCAATGAAAATATCAAAGCTATTGTGCTGATGTAAAAGCACAAACACTTTTGATCGTTAATTATCGAATTTTGTTTTTTTGATTTTTCATATATAGGAATAAATGAACTGACTTACATACATATGTACATACATAAATACATAAATACAATGTATTTATGTATGTATGTATGTATATATTTAATACATACATACATACATACATACATACATACATACATACATACATACATACATACATACATACATACATACATACATGTAACTGCCTCTTTACAAATCTTGAGAAGCTAGGCTTCACAGGAACAGACGGAACACAACTAGTTAGGAAATTACAAGTACAATCCATTAATGGAACAGTAAGAATATGTAAAATATTCCAAAAATGTTGCATCTAATAACTGTATATACACATGCACAGATGCAAAGCATATACACATGCACACATACAACGCAAAACATCCACATCCACACATACAATAACATCCATATCTACACATGCATGCATACATAATCTACCTAGTTGATGTTGTGTAAATTCCAATAAGAGAGTCTTGTGTCTATGTTAGAAACCGACTCTCTCTCTATTGGGAAAAAAATTGTGAAATTATAAAACCAGAAGAACATACATAAATGCATACATAAATACATAAATACATACATAAATACATACATACATACATACATACATACATGGTGGCTGCCAACTCGTTTTCGAGTACGCCCACTACTTTATATCCATGCAGGAGAACCCCTACCGATACAATGAACGAGTGATAGGAAAACTCCAAGATAAGAAAACACCAGGAAGAGACATGATTGTCGGCTACTAGTACAAAAAACTGATATTCTATCGGAGGTATCTTACAGACCTCTACCAAGTTCTTAAGGGAGATACACTTATACCAGAATGGTTGACATTAGCACAAATATTACTGGTCCCCAAGAACAAAGACTCACAAGTGGCAAAAAACTACCGATCCATTGCATGCCAGAACCTGATGTATGAGATGTATACAGCCTGCCTGAACCTATTCCTCCAAGATCACTGTGAAAATAATAACATCATCACAGATGAACAAGCAGTTGGAAAGAAAGGGGTTTGGGGATGTGCTGAATAACTCTTAATCAACAAAACTGCGATGTCGGAGGTGCGACAACTTAGGAGGAATATGGCTACAGTCTGACTGGACTACAGGAAAGCTTTCGATTCTGTTCCCCACTCTTGGATGATAGAGGCCCTCCGACTTGCTAAAGTCCCAGACATTATTATCAGAGCCATAGAGAAGCTGTCTTCTCCTTGGGCAACTATCCTAAAGTTACAGACAGAGAAGGAGGACTCTATTTTCACTGATAAAATAAAATATTACAGGGGTATATTTCAGGGGGACAGTCTCTCTGTGATATTATTCATCTTGTCATAAACCCCTTGTCCTTTCTGCTCAAGAAATGTGAAGGATACATCATTGGCTCACATGAGGACAGAAATACGAACCTAACCCATAATTTCTTTGTGGATGGTCTGAAACTCTATGCCAAGAACATGGATGGGATGAAGAAAAGTCTTGAACTGATTACAACATTCTCAACGGATATAGGAATAGAGTTTGGCCAAGATAAATGTTCATATATGACTGTAAAGCGGGGAAAAACAACAACCCAATCTAGCAACAATGTCATCAATGGCCTAACTGTCTCACCAATATCTGATGAGGACTGCTACAGATACCTGGGGATAGATGAGAACATATCCTATAATAGTATCTGTAATAAAGAACGCGTAACCAAGGAATACTATACCCGATTAAGGAAGATTTGGTCATCGGAACTCTCTGCGTAAAACAAAACAGTGGCTCACAATGTGTTTGCTGAGCCTGTCCTAACACCAACTTTTGGAATACTCAATTGGACGATAGACGAAATCCGAGCGATTGATGTTAGAACTCGAAAAATACTAAACAACACCGGAAACTTTCACATCAACAGTGACATAGACCTCCTTTACCTGAAACGTAAGCAGGGAGGCAGAGGCTTAACATCAGTCCAGACATCATTTGAATGTCGCATCCTATCCCTTCGACAACATCTACGAACCTCAAAGCGTAGGAGCCAGTCTCTCGATCAAGTCTATCTGCATCAAACAGATAAGATCATGAGAGTTGGGAAGGAACTGCTCGAGAGGTATTCCCTGTGTGATAATCAAAATCTCACACCCAGGGAAGTCACTCAGCAGTATTGCAGTGAATCTATGGATGAAAAACTGCATGCTTATCAGCAAAAAATCATGCATGGATATGTTGTCAGGAGGCTCCAGAGTGAGAGTAATATAGATAAAGAAAGTAGTCTATCTAGGACCAACCACCGCTATATTAGCTCCCACTTTGAAGGATACGCTTTTGCAACCCAAGAACAGGAAATCAACACCAAATACCTGATTCACAAAAGAGATAGGGATGCAGGCAAAACACCTAGATGTGATAATAAGTGCAGACTCTGCAGAACTAACATCAAGGATATCACTCATATCATAAGCAGCTGTCCAAAGATGTCATCACGGTACTATCTACCTATGAGGCATGATGTAGTGGCCAAAACACTGTACAATGCAATCCGTAGAAAAGATAGCCCCGATAATAAACATTAAAAGCTACAGCAATGTGGAAGACATACATATACATAATATGAAAGAGTACTGGTGGAATGTTCCAGTAAAATCACAAATAAAATGCAGGCATAACAGAACATATATTATATGGGACAGGGAAAAGAAAGCATGCACAGTAGTGGCAGTTAGCTGCCCAGCAGATGCCAATATAATATCAAAGATTAGCGAAAAGGAGAATATTTATACAGAACTGATGAGAAATCTGCAGACACTTCACCCTGATTATACCATCAGATTTATGCCTGTGGTAATTGGGTCACTGGGGTTTGTTAGTAACTGCCACAATACAAATATTGAGAAGCAAAAACACAACTAGTTAGGAATTTACAAATACAATCCAATAATGGAACAGTAAAAATATGTAAATCATTCCAAACGTTTTGCATCTAATATCTCCATATACACATGTACAGATACTAAGCATATACATGTACACATACTACTCAAAACAACCACATCCACGCATACAATAACATCAATATATACACATGCATGCAGGCATGCATACATATCTACCTAGTTGATGTTGTGTAAATTCCAATGAGAGAGTCTTGTGTCTATGTTAGAAACCGACTTTCTCTCTATTGGCAAAAATGTCTGAAATTATAAAACCAGAAGAATATACATACATACATGCATGTATACATACATAATCAAAATCTCACACCCAGGGATGTCGCTCAGCAGTATCGCAGTGAATCCATGGATGAAAAACTGCATGCCTATCAGCAAAAAATCATGCATGGATATGTTGCCAGGAAGCGCCAGAGTGAGAGTAATATAGATAAGGAAAGTAGTCTATCTTGGACCAACAACCGCTATATTGGCTCCCACTTTGAATGATACGCTTTTGCGATCCAAGAACAGGAGATGAGCACGAAATACCTGATTCACAAAAGAGATAGGGATGCAGGCAAAACACCTAGATGTGATAACAAGTGCAGACTCTGCAGAACTAACATCGAGGATATCACCCATGTCATCAGCAGCTGCCCAAAGATGTCATCGCGGTACTATCTACCTATGAGGCATGATGTAGTGGCCAAAACACTGTACAATGCAGTTCGTAAAAAAGATAGCGCCGATAATAAATACATTAAAAGCTACAACAATGTGGAAGACATCCATGTACATAATATGAAAGAGTACTGGTGGAATGTTCCAGTAAAAACCCCAATAAAATGCAAGCATAACAGACCAGATATTATGATATGGGACAGGGAGAAGAAAACATGCACAGTAGTGGAAATTAGCTGCCCAGCAGATGCCAATATAATATCAAAGATTAGTGAAAAGGAGAATATTTATGCAGAACTGATGAGAAATCTGCAGATACTCCACCCTGATTACACCTTCAGATTTATGCCTGTGATTGTTGGGACACTGGGATATGTTAGTAACTGCCTCAATACAAATCTTGAGAAGCTAGGCTTCACAGGAACAGAAAGAACACAACTAGTACAAGTACAATCCATTAATGGAACAGTAAAAATATGTAAAACATTCCAAAAATTTTGCATCTAATAACTGCATATACAGATGTACAAATACAACTCAAACCATACACATCCACACATACAATAATATCCATATCTACACATGCATGCATGCAGACATACATATCTACCTAGTTGATGTTGTGTAAATTCCAATGAGAGAGTCTTGTGTCTATGTTAGAAACCGACTCTCTCTCTATTGGTAAAACTTTGTGAAATTATAAAACCAGAAGAACATACATACATACATTCCTACATACATACATGGTGGCTGCCAACTCGTTTACGAGTATGGCCACTACTTTATATCCATGTAGGAGAACTCCTACCGATGCGCTGAACGAGTGTGACTTTTTAGTCCAGCCAGCAACTTGAAAACTCTGGTACAAACATTACACTTGTGACAATTTTTGACACATAGTGCTGGGCCCATGGTACCATGTGACGACAAGTGCAGAGAGATCCCCAGACATAAAGCAATGCCTGTGCCGTGAAGCTTTTATAGTGAGCAAAAGCATTGCACAAAGCCAGTCCCACTCTCTTAACCAAGATGATATTTAGCAAAAAGAAGAACAAGTCAACATCATTGGATACCATCAGAGTTGCAGGTGTTATATCAGAGTTTTCCTTCCCCTAGAATTCTGCCTTGACAAAGGCTAAGGGGTCATATCTCCCGGATATTTTGGATGGCCATTGACTCTTAAGAGATCCTTTGCCCTTTGACAGGTTTTGTTTTTAGTCCTGCAGGATGTCCAAAGTCACCCTCCTCACCACGAAACCTTGGTGGGGTTGCCAGTTTAGTCGCCAACGACCCAACCATGAGACAGGTTGTACTGGCATACATGTTACCAGTAGCACCAACTGGTGACCTGACATACATACATAAATATATACATACATACATACATAAATAAATACATACATACACACATACATACACACATATATACATATACATATACATATACATATACATACATATACATACATACATATATGGTGGCTGCCAACTTGTTTTCGAGTACGGCCACTACCTTACATCCATGTAGGAGAACCCCTACTGATGCGCTGAACAAGTATGACTTTTTAGTCCAGCCAGCGACTTGAAAACTCTGGTACAAACACTATACTTGTGACAATTACTGACACATAGTGCTGGGCCCATGGTACCAGGTGATGACATGTGCAGAGAGATCTCCAGATACAAAGCAATGCCTGTGCCGTGAAGCTTTTATAGCGAGCAAAGGCACTGCACAAAGCCAGTCCCACTCTCTTAACCAAGATGATATTTACCAAAAAGAAGAATAAGTCAACATCATTAGATAACATCAGGGTTGCAGGTGTTATATCAGAGTTTTCCTTCTCCTAGAATTCTGCTTTGACAAAAGCTAAGGGGTCATCTCTCCCGGATATTTTGGATGGCCATTGACTCTTAAGAGCTCCTTTGCTCTTTGACAGGTTTTGTTTTTAGTCCTGCAGGATGTCCAAAGTCACCCTTCTCACGAAGAAACCTTGGTGGGGTTGCCAGTTTAGTCGCCAACGACCCGACCATGAGACAGGTTGTACTGGGATACATATTACCAGTAGCACCAACTGGTGACCTGACATACATACATACATACATACATACATACATACATACATACATACATACATACATACATACATACATGGTGGCTGCCAACTCATTTTCGAGTACGTCCACTACTTTATATCCATGCAGAAGAACCCCTACCGATGCGCTGAACGAGCGTGACTTTTTAATCCAGCCAGCAACTTGAAAACTCTGGTACAAACACTACACTTGTGACAATTATTGACACATAGTGCTGGACCCACGGTACCATGTGACGACAAGTGCAGACAGATCTCCAGATATAAAGCAATGCCTGTGCCCTGAAGCTTTTATAGTGAGCAAAGGCACTGCACAAAGCCAGTCCCACTCTCTTAACCAAGATGATATTTACCAAAAAGAAGAACAAGTCAACATCATTGGATACCATCAGGGTTGCAGGTGTTACATCAGAGTTTTCCTTCTCCTAGAATTCTGCTTTGACAAAGGCTAAGGGGTCATGTCTCCCGGTGATTTTGGATGACCATTGACTCTTAAGAGCTCCTTTGCCCTTTGACATACATACATACATACATACATACATACATACATACATACATACATAATACACACATACATACATACATGCATACATATACATACATGATAAGTAGGCAGGTAAATATATAGATAGATGGATAGATAGATAGATAGATAGATATATTTCTTTATTAGCCACAGGGGCACAAAAGAAGGGGACAAATACAAAGGGGGAAGTTTACATACAATAAAAACGTGTAAAATGTTATCACAGATGGAATTTAAAAGTTAGTCGATTTTCCCCAATAGAGGGAGACAGTTTATATGGGTAACACATACCCCCGAAAAAAAATGTGCAACCCTCATCTCCAGGAGTACGAAGAGTTTGTACTCCTTTCCTCTCCTCCTCCTTTTCCTGATATAGAGGTAATAACAAAATATAGAATAAAATAAAATATAACAAAAAATAAAATTTATAACAAAATCCTCAATAGAGAGGAGGCGCCTTGGGGGGTCGCACACCCCCCCGAAAAAAGTGTGCAACCCTTTTCCTCAGGAGCACAGAGAGAGGGTGCTCCCTCGTTCCTTCCTCTTTTCCACCTACAGGCTTATGTAAAGAGAAGGCCCATTCACACGGGCCATTCTCGCCACTTTCACCCACCTTTCATAAAAACGACTGGGGTGGAGCACCTCTCTCTCCATCTTGATCCTTCTTCCGAAATGATATCGGAAGAAACGGACAAGTTGTTGGCCAGAGAGAAAGGTGCCTGACCTCAGTCCTTTCAGACGCGTCCACCATACAACCTCTTTCGCCACGGCTATTACGCACAGAAACACCGCCTCTGCTTCATCTTTGAAGGGGGGAGGCGGCTTGATCATTACAATAGACTCGGTGGTCAACCGGATCGGTCCCACCCTTGACAGCAGTTGTTCGACATAGCCCCACAGATCGGCTACGCCCGAGCAGTGTACCAATGCGTGTGCAACGGTTTCCTCGTCGCACACGCATTTGGGACAGATCTTTTTGGCGGGGTCCCTACCCGGGCGCCCGTGTCTGTAGAGCCTTTCTCGAACGGGTAAAGCCCCTCGGTAGCACTGCCAGGCCAGGGACTTCTGGAAGTTGTCCATAGGTCCCGGGCTGAATGTCCTACCGAACAGGCTGGCCAGTTCGTCCTCCTCCATGTCTAGGGCTTCTCCGAGGGCGTCGTTGCACCTGCTGCGTACCAGCCCTCTATAGAATGTTGCGGTGGAGTCTCCACTGATAACCGGATCCGCCTGCCAGAGGGCGGTGAGCGCCTGGGCACACTCAGTGTGCCAGGCGCCCAGTTTTCTCGGTCTTTGCTTGACCCAGGATTGCAGCTCGGTGAGTGAGACGAGTCTGGGAAAGGTTCGTCTCACAAACGAGGCCCACACCGGTTGACCGGTGAGGAATACGTAGAGGTGCCGTAGCCTTAATGCGTGTTTACGCATCATTAGCCACGGCATCCCCAGCCCTCCTTTCGAAGGGTGTTGACAGCAGATGGATCTCCTCGCCATAGGAGCCCGCCTCTTCCAAAGGAATTGGAAGAGTGCGCGCTCCATCTTGGTGAGGGTTTCCCTTGGGCAGGGCACTACGGTCAGGCGGTAGTAGATGACGGACGCTATGTAGGTGTTCGCCACCTCCGCCCGACCTTTCAGGGATAGTTTGCAACTGGCCCACTTCTGGGTCAGTGCAAATACCCCTGTTCGTAACCTCCGCCCAGACAGATAGATAGCTAGACAGTTAGATAGATGAATGGGTAGATAGATAGCTAGATGAAAAATAAATTGATGTTTTATTATCTCAATTCCTATATATACGCGAGTCTGTATGAAGATGTATAAATGAATATATGCATGTATGTATGAATGTGTCTGCCTGTATGTGTGTATATATAAATATATGTCTGTCTGTGTGTCTGTATATATATATATATATATATATATATATATATATACAGTCAGATATATATTTAAGGACAGACAAACAGACATATATATATATATATATATATATATATATATATATATATATATATATATATATATATAGATATACAGTCATATATATATATATATATATATACGGACAGACAAACAGACATATATATATATATATATATATATATATATATATATATATATATATATATATATATATATATGAAGAAAATGGCGAGCTGTGTGGTTGCAGTAAGTAAAATGAACAATAAAAGTTACGGGCGAAAGAGAGGAATATCCAGCGTCAGTTGTCTGCTAGGAATCATAGGTATTTTTTCGATTTAGAGACAAGATACTTCAGCCTAGGGCGAATAATAACTAAAATAAGTTATTGGGATAAATAAGCGGGGGGGGAATCATGTAAACAGACACGAAGGGTGAAGCAATGTAAAAAGAAGAAAAATAGGAAAAATATCAAGTCAACAACTCATTTCGAACGTAAAAACTAGCGAGTTTGACGAGAGAGAAAAAGACGTCTTTACTGTAGCAGTCAGTGTTAGCGAGAGGAGAGGCTGCGTACAGTAGCTGACGAGGGAGGTAGTGAGCTAGCTGAGAGAGGGTGACTAGCAGAGAGGGAGTGAGTGAACGTAAGAGGAAGCGAGAAGAGATAGTTATAGTAGCCGAGAGAAGGTGACTGGCAGAGGGGATGAGTGAAAGTAAGAGGGAGGAGGAGAGAGGAAGTGGAGAGAGAGGATAGCAACAAGGGGAGGGAAAAGAGACGACTCACATCGAAGAAGGAAGCTTATATGAATAAATTGGCGAGCTGTGTGGTTGCAATTATGTTTAATGAAAAATATTTATTTTTCATTATATGTATATAAAAACACATATTGACTGCAAAAACCAGAATTGTAATGTTTAATTTTTTATGCTCACATTCTTCACTGAAGGTACCTGCGCACATGCAACGTCCTAGATACACAAATGATTGTCACATGTTTATATTTTCTTATCATTGTATATCATTTAGGGTCCGTGTTCCTTGCTAGCAAGGATGGGTGGAATCGTTACAGATTCAATGATTAAGGGAAGCTACTGACCTGACAAATGGGCCGATAAACAACCGATGGCTTCAGAACGTTTTGGAAAATTTGAAATTAGAAATGTAGTCTTCCCTAACGTAAATGATTTTAATAATAATTAATCAGTATAAATAATTATTAAGGAAATTGTGTAAAGTATCTCAGGTGCCTCTTTCTACTTTATCTCGTCTCCACACACACACACATACATACATACATGCATATATATATATATATATATATATATATATATATATATATATATATATATATATATATATATATATATATATATAATAAGGAAAGGAGTCGGGACCCCGACGGCAGAGCTCAAGCCGTTTCGACGGCTATTTCTGGATTCCTTTCCTATTATCCACTCTACTACCGAAAGTAGCGAGTACTCTGGTGCGTTATGGTCCACCTGTTTCCTTACCACACTTCCTTCGTTATATATATATATATATATATATATATATATATATATATATATATATATATATATATAGAGAGAGAGAGAGAGAGAGAGATACATAGACAGATATGTATGGATGTGAGAGCAGGACTGCGTGACACGAATTTAAATACAATCACTGCATATTTTATTGTTGGAATTTACGCTGCTTTCATATTCTAGGCGTTCTCAATTATTTTCAAATTGAATTTTCAAAATATGACAGTTTTATTCAATTTTTTGTTTAATATTTGGTACTTGGTGTTGTATAAATATCAGCACCTTAATTGGTGAGAATTTCCATCACTATTATATGGCAACTATCTATAAAATAGTCCTGAATTATTTCTTTACATCTGACATTTATTGATTAGTTCAGACAAATATGAATGATCATCTATCTAGCACAAGTGAAAAATCTTGATTCATGAAAGCAGATACCATTTTAGTAGAAACTGATGTCCGTTTAATTGTTTGGGATATGAGCTTCTGTCAGCAAATTATTATTATTATTGTTATTATTATTTTTTTTTTTTAGGGTTTTGTTTATTTTGTTTGTTTTTTTGCCAATATCTGAGGGTTTGGGTTGCATTCAAAGCTATAACTTATGAATACGACTGATCTTGAATTTATGTGGTTGAATATATTTTTCTCTTCTGTTACTTTAAGGAAGTGCTGTTCCGTTTCCAACTAGTCAGAAGTATTTAGTTTCTCCACCTGATAAAGAATAGTGAGTTTTCTAGAATGCTAGAATTAGTAGAGCGTCGGACAAAATAGTTTGTGGTATCTGTGCTAGCTCTTTACATACTGAGTTGCAGTCAAATTTGTATCCCATCTCTCCAGAGGTCTATGCAATTAGTTACCAGTCAAATAAAGAAGTCAATTTAAATCAACTTTCCCGTTCCCCCAAATTTCAGACCATGTGCTTAAATTAAAAATTATTATGACTGTTCACATGTTTCTGTTTCCCAAGAAAAAACTACCCGACTTGCTCGACTTTACTGTCAGGAATTGGTAGATAGTGTCAGCAATGGAAAGAAAGATGGAAACATTGCTTTTCTGATCTGATCTAACGACTGGCTCCTTTCTACTGCCAACAGTTTTGACTGGTAGATATTATCAGAGATGGAAAGAGTTATGGAAACATTGTTTCCTTGGTCTGATCCAATGATTGGATCCTTTCTATTGCAAGCAGTTTTGGCCGGTAGATAGTATAAGCAATGGAAAGACCAATAGAAACATTGTTTCCTTGGTCTTATCTAACGATTGGGTCCTTTACTTTTTTTTTTACTATTTTATCGTTAAACCAGTATTGTAGTAGATTATAATACTTTCAAAATTCTAAGTGTATTTGTTTTGTTTTGTTTTTGTTTTCAGATCTTCAGATTTTGGGTTATTTGCAATGCTATAACATAGATTCTATGACTGATTTTCAAATTATGTAGATGAATAATATTTATCTTGCTTTTCTTTTTCTTTTTCTTTTTAAGTGGAAATACATCAACAAGGAAATGCTGCTCTATACGGCGTCCTACTCACCACAAGTGCTTACGTTTCCAGACCCAATCTAATGACATGAAAACGCGTGGCTTAGTGGTTAGGGAGGTAGACTACATATCATAAAATTGTGGACAGCAAATTGGGTTCTTTAGCAAAACACTTCATTTCACAATACTTTTCATAACAGGACTAGGGGCCTATAATTAATACACCCGAGAAACGTCATACGAGAAGCAACCTTGCATGAGCCCACCTAAACCTACATAGGTTTGAGCTGTATCAGCAATAGCATGGTGGCCTCTATCAATAAAACACCCGAGAAACGTTCTAGGGTGCTAGCTAAACCAACCTAGGTATGAGTTGTAACAACAAACTCATGATGGGGCTGAGATCACTATCACCAAAATACACCCAGAAAACTCATGGGAGATGTAACCTCGTAAGTGGCCAGCTAAACCTACATTCTCATTATATGTATGGAGTCTCCCCAACGGTTAATATTTGCTGTTATTTATATACCTATAAATTTACAGCCAAATGTTATATATATATATGTTCATCTTATGTAAATGTTGTTCTGTGTGCATTTTGCGCTGACGCTGCTTATATATGACTTCCATAAGAATCTCCACATAAAATCGACAAACTAATAGAGGCTCCATAACCATGCATAAAACGAGTAACATATATATATCTGAGATCTTGGATCTTTAATTCAATTCTCTTAATAAGCAGTCATAGAGCTGCATGATCATTATATTACATATTTTGGATTGGCGGTATCGGTGGAACGTCAGACATCATGCTTTACAGCATAGAGTTATTGCCTTTTACGTTATGAGTTCAAATCCCGCCGAGGTTAACTTTGGCTTTCATCCTTACAGGGTCGATAAAATACAACACTAGCAATGCAATAGGATAATTGCTGGCATTGTGCCAAACATAGAAACAATAGTTACTCTATGAGGATTAATACCTACAAAAGAATTCATATACAAAAAAACTATATAAGAAATACCAGAAAGTAGATGAGAAAATCATTAAAGATATCAACATTGAAGGACTAACGATATTAAATAAATTATGACTTACGAACTGTACTGGACTTTTCAGACTTACGCATTCGACCTTTAACCTAAAAGATCATGAAAGCGACTTCGAGACTAACTCATCAACCAACCATATCTGTCCCTCTAAATCGGTCATATGATGCTTTTTTTGTAAAAGAAATATATAAGGGAGAGTATTAAAACAATTAAAAGATAGATTAGAAATCAATCTTTGAGGCAATATTGACCAAGTAATTGACTGGTTTAGTAGGATTGAAACAAAACCACATCGAAATCCATTCAATTTGACATAAATGGCTACTATTTCTGTATATCACCTATTCTTTTCAACAACTCAGATCTAATAAGAGAAGTCACTGGAGTAATATTAGCAGCAAGACAGTAATTCAGTTAAAAAATGAATACCGGGTACACACAGATAGGCCGTATAGCTTTCATATAACCATAGACTCCATTGATTCAGTTCAGGTTACAAACTTCGTCGGAATGTACTTAGTTCAAAAAGTGAAAGATAACTTCACGGACCTACTTGTATGTACAAAGAAAAAGCTCTCTTAATGTTCAAAAACTCCAATGAGCAACAACTTGAACTAAGAAGAAAGGCGATAAGATCCTTCTTTAAAACCATGGGCCTAAAAATACCATTCACACAAAACTATAAAGTTGCCAACTTCCAAGATGTAATCAACGAACTCAATTCTTACTCTTCAAACTTTTCCACAAACTAAATGTAAACCTCATTTACATTAGTAAAAACTCTACCCACCCACACTTGATTATCAATTCTATATTAAAGAGTGAATATCTTAAAATTCTCAGACTATATGCAAAAAAAGCTATCTTCAACGAGCATGCGGGCTATAACGATGAAAACTGCACAGGAACACGACATCTCTTGGGAAACTATTTAAACCAGAGATTACAAACGCACATCAATACCAATACAGGCAACACAAGCATAAAGAACGCACCCATAATCAAATGGACTCGGAAACCAATAAAGCTGCGGGTAATAGACAACTGAAAGTCTAAGCACATCTAAAAACCAATGCTATTGCCCTACCTAAACGATCGTGTTCCAAAACATCTTTGGTATTACTTGCAATACGACACCCTGGACGAAAAGAAAATTTCCTAACAATACTTTAAATTAATAGATAAAAACTTATCTCCAGCCCATAGATGCTACACAATCCTAAACACACTAAATATTAGATTATCCTATTCAACTATTATGAACCTGGAATATTTTATTATTTAGATGACTTCACGTCCATAACAAAAACAACATCTCGCCCCCAACACTTCGGCGGCGTCATCGATATGATAAAAATAGTAACCACAATCTAACATAAACAAAAACACTCACACCTAAGCAGTGAACGTAGTAAACATACAAACCAAATTCATTCATACCGTTACCTCATCTGCAGCCCCACTAAAACTCGAACAGGACCGACTCATGAGCAACACACAAAAAAGAATTTTAAGAATAGCTGATCAAGAAAATGCCCTCCGTATGAATAGTGCGTGTACGAAAAATATAATATACAAATGTGAGATTAATTCCTACTAGATTATATATACATATATCAGAGCGACCATTAACATAAAAAAACATCTATATATGCACACACACTCATTCAAAAACACGAATTTGCATAAATCAGCAGAGCTTGCGAAAGATATCTAGCAGTTGAAGCAGAGTAAAATTGACTACAACCTTTCGTGGTCCATTAAACAATCCACTAGGCCTTATCGGGACGACGTGACTGAGATTTTTGCCTGGTTGAGGTACTGGGGGTGACGACCAGGAACGACTTATTAAATTCAAGACACGACTGTCTATTTAATTGACAGCACAAAACACTAAACATATTCTACTAATACAATCTACCAGGCACCCAATCATCTAATCCATATTAATCTATATCAGGGGCGTGCAACAGGTGGCCCGCGGGCCAGAATCCGGCCCGCCAGACCAGTCAGAGTGGCACGGGATGACCGTTTTAAAGTTTTACCTTGTAGGCTTATTTAGATTTTTTTTTTCGCAACTGTAATACCATTTTCTGTTGACCTATACTAAAAGGCTTCATTGATAGTGTTATGTGTGCTATAATTTCCCAGTTCCATGAATCTTTGGAATTGTGCATAATAAATATTAATGGCCCTAATAGTTGTTCCAATGTTCAAACGTGGCCCACCAATGGAATATGTTGCATACCCCTGGTCTATATCCTTTTCCTTAGCTATACTACATTTCCATCTAACCAACCCACTACACACTTTGCTCTAACTACTCCAAAATCATACGCTATAAATAAACTCTATTACCTACCAACATATATCTATGTATCTAGAACACTAAATATGAATAGCCATCAATCCTGAATGTTCACAAAGACACAGTAGCAACAATACTTATCTATCAAATAATATTTGCACAAAATGGTGGATTCTCCGTAAGTATGCCTCTGCATAATTTGAACTCACGTTCTCTCCATATACAACAAATATGATGCATACATATAGTTTCACACCAAACCATTCAATCTGTCTGTACCTATCACTCCTAAAAGGTCACTACGATAAGAATTTAACTTATCTTCGTCAAACACTGTATAAACCACATATTGAGATACACATCAAAGGCCAGCGAAAAATTCTGTAACCCACAGAGACATTCTACAGAGATGACTATCAATGGCTTTGCTAGAGATCAAAGACTCCTAATTTACTGACCAAACTTAGCTTCTCTTTTCTTTCCTTTCTATTCTTTTGTCTCATCTTCCCTCCACCTTAACTTCTTTAGCAATGACATTAGCTGTCATCAACTAATATGTCTCAATCAATCATCAGCAGCGGATAGTATAAATGAATATAAATAGGTATCAACATACAGCAATGATCGGCTAACTAGCAACACACAGGCTATACCACAACCCTTAAATACCATTGGTTAGGTTTCTATGGATAACCATAGGTATTCACGCACACATATATATCTCATAGCAAAACAAATAATAATTATAGTGAATATTACTCTAAAGGAATGCATTTATGATATCCCCAAGCGACAGAGTCTGATTGATTTATCGAGGGTAGAGGGGGAGAATGCCATGGGATCCCTCGTCAAACAGGGCATCCACTTCAGAGCTTTTGCGAACTTTTAAGAACGGGGTTTAGATCATAAATATTATTTCATCTTTTAGTGAGTATGGTTTTGTTTTAATGCAAATGATGTCACGTTTGTGCCAATTTATCAAAATGCCTTTATTTAGTTCTCGGCAGAGCTGTTCTGCTAGAAAATGGTTAAATGTAATAGAAAGATGTACGAATAACACCGTCTCTCATATTCATAATATTTAACTCCGGTTAAAACCTTCCCGAGAAAATCTTAAGGAATACAAATCGTAGAGTGCTTTACGTCTGTTTACAAAAATATTTGGTGGATTATATGATCACTCAACTTTCATCGGTATGGCAATAACACTAACACTAGGATAAAAGCTAGAAAATTGAAGTGCAATAGGAAAGACAGGGACGCCTGTGAACCCTCCGGGTAAGGTTACCACCCCAGGTTCTCTCTACCATGGAAGATGGGTTGTCTATGCCCAGGGCCAACTCTTCCCCTAGTAGGAAAAATAGACGAAGATCTAATTCCTACTTTAATCCACCTTACAACTCAGAGGTATCAACCAATATACCAAAGGCATTCTTCTCGATCTTGGACCCCCCCCCCCCCGGTAGTAAATACCATAGTATCATTAATAAAAACACAATTAAGCTACCATTCTCCATTACTCCGAATCTAACTCGTCACCTAGCCATAACGAACAACAACAAAATTAAAAATGGTTTCGATACCATTGCAGCTGCGGCACACCCGCAACCACTAGATGGACCTGATGCGGCGTCACCCAGCAATACTATCCACACAACTGATGTACGGTTGCCAAATCTGCAACGCACGGAAAACAAAACATCTCCTGTGCCGCAGACTCACATACACCGAAGATTTAACTGCCTACGTAAAACCACGCCGCACTGCATCCTGGTTCCTTTGTGACGATAACTGTCCTTCAGGCGCTTATGGACTACTCTAATACTTCTTCTCTTCTCCCTCCCCCCTCACTTACTTTTCTTCCTCTCTTCCTTAGTTCATCTTATTTGTCCACAAACCAAGAACCCTGGGGTAGAACCTACTTAAGGCTTTTCACTATACCTAGCACAGCTTGACCCTATATAGGCACATACCCACACTAACCATGTTAGTATGGTTTATAAACACACCCATTGTGCGCTAGCTGATAGCACAATAGTCTGTCGAAAGACCAGAAAACACCGCTGCAGCTATAAAGCGGGTGAATTCGGCACCCGGGGTCTAGTTAACCTTAACCCTAAAGTGTTTAATAGATCTAACCTGGTATAGTGAACTATGGTAGCAAATCGTGTGGGCTGGGCGCCGCTGAATCGACCTAGCCCCAGGGGGAAGGGGAGGTTGATCGCCGAGGGCTTCGAGTCAAACAAAAGACTCGCCCCTAGCATCCCGTTGGATTTTTAATGAATCCGCCCTTTATGACGCTAATTGCCTCCCATACTTTTCATACGTACACTACGACTTCCTGTGTTTATATTCAGACTACCGTTATGTGTTACTAGCGAGAGACTAATCTTTGAAAGTTGGAGTTAGTTGAATAGGAATTGTGATCCAGCTTTGATGAATTATAGAACCACATTCTAGGCAGAGTGCAGCACTGGATATTGAACTCCCGCCGACCCAGGAGGGGTCACACCCGACTGTGAATGGATTGCAACCTCCGGAGTCAATAATCTAAACGAAAACCACGTAGCGGAAATATAAATAACATAGCTGTCATTGACAGGTTTGGCTGTGAGTTCTCGCCTCTATATATATCTATATATTCTAGAGAAATTTGCACTCACTATAATAAACCCGCCTATTATTATAACAATATATGCTCATTCTGCCATATGTGATTCTGGAAGCGGAGTTTCCTATATACACTTTTTCTCTATATGTAACGGGATAGCCATCACGATTTGTATTTACTGTGGTACAATTGTATGCGGTGCAATACATTGGTTGAACGCCAACTTGGACATACAGTGAATTTCACCTGGCACGTTGGATTGAGCGACCGAATTTGAGGATTTTGGGGAATGCCAGTTTCTGCGGACCTGGCGTGTTTTCAATTTCCTCACATCTGTGCCGGCTGTATATGTGCCTTACATTTCTTTAACTCGTCGTACTTTCTTTTATTTTTTATTTTAGATTTTAGGTGTATATCCCAGACCGCCTATGGTGACAAATCCCCTGGGTATAGGTTTTGGAAAAATAGTGTTATCTCACTTAACGTTCGGAACTGGAACATATCGATGTGGTTCGTAGGGTGCGGATATAAGGAGAATCGACCTGTTACAAGGCGATATAATTGGAGTACACCATCCCTCATATGGACTATCATACATGTAAGGCTACATTACTGCTAACCAACTATTCTTTTCACAGACTCATGCTTGCAAACTCTCTTGATCTGCCTGTGCACCCTCTTTTTGCACTGCTTGTGCTTTGATGCATATATGCTTTGCTTTGTCTTATATTTTTGGAGAGTTTCCGGGCTTTTTGTTCCTTTATTGTTTTGTATTTTTATATTTATCTCTTTTCTTATCCCTGTATTTTTGTACTTTTTTTATTATTATATTTTTTTATTACTTTCTTATTGCTTCTGATCATGCTGAGTAATACCCTCACTCATCCCTTGCTACCCTCTCCCAACCTCTTTATCATCTATTGCACCATTTAAGTGATACATTTTTGGTGTAATTTTTTATTTTTTATTTTTAAATTTTTAAAACATTTTATGACATTATGTGCATCATGTATTCTGTCTTTTTCCATATAGCGCTGGTCTCGGGACCCCCTGCTGGTCCTTTAACCGTGTTCTGGTGACGCAGCTCGATGGAGCATGTAACTACTGATATACTCATGTTTTTAGGCTCTGATGATTCCTTCCATGGTGTATGAATGAAATACTGTTAGCTAATAAAACAATGTATTTCTACCTTTCATCTAACCAGGATGTATTCGATAAAAATGTGACCTTTTATATAATATTACAAACATACAACCCAATATTACCAACAAACACCAAATTTCTTATGTTTTAAATAAGATTGATAATTTTCACTAACACATTTATCGTAAAATTGTATTCTCCTTAGATTTTAACATTAGCATTATTGTTTAATAACATCAAATTTTCGTGTACCTTTCACTGGCTTGACCTATTTTCATCCCCAAAGTAATCTTTTCATTCAAAATACTCTTTTCATTCAAAAATGAAATCTGCATTCCTCTATCCCTAAATTAAATTTCTACTACTACTATGCTATCAACTTGACCACTTACTACTTTTCTATTGGTCAATTCAAAACCTGTTCCCAAACAGACCTATTATATTAAATCTTTGTTGGTTTTTTTCAATAAACAAATATCATTATTTCTGAAGACAGCATATATATGTGTAGGTATGTATATTCCCCCTGATAGTTTGTAAACTTTTTACATAGATGTATATGATATACATACCAACAGAAACGATCGTAAAATGATGAATTTTTTAATATAAGGAACAGTTTCTTTGTTTTTATTCATTATTTTTCTTAATTTATATATATATATATATATATAATTAGAATTGGTGCTCTGAAATAGCGATATATATATATGAATGTATATATAGTGTATTTTGCAATACACTGTATGCTTAATTAAAAGCATTTCGAAGACCTTACGCTATTGTTTTAGAGTAGTGCCAGTCTCACTTACTTTAAATTTTCAGCAAACAAGGGGAGATAAAGCTGACAGAGCTCTGTTTCGTACTTTTTGGTACTTATCAAAGCTAAGTACTTCACCTGTTTGCTGAAAATCATGAATGTTTGATTCTTATAGAATTCTAGTAATAATCAGGAACTGATTATACAGAGCGGTTGCCGGTCAAGCAGATATTGAAAATTAGAATTGGTGCTCTGAAATAGCGATATATATATGAATGTATATATAGTGTATTGTGCAATACACTGTATGCTTAATGAAAAGCATTTCGAAGACCTAAAGCTATTGTTTTAGAGTAGTGACAGTCTCACTTACTATATATTTTCAGCAAACTAGGGGAGATAAAGCTGACAGAGCTCTGTTTCGTACTTTTTGGTACTTATCAAAGCTAAGTACTCAACTTGTTTGATGAAAATCATGAATGCTTTTAGTTAAGCATGTATACACTGTATGCTTTTAGTTAAGCATACAGTGTATTGCACAATACACTATATATACATTCATATATATATATCGCTATTTCAGTGAACCAATTCTAAATTTCAATGTCTGCTTGACCGGCAACTGGTCTGTATAATCAGTTCCTGATTATTACTAGAATTCTATAAGACTCAAACATTCATGATTTTCAGCAAACAGGTGGAGTACTTTGCTTTGATAAGTACCAAAAAGTACGAAACAGAGCTCTGTCAGCTTTATCTCCCTTGTTTGCTGAACATCTAAAGTAAGTGAGACTGTCACTACTCTAAAACAATAGCGTAAGGTCTTTGAAATGCTTTTAATTAAGCATACAGTGTATTGCAAAATACATTATATATACATTCATATATATATATATATATATATATATATATAAAAGCTCTGGTTTTTTAACTATTGAGCGCTTGCCAGCATAAATCTGATTTTGCGTTTCGTTTTGCTTTTTCTACCCGCCGAAATGCGATTCTCGCTGAATTTATATTTGTATTAATCTCCCGTGTCTTATAATTAACCTGTTAATAATTCTATTGACAGATTAATTGCATGAGTTTATTTTAAAACTACCCGATTGAGTGTTTATTCGATTTGAGCTGTTTATGCAATTTTTTGCATGATTTACACATACTGAATTCATTGGCCAAAATCTGGGGTTTTCCCCTTGTGAGTTACACATGTGCTTTTACAAAGCTCTGCGTCATTCAAAAAGTTGGCGCAGAGTAAAATACCTGTTGATAACGTGATATTCCTTGTTCGATCATTATACCAAAAGTTTATAGTTTTAAGCAGACAGTATTATTGATTTAGGTGTCATAGAAACCCTGCATTTGGTTTTTACCATCAATTCCAATGGGTCCAGGTCGGATATATATGTGTGTATATATATATATATATATATATATATATATATATATATATATGATTTTATCATTTATTGTGTTTGACCTGTTTAGCTTGACTTATGTTTTGGCTTAGGTGGTTAATGCCTTCAGTTTTGTATGGCGTTTTAACATATATGTTTAGCTCTGTTATTTTTAACTATGGAGCGCTTGCCAGCATAACTCTGATTTTGCGTTTCGTTTCGCTTCTTCTACCCGCCGAAATGCGATTCTCGCTGAATTTATATATATATATATATATATATATATATATATACTATATAAATGGCAATTTCTGTCTGTCTGTATATCTGTGTGCATAACCAGTTGGCACCTACACCAGTGATCGGATCCTGATGACACACACATGTTTAGCTAATATTCACAAACAGGACTGGCTTATTGGATTTCAATAAAAATTAATAATGGAATCCCTGGGAACATCTTGGAAGAAGAAAGAAATACAATACAATGGAAGAAGAAAGAAAAGGCGTTTCAGTGAAAGAGGGGGAAGAGGAGGTACTACTACTGTATGTAAAATACCTCCTCCCACAACTCAGTCCTCCAAATCGAGGCAACAACTTATTAGAAATATACATAAATAAATTTCAAACAAAGCAGACGACAATCTAATTTTGGTATATATATATATATATATATATATATATAATAGGGTTAGAGTATCGTAGGAGAGGATGAAACGGAGAGATACAAAGAGGTGCGATACAGAATACTAAATGCCAATAGCCGAAGCCTTGTGCTCGATGCTTCGGTTAGCAGGGTTATATATTAGAGGAGATTAATATTTAGCGTAGGGTTTAAGCAGAGCTGGAATAAGCAAATGAATGAGTGAATGAAAGGGTTACAAGCCGTTAAAACATTTCTTTATATATATATGTTTTATGACACTATCAGCCGTCTATTGTTTTCCCAACAAGACACTGCACAATTTCTTCTGAGTTGGACCCACCCTGCTAATGTTAAATAAAATGTTTCGCATAGCTGGTGTTGGTCAAAATTAACCAAGTGACATCCAGCAGGCACCGGGTATTACCTCCCTTAGCGAGTTATGTCCCTTTCACCGGGGACATCGTGTTTATTATTTTCGAACAGAATGCTGGGGGGAGGGGGCGTGAAGTTGTGATAATCTCTCAACGGTAATTATAATTACGGACATAACTATTGGAATTTCTACCTCTGATGAGCCCTTCTGGACGAAACGCGTGTAAGAGTTATATAAAGAAATGTTTTAAGGGCTTGTAACTCTTTCATTCACTTGTAGCAAGCTACTTTCCTTTGGCGCATTGATACCAGCCAATCGCATTTGGCGCATTGATATCAGCCAATCGCTACCAGCGTAGGGAAATGTATCTCAAGTTCCGCCCAAATGGAGAAATTCACGCTTCCTTTCGAAAAACGCTTTCTCTTGCAGATCGACACCGTTAAGATAAAACACCTCTTGATTTCGTTCCTCAAGCATAAACAATATGTAACGACAAAACATCACTACGGGTCTGGTTAACGCCTCAGCCAGTTGACCGTAGCTTCTCAAACCTTAATTTTGTTTGTTCATTTCTTTTGACATGCCAGCCCAGCTAACGTAGCTCTTCTCGCAATCTTTGTTAATAAATTATATTAAAACATTTTAAAAAATCTTTGTTTAATAATGGCACTGTCGGCTGGTGCGTCTTCCGCGGGCTCTCTCGTCCTCCGTAGGTCTTCAGTCGTTCATGAGAGTACAGAACTTCCTACCGGCGGAGACAGAAGTGCGGTTCAGAATTCCTTTTTTCTTTCTTTGTTGTACACTGTTATACGTAGCTGCCTGAAACAGGTCGCTAATTAAGTCCTTGACGCTTGATCTTAAGGAAGCTGCAATGGCACTCAGAAAAAGATGGCACTGTCTAGAGTCGGAAGATATATTATGTGCTAGGAAAAACGATTCCATCTGTGCAAGCCAGATCCGTACATCACCGCCCAACGCCGGTAGTGAATTACTTGCCATTTCCGATGGTGATATAAGGACTGCTTCCCAGGACTGAAAGAAAGAGGAGTTAGACTTTCGTAAACTTCACCGCAAATAATAACTGGATTATTCCTATTGTATAAAAATGACACACGGCAGTGACATAAAAAAACTATCTAAATTGGTGACCCGACGCGCGAACATTTTCGAACTAAATGTTCCTCTAAAAAAAAAAAAGTAGTATTTTAAAAAAGAAAACAACATGCAAACCTTTCTTGTATTGTATTGAATCAACACCATGTAAAAACTTTCTTGTTGATAACATGACATCACGTTTTTTACCTTCAATGAACCCATCTAAGAAAAACATTCTTTGAGGAAAAATTAGCTATTTTCAAAAATTATTGCGTGAGAAATTTTTTTTTCAATATGGCTTCCATTGACATCAACATCAACAAAATTGACAGCAGCAGCAGCAGCGACAACATTGGTTAACCACTAACCATAAACACGGGAAAAACGATGTGGCAGCTTTATAGCCTTACCGACGCAACCCACCGCACCCTCGAATTATGGGATTACAGCTTCAACTACGACCTACCAACAGATTCAACTTTTTGCTTTCTTTTCAAAACAACTTTAGCCATTTTTTCTGGCTGCAAGCACTTTCGGCAATTCATTGGGAGGCTGACAATTTCTCGCCTACCCATCAACTCCTTGCCAGAGCCTGCAAATATTGACTCACATTTTATGGCCGCATAACAGCCAGTCTTAGAGTCGTTGGATCTCTCTTCACCGGAATTAGCAATCGGCAAATGCAGATACCTGCCCGTACACAACTACTGGTAAACTACCATAACAGCTTCATCTACACAGCTCTAGTACTACATTTGCCATAACAGCTATACAACTCTGGTAAAACATGGACAACTTTATCACTGACAACAGCTACTAGTAAAACGATTACGATAATAGCTCTGGTACAACACTTACCATAACAACTACATAGCTCTGGTACAACATTTACCATAACAGCAACGCAGCTCTGGTAAAAGAATTACCATAACAACTAACATTTAATGCAAGAACAGCAAATGTTCACCCATGTCAGACTTTATCCGTTTTCTGTTAGACCCCCGGTGGTCACGTATAAATAGCAAAGCAGCTAGTCATTTGACACAGCGGCTTAACAAGGCCTATAGCGCCTCATTTACAATTTTTCTTCTTGCATGCATTCTTTTGTTTAATTTTTTTATTGATGTGCTCTCTTTCAGCGTTTTCCTGCTGGTGATCAATGCTAACTCAATCTTATTTATCGTCCTTCCGGACTAAATGGGTGTTATTGTAGAAAGCTACTTTCCTTTGGCGCATTGATACCCTTTCCGTGCGTTGTTTGGCTGAGTTCAGCCAATCGCTACCAGCGTAGGGAAATGTATCTCAAGTTCCACCCAAATAGAGAGATTCACGCTTCCTTTCGAAAAACTCTTTCTGTTGCAGCTCGACACCGTTAAGGTAAAACACCTCTTGATTTCATTCCTCCAGTATAAACAATATGTAACGACAAAACATCACTACGGGCCTGGCTAACGCCTCAACCAGTTGACCGTACCTTGTCAAACCTTAATTTTGTTTGTTCATTTCTTTTGGCATGCCAGCCCAGCTAACGTAGCTCTTCTCGCAATCTTTGTTAATAAATTATATTAAAACGTTGTAAAGTCTTATGGTGTTATATACTACTAAAATGGTGAATAATACATGCTACTATATTGATAACATCAATATCATCCTCTTATGTTATAAACTGCTTCACTGGTGACTTCTGTTGATACACAATACACAAATACAAATATTAACATTCTCACATATATATATTTATTTAATACTATCTTCACACTCATTCATTTGCTTATATATATTATCTTCGTATTTTTCCATTCTTTGCCAGGGAACGTTTCCACGAACCAAAGTATCGTCTTCCTGTCTTCCTTCGGTTGCAACGTTTTTCGAAATATTTACTTCTGCGTTCACAGATTGATCTTTTTTAGTTTCAGAAGATCCCGTTAAGGGTGAAAGCAGCGAGTTTTTGCTTAAACTTTAATCTGTTATTTTAATTATATATATATATATATATATATATTTATATATATATATATATATATATATATATATATATATATACATATATATATATATATATATACATATATACATATATATATATACATATATACATATATATATATATATATATACATATATATATATATACATATATATATATATATACATACATATATATATATATATATATATACATACATATATATATATATATATATACATACATATATATATATATATACATACATATATATATATATATGAAGGCGAGTGGCTGAATGGTTAGAGAATTAGATTCGCAATCGTAAGGTTCTGAGTTCGATTCCTGGACCAGGCGATGCGTGATGTCCTTGAGCAAGACAGTTTATTTCACGTTGCTCCATCTACCTGGAGTTGCAACCGATAGATAGTATTAGCAATTTGAAAGACTAACGGAAACATTGTTCCCTCGGTCTGATTTGACGAAAGTCGATCGTTCCTTTTTTTATATATATATATCAAAGGTATATATTGAGTTAGAAACTCAAAATAGTCTCTTACAAATGATAACAACGGCGGAAATTTATGTTACAACTCAATATATAGATATATCAAAGGTATATATTGAGTTAGAAACTTAAAATAGTCTCCTACAATAAAATAGCTCTAGGAAAAAGATTTTTCCGAGCCATATATTATTATTGAATATAAAAGAAAGATAAACACAGATATATACATATATGTGTTCAAATTGTAAGGGACCAAATTCGCTAAGATGAAAAATATACTAACTATGGGCAATAGGGTTTGCCAGACTCTATTTAAGAATAAATCAAGAAAATAAATACAAACCGGAATTGTGGTAACTACAAGACACCCAGACCGCAATTTAATTGTGAAGAGAATTACCAATTCTTATTGCTCATCAGCGGGTGTAAAATTAGTAAACTCTTCACTTCTAAGTATATCAGAAAACTTAATATTGTGCGTATATAAAATAACGCAGATGTCATCAGAACCTAGCGTGTTTCACAAACTATTGAGTTAGAAACTCAAAATAGTAATGGTAATTCCCTTCACAATTAAATTGCGAAACAGCATCACCAAACGCTGTCTGCGTATCTGGTAGTTACCACAATTCCGGGTTGTATTTTTTTTTCTTGATTTATTCTTAAATTGAGCCCTATTGCCCATACTTAGTATCTTTTTCACCTTAGCGAACCTGGTCCCTTATAATTTGAAAACATATATGTATATATCTGTGTTTATCTCTCTTTTATATTCAATTATGCTATATATATATATATATATATATATATATATATATATATATATATATATATATATATATATCACATCCACTGATATGGATTCTGAACACGTGCACACGCTTAGGTCACATTAAAGTCAACTGCAGGTATCGGTGATAAGTTACAAAAAAGTGTGATGATCAACGACTTGGAAGCTGGCTTACCATGAGATTAATTCGAAGAATAAAACCCAAATCGTATGTTGACGAATATTCGTACTCTCGGGGCATGTTAATTGTAACATGCCGTCTTTGAGAGTAGAGTTTATTTTATCGATATTTCGAGGTGTCGGGTCGTTGGAAGATTAACACGAAGTAAGATGTAACTTCTCCCCCATTATTGACACTTTGCAACAGTGAACGTTACAAAGCTCTCTTTAGGGCCAACACTTCTGATTGTTTATCCGACTTATTATGGTGTGTTTTCTCGGGTTATGTCTACTATAGGGGCAAAAGGGGATGATTTTATTGAATTGCTTCAGTAATTCGAAGGGCTTTACAAACGGTGTTATACAGGGTGCTTGAAAAGTACCTGAATATGTTCACTCGGTTATAATTTCTTCAATAATTGCGATGACATCCTTAACTGTTCTGTGTTTGTTCGTGAGCGCTAAGGCAGTAAGTTTGTTATTCTTATACATAGATTTGTTGATTAAGTTCGATACTCTTCGAGCTCATACTTTCCCGGCTTATTCACTCTGAATGAAGAAAGCTATTGATAGTTCCACACAAAACACACCTAGCAAAGGTTGCTATTGAAATTCCAGTATAGGCACCCAGGTCGCTAGCATTTTCAGGCGCACTCTGGGAACTCCGAATAATCCCACCATTTCCGGTTATTACCGGGTACTGCAGCTAGTATATATATAAGTTAACGAGATATCGTTTAAGGTAATCCAAGTAGAGGTTATGAGTACTCTGTATCGAGAATCGTTTTAACGTTCGGCGTTGTTTGACTCAACAAGAATTTTTTTTAGTCGGGCGGCCGATTCAAGACAGTTCCTAGGTAAACGGTTCTTGGAGTAATAATAGAAAGTGAGTGAAGAATAAGGTGGATCGGCTGTACAATACGGTTTATTCAAAGTGTTAACAATTGTTTCATTAGTCCGGTGTGTCTAAAAATCGTTGTACGTAAGAAGCTACGCCACTCGATTATAATATCAGTCGATACCCGACCAAATCTTCAGAGTACTGATCTGCGTACATGATTCAGTGCGCTAGTATTTATAGACACATGGAAAAATAACAAGAATAAAAGCAATAATAATGATAATAATATTAAGAGGGAGGTGCAGTGATGAGGGGGATAGTTGGATACAGGCATAAAACATAGTAATAATAATAACATGGATAAAAAGAAGAAATGTGGTATGAAAAGTTGATACGATAAGGAAGTTAATAAAAAAAAAGCTACGGTAACTTGACAGTGTAATAAAATGGGATGAGATGAGGTGAAAGGATAATGGCGAGTGTCAAATAAAGTGGGGTGGGATGAATTAAGTAGATAAAACAGCGAAATATAAAATAAAAAGGTAATAACAGATGGGTAATTAGGATTGGGGTATTTCGAAAAGTATAATCTTAATGGAAGTGAAGATTGATGGTAATGTTTGATATATAGGGTGCTGGGTGTGTCTATAAAGAAAGTGTACTTAATCACTGAGGGAGCGTCGGTTTATCTTACGTCTGATTGGTCAAAAGTTCATTATTTTGCTTACTATTGGTAGATGTAGGGATCTTTCGCCCATATGTGGCTGACAGTCAATCGTAGTAAGGTGTAAAATTGGTTCGCTGGCGCCAGTATTGAAGGGTTTTAAATCCGGGGAGTTATGTTCTTTATATGGATAATGAGGTTGCCGGATCGAATCTTGTTCATCTAGGTTTCTAATTAAAAACATTACTAACGGCTTTGTGCTTACAGAAAATTGTCCGCACGATTTTGCTGTTAAGCATCGTTTTATTATATTGCAAAATATGGAGTAATTCCATATTGCAGAGGAGTCCGCTCATTTACTGTATATATATATATATATATATATATATATATATATTATACTACTACTACTAAAACCGTGTGATTGTGTGCTTGTCTGTAATTTAATTGTTTCTACTTTAGGCACAAGGCCAGCAATTACCCAGTGCATTACTGGTACTTTATTTTATCGACCCCGTAAGGATGAAAGGCAAAGTCAACCTCGGCGGGATTTGAACTCAGATCATAAAGGGACGTAACTATGCCGGAAAGCATGGCGTCCGACCCTCTACCGATACTGCCAATCTACCGCCCTCTGTAATTTAATACAGCCAAAACAGCGCATAATTTGTTAATACTTTCAAAGCAAGTTGCCCCTGAAATGGGAATACAAATGGAATAAAACAAGTTTCGCGTAAATCGGAGCACGGGCTCCCGAGATACGTGTTTTTCCGGGTACCTTCATAAATAGAGAGAGAAAGAGATAGTGGTCGTGAGAGTGTAGATTGAAAGTAAGCTATTGGGGTTGAATTGAAGTATAACAGGTGACTTCAAAGAATCGAATACAGCCTAACTGTATCTAACTCAAATTTGGTGACTGAATATGTCATATGTATCATACAACTTGTTATGACAGGATGTGTGTAGGAAATATTTCCTGCTAAATAGGAAGGGCTTCTAAGTGTGTGTGTGTATATATATATATATATGTGTGTGTGTATATATATATATATATATATATATATATATATATATATATATATACATATATGTATGTGTGCGTGCGTATATATATATATATATATATGTGTGTGTATGCGTGTGTGTCTGTGACCAGTGTATATTGGTTACAGACACCCATATATATATATATATATATATATATATATGAGCCTTCCAATTTCATTTTACATTATAAACAAGTCCGTGAATATTTTAATTATTTAACATTTATTCTTCAGTAAACGTGACCCAACAGGTCACGGATGGTCTCTTATATATATATATATATATATATTTTAATCGATCGACTTTCGTCAAATCGGACCGAGGAAACAATGTTTTAGTCGGTCTTTCCAGTTGCTAATACTATCTATCGGTCGCAACTCCGGGTAGAAGGAGCAACGTGAAATAAAGTGTCTTGCTCAAGGACATAACGCATCACCCGGTCCAGGAATCGAACTCACAGCCTCAAGATTGTGAATCCAATTCTCTAACCACTCAGCCATGCGCCTTCACATATGATATATATATATATATATATACATACACATATATATGTGTGTGTGTGTGTGTGCGTGTGTGTGTTGAAAATGCACTTTAGATCTTAAGGAAGCTTTACAATAATTCACTTTACTGGGTTCATGATCTTTGCTGATTTTCAAAAGTGACAAGTAAATATGTGGAGCTTTGTCATAATTCCTCATGTTTATTTTGAATTTAAATTTTCTCCTTTTTACAGAGAGAACATGACTCAAATTTCTCTCTTTTAAGATATAATTTGATTCGTTGAGGATGATCACCTGATTGTGCATAGAATATTTTTAGTCCGCCGCTACATCTGTGCATTCACAAAATCAAAGCTCTATATATTCAAAGTTAAGTGCGAGAATGTTTAGAAGTAGAATGAACAAGTTTTGCATGCATGTATGTAAGCATAAATTATTTTCTCTACTAAGTTTGTGCGTAGGTGGTGTGTGCGAAACAGTCATAAGTGTATCCAGAGTTGAGGTTGTCCACTGTGCAACTTCAACATGTTAAATGGCAGAATGTGTGTGCGTGTGAGAGAGAGAGAGAGAGAGAGTGAGAGAGTAGTTGCTAGCATATACAATTTCAATTACGGTTTGTATTTTTGTATAAATATATTTTCTTTATTCGTCTTTGATCTGTGGTAGAGCCTGAACAAAGGTAGAGTGGGAAGACTTGGAACATGAAATGAGGTAGCGAGAACACAGGAGTGGAGATAGTGGTGGATGTGTGTGTATGAGGGGTCAATACCATAGGGTAGGAGAGGTTGATTTCACCTGTGCCATGAAGGGGAGAGTAGTGATGCAGGGGGTATGTGTGGTGTGTATAGGGATGAAGAGAGTGTGGTAGTGAGGGTATCGAAGAGTTTTAGAGGAGGATGAAGCTACGGAGCATTACTGGAGGAGCATGGCTGGAGTAAGGATATGGAGTGATGCTGGGGTTAGCTGCTAGAGAGTGCTATTGGAAGAGTTATGGGACATGGGTATAAAGTAGGTCACATTATATGGTTTTGGCTAGTTATTCACCAGCACAGCATAGCAGCAGCACTCCCGTTTTTTTATATATCTTTTGTGAGGTTTAGTTTTTAAAGATCAGTCTTCACAACATTGTCCCAAGTGTTCCTGCTTCTGCCTCTTCCATGAGCCCCAGTCATGGGCGTTTCTCTACATTTTTAAGCAACTACTATATTCCATATTCATGACATGTACATACCAATGAAGTTTTATCCTTGCACATTACATCAAACTTCCCCTATGCATCACATCCATATGGATCACATGTCCATACCAACGCAGCCAAACACACAACATCCAATTCCTCTCGTGCAAATTTTTTTCTCTCAGTTTGCTTATAATATGTCGTTCACTCATTTGCTGCTGCCCCCACTAAATCCCTTAGATGCTCTCTCTCTATGGTACCCTAATAGTTACTCTTTTCACCCCTATGTACTCTACCACTACCCCTTCTTCTACACTCTTTAGCTATTCTCTCCATCACTACATTTCCCCTACCTGACACTGGAGACTGTTATCCTTCAACTCCAGGATATTGGCCAAACCATCCATTCCACCCATACCTTCACCACTATTTCTGCTTCTGTGTTCTCACCACCACATTCCCTTCCTAATGCTAGCAACAGTCACCACTTTCCATTCCATACACATCACCCTATCAGATCACATCACACATACCACACATTTATGCTTATCTCCTTACTATCGTTCTCCCCCACAGAGAAGAGAGGGCTTTTCTGTTCGGACAAGGACCAAATTCCTCTCTAGTGTTGGTGCCACAAAAACGCACCCGGTACTCCCTGTAAGGTGGTTGGTGAAAGAAGGGTACCAAGCTGTAGAAACCATGCCTAAAAATAAGTTGATGAGTTGAGAGGACCCTTCAGCTGTGTCATGGTACGACAACTTCTCTAGTATTAGTGATCTACACAATAAACGCACCCAGTGCATGATGTAAAGTGGTTGGTGATATGAAGGGCATCCAACCCTAGAAAGCTTGCTAAACAAAGGGATGGGAGGACACATCATTTGAGCCAAATACATTACAACCTCTGTTGTGCCCTCAGTAGGACATGAGGCTGTATGTAAGCGAGATGAAGCTCCGGCCCCAAGCCTGTCTGGGAGGTCAATAATGCCGCTTCGATGTGGACGTGGTCTACATAGACCATCCAAACGTTGCTAGCAAGGAATTCAGCTGTTATATGATGATGATGATATAAATGCGTATGTGTGTGTGAAAGTGTTTGTGTATGTGTGTGTGAAATTGTTTGTGCGTGTGAGAGAGAGGGAAAGAGAGAGAGAGTGTGTGTGTTAAAATGTTTGTGTTTGTGTATAATGACGACGTTGGTTTAACGACGTGGATACTTTGAATAGTATAGTAGACTATGTTGGAATTAATGGAAAACATTTCGCCATTTTCCAACCGAAAAGTAATTTGATTTCAGATTTAAACTAGAGTTTAAGCTAAATTAATTCGTGTACTTGTCACTTTTGGCAAAACGTTTTATTTATGAAATACCTTCTGGGAGTAAAAAGTATGTCTTTTATTGCTCCTACATCCATAATCTTTTCTAAATAAGTAACATATATTTCAGTTGATTATTTTCAATGAAATTCAATTGACATATGATATTTTCCCAATAGAATGGGAATTATAGTAAGTGTAATTCATATGTATATGCATGAATGATATAGTATTAAATACATCGAAGGCTATATGCGGTTGTATTCAGGTTTATTCTCCTCTTCATGATACATATTTCGTTGAGGTCAACAGCAAGGTAGTTCTCTTCCTACCCACTCCATCGGTCTGAGCTGAATATTTTTGAAGGAATTCTTAAAAGGTTTTTTTAATGAACTTCAAAAGATTGTTTGAGCTGTGTGAAATTGTTTAAATATTTTTATACCATCTGACGAGCTCGGGCCGATGGAATGAGTACAAAGAGAACTACCCAGCCATTGACCTCAGCGACATAAGTGTAATGGTGATGAAAATAAACCTGAATACAGCTGCATATAGTCTTCGATATATTCAATACTCTATAATGCTCCAGCTTGTACCATTTATACATGTTGCTGAGTGCTTCATTTTATCTGCATCATAGCCAAACAACTAGAATGTGGATTACAAATCCCTGGTCGGTTAACGCCATGTGCCGAGGTTAACTTTGCCTTTCATCCTTACAGAGTCGATAAAATAAATACCAGTAATGTACTGGGTATTTGCTGGCCTTGTGCCAAAAGTAGAAACAATTAATATATATAGTGTGTGTGTGTATATACACACACACACACTCATGCACACACACACACATACACACACATACGTATATATATATATATATATGTATATATATTTAATATAGAAATGGCTTCTACACGTCTAGAACTGTTTCATTCAAAGGAGATCATCCTGATGATTTCCTTCAGAATGAATCTGTTCTAGTCCTGTAGAAGCCATTTCTATATTAAAGATTTATACTCTGCTATGTATTGAGTCCCTTACTTACTGTGGTTACACCCGATTAAACCTGGGATACACACACACACACACATATATATATATATATATATATATATATATATATGTGTGTGTGTGTACTAGCAGAAGCACCTCTCAATACCCGGGCATTTTATGAAAGTAACAATATATTTTGGCACATATTACAAATTATTTGACCAATAAAATAGTATAACTATATTTTCGCTAAAAAAGGAATTATAGTAGAATATTCATTGTCGCTTGTTCAATGCAAATCATCTAGATACAAATATAATAAGTTTTGTCCTGTAGTGTTGAATACTACACCATTTTACAGTCTGCATGTATAATGCTTCGCTCATAGGCGAATTACTAGGTATCTTGTCAGTGAAAAGGTAAGGAGCAAAAAATAAATTTGGAATTTTTTATTTATATTCTTTATTTATTTATTTTTTTTTTTGGCACAATCAGAATCTCTGAAATTCAAATCAAAACACCTGAAGTCTATTTTGAAAACCATAAATAAAAAATCAAGTTAGCATTGGCTCATGAATGGACTATTATGAAGCATTTACTTACACATTTCTGTAATTCAGGAAAGTGTGTTTAAATTTTTTACACAGTAGCTTTCACCTCCCTTTGCATCGAAGGAAGTAGGTTGTGTTTGAGAAAAATTTGCTTTCTATTTCTATCAGGTTTACAACTATTATAGTGAATCCCGTGAAATACATACATACAAATAAATTAGATACATATATTGATACACACACACACACAGGTGTGTGTGTTTGTATGTGTGTAAGACAGTTGGTTGTGATTTAAGGGGGATTTTGCTTATATTGCTAGTAGATTGAGCTATCACATAGAAACTTTCCTTTTTACTTCGTGCATATATACATACATGAGACAAATGAAACAGTAGGGTAGGTTTTGAAAGAAATTTGGCTTCTATTTCTAACAGGTCTAGCTACAACACAAAGGTCTCACTTATACTACTTTATATAAAAATGTACACAGGGATGCCAGCATATTCTCCCAAAGTAACACTATGCAGTAAAATTGGGACTTCAGAATACCTTACAGATTATAAGAAATTAGGATCTGCGTGTATTTTTATTGAAGTAGGATTTGCATTATTGTCTAGTTCATATATTTGTTCATTCTAAAGTCTCTGGATAAACAGCATTCTTGGGTTTGCCCTGTGGTGCTACAATGAAAAGAGACTCACAGTTTCCAGCTGTTGTAATACCAACATAAAGCTGACCATGTCAAAAGACAGGATCTGCCAGGTTCAATTCAATGATTTTCAATGATTGCTTTTGAGAATTATTGATGGCCATGGCAAAACTGAGTCTGATAGGAAATTAAAGCCTTTGAAATTCAAATGGCAAATCAATTAGCTTCACAGGTATTCTGGGAATGAAACAACTGTCAGCAATTTTGCTGACATGATTGCGACTTCTAGGACATTGGGCATCATATTTTTAATGATGAGTCTTTTGCCATTGCAACGTTTTGGGGGATCCAGATTATGAAGTAACATAACCGATGCTCCAAGCTTCAGTATCAGGTTGTGTGGAGGAAGTCCTGCTAGTTCAAGACTATTCAAAAATTCAGTTGGATAGTTTACAACCTGTTTTCGGAAGTAATTGTGTCAATTGATTTGTAGCATATTTTCTCTCCCAGTGACATGTCCAGCAGCCTTCTGTTGGTTTCTTTCACAGAAACATTTTTTTAGTGCTACAATTCCCATGCACAGAGACATTTGGGATCACATTGTCTGATCTGAATGTTTGGAAACACTCTGGCAATCAGTTCTTGTTGTTTCAATATGACCAAATGACAACTGAATCTGGTCATTGGAGTCCTTTTCAAGAAGTTCATTTCCCAGTTTAATTAGCAGTATAGAAAACTCACTGATACCTTTGTCATTAGTCAAATCCACTCGCATATTGGTTGTAAGGCTCAGTCGCTGAAAGTGGGGCCAGAGAGAGGATGTTTTCAGACAGGCATTGACTTGATGAGCTCGGATCTCTCAAACAATTATAGGCAGGTTGCCTGAAATCACTAGCAAGAACCATTGTCACTCCTCTCATTATTCAAGTATTCTCTCTCAGGTCCCTTATTGTTTGGTCCAAGGCTTCAATTGCTTGTGTATGGCTCATGGTGGCTTCATCATAAATTATCATCTTGCATGTTTTCAGGAGCTTGCCATTGAGTGAGTTCTTCTTCATGCGGCAAAAAGATTGCTCATGCTGTGTGAGATCTATGGGCCGTTTAAACATGAAATGTGCAGTTCTTCCTCCATCCAGAAGTATTGCTACAATACCACTTGAAGCCACAGCATGGGCAATATTTTGATTTTGGCAAACTTTTGCAAGCAGAAGGTTTATTAGGAATGTCTTACCTGTGCCAGCAGGAGCATCAATTCAATGAGGAAAAGTCCTCCACTGTCATTTTGAATGTTTTCATTGATGTTGTGTTAGGCGTGTTTCTGTTCATCCACCAATCAAGGTTCATTTTCATCTAGAAAATTACGCAAGGCCTGAATATCATAGTTTGTCTCCTGAGAGATTTCTTGCGCTACGTCCATTTCTTCATCTGGCTCTGGCATTCTACAGTTAGATAATGTGCTATTCATTACCTGAACCAGGTGGAACAAGGAGCAGAGATTGTAAATATTAGAGAAATATTCCATATATATATATACATTGTCATGATGTCTTCGGGTTAGGTGTAGCTAGTCGTCCGACATATTGTTTTAGTTCTCCCATCAGAGTAGATGAGCTTTGTCAATTCCACATGCTGTGAGCATAATATTTGACTGGCTATTCAAGTGTCTGCTACCTCTAAAGTCTTCTTCCAACGTCCATTGTCATACAGTAGTCCATACTGTTTACATGCTTCTTGGAGTGATGTGCACACCCTTCCTCCAAAGCACCTGAGCTTCTCAAATGATGTTTGTTCTCGAACATTATGCAGAAGTAGCCGCAGATAAAGACCCTCTCTGTTGTTGTAAACATGACCAATAGCATCACTTGCCTTGACTTCATGACCTTCCACTAAATCACACTGCTTCCTTCAGTTCTAGGTCTTGCAATTTGTTCAGTTGTATGTTGGGATGTCAGCATACAGGATATTTGGAGAAAATCCATCATTCTGGCAGAGTTTAAAAAAAGCAGTTAGAGTTGTGACGAGTGGTGCTTGTGCTATCTGATGAGCAGTAGTCTCAGTGAAGAACACTCTCTGTATATTATCCAGATCGACTGCTAGGCTGACCACACTTGGGTGGTGATGGTGGCTATCAACTCCAAAGATCTGCTAGAGAGCCTCGTTGCTTGATATGTATTGACCTGTCTGATACTGTTTGACCTCATCCAGCCTACCACCATTGAGCTTCTTGTCAACAACAAAGGTAGCCATGTCACTGCCCTTGATATATTCTATGACATGTAGTACTGCTTTCATGGAGCTGCAATACGCAATATTGAGCTTTTAGGTGTCTGCACAACATCGATTGCCTATGGTCAGGTCCTCTTCTCAAGCTGTTAGGTTTACAGTATTGCTTCCATGTTCTAGTCTATGCCTACGATAAAGGGAATATCCATCAGCTTCAGTCTAAGTTTCCTGAATAAATGCTCTATGATAATTTCTGCTGCATTTTTGATGTTGCATGCAGGGTGAGACTAGATTGATAAAAAAAAATATATATATTTTTCTACAGAAAACAGTTGCCCCTGCTTCAGTTGTTTATTCTCCCATTGCCACTTTAGCTGTATGAGTATTTGATCTATATCTCTTTCTCTTTCTCTCAATTTTATCAAATGCATCTCTCACATTTTTCTATTTTCTTCCATCTTTTCTCTCTCCCATCACTTTCTCACTCTCTCGTCATTTCTCTCTTCATTTTTTATCTCTCCCATCTTTTCTCTCCTTTCTTTCTTTATCTCTACTAGACACTCTCTTCTTTCTTTCTTTCTTTCTTTCTTTCTCTGTCTCTCTCTCTCTCGCTCTCATTACCTTATTTTTCTCTACAGAATCTAGAAAGATAAAATAAAATAGCCAGCTTTTTCAATATGCATACTGAAATATTTACAAGTGAATTTAAATGGAGTGCTTGCTTTGTAAAAGAAAACAATTGTTACCATTATGATGTAGTGAATATATATATGTATTTTTGTGGGTGTACATTTGCTAGTTTCTGAGTTTTAGGCAGATGCACAGAATCAAGAACTTTCATTTATATATAAGATATACACGTTAAGACCGGCTGTCCATGGGAGCTTCTGTATACTGACCACCTGGTTTTTATAGTTGCATCTGTGGAACATCTGGACATTCCAGCTTTATAATTAAATCTTAGAGTCAAAAGCATTTATGAGGGAAGAAACGAATGTAGTGATAAGCACGAAAGAAGACAAGACTCTGGTTTCATCAAGGAGGTGGCCTTGCTTTATATGTAGAAAAGGACTTGGTAGAAACTCTTGGCTACACAAGAGTTGCATTGTGATAACTGGCAGACTAACAGAAAAGGTAGACCTTTTATGTGGCAGATGCACTGGGTTAGGTAGTAGGAGTAGCATCAGTGAAATAAACTTTCCATAGAAGTAGCTGTAGCTTCTTCTACCAACATAATCTAATAAGTTGTGGATTAAGTAGCACTGAGTGTTTAATGGCTAAAATAAGAACATGATAGAAAAAGTTCAGGAAGCTACTACCATTGTTGAAAACAAAAGGATTTTCTCTACAAACAAAAGGCCAGCTGTAGGATGCCTGTGTGGGAAGTGCAATTGTGTATAGCATTGAAACATTCACAATAAATGCAGAGGATCTGTGAAAGCTGGAAAGAACTGAATCAAGCATGCTCTGATGGATGTGCAATGTTGGTGTATGTGAACACCAAAGCATGGATGAGCTGATAGAAAAACCGAATATAAGAGGAATCGGATGTAATGTGCAAGAGAGAAGACTGTGCAGGTATAGACATGGGATGCAGGGGATGATGGTTGCTGGGTGAAGAAGTGCCAAGAAATCCCAGCACAAAGAATCTGCAGTAGTGGAAGACCAAAGAAGGCTTGGACAGAGGTTGTGGGAACTGGTTTCAAATTGCTGAGTCTCATAGAAGAGGTGACATGGACCACAAGAAATGAAGGTGTGCTGTGCTGGAAAAGACCATCCAACCCATGCAAGCGTGTAAAAACAGAGGTAAAATGATGATAATCATTATGATATATATAAATATAGGGCAGGTATAGTATACATATGTAGATAAATAGATAGAGAAACAGATAAATAAATAGATAGATAGACAGACAGACAGGCAGACAGATAAATAGATAGATCAGCCATATTTCCCTCAAATAACACTACTTTCTAAGAAATACAGCATGTATTGGAGAATAGAAGTATGCTGGAAACCCGGTGTCTTATGCTCAGGGATTTGAAAGGGCCATTACATTCAATGGACCAAAAGTGAGATGAGCGGAGGTGTGGGCATGCTTTCCACAAGTTATAACGCTAATCTGCAATACAGTTGATAGGTTGCTATTTATTAATCTTTCATCAAAAATTAGTATGCATATAATTGTAAATGGAATATGTGAATTATTACAAAATGTAGGGAAACAAATTTTTCCATTTCATATTTTCCTTAATTTCGTTTTAACCTTAGATAAATTCACTTTTATCTTTTTTCAGTTTTGATAAATTTTGTTTTTTCATTTTATTGTATTTCATGGGTTAATTGCAGTAAATGGTACTATGGATATTATCAAAACAGGGAAACAAATTATTTCTGTTATGGAATGTATATAAGTAGTTTATGGGCCACGCATTTGAGACAGTTGCTTTAAAGACTAGCTTAATAATGTGAAACTTAGCTGCACTACTAAAGTACTCCAAATTCTTTATTATTTTCAAAATTATTTACAAATCATATGGTAAGGGAAAAGCTAAAATGGCAAACACTTAATCACCTGTTGAAATTCATTTGAACAAAACAGCAAGACTTTGTTAGGTCTGGGACATTTTAAAAGTGCTGTCAGCCTACATCGTCTTCCTGTTACCACTTGTCGTGTCTATTACACCTTGCCACTTGTCCATGAATTGTCAAGGAAACTGCACACTGAGATGCTGCTATTTCATTTGTCATGATCCCACTTCTCTCTCTCTCTCTCTCTCGCTCTTTCTCTCGCTCTCTCTCTCTCTCTTTATATATATATATATTTGTCTACTACACTCCCTCTCAGATATCCACATGTCTCTCATTCTTTCTATATCTGTATCTATCTATATCTTTCACTATCTTCGATGTTCCTACTTCTCTCTCTCTCTCTCTCTCTCTCTCTCTCTCTCTCTCTCTCTATATATATATATATATATATATATATATATATATACCCATGCTAGCATGGAAGATAGACGTTAAACGATGATGATGATAGTGATTTATAGTAATAATAAATGTGAAGACTAAAATCCAAAGAAGGCTTAAAGATTATATATATCTTCTGAAAAACAGTTTCAGAAGATCCCGTTAAGGGTGAAAGCAGTGATTCTTTGCTTAAACTTTAATCTATTCTTATAATAAATATAAATATATATATATATATATATATATATATATATATAAAGAATTAATATATCTACCGACATAAGTATACAGATGCATACCTACGCTAGCAGATATATATGTTTTGTCTTAGTAACGTTGTAGTTCTATGCAGGGGAATGCAGAACAATTATATGAAAGACGTAAATAAGAAAGTTATGAAAATTGACTTACTTACTAAAATTTCACTCCAACTAATTAGTTTCTGTAAGGGGATAAATACAGTTATGTAATACCTGTAGAGAAGCCTTACGTCATCAGGGAGTCTATTCTCAGCTAAGCCACCAGGCAATGCGGGGACACTGGAACCTTATATAACAATAATTCAGTGGATGGAAAAAAGCGAAAAGATTATATATATCTTCTGAAACACAGTTTCAGAAGATCCCGTTAAGGGTGAAAGCAGTGATTCTTTGCTTAAACTTTAATCTATTCTTATAATAAATATAAACACTTGACCAAGAAGGCAGCGAATTTTTCAGTGGCTTAGAATCTAGCCCCGCTCGATTTTTTCGATTTTTTCCATCCACTGAATTATTGTTATATAAGCTTCCAGTGTCCCCGCATTGCCTGGTGGCTTAGCTGAGAATAGACTCCCTGATGACGTAAGGCTTCTCTACAGGTATTACATAACTGTATTTATCCCCTTACAGAAACTAATTAGTTGGAGTGAAATTTTAGTAAGTAAGTCAATTTTCATAACTTTCTTATTTACGTCTTTCATATATATATATATATATATATATATATATATATATATATATATATATATATATATATATATATATATATAGTTTTAATATAGATGAGATTCTACAGGACTAGAACTGTTTCATTCATTAGAAATCATCAGGAATCTCCTGATTCCTGATGATTTCTAATGAATGAAACAGTTCTAGTCCTGTAGAATCTCATCTATATTAAAACTTTTATACTCTGCTATGTATTGAGTACCTTACTTACTGTGGTTACCTCCGATTCAACCCGGAATAACGTATATATATATATATATATATATATATATATATAATTGCGTTAATTTATAATACTGCATTGATTGAAAGTTTAAGAATTAAATTAGAGCTTTCACCGTACTTTGACTACAGAAAATGGTCTAATAACAGGTCATAGAAGTCCCCATAATGGAAAAATATGGGTATCCGGATGTGCTGATGTCCATTTTCTATATATTTCTCTTTCTCTTTCTTTCTCTCACACACATACACACATTCTCTCTCTCTCTACTTAACCCTGATCCGCCCCACCCGAAATTGAAAGCTGTTAGATTAACAATGAAATTACATCAAACATCCGTACACAACAACATGGTTTTTATTCATCATCATCATCATCTTCACTGTTATCATCAACAACTAAGGAGTATTTTATTGGAGTATGGCTGGGGATACTTATCATTAAAACACCCAAAACCTCCTCTGAGATATAACCTCATAGGGGGCCAGTTAAATCTACATGCACACACACACACATACACACATATATGTATATATATATATATATATATATATATATATATATATATATATATATAACAAAGAGGGTGTGGTAAGATACCAGGAAAACCATAACGCACCAGAGTACTCAATACTTAGGGTAGTAGAGTGGGAAATAGGAAAAGAGTCAGGACCGACAACAACGGGTGAGTTCCAGCCGTTTCGACAGGTAGATCCATATATAGCTGTCGAAACGGTCGTAATTGGAAACTTTTAGGTTTATTTACAATAATGTAAGACTTCACCGGTTTCAGAAATGTCATGTTTGTCAAAAGTTATCAGTGGTGGAGAAATGTGTGGCTAACCCAACATATGTAAATTATAAAGAGTCAGGACCCGACGGCTCAGATCTTGTTGTTTCAACAGTCAATACCAGACTGATTGCCAAAGGCCTTGGCAGTTAGCTGGCTGTGCCATCCGGTGTGTGGTTTGTCCAAATAAGGGCATACTTTGTTTATCCACTTGTAAATTCTCTTCATATAAGTGTTGATTTTTATGGTTACGGTGTGTATGTGTGTGTCTGCCCACAGGCACGGTTATCGCAAGCTTCGGTCAACAGGTCTATAGATTTGGGGTCAGACCTAGCCGCAGATCTACCTAATCAAAGAATAGGCCAAATTCACCGAATGGCAAATATATGTCAACAAAATAACAACTTATTTGTTAGTTATCTCAAAAAACAAGGTGCAACTAACCAGTTCATCAATGCACACACGCACATAATAACACAACGTAAGTGGGGGTCTGTAGCGTGATGATGGTCTTTTAACTATGACTAACTGCAAACCCCGGGCTATCGATAGGTTTAGAAAAGAGCTTATTGCTTCTTTAAAGGCTTCAACCATACCATTCATGTTGAGGCCAACCTTTCTGAGGTCAATTTCCTAGATGTGATACTCAATAAGTCGAACAACTTGTACTACCCGTAGAGAAATCCTAATGACAAGTTAAATTATATTAGTAACCATTCAAACCATCCAGCCAGCATAACTAAAAATCTAATCAAAAATGTCTCCTTGAGGCTTTCTCATTTATCAGCTAACGAGCTTATCTTCACCAATCATTCTACATATTACAATGAAGCTCTAGCTTGGAGCGAATTTCTAGATAAAGTAGCATACATGCAGTACGAGCAAAATCCGAAGAAAAATAGATCCAGACGCATTATATACTAACCCACCATATAATATGGAACTGGCCACACATATAGCTATATAGATATATATATATAATTACATACTAAACAACACAGTATGATTATATCATACCGAAAATATCAAGAATCAAGGAATTAGATGATTCTTGCAAGGAACATCCAGTTCCTTGCAATAATTAGCTAATTATTTCGTCTGACGAACGAATTGGATGTTCCTTGCAAGAATCATCTAGTTTCTTGATTCTTGATAACCTTCGGTAATGAAATAATTATATTGTGTTGTTTATTAGGTAATTAGATTGCTCAATACATTACCGAGAGCACTTTTTTCCCTTTACCTTTTCTACGAAAATACTTAACATATATATACATATATATGCATGCATAGATGATAACTGGAATTTCTTGTGTGACAACTTACTGCAGGCTACTGAAGAAGCTTGTGGTTGGGGCAAAGCTTCAACCAGACAGAGAGTGACCTGGTGGTGGAACAGCACGGTAGATAGGGCCATTAAAGACAAAAGACTGGCATGGAAGGCTTGGAAAAATGGTGGAAGTAGGGAAGGATACACAGCCACTAAGAGATAAGCTAAATGTCAGGTGTACTTAGCACGCAGGGAGACTGAGAGTAGGAGGTTTGCCAATGTTCTGCGACGGGAAGATCAGAGACGTGTGGTGTTCCGCATTGCAAGGTAGTGTGTCAGTACAAATCAGGATGTTGTTGGAGATAAGTGTATCCGGAATGATGCCGGTGTACTTAGTGTCACGAATGATAAAAAAGGAGGCCTGAAAATGTCACTATGAGAGACTGATGAATATGGAGAACAAATGGGACAGAGAGAAATTACCCCACTAGACCCAACAGAGGGACCAGCTATTGAGATTGACGAATATAGGGTACAAGAGGCAATTAAGGAAATGAAGAATGGTAAGGCTGCTGGACCGTCGGGGATAGTTGCTGAGATGCTGAAGGCATCAGGAAAAGTAGGCACTAAACTGGTTGCACGCATCATCAATCAAGCTATATATGGTGGTGTCATACCCAAAGACTGGTGCAGCAGTATTCTCATAAATTGCTACAAAGGTAATGGGGATGCTCTAGAGAGGAGCAATTATAAGGGAATGAAGCTGATGGATCAGGTTATGAAAGTGGCGGAGAGAATATTAGCGCAACTAATTAGAGAAAGGGTCAAATTAGATGAGATGCAATTTGGTTTTGTGCCTCGGAAAAGTACAACAGATGCCTTCTTCTTAGTGAGGCAACTACAAGAAAAGTTCTTAGAGAAGAATAAGCCACTATACTTAGCTTTTGTTGACCTAGAGAAGGCCTTTGATAGGGTACCGCGATCTGTCATCTGGTGGTCCCTAAGGAAACTAGGTGTAGAGGAATGGCTTGTGGGGACAGCGCAAGCTATTTACAGGGGTGCTGTCAGTAAAGTGAGAGTAGGTATGGCGTTTAGTGAGGAATTCCAGATAAAGTAGGTGTAGATCAGGGTTGGGTCCTCAGCCTGCTCTTGTTCATTATAGTCCTCCAAGCCATAACAGAGGAGTTTAAGACCCATAGGAACTTCTCTATGCTGATGATCCGGTTCTTATAGCAGAATCAGTAGAGGAGCTAGAGAATAAATTCTGGCTATGGGAACAGCAGCTGGAATCAAGAGGACTGAGAGTGAACATAGCTAAGACAAAAGTGTTGATGAGTAGAACAGAGGAGAATACTCTGATTCCATCATGGAAATAGCCATGTTCAATATGTAGGAAAAGAACTGGCATAAATTCCATAAAATGTACGCAATGCAGATCTTGGGTACACAAGAGATGTAGTGGGATAGCAGGCAAACTAACAGGTAGGGAAAATTATGTATGCCGTAGATGTACTGGGAAGGTTGGCAGTAGTAATCGCATTGATAGACACATTTTTCCAATTCAAGTGGGTACTATAGAAGTGGTTGTTAGCTTCCGGTACCTAGGTGATCAGATTAGCACGAGAGGCGGGTGTTCCAAGGCCATATTATCTAGAATAAGGACGGGCTGGAAGAAGTTTAGGGAGCTGCTTCCTCTGTTGACAAAGAACGGTTTCTCGCTGCGTATGAAAGGTCGGTTATATGATGCCTGTGTGAGATGCACGATGCTGCATGGTAGTGAGACATGGGCAGCAACTGCAGAGGATATGCGACGGATGGAGAGAAATGAAGCAATATTCTCCATTGGATGTGCAATGTCAATGCGCGTGAACGACCAAGCATAGACGAGTTGAGAAAGAAACTGGGTATAAGAGGGATAAGTTGTGGTGTGCAGGGGAGAAGGCTGAGATGGTATGGACATGTGATGCGCATGGAGGATGACCGCTGGGTAAAGAAGTGCCAAGAAACCCCAGTAGAAGGAAGACGCAGTAGAGGTAGACCACAAAAAACATGGGCGGAGGAGGTGAGAGCAGACCTCAGATCGCTGAAACTCACGGAGGAGATGACGCAGGACCGTCACAAGTGGAGAAATGCTGTGCTAAATAGGACCCGTCCAACCCTTGCAAGCATGGAAAAGCGGACGTAAAATGATGATGATGATGATGATATATATATACATATATATATATCAAATTAAAAAAAACCGAGTTAAAGACTCACATCAATCCCCTATAATTTAATGAGCTTAAAGAATAGATTTAGAGGTCTTAATAACTCATTATATAGAGAGACGTGTGTTTCGTCACATGAAGTAGAGCTTTTTAATTTGAATGGTCTGAGCTGCTGTTTTTAACGGTCTTTTGGTCCATTCCCACTATCATGTGCTATATAGCGCACATATCTTTTCCCTCTACCATGCGTGTTGTTTTTTAGTTATCTGATATATTTTTAGAAGTGTGGATCATATTGTTAGTCCACCTGCCAAAGAACCATCTACAATATGTAATCTTCACTTTTTGTGGCGAAACACACTCTAATTTGAGTGAGTCCTGGGTGCTTTTTTTACCGTGGCACCTACACGTCCACTTTACAGTGGAATGATAGGAACCCCAGTCCCTATCATCTCATTTCTACAGCTGAGTAAACTGGAGCAATGTGAAATAAAGTGTCTTGCTCAAGGACACAACACATCACCCGGTCTGAGAATTGAACTCACAACCTTTCGATTGCAAGGCCAATGCTCTAACCACTAAGCCATGTGCCCCCATCATATTAACTTCAAGTGATTAGCAATTTTTAGACAACTTAATCAATGAAACAATTGTTAATACTGTAAATAAAACCCTTTTTGTACTGTTGACCATGTTATTCTTCACTCATTCACTATATATATATAAGGTTGTGAATTCAATTCTCAGACCGGGTGATGTGTTGTTTCCTTGAGCAAGACACTTTATTTCACATTGCTCCAGTTTACTCAGCTGTAGAAATGAGATGATAGGGAATGGGGTCCATATCATTCCACTGCAAAGTGGTCGTGGAGGTGCCAAAAAAGCACACAGCCCACACTGTAAAGTAGACGTGTAGGTGCCACGGTAAAAAAAGCACCCAGCACTCACTGTAAATGAGGTTGGTGTTAGCAAGGGCATCCAGCTGTAGAAATCAAGCCAGAACCAGTTCCCGTCCCACCCTTGCAAGCAGGGAAAAGCGGACGTAAAATGATGGTGATGATGATGATATATATATATGGAGGCACATGGCTTAGTGATTATATATATACGTATATATATATATATATATATATATATATATATATATATATATATATATATATATATGTATATATATATATATATGTATATATATATATACGTATATATATATATATATATATATATATATATACGTATATATATATATATATATACGTATATATATATATATATATATATATATATATATATATATATATATATATATATATATATATATATATATATATATATATAGCGAAAGAGGGAAGAATAATATGGTCAACAGTAAAAAAAGGGTTTTATTTACAGTATTAACAATTGTTTCATTGATTAAGTTGTCTAAAAATTGCTTACACTATCCACAATACGGAGTATTCACAACCTCTGACTGGATTACTTATAATGATAATTTGTTATCCCATATATATATATATATATGTATCAATTGGGGATCAAGAAAAAAGGTATTAGCCATATAAGGGGATTAATTCAGTCTACTATATCTTTAATCCCTCCCTACAAAATGTGTGGCCCTGCAATGATTATCCATAAATATTAAACTGTGAATTTGATTTTATTAAATTTTTCATAAAAATATGCACCTAAGCAGGTCTAGCTAGCTTCCTGTGTGGTCGTTCTCATAGGATGTTTTGGAGGTGTTTTAATGATAGGGGCTTCCAGTTTTATCATGTTGTTACAGCTCATATCTACGTAACTTTAGCTATCTTCCTATGAGGTTGTATCGTGGCTGTTTCAATGATAGGGACATGCAGTTTTGTCATGATGTTTTGGTTACAGCTCAAAACTATGCTAGTTTAACTAGTTTCCTAGGAGGTTGTATCTCATAAGATCTTTCTTGGGTATTTTAATGACAGGGACCCCAGTTTTATTATGTTGTTACAGCTCATACTTATGGAGGTTTAGTTAACCTCATATGCAGTTGTATCACATAGGATGTTTTAATGATAGGGGCCCCTAGTAGTATTATGTTGTTATTACACCTCATACTTATGTAGGTTTAGCTACCCTCCTATTATGTTGTATCTAATAGGATGTTTTGTGGATGTTTTGATGAAAGCGGCTCAATCTTATCATGAAATACAGCCAGAAATAAACATCTTGCTCAAAGAACCCAACACATTATAGGGTTCAGAAACTGAACTCATGACCTTATGATTGTGTATTTCACACCTTAACCACTAGGCTACACAACATCACTAATTCGGCTTTTCCAATAAAATGTATATGGAAGTGCAATTTAGAATTTATACTTGATATTTGGTTTTTGGTTTTTAGTTTTTAGTTTTATGCTTTCTGTTTCTTGTTTCTGCTTGTGTTTCTTGATATGACATCTTTAGGTTTCTTTAAAGCATTTTTAGACACGTAAAGAGATTAGTTACTTACTGTCAAGTCGATATATTTCTAGTGCTGGCTGCATTGCTTAGCTTTAAGGGGAAAAAACAACAAGAACTAAATATATGGCAAAGAATGAATACAGAAAGATCTTTTCCTCCAGTTAGGTACAACAACTAATACTGCACACACACACACACACACACACACACACACACACACACATATATATATATATATATTCACCAAGGATAATATATATATATATATATCCTTTGTGAATATATATATATACACCAATACATTTGGATAGGAATTTATAAATTGTTCTGATTGGCAACTTAGTTCGCTGGGGGATTTTTGCAATATAATGTTTCTACATTATTATTATTATTATTACTATGGGAAAAATTGTTTTCTGCTTTTTATGTCTTTTATGTTTTTTGTTGTTGTTTTAAAGTCAAAGTTTAACAAATCCATTCATTTTTGTTGGTGGTGTTGCTTTTAAAAGAAAGACAGGATTTTCTGAGAGCTGTCACATAAATCACACTACAGATATATTTGCATTTATTCTCAATTTTCTACAGACATATATACATATATATATATATATATATATATATATATATATATATATACACACACACAGATATACACATACACAGAGACACACACATTCATATATTATATTTCTACACAGTAAAGTACAACATACAAGTTTTGTTTTTTTAATGGAAGGTGCTTCAAGTTATGTTTAAATAAGTATTGTGAATTTGGCTGATTAAAATCAGTCAAGTAAGGAATCTTAGGTTCATATCCTATCCTACCTATGGTAATGTGTCGTGTCCATCACTAAAGTACTTAAACCTTTTCATACCAAACTGGCTGAAACTGCCCCTTCTTTCTACAGTATTTTGCTGTTTATTTTAAAATCTTTATTATTAACATGATTATGATGTTATGACTGTTTTCCATGCTGACACAGATTGGGTGGGTTATCACAGTCAAAGACTTGATGGATCGTACACAATTCCATGCTGACACAATTCTGGATGGCTTGTCACAATCCAAGACTAGATGGGTCAGACAAAAATTCTGGATGGAGGTAGTCTCAGTCTGAGACTTGATGAGTCAGATATATCTCTGGAAGAGTTGTCACAGTCCAAGATTTGAGGGGATCAACATAACTCCATACTGACACAGACTGGATGAATTGTCACAGTCCAAGATTTGATGAGTCAGACACAACTCCATACTGCACAAACTGGATGATTTGTCACTGTACAAGATAAATGGACTGGAGACAAGTCTTGATGGAGTGTCACAGTCTGACTGATTCTAGATGAATCAAAGACAATTCATCTAGCTGATACATTCCATATTTGGCATGGTTTCTATGACTGGATGCCTTTCTTAATGCCAATAACTTTACAGAGTGTACTGTGATAAGATTATGTACATGATTATATTTATCTAAAAGCCTTCCACCACAATTTTGTGTAAGACACTTTGTTAAGTTATATTCCAAGTACTGATTTTATGAAAAAGTTAATTATATTACAAACACTCTCTAAATTTTTGAATACTTTTAAAATTATTAAAAAATAATATTCTGTGTCTTTCATTAGAAATGTGGTAATGAAAGGGTTAACTCTGAAATGTCCTTTCCCTTGGAACTGGAAAGTTCTCTCAACTATTTTTAGGACGGTTTCTGTGGTTGCAAATTGTCGTGGCACAAGCATTAGAGGGTTGTAAATAAGGACAGCTATATAAATGGTACCATGAATATCGATATTAATACAGAAAAACAAAATTTACAGCAAACACCTATGTAGGTTTGGCTGGCCTCCTATGATCTTATATCTAATTGAAGGTTTCTTTGGTGTTTTAATGATAAAGGCCTCAGTGTTGTTGTTGGCATTACAGTTCACACCTATGCAGGTTTAGCTGGCGCTCTACGAATTTGTGTCCTATATGTAGGTTTCCTAGGTGTGTTTCATGAGTGGATGGATAACTTGTAAGTGTATGTGTAGAGGTGAAGGCTAAGAGAATCAACTGTGACAATAAAGTGGGTCAGAGGAGAAGTCAGGGTACACCAACTTTATTCATTCAGAAGGGAGCATGAAGACACACTGAATGGTTAAAACGATGGACAGTGGCCCTACACCTTGCAGAGGCTCAGTTTTCCAGAGGCCCACTGTTCTATATGAAATACTACAACTAGGGCCCTAAAATAGCTCACTCTTACATGGGTTAGAGCCCTCCAAGGGGCTCACTATTCTATAGAAAACTACTAGAGACATGCAGAAAGCTCACTGTTCTAAAGGAAATAATATAGCTAGGGCCCTCCAGAGGTTCACTGATTCTATAGCAAACACTGCAGCTAGAGCCTTCTAGAAGGCTTATTGTTTCATGAGAAACACTACAGCTAGAGATATCCAGATGCTTATCATCACATGTGAAACACTGTAGCTAGGGACATCCAGAGGTTCAATATTATATAGAAAACACTACAGCTTGGGCAAACAGTACATATATGCATGTGTAACATTCAAACACTTCAACAGGTAGGTAAGCTACATAGTGTCACCAGGGTAATGAGACAGTGTGACCTGAGCATTGTTGCTATGGTAGGCACATTGGAGTTGGGCTGAGTACTACAACATTTCAGAGAATGAACTAGTTATCTCTCTCTCTCTCTCGCTATATATATATATATATATATATATATATATATATATATATATATATATATATATATATATATATATATAGAGAGAGAGAGAGAGAGAGAGAGAGTAGTTAACACAAAGCATTCTGAGATATATAGTAAAAGACAGATAATTTTCAAAAAGCCAGTACAATGTAGTAGAAATATATAAAGGGCAAATGATGATAAATAAAACAATATATTTCAACATGATATTTCAGAGCTATTACCCTCTTTTCAGATCTGAAACTGAAACAGTTCAAACCAAAACAGTTGATTGAAATATTCTTCCCAAACTGATCTATGTGTCTATAACATGCATGTGTGGGTTCACAACATTGACCATTCTGCTTCATGCATTTCTGATCTATTATTTATCCTTGATTTTATCTGGTTGGTGATAATAGCCATTGTAATCCTTAAATTGCCCATATTCCTTTCTGTCACTTTTATGTTGACCTCACTTTCTAGGCTATGGCATCTATTAAGATGATTTTTAATGGAAGAGACTCTCATCATGTGCTCCTTGATCCATATAGGCAGCATCTGGATGCTACTTCCAATGCACGAGGAGCATTTTGCATGTGATCTTATAGACCATATCCCATCTCATGAAAAGCCCTAAGAGGTTCATTCTGTCATTACCATAACAGAAGTCTGACGAGCTTTTGATTCCAGAGCCGGGCCAGACCAATGCACATCGAACCTTGAGCTGATCAATATCGAAACGCACGCCACTACTCAATAAATGTAATGAAGACCTAACAAATCATCCTTTTTATTATTATTATTATTATTATTATTATTATTATTATTATTATTATTATAGTTGCATTTATCTTGCTTTATGTTCATACGAGTTATCACCAAGTCACAACCAGTGACCTCAAGAGACAACTAGGTCCGCCATGTTCAAGAAAGAACATACATACACACACATGCATCTTTAGGTGTTTAGACTTGTGATGTACTTATATTGACAGAATCTTCCTTAGTATATGGGCAGTTTCCATTAGTACTATCTTGTGTATTTCTCCTATACGCGGGTTTCCTGGGATTTGTGATAAGTAATCATTAGACCCCCTAGGTATCATTCCCAGAGCGCCTACAACCACTGGTATTGTTTTAGTTCTCAATTTCCACATTTTTCCAATTTCTATCTCCAGGTCCTTATACTTGCTCAATTTTTCAAATATTTTTATAGATACATTCTTGTCTATTGGAACGGACATATCAATTAGCAGGCATACCCTATTTTTAAAGTCCTTCAGTATTATATCAGGTCTATTTGCATCTATTTTTCGGTCTGTTTGGATGCTAATGTTCCACAAGATTGAGATGTGATCTTTTTCAAGTATGGAAGGTGGTTGAAGGTCCCACCAATTCTTTTGATGGGGCAGGTCAAAATGCTTACACATCCAATGTATGTATTGTGCAGCTCTGTCATGCCTGTTTAGGTATTCGGTTGGAGCTATATGACTGCATTATTATTATTATTATTATTATTATTATTATTATTATTATTATTATTGGTCTAAGCGGACGTATTTTGCTCGCTCAGAGTAAGTCGCTTTATTTGCCTGTTAAAATTATTTGTTGTTAAATATTTCTTGTTGTGTAAGGGATATAAGCCCTTAGACTTTTCCCCGTAAAGCGGAAGGTATAATATTTGGGCCTTTTGGCCCAAATATTTGAACTTTTTTACATGTTAAAAAATTTACGAAGAAAAAAAAATGGCTGAGCCACGCCCCAGCGATATGTCGGCTGTCGTGTGACAACGGCGTAGAAGTTGAGAGGAGCGCTAGACAGATTGTGACGACGAGGAGTGGGAAACTGTATCAGGAAAAAAGAAAAAAAGAAACCAGAAAAGAAAAAATTCTCTTCCTTCCCCTTCCAAAAACAAAATACAGAGGGAAACAAATAAATTATCAAACAAAAAAGTTAGGACAGATAAGCCACCATTCACACCAGCATCACCAACCCCATCACCACAAACAACAACACCATCATCATCATTAACGCCAACACCACCATCACCAACACCACAAAGGTCACCAAAAAGCGTAACAGAAACAAACCCACAACAAACGCAAACAAAACAAAACAACCAAAACGATACACACTACACAGCATTAAATTTGAACAACAACCAATTATTACACTACATCCAACACAACACCAGCATCACAGAAAAAGACTACACAACAACCCAAAAGTTCACACCACCTCCACACATACAAATCACTCGCATCACACAGAAAACGTTAAGGACACTAAAACAAAAATTCCCCAAAGACATCGGAGACTACCGACAAGCACTCTCCAGGAGGAGTTATAAGGACATCCTTCCGGAGGAGGCCACAAACAGTGAAAAGATGGAGAAACCATCCTTCCTCAAGGAGAAGTAAGGTAAGTGGTCTTTCCCATCTTTTCCACTCCTTTTCAACATGACCTCACTCAGAATAGGCAGCATAAATGCGCGTGGCTTGGGGTCGTCATGGAAGCAGGGCCACCTGCTCAACGACCTCAGGTCACTAAACATAGATGTAGTGGCCATCAGCGAGACCAGAATCTCCGAAGCACAGGCTTTCGCACCGATCTTCGGCGGCTACGATGTGTACGCATCTCCCAGCCGTCCGGGATCGGGAGGTGGAGTTGCTGTGCTTTTTCGGAGAGGTTTGGATCTTGCCATACGGGTCATCTTCCTGGACCCAGAAGGTAAGTTGGTGGTGCTGGACGTGACCAGCGGAGACGGGCAAGCTTTCAGGCTAGTGGCCATCTATGCCCCGACAGGAGCAGGGCGGCCTGATTTCTTCCGGCATCTGGAGACCTTTCTTGGAAGTCCCGCTCTTTAGTGTTAGTGGGCGACTGGAACGGGATCTTAGATGCACGCTGGGACTGTGTGGGATTAGCGGATAGGGGAGGAGGGTGCAAGAGCCTCACTAACCTGCTTTTGAACAGGCGTTTTGAACTGTCTGACAGGTACAGATTGGGTTTCCCGAATGTGCCAATGTGGACTTGGACAAATCGCGTAGGGTCATCCAGATCATATCTAGATAGAGTATTTTGTAGGGAAATAGATAGGTCTAGCATAGGCTGTCCACAATTCAAGATAATCAGCTACACGGACCACAAATTCGTGATCTGCGTGCTTGACTTAGATAGGCTTCATAGATGAGGACCCGGCTACTGGAAGCTAAACGCGTCCTTACCAGCGCGCAAGGCCTACAGAGACCGGATTAGCGAACTAGTTAAGCGGGCGTTGACGGGGGCCATCGTCAACAACAAGTAGTGGTTTGCTCTGAAAAGAGCAATTAGAATAGAGTCCATTAGGTTTAGTAAGGCTTTAGCAATAGAGAAAAAAGAGCAGAGGGAGAATTAGTTAGAAAATTTGACGGGGCGCTTAGCAAAGGCATTGCGACCGACGTACTTGCGGCGAAATTGCCCTTTGACCAATTCTTCAATGCAAAGCTCGAAGGCTGCGTTGTCAGAGCTAGGGTGCGTGCTCTCAGACACGAGGGGACGAAAGCCGTTCAATGGGCCCTAGTGGCTGAGGCGCGTTGTGGCAACAAAGCCATGATCCGGTCTTTAGTGGACGACGACGGGCGCATGCTACTCGATCCCGGGCAAATGTGTAAAGCTTTTCAGCGACACTTCGCTCAGCTGTTCGGGGGGCAGCGGCGGGCCGGATCGAGGGATGGACATTAGTGTCTACCTCGACGGACTGCCGCGGCTCTCGGCCACTGAGGCGGAGTGTTGCGAAAAGCCGATAACAGCAGCTGAAGTACGGCAGGAAATGACTGGCTGCACGAGTAGTAACTCGCCTGGTTTGGATGGTCAGCCCTATGAACTTTACGTACAGATGCCAGACTTGTTCGGAGGCCTCTTGGTGGACGTCTGCTGTAACGGGCAACAGAACGGGAGAATTTCCAGCTCTGTGAGCAGCGGAGCTGTGGCGCTGCTGAGAAAGGATCCGAACAAGGGGATAACATAGATCATTTTCGGCCCATAACTCTGTTAAACACAGAGTTCAAGATTTTGGCCAAGGTGCTAGCAAAGAGGTCGGCGCTTGTCGTTGGCAGTCGGGTGGGAGAGGCGCAGACGTGCGCCATTTCCGACAGATCCATCCACGACAACCTCCACCTCATGCGATACATCGTAGAGAGGGTAGATAGGGAACCTGGCACGTGTGGGTCCTTGATCAATTTAGTTCAGTCGAAATCTTTCGATAGGTTCGACCATCGTTACATAGCGGCAGTCCTGAGGGCGGCTGGATTTGGGCCCGTCTTCAGAGGCTGGATCGCTGCCATGCACAGCGACATCTGCTCTGTGGTGAGAGTGAACGGTCACCTTTCGGAACCGTTCAACATCATGCGCCCGGTCCGCCAAGGATGTCCCCTCTCGTCCTCTTGTACGTATTGACTCTCGGGCCATTACTGCACAAACTTGAGACGTTGAGGGGCGGTCCCCCGCGAACTAGGATGCGGAAGATGCGTGTCAGCATATGCGGACGATGTCACCGTAGTGGTGTCGAACGCCAAACATCGAGGCGATCGGCACTACACTAAGAGAATACGAAGCGGTGACAGGAGCAATGATCAACCAGGAAATGTCAGTGGGACTGCAGCTCGGCACCTGGAGAGGAAGGTCCATTCCGTCCAACAGCGTCGTCGGGCGCTGGTCGGATTGACCGGTTCAATTGCTCGGCGTCTGGTTCGGACCGGACCTCCAGACGGACAAAAACTGGGATGAGGTGACGAGCAGGGTGGCTTCTCTCACCCAGAAATGGGCCGAGAGGAAGCGATCCCTGAAAGGTCGAGCGGAGGTGCCGAAAGTGTATATTGCGTCCGTCATCTACTACCGCCTGACCGTCGTACCTTGTCCTAAGCCCCGCCTGACTGCGCTGGAGCGTTTGCTCTTTCGCTTTTTGTGGAAGGGACGCGCTCGGATGGTCAGGCGGTCCATCTGCTGTCAACACCCGCTACGTGGAGGGATGGGAATGCCGTGGCTGATGATGAGCAGACACGCGCTCAGGCTACGTCATCTCCACCTCTTCCGCGATGGTGATCAGGTGTGGTCGCCGTTTGCTAGACGCGTGTTTCTCCAGCTCGTCTCCTTGACGGAGCTGCAGTCCTGGGTCAAGGGAAGACCGAGAGGGAGCGCTTGGAGACTGGAATGTCTTCAGGCGCTCACAGCCCTCGACCAATCGGGCAATGTGATCGGTGGAAACTCCACCTTGGCGTTCTAGAGAGGATTAGTGGAGGGGCAGAGCGACGACGTACTTGGGGAGACTCTAGGCGTCGACGAAAATCAACTGGCCAATCTCTTCGGAAGAACTTTCTGGACAACTTCTAGAAATCCCTGGCCAGGCAATGCTACCGAGGATCTTTGCCAGTTCGGGATAAACTCTAAAGGCATGGAGGTGCCGTCAGCCGGGCATGTCCGATATGCGCGCAGGGCGACGAAACCGTCCTGCACGCACTCGTCCAGTGTCCGAGCATTGCTGACTTGTGGGTTTATGTCGAACACCTGCTGTCGCGTGTAGGACGGATCCAGCTATCAGCTGAGTCCATAGTGAGGATTTCCCCGCCCTCTTCCTTTAGCCGGGAAGGGCAGGTAGTTTTTATCTGTCTGGTGGCCATGGCGAAACAGATAGTATGGTGGACACGTTTTAAAGGGCTGAAGACGAGCACTTACCTCTTCGCTGATGCCATGATTAACTTTTTCAAATTTCATTTGAAAAGGAAAATCAGGGTAGTAAGGGAAGTGCTCTCTTCCCAGCTTTTGTTGAAAGATGGGTGAGAGACGCAAGAATGGCCTGAGTATGTGTCTGTAAATTAAAGGTGGAAAACTGGGAGAGGGCACTTGCCCTGGTGGTCAGGGTCACTGTGGCTTTTTAATGGGCTTTCTCCACGAATGTCCCTCGGAAATCTCCCCCCTATTGGGGAATTGTTTCATTGTTCTATTATTACATCCTCTGTTTCTTGTTTTTTACACGCAGAAATGCCCATTTGTACCGTTCTGTATTGTCCTGTACTGTCCTTAATGTCTACTTTATGTAAACCCTTGTGGTTAATAAAGTAATCATTATTATTGGCAGTGCTACCGGGGGGCACTGCCGGTTCGGGATAAACTCTACAGGCACGGAAGTGCTGTCAGACGGACCTGCCCAAGATGCGCACAGAACGACGAAACCGTTCTGCACGCACTTGTCCAATGTCCGTGCATTACTGACTTGTGGAGTTATGTCGAACAGCTACTGTCGCGTGTGGAACGAATCCAGTTATCGGCCGAGTCCATAGTGAAGATCGAGCCGCCACCTTCCTTACGTCAGGAAGAGCAGGACATTTTCCTCTGTCTGGTGGCAGTTGCGAAGAGATTATATGGTGGACCAGGTTGAAAGGACTAAAGACAGACACTTTTCTCTTCGGCCAATCCCTCATCAACTTCTTCAAGTTTCACCTGGAAAGGAGGGTGAGGGTGGAGAGTGAAGTGCTCCCCCCCCCCACTACATTTGCTAAAAGGTGGGTGAATGTGGCGAGAATGGCTCGTGTGAATGGGCCTACTCTGACCATGCGCCTATAGGCTGGCTAACTTGAGGAGAGGGGTGCTCTCCTGGGTGCCCTAGAAGCGCAGGGTGGTTCAGGATTGGTGGGGTACCCGAATCACCCCAGGGTCGTCCACCCCCTATCGGGGAATTTATTTTGTTATATTTTGCATAGTTTATTTTATATTTTATATTTTCATTGTTAAATTAGACTTGCCATTGTGCACTTTTACACGACCTTATTGTAAACCCCCACTGTCCCTGTCTTTGTATTGTCCCTTACATGTCGGCCCTTGTGGCTAATAAATGAAATCATTATTATTATTATTATTAGGCATAAGAGATGTCAGATGCAGTATAGAGAAGAGGAGATTGTGGTGGTTTGTACATGTGATATATATGGAAGATGACAGCTGTATATAAAGGTACAGGGTTGTCAAAGTCGATGTTAACTATGAAAGGGGAAGACCTAGGAAAGCTTGGGATGAAATAATGCTTTCTTTATTAACCACAAGGGTTTACATAAAGTAGACATTAAGGACAGTACAGGACAATACAGGACGGTACAAATGGGCATGTCTATGTGTAAAAGAAAACAAAGGATGTAATAAAAAAATAACAATGAAAAATTCCCAATAGTGGGGGGACTTCGGAGGGGCATTTGTGGAGAAAGCCCATTAAAAGGCCACAGTGACCCTGACCACCAGGGCAAGTGCCCTCTCCCAGTTTTCCACCTTTAATTTACAGACACATACTCAGAGTAGGCCCATTCACTCAGGCCATACTTGCTTCTCTCACCCATCTTTCAACAGAATGCTGGGAAGAGAGCACTTCCCTCTCTACCCTGATATTCCTTTGCAAATGAAATTTGAAAAAGTAAATCAGTGCATCACCGAAGAGGTAAGTGCTCTTCTTCAGCCCTTTCAAACGTGTCCACCATACTATCTCTTTCGCCATGGCCACCAGACAGATAAAAACTGCCTGCCCTTCCCGGCTAAAGGAAGAGGGCGGGGAAATCCTCACGATGGACACAGCTGATAGCTGGATCCATCCTACACGTGACAGCAGGTGTTCGACATAAACCCACAAGTCAGCAATGCTCGGACACTGGACGAGTGCGTGCAGGACGGTTTCGTCGCCCTGCGCACATCTCGGACATGCCTGGCTGACGGCACTTCCATGCCTGTAGAGTTTACCCCGAACTGGCAAAGCTCCTCGGTAGCACTGCCAGACCAGGGATTTCTGGAAGTTGTCCATAGGCCCCGGCCCGAAAGTCCTTCCGAAGAGATTAGCTAGTTGATTTTCGTCGACGCCTAGAGTTTCTCCAAGTACGTCGTCGCTCTTCCCCTCAACTAATCCTCTCTAGAACGCCAAGGTGGAGTTTCCACCGATCACATTGCCCGATTGGTAGAGGGCTGCGACCGCCTCAAGACATTCCAGTCTCCAAGCGCTCCCTCTCGGTCTTCGCTTGCCCCTGGACAACAGCTTCGTTAAGGCGACGAGCTGGGGAAAGACGTGTCTAGCCAACGGCGACCACACCTGATCACCATCGAGGAAGAGGTGGAGATGTCGTAGCATGAGCGCGTGTCTGCTCATCATCAACCACGGCATTCCCAGCCCTCCACGTAGCGGTAGTTGACAGCAGATGGACCGCCTGACCATCCGAGCGCGTCCCTTCCACAAAAAGCGAAAGAGCAAACGCTCCAGCGCTGTCAGGCGGGGCTTAGGACAAGGTACGACCGTCAGGCAGTAGTAGATGACGGACGCGATGTACGCGGACCGAGCGCATGATGTTGAATGGTTCCGAAAGGTGACCGTTCACTCTCACCACAGAGCAGATGTCGCTGTGCATGGCAGCGATCCAGCCTCTGATGACGGACCCAAAGCTAGCTGCCCTCAGGACTGCCGCTATGTAACGATGGCCGACCCTATCGAAAGCTTTCGACTCATCTAAATTGATCAAGGACCCATCCGTGCCAGGTTCCCTAGATACCCTCTCTACGATGTATCGCTTGAGGTGGAGGTTGTCATGGATGGATCTGTCGGGAATGGCGCATGTCTGCGTCTCTCCCACCAGACCATCAACGACAAGCGCTAACCTCTTTGCTAGCACCTTGGCCAAAATCTTGAACTCTGCGTTTAGCAGAGTTATGGGCCTGAAAATATCTATGTTATCCCCCTTGTTCGGATCCTTTCTCAGCAGCGCCACAGCTCCTCGGCTCACAGAGCTGGGAATTCTCCCGTTCTGTTGCCAGCTGCAGTAGACATCCGCCAAGAGGCCTACGAACAAGTCTGGCATCTGTACGTAAAGTTCATAGAGCAGACCATCCAAACCAAGCGATTTACCCCTTGTGCAGCCAGTCATTGCCTCCCGTACTTCAGCAGCTGTTATCGGCTTTTCGCAACACTCCGCCTCAGTGGCCGAGAGCCGCGGCAGTCCGTCGATGTAGACACTAATGTCCATCCCTCGATCCGGCCCGCCGAATCCCCCGAACAGCTGTGCGAAGTGTCGCTGAAAAGCTTCACACATTTGCCCGGGATCGAGTAGCATGCGCCCGTCGTGGTCCACCAATAACCGGATCGTGGATTTGTTGCCACGACGCGCCTCCGCCACTCGGGCCCATTGAACGGCTTTCGTCCCCTCGTGTCTGAGAGCACGCACCCTAGCTCTGACAACGAAGCCTTCGCGCTTTGCATTGAAGAATTGGTCAAGGGCCAATTTCGCCGCAAGTACGTCGGTCGCGATGCCTTTGCTAAGCGCCTCAACTAATTTTCTAACTAATTCTCTCTCTGCTCTACTTTTCTCTATCGCTAAAGCCTTACTAAACCTAAGGGTTGGGATGAAATAATAAAAGCTCACCTTGCCCAATTAAATCTCTCAATGGAAATGTCACAGGATCGAGATTTCTGGCGTCACGCTGTACTGTAGAAGACCCACCCCCTTCCCTTGTGCTGAAAATGAAATAATACAAACATGCAGAGAACACATTTGTCTGCACCAATCTTCTCTTCATCCCTCCCCATTCATAATACCCTCTCCTCACCTGATAAATATCCCACACACCTCGTTGATGCTACAACAGTAAAAGCACCCAGTTCGGTGGTCATGTTGGTGATACGACAAAATGTGTGCAGTTCACATTGTAACGTGTTTCGTGTTAAGAACGGCATCCAGCCTTAGAAACTAAACCAAAATACACATCCATATGAGCAAGACCTGGTCTCCACACCTGACATGTCTCATAACGTGACAACTTGTTTAACCCATGCAGGTGTATTAAAAATGAACGTTAAATGATAATGTTGATGATGATGATGGTATATATAAACAAACGGAACTTAGTAAACTATCAGGGAAGACAACTCCACTTTTGCTCAATTTAAATCCCATGTTAATATGATTGAGCAGACCTATAATTAAAGTTGTTCCAGCCGTGACTATCATGTTTATATATATATATATATATATATATACATACATGTGTGTGTGTGTGTGTGTGTGACTAAACTGCAGAATATGGTCTTTGTTGTTGTAAGACAGTAGAGAGAGAGTGATATTTGGCTGCTATTTCTACCAGCACAAGTAACCAGGTAAAATACTACCTCGTTGATACGTAATAATTATTTCACTGAGTGATGCTGCTTGTTTTACCATGGGTTGGATACAATTGATGGAGTGAATTGATATAACTGAACGTCTTATTGACGGTATAAAATTATGTCAGGGACTTTTAACGTATGGCACCGGTGTCGTTTAAGAGCTGGGAAACATTGTCAACGACATCACGTACCTGCTATCTTAATTATAACTTTAATTAATCTAATTATATCTTGTGTAGAAATTATTTCATGTTAAGGTGAAAGTTAATATTCTGTAGATAACATAGAGTGAGCTACAGGTTTCAGGGTAGGTGTTCCATCACCTACATGATTAAATATTTCATTTCATGAGAAACTACGCTACATCGCGAATTGGTTGTTCCACATTTTACAGGACAGTGAGAAATAGGTTTAAATGACCAACATCTGAACAATTAGCTTTACTGGTCTTTCTTGACTTTACATTCGGACTTGAAATATGAAGTACGTATTATTTGTATTGTTAACACAGCAGATATTGTGTACTTTTCTACACTCCGTGGTGAACAATCCTGATTTATTAAGACAAACACACACACACTCTCTCTTACACTTTCTTATACCGACATCAGTCTTACACAGTTATATATCTTCAGAACTTCGAAGAATGCTTCAAGAATTACTATGGAGGACGTTAAACACTTGGTCATTTCTACCACACCTGTTCCTACCAATATAGATACAGTTACACAGACATACATTGTTGAGAAACCTTTACCTAATGAAACATGTACTGAACAAGGATCATTATACAGAAATATTCCTGAATATAGCTGTGAGATTTGTATGAAAACTTTCTCATCAGAAGATGAATTATCTACACACAAACACATACATATTAAAGACAAACCCTATCATTGTGAAATATGTGGGAAATCTTTTAGTTGGAGTGAACACACACCGGAGAAAAACATTTCAAATGTGAAACATGTGGGAAATCTTTCCGTGTGAAATCCAATTTTGTTAGGCATTTACGTAATCACATTGGGGAAAAACCATTTCACTGTGAAATATGTGGGAATTCTTTCGCTGAGAAAGCTAATCTTGTTAGACATATATGTATTCACACCAGAGAGAAACCTTTTCTCAGTGAAATATGTGGGAAATATTTTGCTGATAGTTCTGTTCTTGTAGTTCACAGAGAGAAACCCTATCATTGTGAAACATGTGGGAAAGCGTTTATACAGAGCTGTTCTTTAACTATACATAAAAGAACACACACTGGAGAGAAACCCTATTACTGTGAAATATGTAGGTAAGCGTTTCTACAGAGCGGTTTTTTAACTGTACATAAAAGAACACGGGGTCGATAAACTAAAGTACCAGTAATGCACTGGGTAATTGCTGGCCTTGTGACAAAAGTAGAAACAATTATTTATTCAAAGTAATCCAACTTATTTTACAAACGGGGTAAAAAAATATATTCTGGATGTAGTCCCGCACTCTTTTCTTTATTATAGTTAAAATTATTATTATAATTTATATATTTATGTATATATATTTGTTTATTTAATGCCTATCCCATGCCAGCTTAGAAAAATGGACATTAAAAGATGATGGTGATGATGATATACACACACACATATATATATATATATATATATATATATATATATATATATATATATATATATATATATATATATATATATATATATGTAATATATATACATATATATGTGTGTGTGTGTATATATATGTATGTATAAATATCGATCGATATAGATATCATGTATAAAAAATAAGATCAATCTATAATATAATGATTATGCGGCTTTATGACCACTCAATGAGAGAATTGAAGCTAAAAATCCAAGACCTCAGAGTGTTTGCACACTTCCACCATTATCATAGGCAACCAGATATCTAATATTTCTTAGAGAACTAAAGTATCAGGCTTAGAGAACTTAAGAAACAGAGAGGCGTAATAAGTATTATACTTATCATCACCATCATCATCGTCATTTTAACGTCCTCTTTTCTTGCTAATAGCCAGTAACTTTTTATAAGGCCTATATGGTACCATTTCAGGCCAGCAAATTTATCAACATTCACTGTTGATTAACAATTGTATATGGTGAAGCCAAAAACTGGCAATCATCAGTAGGCCTCATGTAATTGCAGAAAAATATTAAATCCCAAAGAACAGGAGGCCAGCCATTGCTCAGGCCTGCATAGAGTAAAAATGTATTTTCAGTTTTCAATAGGATGAAAGTGGTAAGCGTTATCACTAGAAATAGCTCATACACTAACTCAGAAAAAAAACTGCTCTATTAAGTTAGGAGCATAAATATAAAAAAAGAGATCAATATAAGGATCATGCAGCTCTATGACCACTCATTGAGAGAATTGAAGCTAAAAATCCAAGATCTTTGATACATATATATAACAATGTCTGCATTGATTAGTCCAGGGGAACACAAATCAAGAGAGGACTCTATGCATGGAAGAAGTAGAGTGGGTCTAACCTTTAGGAAGGTATAAACCTAGCCGCAATGCCAAGCAGTTTCGGCTTTTATTCAGCAAGGGCAGCAAAGAAGGTGCTGGATGAGCAACATCTACACATGGTCAGCTTGGAGGAAATTGTAGAAGGTCTGTGATGATGATATCAATGTCATTATAATGGGCGGTGGATTGGCAGTATCGGTAGAGGGTCGGATGCCATGCTTTCTAGCATAGTTACGTCCCTTTATGTTCTGAGTTCAAATCCCGCCGAGGTTAACTTTGCCTTTCATCCTTACGGGGTCGATAAAATAAAGTACCAGTAATGTACTGGGTAATTGCTGGCCTTGTGCCTAAAGTAGAAACAATTATTATGTAACCATATATGTGTGTATTTGTGAGTATTTGTATATACATGTGCGTGTGCATTTATGTCTGTATGTGTTTGTTTGTATGTGCGTGTGTGTGTGTGTATGTTTGTGTATGTGTGTGTATTTGTGTATGTGTGTGTATTTGTCTATATGTTTGTGTATGAGTATGAGTATGTTTGTGTGTGAATGTATGTGTGTGTGTGTGTGTGCATGCATTTCTGAACAGACAGTGCATCTATTCAAAACAAGGCTTTGTTTTGTTTTTTCCAATTTTTTCAGAAAAAATGTCCCTCAAACCCAACCAAATTATATTATCTTTTGAAGCTGTTTGACATCTTTGAGTAATACCCCCTCCTAGTGATTGGTCGCTGTTTCACTAGGTGATTCACATTCTGACCTCGGTCAAATAAGAAATAACCATTTTTATTCAGAAATTTACTACAATGTACTTGTCAATTTTCTTTGTACTGCAACATTAAATTTTCAGAATATTCATGGCTTGTGGAGGAAATTCCTTTAGTCATTCTGCAAAAATATCTTTTCTTTTAAATTCTATCAAGTGTTTTAATAATCAACAGTGAATGGCTAAATGTTAGTAGCAGAGCTAATCTACAATAATGACAACCTCTTTTATTTTGTACATGTATGTTTGAAGTGGTTAGGATGTTCAGCTCTCAAGCTTATGGTCATGGGTTTGATTCCTGATGACATGAATGTTGCTCCAGTCTACATATATATGTGTTCAGAGAAGTGGGTGTATGTAAAAGCATATGGCTTAGTGATTAGGGTGTTTTAAGTAATAATCTGCAGAATGTGGGCTTGATTCCCAGTTGTGCATTCTGTCCTTGAGCAAAATGCTTTATTTCATGTTACATTTACTCATCAGAAGAAAAGTGAAATGTAGCTCTAATTCAAAAGGGTCAAACTTAACATACATTGTGTTATTATGAATCTCTGTTAGAGCTTTATTAAAAGAGCACATGTCTATGGAATGCTCAGTCATTTACATGTTAAGTTCATGAGCAGGCTGTTTCATTGTTCAAATAACTGAAACACTTGCCATCAGAACCAACGGAGGTCCAACAACATGCAATTTTCTAAACACGTAAAACTCGTAGTGGTAATTCTTAAAGTTCCAAGGATCATCTTTTCTCTGTTATAATTCTCTGTTGATTATACATAATAATTGTTTGCTTCTTTCTTTCATTTATATACTGGGTTATATGATGGGTTTCAGTACATACACACATGAGAATCGCAGCGTCTTCACAGACGATTGACATCTCTTATTGATTATTCATTTTCTTCCCATCCATGTCCATGACTTCGTAGATGACTTTGTAAACCGGCTGTAGATCTGCATGGCTTATGACACCGGTGACAGAAGAGAGTTGTGCTTTCCATAGGAGCAATGGGGTCACCTAATTGGACACAATCTATATGCACAATCATATGGTTTTTAGTCTGGAATTACTTCTACACATTTTGTTGCATTATACGTGCATACACTTATACACACATTACTTCTACACATTTTGTTGCATTACACGTACATACAAGCATACACACATGCATAAGCTGCACACACACACACACATATTTTCAGTACTTAAAAAAAGCCAAAAATTCGGCTTCATACATTATATATATATATATACAGGGGTGTGGACGATATTTGTTCCCAATTTTCAACTGCTAATTTTATGCAATTTTTTTTTCCTTCCGTTGTCACTCTTTTCTTCATAAAAACAGTGACTATATTTCCATTATTTATTTTCAGAATAATTGATTATGAATAATTTTGAACCTCCAAATTTGTGGAAGAGACACAGAGTTCTTCTTGGAATCCGCGCCGCGAGGACAAATAAGATGATTTCAGACTTTCTCAGCGTCAGCAGGAGAATGGTGGAAAAGGTCAGAAAGGAATTGGAAGATTCAGGATTCGACTATGAAGCAACATCAGAGAGGAAAAAACATGATCGACAATCTGACACCTTCAGCACGCCCGAGTTCGTCGCTGAAGTTCAGGATATCATCAACCTAGCAAGTCTATGCATGCCATTGCAAAAGAGAAAGGCGATGATGAAAAGCTCATTAGGCTGGTGGTACATGAAGAAATTCGCTAGGTTTCATACAAGATGAGGAAAGGACATTTTCTGTCAAAGGCGATGCAAGAAAAGCGACTGAAGCACGCAAAGAAGCTGATCAACAAGTTGAAACACCCAATGGAGCTAGACATGCTGTGGTTTTTCTCTTACGAGAAAAACTTCTGCCAAAACCAGAAGTTCAACTCCCAGAACAACAGGTGGCTCGCTGTCTCATCCAAAGACGTGCCCAGAGTCAGGCAGATAAAGTTTCCAGCGACAACATTGGTCTTAGGTGTCGTCAGTAATCAAGGTGACGTCATGCCGCCTCACTTCTTCCCTGAGGGCCTCAAGCTGAACACTGATGGCTACATCCGCGTTCTGAGCGAGGTAGTAATGCCCTGGATCGACCAGGTAGCTGCAGGTAGGCCGTATGTGTGGCAGCAAGACTCAGCGCCCTGCCATACTAGTCCGAAATATCAAAGCCTGGCTGTCAGAGATCTTTGTCGACCACACTTCACCTGACATCTCGCCTCCCAGCTCGCCTGACTGCAACCCCTCGACTTCTTTGTGTGGGGCGCAGTGGAACGAGACACCAACAGATCTAGCTGCAATACGAAAGACGATCTGAAGGCCAGGATCACAAGTGCCTTTAGGGGCCTAAGTCGGGGGACAGTGACGAAGGCCTGTAGCCAGTTCCGAGGCCGTCATCAAAGCCGATGGCGGGTTTATCAAGTGAGATCGAAAGAACAAGTCATGAAGACAAACTGACCCAAGTTTGATAAATATATCTTAAAAAATAAAACTACTGTGTTATTTTTTCCGAGACAGTAATCTTGCGAACAAATATCGTCCGCACCCTGTATATATATATCCCCTCTCCGCACTTGAATGCTGCTCACTCCTCAGTAGAGGCCTGCTGTTCATACCCCACACCCCCTACAGCGACGAGTTCCGCACCCGAGTGGACGTCGAGCAATTTGTGAGATGCACCAAGCTACAGGCACACTTCTACAACGCTCCATTTGCTCCGGAAGCCCTAGACCGCTTTCTCGCCCTGGGCCGACGATCATCATCTTGGACGCCGGCACCCGGGCAATTTAGCACCCTGGACGCGTTCGTTCATACCTGCCGTAGCGCAGTAAATCGCTTCGACTTCCGCCGCCGCTCCAAACAGAATAACATCTCTCGGGTCAAACTCCTCGCTCTCCGCTCCCTCCGTAACCGCAACGACATCGTCATCAAACCGGTGGACAAGGGAGACGCTGTGGTGGTGTGGTGCGCCAACCTCTACATGGCCGAAGCCATCAGGCAGTTCCGTAACCCCTTTTCTACTGCCCCCTACCTTCCGACCCCACCCCCTCTACCAACAACAGGTTTCCTCCTCCATCCAACACCTAGTCTCCTCCTCCTTCCTCCCTCTCACCGCTTGCCACCTCATCGACCGCACCCCCCGCATCCTCACCATCTACTTCCTCCTCAAGATCCACAAACCCGACAACCCCGGCCGTCCCATCGTCTCCGCCTACAACTGCCCCACTCAACTCATCTCCGCATTTCTCGACTCCATCATCGCCCCACTCGTCACTGCCCCCCCCCACATCTCTGACACCAACCATGCCCTTCGCCTGTTTGACTCCCTCACCTTCCCACCCGACACACACGCCCTCCTCTTCACATTCGTCATTAAGTCCCTTTACACCGTCATCCCCCATGCCGACGGCCTATGCGCCCTCTGGCACTACCTTGACCTTCGTCGTTCTCCCGTCCCCTTCACCCCAACCCTCCTTCACCTCGCCAAACTGGTCCTCACCCTTAACTGCTTCTCCTTCTCGGGCGAATTTTACTAACAGGTCACTAAGGTTGCCATGGGCACAATAATGGGCCCCAACTATGCCAACCTTTACGTTGGCCATGTTGAGGCCCAAATCTTTGCCCAATACACCGGCCCCATGCCCGAACTGTATGATCGGTAAATCGATGACTGCATCGGAGCCACGACCCTCACCCGAGAACAGCTCGACTTTCTCTCCTTCTTCCGCTTCTTCCACCCCTCCTGCCACCTCATCACCTCTATCTCCACCACCCACGTCCACTTCTTGGACATCCCATCGCCATCGACCCCTCCCACCGCTCCATTGCCACCTCCGCCTTCTTCAAACCCACCTCCTCCCACTCCTACCTCGACTTCCCCTTCTCCCACCTTACACACTCCAGATCCACTGCCTCTGCAGCCGAGATGCTGACTTTGAGACTCAGGCCCTGTCTCTGGTCAGCCATTTCATCCGGAGATGCTACCCCCATCCCTCCCCCTCCCACGTCCACACCGCCCTCACTTGTGCCCGCACAGTCAGCCACTCCACCGCCCTCACCCCACGTCCCCTTCCCCCTCACCTACCACCCCTATACCCTACCCATCCACTGCACCATCCTCCACCTCCTCCGACGCCTCCAGTCCGACCCCTCCACCTCCCATCTTCCCACCCCCACCCCCCTTCAAAAGCGCGTGCAACCTGCTCGTCTGCAGCTCTCTACTCCCAACCCCCGTTCAGCCTCCGGTTCTCTTCCCTGCTCCAGACCTCGCTGCTACACCTGCCCCCTTATTACCCATACCACCACCTTCCAGGGTCCCAACGGCCACTCACTCTCTCTGTCCGGCATGCCTTCCGCTGCACCTCGTCTATGGACTTCACTACACGGAGTGCAACGCAGCCTATGTCAGAGAGACCAGACGTCACCTGGCGGATCAGGTCACGGAGCACCTCAGAGATATTCGTATAGGCGGGAGTTCCCCCATCGCCCACCACTTTGGTTTCCCTAGACACTCCACCAACAACCTCAACATCTATGGCTTGATTGAATGCCATGGAACCCCCGCAACCCTCCTTAGGGCCGAACAACACACCATCTTCACCCTCTAGACCCACACCCCTCGGTCTGAATTCCCACCCCTCTTCCTTAAGCCTTAGACCGTCCCCCTCCCATCCCCTACACACACCCTCTATTAACACCCCTACAACACTCCCAAGATTCACCGTCCCCTCCACTTCCATCCACCCCACCTTCTGCCCCCCCCCCCCACAAATAATATATACTAACAACCTCCACGCCCTCCCCCTATCACATGCGCATCTACACCCTCAACATGCACATACACACCAGTCCATATATACGCTCACTCACACTATTCACACACTACCACCACTAACCCCCATCCATACATCCACATCCGACCACCCCACCAGTAATAATATCCCCCAGCGCACCTTCTCCATCAACACACACACACACGAGCACACACCAGCATACATACATTCACCCATACACCACCCACTCCAAACCCACACTACCACCACCATACACCCGTATATAACCTCCCCTACCACTAATAATACTAACACCCACCCTACCTCACACACACACTCATACCCAAACACACTCACACACACACCAGTACATTACACTCACTCATACTGTACCCAGCACCTCTGTCTCCCCTCGTACTAACCCCCCCCACACACCACACATCCTACTAACACCTCCACTAATATACACAACCCCCCCACACACACACCGCCACCCTCTCCCTCAACTTTTCACACTAACCCATCTCCTCTCCTGTACCGCACCTCCGCACCTCCACACACACATACCGCACACACACACAGACCATCTCTACCACTCGCCTGTCTGTCATCCTCCTAACTGCTATCTCTTCTCTCTCTCTCGCATCCTTCAGCCTGCCTTCTCCACTGCCTGCCTTGACCTTCTTGACCGCTTCCTGTTGCGCGTGCACCCCACAACTCTCTACTTCCTCTGCACCATTCCACGGATTCTACTCCACTGGGCGTACGCTCAAGACATCCACCTTCTTATACTCGGATTTTTTACCATCTGTCCATACACTCACCGGGAAAACATTCAGGAACACACACACACACAAACACTTACACTATTTTCGCACACACGCAAACATACGTTCCCACAATTCCACACCACACAAAGACACACACACACACGTGCGTATCCTCACATACACATACTTGGCCTCAGGACTCCGCATGACCCCTCCCCCCGACCCCTCCGATCCCTCTCCATTCACACGCATACACACACACACACACACACACACACACACCGACTTACACACCACCACATGTACACACTGGTTTTCCTATTACCCGAACATGGAACCTTGTTCTTCCCCAAACTCTCACACTCACATCCACACATACACACACACGTACACCTACACACACACACCACCTTCCACCCTCCCCGCTCGGACCCCATGTCTCCTTCACCCCTCCCCATTCCATGCACCCACTACCACCCCTACATGCCTCACACCCTTTCACCACTTGTTTCATATTAATTATTTTACTCTCATTTTAATTTTTTTTCCTTCCCCTTAAATTTCCCTCCCTTTGCATGTCTTCCCACTTTTCTCCCGATGAAGGGCTTATGCCCGAAACGGCGTCCCCCACCATCCACTCTCAAGCGTGAACCTAATACTAACACTGTTTGTACTGCACTCTTCATTAGTTTTTTTTTTTTTGTTATATATATATATAATCATTATCATCATCATCACTGTCATTTTAATATCTGCTTTCCTAGATAGCTAGAGTCCATATAGACCAAGGTAGTACTGAAGTGGAGCCACTGATCTCAGGATGATATATATATATAGTATTAGTGATGTGGTAAACAGACCCAGTATACTCTGTAAAATGGTTGCTGATAGGAAGGAGTATCTAGCCATAGAAAACATACCAAAGGGTCGGGAGGACTCTTCAATTATGCCAAAGACATGACAACCTCCCTAGTGTTAATGCTATAATAAAATGCATTCAATACATTCTGTAAAGTACTGGAACACAAGCTAGAAAGATATGGTCCCATAGCTAATCTGAGAGGTCATTGGCTTGGAAAATATACTGTTATTTGTAGTGAAGACCCTCCAGCCCATGCCAACATAGAAAAATAAGATGTTAAATTATGATAATAAGGGTTTCTTATTTAGGCACAAGTTCAACAATATTTGGTGAAAGGGAAAGTTGATTAAATCGACACCAGTGCATTGCTGGTACTTTATTTTATCAACCCCTTAAGGATAAAAGGTAAAGCTAACCTTGACAGGATTTGAGCTCAGAACGTTAAATTATGATAATAATAGTGATGATGATGATGATGATGTAATGACAATAAGTCTGACCTTGAGTAATTTGTCTGAAATGAATTGCACCTTATTTCCTTTCAATATCAACGATTATCAAGTAGTAATACTATAAGCGTATTAAGTGAGATCAGTGTGATAAATTAAAATAATATACACCAATACAGCAAGTGAAGTGTGAGAAGTTTAGTAATTACTAAACATATGAGATTATTAACACTCTGAAATGATTGAGACGGATATTTATGATGTCTGCTGATAATAGCACATTTTTTTCTCAAGATGAATATTAGAGATAAATTTATGACATTAACAATAATACTTGAATGAAATTAAATGATATGACATCTTAATTACAATGTTACCATTATCTAGTGAGGCATATAGGGATATTTTAAAAGTTACTTTGGTTGTATATCAGATATAAAATATCCAATTTCCAGTATAATAAAATGGAATTCTATCAGTTTTGATGATTAATGTTCCAGTTGTTTGAGCAATGGAAGAGCTTGCTTATGAAATTAATGTGCAAGTGTCTCAGCATTCCACAGACACGTGTCCCTCAACATAATTCACAGGGAGGTTTAGTGCAACACAGTATGTGATAACGCTGGCACTTTGAATTAGAGACACAGTCCACCTGACAGGATTCCAAACAATTTCTGTCTACCCCAATTTCACCCGCAAAGATTAGGTTGATCTGTAACTATGGTAAGCGATACTTGCTTAAGATACCACACAGTAGGATCAAATATGGCACACAATGTATATTTATAAAAACTTGTTTATTCAAAATAGTTATGGTTGTGTCATTTTCGTTTTTTCTTTTTTTGTATGTTTATTTTGGGGTGAACTTTTTGTTTTTGGTAGGTGTTATTTTTGCTACATTTTTTTAGTTGGTTGTATGTATTAATGACATGAAAATTTGACATAAATAACACATTTCTCTGGGTGAGAAATGATTATGGGCTAAGTAGAGTAAATATTCTGTTAGCAGAAAAATGGGTAGATATTGTTATCATAGTAAACAAGATTTAAAATTAATCCAGCCCTTTAATGACTAAACTAATTAGTCCAGCACCCTAATGACTGCCAATTAATCCAGAACTTTAATGACTAAAACAATTAATCCAGCACTCTGAGGACCAAACCAATTAGTCCAGCATTCTAATGGTTGCTAATTAATCCAGCACTCTAATGACTAAACCAATTAGTCCAGCACCCTAATGACTAAACCAATTAGTCCAACACTTTAATGACTAAACCAATTAATCCAGCACTTTAATGGCTGTTAATTAATCCCACATTCTAATGGCTGCTAATTAATCCAGCACTTTAATGACTGCCAATTAATCCAGTGTATGACGGATGCCAGCTGTATAAAAAGTTGTGGAGCGCTCAAAGTTGATGGTAGTTATGGAGTAGGAATACACAGGAAGACTTGGGATGAGGTGATAAAAGTTGACTTTGCCCAATTTGAACATTTGTCCAGTGCATCAATAATTCAAATTAATTGATATAACAGTTGATCAACAACATTCCATAACTCATTCCCTTAACAAATGGGTGGAGCTCGTCAAATCAAACCAAGGAAACAATATTTTCATTGGTCTTTCTAATTCGTAAAACTATCTACCAGTCGCAAATCCAGGCAGAAGAAGCAATACAAAATAAATTGTCTTGCTCAAGGACATAATGCATCGCCCAATCCGGGAATTTAACTCACTACCTCACGATTGCAAACCCAATTCTCTAACCATTCAGCCATGCACCTTCAAATTGATATATGTAGATATAAAGAGGGAGACAAAGGACTGTATATCTTATGAGAACACACAGTATTTTGTATATATACAAAGCATATATATCAAGGAAGAATATGTAATATAGATGGAAAAAATTATAATTCCTTATAGCGCTAATTCATGATTCCAAGGACCAGAACTTAAGATTCATCTAAGCAATCAATCATCAGAGGAATTCATCAATTATATAAATCAAGTTGGATTGAAAATAAGCCAAATGCTGCAGACTTGATCTCCTGCACAATTTGATCCTTAATGCCAATGGCTATTGTTTGATAGTGAAACTGCTGCAAGTTTTTTCTCCAATCCGTTTTTCCCTGCTTGCAAGGGTGGGACGGGAACTGATTCTGGCTTGATTTCTACAGCTGGATGCCTTTCTTAACACCAACCTCATTTACAGTGACTGCTGGGTGCTTTTTTGCCGTGGCACCTCCACGACCACTTTGCAGTGGAAAGATAAGGACCCCAGTCCCTATAATCTCATTTCTACAGCTGAGTAAACTGGAGCAATGTGAAATAAAGTGTCTTGCTCAAGGAAACAACACATCACCCGGACTGAGAATTGAACTCACAACCTTTCGATTGCAAGGCCAATGTTCTAACCACTAAGCCATGTGCCTCCATACACTTTATATATATATATTATGTCTGTGTGTGTGTGTGTGAGAGAGAGAGAGAGAGGGAGAGAGAGAGAGAGAGAGAGAGAGAGAGAGAGAGAGAGAGAGAGAGAGAGAGAGAGAGAGAGAGAGAGAGACAGATGGAGAGAGAGTGTGTGTGTGAATTAGGAATTAAGGCAATTCCAGTTAATTGAGTATCAAATTATATCTGAAAGACAATACTGGTTTGTTGCTATCCCTTTCAAAATGACAAATAAATGTATATCTTTTGAAAGCATTCATAATCATAATCAAAATATAAGCAAGATATATGGAGATAATTAATGGATATAACTAGAGGAACAGTAATTTGTTCATTAATATACAATGTAGCTATTACATTATTATGAGGGATGAAAAACTCCTGTTGATCTAGTTAGAAACATAAAATGTGTGTGTTTGTATATATATATATATATATATATATATATACACAAACACACTTAGCGACAAAACACAACGTCGGCACTTTAAGAATCAAGGAAACACTTTGGATCAAACGGCTAAGATCACAAATAAATAACCGATCCGAGAGAAGTGAGACGAGATGGCTGGTGTAAACAAACAAAACAACAACACACTCACACACACACACAATGGCATTCTAACCATTGTTATTGTGTGAATAGTGCGCCCACCATCCACCGATCAACAAAGGACAACCAGTCAGACTACCAACACTGCCAGTATCAAAGACTGAATATAGGTAGTATAATGGATTGACAGCGAAACACCATCCCACTCCCATAATAACGAGGAACTGCCTCGACCTTCGCTTGACCACAGCTATTCCGCGCGCACGCTTGCTCTACAGAATATCTCAGTTGTACACAAACGGCGGGCAACAGAGGCCACGTACCATTCCACCGACTAAAAACTTTCCCCCTTGGAAAAACCCCCAGTTGATGGATGTGAAATCCGAAATATAGGGACAATTAAATCTCTTCCAAGGTAACTCTATCTCGTGTTATTATTTTTACACTCTTAGGGCGGTGGATTGGCAGTATCGGTAGAGGGTCAGACACCATGCTTTCCAGCATAGTTACGTCCCTTTGCGATCTGAGTTCAAATCCCGCCGAGGTTGACTTTGCCTTTCATCCTTACGGGGTCGATAAAATAAAGTACCAGTAATGCACTGAGTAATTGCTGGCCTTGTGCCTAAAGTAGAAACAGTTATTATTTTTACACTCTTTCCTACGTTCCTCTAAACACTATACATCTCATTCTACATTTCCTCTTACATCTCTCTCTTCACCACCGGATTCTGTTACCCGGAGATTTACCCATCTGCATTATTGAGGCTTCTAAAATGACCAAATATATATATATAATAGTTCAAAATAGTTCAAACTTTCAAACACAGGAGTCAATAGAACATAATGTTATTAGCTTCACGCTTGGTGATAGTGGGGGGAGGTAATGACGTTTCGGTCATAAGTCCTTCATCAAGAAAGTAGGAAGGAACTCCAAGAGGGAGTGAGGAGGGCAGTAAGGAGGAAAGTTAATAGGAAGAACACGAAAGGACGGGAAAATGAAATTAAAAATCAAAATCAAAATCAAAATCAAAATAAATAAAACAGAATTTTAAAAATATAAAAACAGAATTTTAAAAAAAAAGTGAAAATGAAGGGGATTGGGAGGGGTGTACGGGTCCGGGAAGACAGGGGTGTGGTAGGGTGTATAGGAGTGGGTGGAGGTGAAGATAAATGGTGGGGGAGGAAGAAAATCAGAGTCCGAGCAGGGATGGCGGAAGGTAAAGTATGTGTGTATGTGTAGATGTGTGTGTATGGATGTAAGTGTGAGCATCTGGAAGGAAGTGTGTGTATATGAATGTGGGTTTTGAAAAACCATTGTGTGAGTGTATGTCTGTGCATGTATAGTCCCTGTATGGGTGTTGGTGTGTATGAGTGTGTGTGGATGGAAGGGGATGGATGGGGTGAGATTGTGTCAAATCCGGAGGCAATGTGGGTGTAGATATGTATGTGTGTTTGTGTGGTTAAAAGAAGATGCGTGGTGTGTCTGTAGGTGATGTGGGCTGGTTTAAGGTGCGTGTTTGCAGAAATGATGCAAGTGTCTGTGTGTCTAAGTTTCTGAATGGATGCTGGTGTGTGTGTGTGTGGATGGTAAAGATCCAATGGTACACCAGGTGGATTTCAACCTGAGGTAAATTCCAAGTTCAAGTAGAAGAAAATGGCCATGAGGAAGTGAGATGGTAGCGTGGCGTGCGCAACCGGAAATGGTCAAGTTGAAAGAGTGGGGGAAGAGGGTGAGAGGGTGATGATTACAGGGCAATGTAAGAGAGGGGAGGAGTTAGTATGGACAAAACAGAACTTGGAGGGTGAGAGTGATAGTATTACTAAGTGAGCATGAAGTGTAGTTAGCTGTGTAGACAGGCAGGTGTGGGGGAGTAGAGATGGCTGAAAGTGGCATTTGTGTATGGCGTTAAGTGTATGTGAGCATAGAAAGTGTATATGACATGCGAGGAAGTATTGTCGGTGTGTGTGGGAGGGTTCTGTCAGTCGTTGTTTGTATGGGCGGAGCTGGCTGAGATTGGTATGTGTGTATGTATGTATGGAGTTATGTGTATGTGTGTATAGAAAGCGTAGCGGACATGCGAGGGGATATTGTCGGTGTGTGTGGGACAGGTCTGTCGGTCGCTGTTTAGATATGAACATACACGTGAGTGTATATACTGGTGTGTGCGTGTACGTTTATGGTGTAAGTGCGTGTGTGTTTTTGTAGTGTAACGGTGGTAAGGTGGGGGAAAAAGGGGGAGTGTGTGTACGTTGTTGAGTGAGGGTGGTAGGTTAGTGAAGTTAGAGGTAAGTAGGGGGGTCAGTCAGGAGCTAAAGAAAGAAGGTAGGGGAGTTCAAACTGGAGGGGTGCATGTCTGTAAGGGTGGTGGTGTGAGGGGGTTGGTGGTGTTAGTGGGGTGGGGAGGTGTGTGTGGATAGAGGTTAGTGGTGATAGTAGGGAAAGTGGTGGGAGAGAAGAAGGTGCATGTGTATATACACGTGAGTGTATATACTGGTGTGTGTGTGTTTTTGAAGTGTAAGAGTGGTAATGATGAAGGAAAGGGTGGTGTTGTGAGGGGGTTAGTAGCGTTAGTGGGGTAGCAAGGTGTTGGCGTGTGTGCGTAGAGGTTAGTAGTGACAGTAGAGGGAAGTGACGAGGGAGAGGAAGGTGTGAGTGGGTGGTTGGTGTGGGAGGAAAAAAGGTTAGTGCGTTAGTGGGGGGCTCAGTGGCTTTATGGTAAGATGGGACAAAGGGGGAGTGTGTGTACGTTGGTGAATGAGGGTGGTGGTGGCAGGTTGGTGGTAAGTAGGTGGGAGTCAGTTGGAGGCTAAAGTAAGGAAGCAGGGGAGTTCAAACTGGGGGTGGTGCATGTCTGTAGTTGTAAAATTGTACGTTGTTCATCCTATGTTCAACCTAAATTGGGCATGAGGGGTTCCAGGCCATGCATTCAGGCTGCAGACGGTCAAGTTGCATGTGGAATGTCCGGTTGAGCAGAAGTGTAGGGCAATGCGGGAACACGAGCTGAGCCGGATGTTGAGGAGGTTGCGTGCACACTTGAAGGAGAGGAGGAGTGGGAGTGGAAAATGGGGGAGGTGCATGGGTTTGACTGGAGGTGTAGAACGAGGCGTAGGATTGTTCGTGGAAGGGGTGCGGTGGCAGGGTGATGGGTAAGGAGTAAAGAGAGACAGTGGATGGGGTTAAGGGCGGTGGTGTGTGTGTGTGTGCTGTTTTATATATATATATAATAATTGTTTCTACTTTTGGCACAAGGCCAGCAATGCCCAGTACATTACTGGTTCTTTATTTTATATATATAATATTATAATAATAATAATAATAATAATAATAATAATAATAATAATAATAATAATAATAATAATAAATTTGAAGACTAAAATCCAAAGAGGGCTCGATAAGGATAAATATATATCAAATATATTAAAATGTCTTACTCTACGACTCCTAACCTTGCACATAACATCACTGCTTCAAATTTAGCTAAATTACCTAGTCGTAGGAACACATGCAACCCTGTAGCTAGTACTAACTGTAATTGTAGGAATCGGGTTGACTGAGAAATGCCTCTCTAGTAATCGGGTTGACTGGGAAATGCCTCTCTAGTAACATTGTCTACAAATGTAAGGTTGAGACACCCACGTCCCGTACGGCCTACATAGGGTTAACCGCCAATAGATTCAAGCAGCGTCTTTACATGCATACCCATTCTTTTCTTAACCCTTTAAGAAGGAATAGGACATCACTTTCAGCTTATATCTGGAGTCTAAAAGACAACCACACCCAATATAGGTTACACCGGTAGATCCTAGCTAAGGCTAATCGTATAACGGAAATAAAAGACCATGTGACCTGTGCGCTGCTGAAGCACTGGAAATACTCTACGCCAATGACCAAATCTTAAACAAAAATCTGAGGCAATTTCGGCTTGTAAACATAAATTGCACAAAACTTTCCTGTATTACAGCCCCACTTTATACCCTAATGGATAGTACGAACAATACGTGGATAATTTAGGTCTTGATGTGGTAGCTAAGTATATTTTATGTTTATACCATTACTTATTTGTATAGGTAATTATATATTACCTGTATGTTTTGTGAAGGTACGTATACTTTCTCGTACGTATATTTGCTTGTATTTGTTATAGGCGTATATATTATATAAACTGGTACATGTGTATATGTTTATGTGTGTTTATGTGTGAGTCATAATCTGAGCAGAGATGAAAAGAATGGACACTGGAAAATCGGAGCCAACGGACAAACTGAAATAACTATTTTTATCATCAGCTATTTACTGGAAATTGCAACGATTTTGGTGCAGTCATTTGGATAATATCGTTCATCTCAGTGCACCATTGGCTAACACAAATTACTTGTTGGTTATTGAAGTACAAGACAAGACACAACAAAATAACATAGCACGAAATACAATTACATAATTCGTTCTACAAGCAAGATTAGGCAAAACTTAAACAACAGGATGCTCCAAACTGAAAACAAAACAATGAAAATAGGACAAAACACAATCTGCAACTAAAGCAGCTGTGAATGAGTACAGGAAAAACAGATCTTACATATATATTTTTATATGGCTTAGTGGTTAGAGCATTGGGCTTGCAATCGAAAGGTTGCGAGTTCAATTTTCGGACCGGGTGATGTGTTGTTTCCTTGAGCAAGACACTTTATTTCACATTGCTCCAGTGTACTGAGCTGTAGAAATGAGATGATAGGACAAGGGTCCCTATCATTCCACTGCAAAGTGGTCGTGGAGGTGCCACGACAAAAAAGCACCCAGCTCACTCTGTAAAGTGGACGTGC
>OZ024742.1:254958318-254990818 GCA_964016885.1 Eledone cirrhosa
TATATATATATATATATATATACATATATATATATATATATTTATTTATTTATATATATTTATATATATTTATATATATATATATATTTATATATTTATATATATATATATTTATATATATTTATATATATATATATTATTAGCTTTTCCCATATTTCTCTACAAAAGATAGATAGTCTAATAATAGTGTGTATAAGTCCTGTGGGCATCAGCACGCATGTTGGTACATATTTTGTTCCATTCTGGGAGCATAATCACTCTATTACAGATTATTTTCTCTACACAAACATATCCTAAAAGCTACTAAATCAATTGAAATCTGAAATTTCAAATGACACCTTCCAAATACATGTGATTGCTTTGTCTAATGGTATCTCTGAAATTTTTTTCAATCCTTAACAATATATGAGAATGATATAAAATGATTTCCTGAATAGTAACGAGACCTCTTCAAACAATTAAAACAGTTCTAGTTGTGTAGAAGTCATTTCTATATGAAATATATTTCATATATGTGTATGTATATCATCATCATCACCGTTTTACGTCCATTCTTCCATGCTAGCATGGGTTAGACAGGCCATCCTGTTGTGGGCAATCTCAGGTCGGGTGACCTTGTCTTGCTGATACAGGAACTCATTTTGGCTTGATTTCTGCAGCTGGATGCCCTTCCTAACACCAACCTCATTTAAAGTGAGTGCTGGGCGGTTTTTTTCCGTGGCGCCTACACGACTACTTTGCAGTGGGAGGGGATGGGGCATATTGTCTATATGCTTCAGCTTCGGCTTGTTCCCGTTAGAAGTCACGTCTTCTGTATTACTGCATGACTCTAGAGATTGTGGTCCTGTGTTATCGCCTTTGAGAGGTGCAATTGGGCATGGTCTGCTTTTATCACCTCATCCCAGGTCTTCTTGGGTCTCCCCACTCCACGGCTTCCATCGACTTTTAGTGCTCTGCACATTTTTATGCAGCTGTCATCCTTTATACGTATCACATGTCCATACCAGCGCAACCGCCTCTCCTGCACACAGCATTTGATTCCTCTTATGCTCAGTCTCTCTCTCAATTCGTTTATGCTCTGCCGTTCACGTATATTACTATTACACATCCATCGGAGCATGCAGGCTTCGTTTCTTTCTAATCTACACAAGTGTTCTACCCACAGCGCCCAGGTCTCACCACCATGTAACATTGTTGTTCATATCCATGCATTATACAGTCTACCTTTCACTTTGAGGGAAAAGCCTTTTGCAGCTAGCAGTGGTAGTAGCTCCCTGAACTTCTTCCATCCCGTTCTTACCCTGGCTACTGTACTTTCAGAACACCCACCTCCGCTGCTAATTTGGTCACCTAGGTAGCAGAAGCTGTCTACTGTTTCTACAGAGCCCTCCAAGAATTTAGTAGTGGTTGTTTCCTGTGGCTCTTTGTTGCTTACTGTTCCGGTGCACCTGCTACATGTAAAGCCTACATTCCTAACTAAGCTTCCTGAGATCCCACTACATCTCATGTGTACCCTAGTTTGCATTTGGGGGCAGAGGATGGAATTTCTACTTACACCTTTCGTACTTACTGTGCAAGGCCATTTCCCTATATAATTATGTATTAATCAACACAACATAATTATTCCATTACCCAAGGTTTCGTGAAGTTAGACGATTCTAACAGAACGTCTGATTTCATTCATCAGATGAAATATACATACTCACACATACACACAGATATACAAAGATACATGCATACACATGCACACATAAAAATATATATATATATACACAAACATTTAGACATATGCACAAATGTGTATAAAAACCACTCACAAGTATATATACACACACATAAAATACGTATGATCACACATATACATACATACATACATACACATAAATAAACACGTATAAAAACATATAAATATGAGATGAAAAAATAAAAAATATAAAAAGTAAATAAAAAGTAAATAAAGACCAGACAGTGGTAAAGTAAACGCAAGAAATACGCATGTATAATTACGTATATATAGATACACATACACGCACATATAGATACACACACATATATACACCCATGTATATATATATACATATACCCACACATATACTAACGTATACATGCGTACACACACATACAGAGACACAAAAAATATGTATATACACGCAAAAAGAAACAAATATATATATATACACACACACACACATATATATATATGTATATGTATATATATATATATATATATATATATATATATATATATATATATATATATATATATATATATATATATATATATATATATATATGTATATATATATATATATATATATATATATATGGAAAGTTATATTTAAATTGTTGGGTTACAACGAGTAAATATTTATAACTGATATAAAAGCAGGAGGATGCAGAACAATAATATAAAAGACGTAAAATAAGAAAATAATTTTTAAAAAATTTTTTTTAAAATTATTTTTATATGAGCCGCCAGTGTCCGCGCATTGCCTGGAGACTCAGCTGAGAATAGACTCCCTGATGACGCAATGAATTCTCGACAGTTGGATTACGTAACTGTCTTTATCCCATTGCAGAAACTAATTAGTTGGAGTGAAAATTTAAGTAAGTAAGTAAAAAATTTTTTTAAAATTTTTTAAAAATTATTTTCTTATTTTACGTCTTTTATATTATTGTTCTGCATCCTCCTGCATTGAACCACCTAGGTACTATGACATAACCTGTGTATTTGCTGGCATGGACGTGCATCTGTGCGCCTATGTTAGTTGATATATTAAATTATCTATATTTATCTCCAAATCACTGATTTGTCGAGCAAACCTGCCAAAACCACTTCTAAATTTTTTTGGGTGTTAGTAGGCGTCAGTCATCTTACCATCCCATTCCTTCTAACTAGCCTCTGTGTCACGTGATTGATTCTTTAGAATCGGCCATTTGACTAGAAGCAGTGAGAATTTCAGTACATAGAATCCAGTCCTCGCCAGCTGTTCTATCTACCGAATTATTATTATTTTTATATGAGCCGCCAGTGTCCGCGCATTGCCTGGAGACTCAGCTGAGAATAGACTCCCTGATGACGCAATGAATTCTCGACAGTTGGATTACGTAACTGTCTTTATCCCATTGCAGAAACTAATTAGTTGGAGTGAAAATTTAAGTAAGTAAGTAAAAAAATAAAAAAAAAATTTTTTTTTAATTATTTTCTTATTTTACGTCTTTTATATTATTGTTCTGCATCCTCCTGCATTGAACCACCTAGGTACTATGACATAACCTGTGTATTTGCTGGCATGGACGTGCATCTGTGCGCTTATGTTAGTTGATATATTAAATTATCTATATATATATATATATGTATATATATATATACAATATATTAATAAATGGAAACTATATTTATAAAACCATAATTATTTTATTATATATATTATATATATTATATTGTAAATATTTATTATATAAATTATATATCAAGGGCAACCAAGGTAAAATACAGATTTGTTTCATAAATAAATCAGATAAGATACAGATTTGTTTTATAAATAAATATTGACATAACCGGAAAAAAGACAACCTCAACGGTTGAAATTCGCTGGATAGTGCGAATTTCAACCGTTGAGGTTGTCTTTTTTCCGGGTATGTCAATATTTATTTATAAAACAAATCTGTATTTTATCTGATGAAAGCGCACCATAATTTACCTTGGTTGCCCTTGAAATATATATAATAAAATAATTATGGTTTTATAAATATAGTTTCCATTTATTAATATATTGTATATATACTCCACTAAATTGTTGAGTGCTTTATATCAGTTATAAAAAATGTTTAAGCTAGTTGAATCCCAACAAATTAAATATAATCAAAGCTATGTTCAAAGCTTTTATTTACTTACAATTGTTTCATCCAAACCTAGGCTTGGTCTCTTCGGAGCATTTTTCAATGTTTGTACATATAATTGACCTCCTTTCCAATGCAAGAGAGATACAGATACATATATATATATATTGATGTACAGTGGAGTGACATATATTATACTATACTAATTTTGTACAGCAATTCAAGTTGAAAATCAAAATCAAAATCAAAATCAAAAATGTCTTTAGATAAAAATAACAGATCCATTCATGTTGACATCGCTTGGAAAATTTTGGATGCTGGCGTTTTGTGCATGATTTAATTTTTTAGAAAATTGGATATAGAAAAAAAACATTTTATATAAAGAGGTATAATTGTGCGCGTGTGTATGCATGTGTGTGTTTGATATATATACATACATATATATATATATATATATATATATATATATATATATATATATATATATATATATATATTTATAAGTGTGTGTATGTATATATTCTACATATCACTTTATTGTCTATCATTTTGTTGTCTTCCAAATGTATTGCTCCTTTCATCAGTATCAAACAGTTTTGAAGTTTTCAAGTTATGTCCCAGGTTTTATGATTCAATTTGTAGCACAATTTTCTTTGCTATCCATACTGCTACCACCAGAATCATGATGTTATTGAAACCTTTCCCACCATTTACACATTATAGCATTTACTTCTTAGTGCTATTTGTTCACTTATGCCATATCCATAATCAAACTATTTCAACCAAAATCATAGATATTTCTAGTGAAGTATTAATAAAGGAAATGTCACTTAGTTCAAGCTGTATGTAAAATATAGAATAATATATATATATTCATCTGCTCCATCTACTCTATAATATCTATATAAGGTGTAAAGGAATGTGGGTTAGAAACAATAGTTATTAAACTGAAGTTATATTCAATACAAGTGGTACCTCCAACACAGGATGTTTTGTTTAGTTTAATTACTTTTTTTTCTCTCATATACGTAATTATTGGGGGAAGAAATAAAGTCAGAAACGAAAACCAGAAAGATATAAACTTGTGTTTGCCCATAAAATCAACATTAGCTGCTTTGCAAATATATTTATATTGCTGGTACATAGAGTCAGTACAATAAAACTTCAGCACATGGAATATATAAATATTTTATTAACTTTTAGGAAATTTCTTTTTCACTCACTCCCCCTTCTCTCTCTACATATATCATTCAGATCACACACACATATATATGCATATATACAGACACACACACACACACACACATATATATATATATTGTTATTGATATATATATAATAAAATAGATGTGTATGCATTGGGTGGAGTCTGAATATGTAAGTGTGCATGTATCAATTTATAATTTATGTATATACATACACTCACAGATGTACATATATATATATATATACATAACACACTAATATATGTATATGTGTATTTATGTATTCACACACACACACACACAAACATATATATATATTTATATAGTATCGAGTACTCTGGTGAGTAATGGTCTAACAGATTTTTACTGCCTCCATTTTGATTTATATATATATATATTGTATGTATATATGCATATATATATTTGAATTATTGATTTATTAATTTCCTTTTTTTTTTGTAAACCAGCCATATATTAAATATAAGAATATGACAGAATACAATATAAATATATATATATGTGAACACATTATTAAAGACATTTCTAAAATCTTAAGAATATAAAAAAGACCTTTTAATTTCCTGTTAACTAACATTCGGGGTTATACTTTTGGAAATTGCGATTAATATTTTCTCTATAATACTTTTCACAGATGGCTTTATGCTATACACAACAATATCATTGGTTAATATTTAATATCATGGAATATACTGGTTAGTATTTAATATACTATAATATAATTGGTTTATATTTGATTTACTGCAATATAATTGGTTAATATTTAATATATTGAAATATAATTGGTTAATATTTAATATATTACAATCTAATTGGTTAATATTTGATATATTACAATATAATTGTTTCTACTTTAGGCACAAGGCCAGCAATTACCCAGTGCATTACTGGTACTTTATTTTATCGACCCCGTAAGGATGAAAGGGAAAGTCATCCTCGGCGGGATTTGAACTCAGATATATTACAATGTAATGTTAATTGTTTCTACTTTTGGCACAAGGCCAGCAATTACCCAGTGCATTACTGGTACATTATTTTATCGACCCCGTAAGGATGAAAAGCAAAGTTACCCTCGGTGGGATTTGATTCAGAATGGCAAGGGCCGTAACTCTACACGTCAAAGCATGGCGTCCGACCCTCTACCGATACTGCCAATAATGTTAATATTTAATATATTACAATATAATTGGTTAATATTAATATATTACAATGTACTTGGTTAATATTTAATATATTACAATACAATTTGTTAATATTTAATACAAAACAATGTAATTAGTTAATATTTAATACAGACCAATTTAATAGCGTAATGTTTAATATATTACAATATAATTAGTTAATAACTAGTATATTACAATATAATTCATTAATCATTTAGAATGTGGGCAATTTCAGCATCATTATCATTTTAAGTGCACTATCTACCACTTTCCATACTGATATTGGTTGGACAGATTGTTGCAGTTCAAGATTAGATGATTAATGCTTTCTTTATTAACCACAAGGGTCTACATAAAGTAGACATTAAGGACAGTACAGGACAATACAGGGCGGTACAAGTGGGCATTTCTGCGTGTAAAAAAACAAGAAACAGAGGATGTAATAATAGAACAATGAAAAAATTCCACAATAGGGGGGAGACTTCCGAGGGACATTCGTGGAGAAAGCCCATTAAAAAGCCACAGTGACCCTGACCACCAGGGCAAGTGCCCTCTCCCAGTTTTCCACCTTTAATTTACAGACACATACTCAGAGTAGGCCCATTCACTGGGGCCATTCTTGCCTCTCTCACCCATCTTCCAAAAAAATGCTGGGAAGAGAGCACTTCCCTTTCTACCCTGATATTCATTTTCAAATGAAATTTGAAAAAGTTAATCAGGGCATCAGCGAAGAGGTAAGTGCTCGTCTTCAGCCCTTTCAAACGTGTCCACCATACTATCTCTTTCGCCATGGCCACCAGACAGATAAAAACTACCTGCCCTTCCCGGCTAAAGGAAGAGGGTGGGGCAATCCTCACGATGGACTCAGCTGATAGCCGGATCCGTCCTACACGCAACAGCAGGTGTTCGACATAAACCCACAAGTCAGCAATGCTCGAACACTGGACGAGTGCGTGCAGGACGGTTTCGTCTCCCTGCGCGCATCACCGACATGCCCGGCTGACGGCACCTCCATGCCTGTAGAGTTTATCCCGAACTGGAAAACCTCCTCGGTAGCACTGCCAGGCCAGGGATTTCTGGAAGTTGTCCATAGGCCCCGGCCCGAAAGTTCTTCCGAAGAGATTGGCTAGTTGATTTTTGTCGACGCCTAGAGTTTCCCCAAGTACGTCGTCGCTCTTCCCCTCCACTAATCCTCTATAGAACGCCAAGGTGGAGTGTCCACCGATCACATTGCCCGATTGGTCAGGGTTGTGAGCGCCTGAAGACATTCCAGTCTCCAAGCGCTCCCTCTCGGTCTTCGCTTGACCCAGGACTGCAGCTCCGTCAAGGATACGAGCTGGAGAAAGACGCGTTTAGCAAACGGAGACCACACCTGATCACCGTCGAGGAAGAGGTGGAGATGTTGTAGCCTGAGCGCGTGTCTGCGCATCATCAGCCATGGCATGCCCAGCCCTCCACGTAGCGGGTGTTGACAGCAGATGGACCGCCTGACCATCGGAGCGCGTCCCTTCCACAAAAAGCGAAAGAGCAAACGCTCCAAGACAGTCAGGCAGGGCTTAGGACAAGGTACGACCGTCAGGCAGTAGTAGATGACGGACGCGATATACGCGTTAGCCACCTCCGCACGACCTTTCAGGGATAGCTTCCTCTCGGCCCATTTCTGGATGAGAGAAGCCACCCTGCTCGTCACCTCGTCCCAGTTTTTGTTCGTCTGGAGATCCGGACCGAGCTAGACCCTGAGCAATTTAACTGGTCCGTCCGTCCAGTGCCCGACGACGCTGTTGGACGGCATGGACCTGCCTCTCCAGGTGCCGAGCTGCAGGACCACTGACTTTTCCTGGTTGATCATTGCTCCTGTCACCGCTTCGTATTCTCTTAGTGTAGTGCCGATCGCCTCGATGTGTTTGGCGTTCGACACCACTACGGTGACATCAGAGGCATATGCTGGCACGGATCTTCCGCATCCTAGTTTGCGCGGGAACCCCTCAACGTCTCCAGTTTGTGCAGTAATGGCTCGAGAGTCAATACGTACAAGAGGGACGAGAGGGAACATCCTCGGCGGACCGAGCGCATGATGTTGAACGGTTCCGAAAGGTGACCGTTCACTCTCACCACAGAGCAGATGTCGCTGTGCATGGCAGCGATCCACCCTCTGAAGACGGGCCCAAAGCCAGCCGCCCTCAGGACTGCCGCTAGGTAACGATGGTCGACCCTATCGAAAGCTTTCGACTGATCTAAATTGATCAAGGACCCACCCGTGCCAGGTTCCCTAGCTACCCTCTCTACGATGTATCGCATGAGGTGGAGGTTGTCGTGGATGGATCTGTCGGGAATGGCGCATGTCTGCGCCTCTCCCACCAGACCACCAACGACAAGCGCCAACCTCTTTGCTAGCACCTTGGCCAAAATCTTGAACTCTGTGTTTAGCAGAGTTATGGGCCTGAAATTATCTGTTATCCTCCTTGTTCGGATCCTTTCTCAGCAGCGCTACAGCTCCTCGGCTCACAGAGCTGGGAATTCTCCCGTTCTGTTGCCAGTTGCAGTAAACGTCCGCCAAGGGGCCTCCGAACAAGTCTGGCATCTGTACGTAAAGTACATAGGGCAGACCAGCCAAACCAAGCGATTTACCCCTTGTGCAGCTAGTCATTGCTTCCCGTACTTCAGCGGCTGTTAGCGGCTTTTCACAACACTCCACCTCAGTGGCTGAGAGCCGCGGCAGTCCGTCGAAGTAGACACTAAAGTCCATCCCTCGATCCGGCCCGCCGCTGTCCCCGAACAACTGAGCGAAGTGTCGCTGAAAGGCTTCACACATTTTCCCGGGATCGAGTAGCATGCGCCCGTCGTGGTCCACAAAACCAGATCGTGGCTTTGTTGCCACAATGCGCCTCCGCCACTCTGGCCCATTGAATGGCTTACGTCCCCTCGTGTCTGAGAGCACGCACCCTAGCTATGACAACGCAGCCTTCGTGCTTTGCATTGAAGAATTGGTCAAGGGCCAATTTCGCCGCAAGTACGTCGGTCGCGTTGCCTTTGCTAAGCGCCTCGTCTAATTTTCTAACTAATTCTCCTTCTGCTCTATTTTTCTCTATTGCTAAAGCCTTACTAAACCTAATGGACTCTATTCTAATTGCTCTTTTCAGAGCAAACCACCACTTGTTGTTGACGATGGCCCCCATCAACGCCCGCTTAACTTGTTCGCTAATCCGGTCTCTGAAGGCCTTGCGCGCTTGTAAGGACGCGTTTAGCTTCCAGTAGCCGGGTCCTCGTCTATGAAGCCTATCTAAGTCAAGCACACAGATCTTTGTGGTCAGTGTAGCTGACTATCTAAATTGTGGACAGCCTATGCTAGACCTATCTATTTCTCTACAAACTACACTATCTAGATATGATGTGGATGATCCTATGCGATTTGTCCAATCCACATTGACACATTCGGGAAATCCAATCGTTACCTGTCAGATATTTCAAAACGCCTGAGCAGGTTGGTGAGGCTCTTGCACCCTCTTCCCCTATCCGCTAATCCCACACAGTCCCAGCGTGCATCTAAGATCCCGTTCCAGTCGCACACTAACACTAAAGAGCGGGACGATACAAGAAAGGTCTCCAGACGCCGGAAGAAATCAGGCCGCCCTTCTCCTGTCGGGGCATAGACGCTTGCCCGTCTCCGTTAGTCACGTCTAGCACCACCAACTTACCTTCTGGGTCCAGGAAGATGGCCCGTATGGCGAGATTCAAACCTCTCCGAAAAAGCACAGCAACTCCTCCCCCCGATCCCGGACGGCTAGGAGATGCGTACACATCTTAGCCGCCGAAGATCGGTGCGAAGGCCCGTGCTTCGGAGATTCTGGTCTCGCTGATGGGCACTACATCTATGTTTAGTGACCTGAGGTCGTTGAGCAGGTGACCCTGCTTCCATGACGACCCCAAGCCACGCGCATTTATGCTGCCTATTCTGAGAGAGGTCATGTTGAAATGGAGTGGAAAAGATGGGAAAGACCACTTACCTTACTTCTCGTAGAGGAAGGATGGTTTGTCCATCCTTTTCACTGCTTGTGGCATCCTCCGGAAGGATGTCCTTATAAATCCTCCTGGAGAGTGTTTGTCGGAAGTCTCCGATGTCTTTGGGGAATTTTTGTTTTAGTGTCATGTACGTTTTCTGTGTGATGCGAGTGATTTGTATGTGTGGAGGTGGTGTGAACTTTTGGGTTGTTGTGTAGTCTTTTTCTGTGATGCTGGTGTTGTGTTGCATGTAGTGTAATAATTGGTTGTTGTTCAAATTTAATGCTGCGTAGTGTGTATCGTTTGGGTTGTTTTGTTTTGTTTGCGTTTGTTGTGGGTTTGTTTCTGTCACGCTTTTTGGTGACTTTTGTGGTGTTGGTGATGGTGGTGTTGGGGTTACTGATGGTGATGGTGTTGGTGTTTGTGGTGATGGCGTTGGTGATGCTGGTGTGGATGGTGGCATATCTGTCCTAACTTTTTTGTTTGTTAATTTATTTGTTTCCCTCTGTATTTTGTTTTTGGAGGGGGAAGGAAGAGAATTTTTTCTTTTTTGGTTTCTTTTTTTTTCCTGATACCGTTTCCCACACCTCGTCGTCACAATCTGCCTCCAGTTGCGATAAGGCAGGGAGTGGAAAATCCTGCAGAGGCGTTGGTTTTGGTTGTGGCGTGGTGGATTGTGTAGGCGCTGGTGTTAGTTCTGGCGCGTTGGGTGGTGATGGTGTTGGTTTTGCTACTGTTGCTGGGGTGTTGCTGCTACAGTTGCTTCTGTTGTTGCTGCTACAGTTGTTGCTGCTATTTCTGCTGCTGGTGGTGCTGATGGTTGAGTCACTGGGGTGGGTAAGCGAGGTGGCCTCAACGTTTTAGCCTGAGGGCAGAAAGCCCTTAGGTGGGTTCCTTCACCACAAACGATACCTAGGTCTTCTGCCCTCGACGATAACGGTGAGGTGGCTGCCGTCAGTGAGGTCTATTACCACTGGGATCTCCTCAATGCTTTTAGGCTCCGCTTGGATCAGGAGCTCCATCACAGATCCGGACCAGTTCTCCTGCTTTTCTTTTGCTATTTCTATTATTTTGGTGTTGGCCTCGATGCCGGTGAGGACGGCAGCCATTAGCCAGGGAATTTCGATGGCCGGTGGAACGTGGGTCACCCTCAGCTTCACAAGTCTCTGGCCACAATAGCTTGGGACGAGTGTGAAGTCGTAACTACTTAATGGGGCCATGGAGTGTTCTCTGGCCTCCTGTGGTGTTTTAAAGAACACGTCCACGGTTCCATACTTCTGCCCACGTCTGATGTGGGTTTTTTTTGCCCACACATGTCCCAAAGCTTTTTGGATTTGGGACTCGGATGCCCGTTCCACTCGGCGCGATTTTATGTTTATTGTCCGATAAGATACGGTGCATAGGCGACGTTGCTCCATTTTATTAGGTGGGGGTGAGGCTTACCCTGTACCCATCTTTCTTTACCATTCCTTTGGCTTCTTCTAATTCCTCCTGAGTTACCTGGATCGCTTCGCACGTTTTTGCTACACTGGCAAAACTCAAGGTAGTTTTCTTAATTTCATTGTTGCTGCTGTGGTTATCGTTATTTTTGCTATTGTTAATTTAAGTTTCAGTTGTGGTGGTGGTGGCGTCAGTGGTGTTCGGTGTGGAAGAGTTCATTTTGGTTGAATTCATTTCGATATCACGAGTTAATTAATTTTTTTCTTTTGTTTCTATTGTCGCCGTGGTGGTGGCGGTAGTGGTTGTCGCGGTGTTGGTGGTGGTGGTGGCGGCTTTAACACCTGCAGTCATTGGTAATGGCGGGAAATGAACGTCTGCCTGAGACAAATTAAAAATATTGCTACTGCTTACATTTCCCGTGTTGGCAAATGTAGCAATATTTATAATGGTGGTGTCGGTGTTAGGTGTTAGATTGTGAGGTAGGAGTGACTCTGAGACATCCATGATTTCTCAAAGAAAAATTTTTTGTTTGATAATTATTAAAAGTTTAAATTTTGGGCTCAAGGCCCCAATATCTTTGAGTGTCCTTTTCAGAAATTAATGTATATGCACTTATATACAGTTAACAATAAAAATTTTCCATAAATGGCAATTTTAAATAACTGAAAATAACAAACCTTTGCGGAGCTCACGATGATACGATTTACTACGTACGTCGCCAATAATAATAATAATAATAATAATAATAATAATAATAATAATAATAATAATAATAATAATAATATTAATAATAATAATAATATAATATTGAAATGATTGTGTAAAGAAAATGGGTATAAATGGAAGGAAACCCCCTCTGTCTACACTATATAGAACAGCCAAATAACAGCAATTTCACCAACATCAGAAACTAGATACACCACCTACCCCATCACCCCTCTGTGTACACTAAACACAACAGCCCGATAACGGCAATTTCACCACCTCCACCACCAATCTCAGCATAATAATAATAATTACTATTACTATTGCCTCATGTTTTAGTTTTAACAAAATGTTTAATTCCAATAAATGTCAACACATACACGCGACTAACGATAATTTCACTAAAGATAATTTCACCACCAATACCACCACCACTACCACGATGAAAACTCTGGTCAAGTCGACTCAAATTTCTACTCCAACTTCAACACCATCACTACAGTAATACGACCACATCACCACCACCGCTGCCTCACTATCGCTACCGCCGCTATTCTCTCCCACTACCTCCTGCTAGTTGCTGCTAGCACAGCACCGCCCTTGCCGCCGCTGCCTCAATATCACTACCGCCGCTATTCTCTTCTGCTACCCCCTGCTACATTGTAGAATTCTCACTAAAAGAGGAAAACATCGAAATATATAAATAGACTGAATTAATGACCCGATCAAAAAATAAAAAAAAAATAATAATAATAATAATCAAAATCAAGTTTTAGTTTTAACAAAGTAATACGACCACATCACCACCACCGCTTACTCACTATCGCTCCGCCGCTATTCCCTCCCACTACCTCCTGCTAGTTGCTACTAGCACAACACCGCCACCACCCCCGCCGCCGCTGCCTCAGTATCACTACCGCCGCTATTCTCTCCCGCTATCCGCTGCTATATTGTAGAATTCCCACTAAAAGAGGAAAACATCAAATTATATAAATAGACTGAATTGATGACCCGGTCAAAATAATAAAAAAAAAAATCAAAATCAAAGCAGCACAGCAACAACGAAAAACGTAAAGGAAATAAAAATGAAGAGAAAAACAAACGGACGGACAGAGAAGGGAAGGGAACAACTAAGTCAGACATTCCAACACTACATTACAATGAAACTTATGCTTATTCATTTTTTGGGTTTTTTCTGCCTGTTTGTTTGTTTGTTTGGGTTCGTCTACAGCGTGATAATGCCACACAAAAGTCACGTGGAGTGACGAAACCACCGGAGACAAGTAATTCACCGGTGGTTATGTAACCATACATTGGCCAATCCTCGATAAGAGTGTTTAAATGTCGAACCTAAACAGTTCGAATAACGGTGAAATGGAGACTAGAATGTCATGTGACAGACTCTCACCCAACAGGTGCTCTCTGGACAAAAGAATTGAATAGAACTGTTATACAATGTTACCTGAAGAGTAACCCCAAGGAGAAAGGCTATAGGCAAAGGATGCATAACATCTGGAACGAGATTGGTCCATTTAAATTAGATGAACAAAAACTGGCCGGGCAGGCTCGAGTAATAAGAACTAATGGGTGGATAAGCGAGCTGGAACTGGAGGAACTGGGCAGAGAGATTAGCTTGGAGATGGAGGGTGGAGTATGCCAGGCAAACGAGCCAGTGGGAAATGAAGGTGAAGAGGTCGAGAGAACGGAGGAACCACCCGAAACAGACAATGATCTGAATGCTGAGATAAATAATACCTGGAACAGAGACACGGCCACTGAGGAGATGAATACTGACGGGCTAGGACAAGATTTGGTAGATATCCTAAACTTAGTGGTAGATGAATTGAACAATGATAGTGGGAGACCTATGAACCTAAGATTTGTAGACAGGAAAAAGTTAAAAGAAACAACAGCTAGGGTAAACAAAGTCATCTCATACCTTGAGGCGAGGAGCCTTCACCAGTGCAACAATATCCTCAAAGCAACAGCAAATACGGTGAGGAAACTACTTGGTATAAAAGCGAGAGGAAACAACAGACAAGAAAGAGCAGTGCCTTGGTGGAAGAAACGACTGAGTGGTCAAATCAGGGAAATGAGAAATGACATTGGAAAGCTTGAGTCCCTACTGAATGGGACACTAAAAAAGATAGACACTAAAAATAGACTGGAAATAAAGTACAAAACTAGGAAGAAAAAGCTAAATATTATCATAGAGGAACTGAAGCAACGCATTGTAGCAAAAAGTGCAAAAATCAGGCGATACAAGAACAGAGTCAGCCAGTATAGACAGAACCGCATGTTCGACAACAACCAGAAGATGCTCTTTGGACAGCTTGAAGGGAAAGAAAGAGGCAACGACTTGATCCCTGAGGCGGAACAAACTAAAACATTCTGGAGAGGAATATGGGAGCAGGATGTTAAACATAATGACCAGGCAGTGTGGATTGAGACAGTACAGAAGGAGATCAGTGAACAGGCACGCCAACAAACTGATTTGAGTATCACAGTTGAAACTCTCAAGGGGCAGGCCAAAAAACTAACCAACTGGAAATCACCTGGCCCAGATGGTGTGCAGGGGTATTGGATTAAAAACATAACATCCCTCCACCCGAAACTGACAACCATGTTCAATGACTGCTTGATGTCAGGTGAGGTACCAGAGTGGTTGACAAAAGGTACCACAGTTCTGATAATGAAAGACCCAATCAAGGGTAATGATGTTACCAAGTATAGACCAGACCTATCACATGTCTGTCCGTAATGTGGAAACTGTTGACAAGCATTATGTCTGAGGAAATCTACCATCACCTCCACACAAACAACTTGTTACCGGACGAACAGAAAGGATGCCGAAAGAAGTCACGTGGTACAAAGGACCAGTTACTTATTGATAAGATGGTAATGAGGAATTGCAAGAGGAGACACACTGGTCTTGCCATGGGATGGATAGACTACAAAAAGGCATTTGACATGGTGCCTCATTCTTGGATCACCACAAGCCTGGAGATCTTCAAGGTGGCAGATAACATCAGGCAGTTGTTGGGCAAAAGTATGAAGTCCTGTGAAACAGAGTTAACATCAACTGGAGAATCCTTGGGAAGCGTGAAGATCAAGAGAGGTATCTTCCAGGGAGATAGTCTGTCCCCTCTGTTGCTTGTCCTTGCCCTGATGCCCCTGACCAGTGTACTGCGAAAAGTGAGAGCAGGATACAGGTTGGGAAAGGGAGGACTTACCATCAATCACCTCCTCTTCATGGACGATCTTAAGCTCTTCGGGAAGAGTGAGAAGGAGTTGGATGTGCTTGTTGACACTGTCCGTATTTTCAGCAATGATATATGTATGCCATTTGGTATTAGTAAGTGTGGAGTAATTGTGATGAGGAGGGGTAAGTTGAGCAGAAGTAACGGAATCCAGATACCAACAGGTGAGATGATAAAAGAAATTGACTCTGAAGAAGGATACAAGTATTTGGGCGTTCTGGAGGCTGATGACATCAAGAACAAAAAAATGAAGGAATTGATAAGAACTGAATACCTTCGGAGAGTAAGGAGCGTATTAAAGTCACATCTGAACAGTAGGAATGCCATAAGTGCAGTAAATTCCCGAGCTGTGTCTATTATTAGGTACAGTGCGGGAATTCTGAGATGGAATGTTGCTGAACAAAAAGAAATGGATAGGAAGACTAGGAAGCTATTGACTATCTACAATATGTTCCACAAGAGGAGTGATGTCGATAGACTCTACTTAAGGAGATATGAGGGTGGAAGAGGTCTTATCAGCATAGAGGACTGTGTTCAGATGGAGAAAAACAACCTACACAAATACGTGACTGATAGTAAGGAGCCAATGCTCAGAGCTGTACTGAAGGAGGGGACAATAGGCCAGGGGATGTCCAAGGTGGAAATAACATCAAGGAGAAAGAGCAGCCTTCAGGAAAAATCCCTTCATAGTACCTTCTTTGAGAAAACTGAATTTAGAGATCCACAGACATGGAACTGGTTGAAAAGAGGAGACCTTAAAAAGGCTACATGAGGAATGTTAATGGCTGCTCAGGAGCAGGCCCTCAAAACGAAGTGGTTGAAACACCACTTTTACAAGGAGGAGGCTAGCCCACTGTGCAGGATCTGTGGAGAGAGAGAGAGGAGACTGTGGCTCACATTGTATCCGAGTGTAAACACCTAGCCCAGACTCACTATAAGGGCTGGAGACATGATGTGATGGGCAGGGTGATCCACTGGCACCTATGCAAAGTAAACAATTTACCACATTCTGAGAAGTGGTATGAGCATAAGCCAGAGGCGGTGATAGAAAACGATAAGGTGAAGGTGCTGTGGGATTTTAGGATACAGACGGACAAGAAACTGGAACACAATAGACCTGACCTGGTGGTTTTGGACAAAGAAAAAAGATAGTGCCTGATTGTGGATGTGGCCTGCCCATTCGACACGAGAGTGCAAGAGGAGGAGAAGGAGAAAATTAACCGATACCAGGACTTAAAGTGGGAGGTAAAAAGGATTTGGAACGGCCATGAAGTCAAAGTGATCCCGATTGTCATAGGCGCACTAGGTACTATCTCCAAAAGTTTCCAGGGATGGTTAAAGAAAATTGGCCCCTTCACGCTTTTTGGAACGCTTCAAAAGGCATGCTTGCTGGGAACAGCAAGAACCCTCCGATACGTCCTGAATATCTGAGGCTGCAGGTAGTGGCTTGATATTCATCTCAACAAACTTTCCTGTTAACTAACATCAATGACTGAGACTCAAAGAGTAATAACAATAATAATATAATATTGAAATGATTGTGTAAAGTGCTCAGGTGCACAACAACTCGTCAGAGGTGCATGTATCGTACATAGAATAATATACAAATGTCAGGGAAGTGAATAGTGTATGAGTCATGATATACATGTGTGTATGTGTATGGAGGGGGAACATTAAGTATAGTGTTGGCGAATCTCGGGAAGCATGGAGGTTTTAAAGGATGCAGTGTCTCAACAGCTAACAACTGATGCAGGTAGTTTGTTCCATGCTTCAGCAACTCTGAGCGTGAAAAAATATTTTCGAAAGTCATGGAAACTGTGCTGTTTTCTGACTTTGTGGGCATGCCCAGATGTGTTAGACACATGGAAATGAAAAAGGTACTCAGGGTTGTTGTTGGCAAGATGGTTAATAATTTTGTGGGTGTTTACCAAGTCAGTTGCCAGGCGTCGGAGCTTCAATGTATCCATGCCCAGGGAAGCAAGGCGTTTAGAATATGGTAGATGCCTGATGGAGGGTATTCGCTTGGTTGCACATCTCTGAACAGTTTCCAGGCGGTCAATGTTCTGAGCAAGATAGGGATTCCAGACTGGTGATGCAAATTCTAAGTGTGGTCACACCATAGCCATGAACAGCCTTAAATAGATAGCTGGAGTGCGGCTGACAAAGGTCTTGCTGAGTGATGCTAAGACACCCTCGGCCCTCTTGACAATTTTAGAGACGTGCTTCATCCAACGCAAATCGCTGCTGACCGTAATGACCAGGTCACGTTCACAAGAAGACTTCTTGATATTAGTGCTGTGGAGGGAATATGTGGACGCTGGATTTTTTACTCCCAAAATGCATGGTGGTGCACTTGTCCACAGCTATCTTCAGTTGCCAGTCTGAGATCCATTGTTGCATTGTGTCCAGGTCAGACTGCAAGCAAGATCTATAGTGCTCAGGATCTGTCCTTTTTATCTCAAGGTACAGCTTGATGTCATCTGCTTACTTTAGTACTGTGGCATTCTTTAAGTTGGCATCTATGTCATTAATATATGCCACAAACAAAAGGGGGCCAAAAACAGATCCCTGTGGTACACAAGATGACATCTCATATGGTGAGGAATGCTGTCCCAGAACCGTGACTACCTCTCTTCGACTGAGAATGAAGGACTTCAACCAGTTAAAAAGATTATCCTTCACACCCATTGCAGAGAGTTTTGCCAAAAGCCTTTTGTGTGGCACAGAATTGAAAGCTTTCGCAAAGTCAAGGTAAACAACATCCACCCATGAGCCGCCATCAGTGATCCGGGTGATGTCTCAAGAAAATCAATAAGTTGATCACAGCAGCTGGAGTTGGGGATAAATCCAAATTGCGAGGGCCGGATAAGACTGTGAGAGTTCCAGAAGTTCCAAAGTGTTTCTCTTACACAGGATTCCATCAGTTTGGCAATGCAACTAGTAAGACTGACAGGACGATAGTTCACAGGTGATGTGCGGTCACCCTTTTTGAACAGAGGAATGACTCTGGTAGTTTTCCACTGTTCTGGAGTAGCACCGTTGTTCAGACAGAATTGGAAGAAGCGTGATAGCTGGTGCAGAAGGAAGTACCCACCACATTTAAGAATCAGGTACGTAACACCATCAAGACCAGGAGAGGCATGGTTGCGTTTATTTTTTAGGTGACGTCGCAGCATTGCTGGTGTAAATTCCATGGTTGTAATAGAGTCCGGTGTCATAGGTGGTGGAGACGGTACACTTTGGTCTTCAATAGTGAAAATGCCTGCATAGCATTCAGCAATGAGCTCTGCGCATTTCTTGGGGTCGTCAGTAACCTGGCTTGTGTGGGGATTGTGAAGGGGACCAACTGGAGAGTGAGGCTTCTGCTTTGAGTGAACATACTTCCAGAACACCTTACTTTCAGGGCTGGTTGCTATGCGCTGCTCAAATTGAATCACTGCCTTTTTTGTCACCCGTTTGAGGTGGTTGGACAATTTATTTCGCCTCTTCCTATTGATGTCTGATTTATGCAGTTTGTACTCACGTTCAGCATTTCGACGTTCTTTTCTGGAAAGACGGACTGCTGCAGTCTCCCAAATTGCACTTTGGGGATGTTTTTTCCGCTTACGTGGCACCGATGCTGCACATGCTGTCCATATTGAGCTCAGGATGTTCTGGAGTACAGTGTTGACATCTCCAGAATCGTAGAACGCAAGCCTGTTTGGACGTTGCAGCTCGGTGCAGTAACAGTTCCAGTCTGCTTTATTCATCATCATCATCATCATCATCATCATCATCATCATCATCATCATCATCACCGTTTAATGTCCATTTTGCCATGCTAGCATAAGTTAGATGAGCTGTCCTGTTGTGACCATGTCTTACTCACACAGAACTGATTTTGTCATCTACAGCTAGATGTCTTCCCTATTGCCATCTACATTTACAGTGAATACTGGGTGCTTTTTGTCATGACACCTAAACCACCACATACTGTCTGAGTTGGGTGTTTTTGTTGTGACGCCTAAACAACCACTTACAGTGTGAGCTGGGTGTTTTTGTCATGTCACCTACATGACCACTTTACAGTGTGCACTGGAGACTTTAGAGGGAGCTGTGTGTCAGAATTAGGGAGGTGGGTATATGGGCAAGTATGGCTATTCAAAGATATCATAAATATCAAAAGAGATCTGAGTTTTTGGTAATTTAAGGATGGTAACTGCAATGCTCAGAATATACAGAACATACCACAGCCACAGTTTGGATTCAGACAGGACAAAGGGCAAATAATTGTTTCTACTTTAGGCACAAGGCCAGCAATTACCAGTGCATTACTGGTACTTTATTTTATCGACCCCGTAAGGATGAAAGGCAAAGTCAACCTCGGCGGGATTTGAACTCAGATGGTAAAGGGACGTAACTACGCTGGAAAGCATGGCGTCCGACCCTCTACCGATACTGCCAATCCACCGCCCTTAGGCGGACAAAGGGCAAATAATGAAGGAAAATAAATTTGTTACTGTTCAGGAGTGAATAACAAACAGGAAGGAACATAATTAGATTACATGAGGTAGTTAGCAGAAGAAACACAAGAAGATTGAACAAAGCATGGATACTGTCTTAAATAGATTAAAGAAGCCAATCATAAAACTGAAAGAAGGAGGAGACATGGAGAAACATAATGCTAAAGCAAAGAAAATGAGACCTTAAGACCAAATAAACAAAACACATGATCCCTTTTTGAATGAGAGAAAAACAAGAAATTTAGTTGTATAAAAAAGGGAAAGAATTTGGGCGAAGGTCAGAGAGATAGAAGTGATCACAGTGAGTAATATAAATGTAGCATTGAACATTCTGTAAATGGAATAAAACGATCTGAATGAAACAATATCTGATCTTCTGCAATCCATTCTAAGCATGGATATCGAAGGATGTCATGGATTTCACAGGTATTCCGAATTTTCAATATTTTAAGAATAGTAACTGTGAATGCTCAGCTTATACTACAGCCCCTGGGAAAATTACCACTGCAGCTTTTCAGAACTAGAGGGGTCAAATGGTAAATAATGAGGTAAAATAGATTAAACATTTCATTATGATTTACACATATATATATAGTGGGAATAATGATCCATGTTGGAAAAATTCAGTTGATATCATTTTGGAAATACAAATTTAATATGCATCTTTAGACATAGATATATACGAGGTGTGTCAGAAAAGTTCCAGGACTGATGTCACAAAAGATTTATTTCAAACCCAAACTTCACACCAAGAGTTTTCTCCTTCAAAGTAATCCCTCTGGAGTATGTAACTGTAATCTTAGCTCTCTGCAACGATCAAACTTTTTCTTCATAATTTTATATACATGTCCCCTGTTTCAGGTCGTGAAGCAATGAGCACAGAGCAACGAACAAACTTGAAGTTTCTGGTACGGTTGGGGAAAACTCCGTAAGAAGCACTGGGATTGCTGCAGCAAGTGTATGGAGATGAGACGATATCACACTCACGTGTTTTTGAGTGGTGCAAGAGGTTTAAAGAAGGACGCGAGGACGTGGAACATGACACCAGAAGCGGAAGGCCCTCAACAACCAGGACTGAGGTCAACGTTGAGCGCAGTCATCATGAGTCATGGTCTTCGAGTAGGACCCAGAGGGGACCCGTTTTGAAGACGTGGAGGACATCAAAAAAGCCGTGACGACGGTACTGCGGAGGATCGCGGAAGAATCCTTCCAAGAGTGCATGCAAGCGTGGCAGAAAAGGATGGAAAAGTGCATTAGACTCCAGGGGGATTACTTTGAAGGAGAAAACTCTTAGTGTGAAGTTTGGGTTTGAAATAAATCTTTTGTAACATCAGTCCTGGAACTTTTGTGACACACCTCGTATATATATGCATACTGTATAGTATATTTACCTCTATATTTACACATTGAGGGCACTTTTAGTGATTAGACCCTCATATATATATGTGTGTGTGTATATATATATATATATATATATATATATATATATATATATATATATATATATATATATATATATATATATATATGTGTGTGTATATATATATATATGTATATATATATATATGTATATGTATATGTGTGAATATATATATATACGAGCGAGACATGGTCACTCGACCAATCTTGCTCAAGTAGGACAAATTCCCGTCTAAACCCATGCTAGCGTGGAAGAAAGACGTTAAACGTTGATGATGATGATGATGAAGATATATGTATATATATGTATATATGGTGAACCGCCATACTGCCTATGGACGCATCTTAGCTACCATAAGACATATATATATATATAATATTAAGGATACTATTTATGGTTATGTATATACTAAAACTTTTTATAGTTATGTATATTTTAAACCCTAAACAGTGAAGTTTAGGGTAATAAGCTAAAATAATTTAATTTAATGCACCAAACATCCAATACGGAATCATCCTTACTTATGTGATGGATGTAAAAACGTTTTTTTACTTTTCCTGAATGTGAAAATGGTGGTGGATACGAAAACCATAACTTTCTTTTGCTTCTCCTTTTTATTTTTATTTTTCTACATACATACTTTTTTATTATATACAACATATACCTTACCACTACAACCACCATAATACTCTTACTTACCTGCTTAAAGTGCCTGTATTACATGTAACACCCTGCCACACAATAATCATATATAAATAGGACACACTTGCATGCCTCACGTGTAACTAACGCATACACTAACTACTACATCTGACTAACAAACTATCCTCTTGCATTATCTGTGTTAACTGCCGAATGGATTTTAATTTTGTTTTAATTTTGTTTTAATATTAATTTTGATTTTGAATTTGAATTGCTATACAGAAATAATATAGTATAATATATGTCACTTCACTGTACATCAATATATATATATATGTATCTGTATGTCTCTTGCGTTGGAAAGGAGGTCAATTATGTGTACAAACATTGAAAGATGCACCGAAGACTTCAAGCCTAGGTTTGGATGAAACAATTGTAAGTGAATAAATGCCTTGAACATAGTTTTGATTCTTGTGAATTCTCTATATATATATAAATATATATATATATATATATATATATATATATATATATATATATATATATATATATATATATATATATATATATATATATATAGATATATATATACATACATATATATACATATATATATATATGTGTGTGTGTGTGTGAAGGTGCATGGCTTAGTGGTTGGAGCATTGGGTTTACATGACACTTATTTCACATTGCTCCAGTTTACTCAGCTGTAGAAATGAGATGATAGGACTGGAGTCCCTACCATTCCACTACAAAGTGGTCGTGGAGGTGCCACGGCAAAAAAGCACCCAGCCCACACTTTAAAGTGGACTTGTAGGCGCCAGAGAAAAAAAGCACCCAGCGTTCACTGTAAATGAGGTTGGTGGTAGGAAGGGCATCCAGCTGTAGAAATGAAGCCAGAATCAGTTCCCGTATGAGCAAGACAAGGTCAGCCGACTGGATATTGCCCACAACAGGACAATCCGTCTAACCCATGCTAGCGTGGAAGAACGGACGTAAAGCAGTGATGATGATGATGATGATGATGATGATGATGATGATGTATATATATATATATATTCATATATATAACTAGCTGTCAAAATGGCAGGAGCTCAGCTGTCGGGGTCCTGAATATATATATATATATATAATATTTGTATATATATATAATATTTGAAAATCGAACTTTAGCTGCAGTACAGCAAGTACTATTCAATTTGTTTGAGGCAATCACAAAGCACTCAATGGATCTAAAGGTAAAAACAAACATTATGTCCAGAGTTAACACCGCAGTTATAAAGTATGGTACCAAGAAAACCAACCAAAAGCACAAACTATACATACAACAAAATTACGATAAATACAGAATGGTATATATATATATCTATATATAATATAAAAGAAAAATGTTTGTTTGTTGAATCACACGAAAACTACACACAGACACAAATGCATACACACACATCTAAAGAGAGAGAGAGAGACACAGAGGGAAGGCAGGCCGTTATACAGAGAGAGATACAATTAAAGTATTAGATGTTCAAAGAGAGAGTGACATCCCACATCGGCTTAAACTATAGATCAAAGTATATCATTTGAAGGTTTAATACTATTGCGTTAGCTTTTATAAAGTAGTTTTACAGACTTTGATTTTACAGAACAAAGAAAAATTGATTCTATTTGAAATTAATTTACCCTCCAGCTTTTATCCATATACTACTTACAGAGCGTACTAACGAAGCAACACTTCATAAGCAATGTTATGTGGTACATTTCTGTGTTTCAGATGACGTCCTTTGGAGCTGAAAAAGTTCATACTGACTATGATCATTTCACATTTAAAATCCAAAGCCATTTAATCAGCAGTTTCCTTCCCCAGCCTAATAAGTAAGTTTTATGATTGTTTTTTTTTTCATGTCTCTCTCACATAAACTCACACACACAAACTTTACGGTCTCACCTCATACCAGACAACTCATCAAATACATTTGTTTACTCTTTTATACGTCGTCTCTTAGCTGTTCTCCCGGGTACCTCAGCTATATATATATACACATATATATATATATGTATATATATATATATATATATATATATATATATATATATATATATATATATATATATATATATATATATATATATATATATATTATTAGGGTAAACATTGATGCAATTCAATGAGTGCTTGAATTGAATTGCATCAATGTTTACCCTAATAATTAAGCTCCGATTAGTTGAGCGCTCTATGATGTAACCGATATGGTGAAGAAGAGAGGAACCAACCAAGAGCTACCCCGGAAATCCCCTCTACCATGGGGATGAAAAACCCCTGACACTGGACGGGCGTAATAGTATCTTTCGGCAGGATAAATACGCGGAAACAAAAAATAAGATAAACCCCTATTTTCCTGCACCAAATCGCTTCTGAACAGAGGCCCCCTCAATTCAATCTATACATGGACAGATAGACAATCATATGGATCATTTTACATATATGTACTCTGTGTTTTTGCATTTATTCACTATTGTCTCTGTTCTTTTCTTTTCTTTTGTGTACTTTTTGTCTGTTTTTCTTTGACTCTGTTCTATGTGATGGATAGTATGACCGTGTAGCGGATTGACTAATGCCTTGAACCATGTGGTTTGCCTTCCCTTATAAGGTCCGGCACTGCCGTTCAATATCTATAACACTAGAATCCCTCCCAGAACATATTACTTAAACATCTCTCTCCATATTATTTACTCACTTCAATGTATATCTTTACTTAATCCGAATTATCACTTAGAAATTTTTGAATTTAGAATTTTTGAATTCTTTATTGTTTAATTTATAATCTCTGATATTTGATTTAGGATTTTAACCTTTAATTTTAATTTTTATTCCCAACTCTCACTCTTAACTTACTATGTAAAACCATAGTACCTAGAATTAAGTTTATTTTACCTTATGAGTTGATGGACAGTCTTACTGTCAACGCTTAGTGAAAGGTAGTATTATGACCTATAAAAACTAACACCCTCCCATACCCTCTGGCTTTCGGCTGACTACCACAGTAGCGATGGGTAGCAGTAAACTTTGGCAAGTCATAGGTGGGCCACTGACAGCGAATTTCGTTGAAATCTGCGGTGCTAATGGTCAACTTCCTTCGGACATGCGCTTGGGAACGGATGAAAAACCCAAAAGCACGAACTTCATCCGTTCCCATGTCGATTCAATTTGGATTGCCTCGGAAACAACCTTATTATGTAACAAGCTGTCTGATGATGTCACGACACACGCACACAGAACAGTGTGGCCAGTGTCGTCATTGAAATATATATCACAGCATTATTATTAAAGGACTTGAACATCTGAAACTACTTCGCTTTTACTTATTCTATATATATATATATATATATATATATATATACATATATATATAGAGAGAGAGGGTGATAGCCCCAGTGTTTTGCATATCTACGGCTTTCTAAATATTTACTTATAAACATACTCTATTTCTTTAGAAATCCGAAATTGCAATAGATATCTGTATACACTTATGCATGAAGCTAAATGCTAATTCTATTCTATTATAAGTTGAGCCAACTTATGCAGCTTCATATGCAATAGAGATTAATCACCTCATTTACACAGACGAGAAAACCATATATCCTCGCCTATTTTCAAGTCCAGCAGTTGCAAGAGTGAGAAGGATCGTCCTGATGAGGACCAGTTAAGTTTGAAATGCATCAATGATTGTCTCTCTTGCTTCTGTTGGACACCACCAGAGGGCGATAACCCTGGTGTTTTGCATAGCCATGGCTTTCTAAATGTTTGCCTACAAACATACCATATTTCTTTTGAAATACGAAATCACATATCTGTATACAGCTATGCATGAAGCTAAATCCTAATTCTATTATATATATATATATATATATATATATATATATATATATATATATATATATATATATATATATATATATATATATACATATATATATACACACACACACACACACACACACACACATACATACATATATATATATATATATATATATATATATATATATATATGCTGGTATGGAAAACGTTCATACTAAATTTGAATTTCAAAATAATATCCACTGACTTTTGTCAACATGGATTGTTATTCCTATTAGATTTTATTTTCTCCACTGTAAAAGACATTCAAAATATAGTTATTCATTCTGAGACGAGAGAACATCCACTCTATGATTAAATCAGATATTTCAGCCATTTATTTCGTATAATGCCATCACCAATGTCATGTGTTAAAGTTTAAATCAGCTATATTAAACATTTAGTCATGTAGTCAGTCATTCACCAAAAATAGCCCTTAAGTTAGCACTGACACAAATGTTGAATTGATTTGCAATATATATATACATACATATATGTGTGTGTGTGTGTGTTTGTATATATACATATATGTATATATATATATATATATATATATATATATCAATATATATATATATATATATATATATATATATATATATATATATATATATATATATATATATATATATATATATATATATATATATATATATATATATATATAGTTAGGGAAGCAGAAAATTGGTTATTGTAATCCAGTTTGTGGTTAAGAAAGCCAGTTTCATGGACGGTTTCAACGTACGGTTATATATATAGTTCCAGAAGATAAGATGCGTATATGTGGATGTTATGCTGTTATGTTTGTGAGGGTAAGCAATCCAAAAATACTTCCCATCAGTACTTTATCTCAGCTAAAAATTGATGATTAGTAGTGATGGAGTATACATTTATTAATCAAAAGTAGTTACAAATGGGTTACTTCACCATAATTGTTTGATTGCTTGATATATATTCCTGTTACATGGTATATATATACGCAATTTCATGAGATGCTCATATTATCATAGTTGCAGTTATGCAATGGGGATATATCGCTGTTTATGCATTACCATCCTGCCTGCTGGTATCACAATAGGATGCTAATACATGACCAGTGAAAGTACCCCAATGATTGCATTACTGCACATCTGATTGTATGAGCAGCTGATGAAGTCTCATGCATAACCATGTAAAAGAAATATAAATGTGGTTGGTTTTAGGAAGGACATGCAGCTGTAGAAAACCTGCTAGAAACAGTTCTGTATGAGTGAGACATTGTCACCCAACCAATCTTGCCTCAAGTGGGACAAACCTGTCCGGCCCATGCTAGTGTGGAAGATGGACGTTAAACAATGATGATGATAAGATATATATAAGTGATGATGAGATATATATAACAAGGTGTGTTTAAAATATCCTGATATTCAAAACAATATGACATTAACAGAACAAGCACTCAATATTTGTATGTAGGGTAAAATATTATTCATATGGCTGCATATATATGATGATATGTATATATTTATCAATATTTTTGCATGTTTTTCCATACATTAAACAATCTTCTCCAGTCAAACATCTCTCCAATTGCTTCTTTCATTTGTCATTTTCTTTGTGGGGTGTGGTTTCTTAAGGTCACCTTTCACCAGCTTTGCCTAAGTCTTTCTTGGTCTTCCTCTTCCATGGCTTCCTTCTATTTTGAATTTCTTCATCAACACTACTCACACTCACAGCAATTATCATCTATATACATTACATGTCTGTACCAGTACAATTTCTTCTGCATTCAACATTTGATTCCAATGGAGCATGCTCACTTCATTTCTCTTTAGCCTCTGCATATCCCTTGCATTCACAGCGCATGTTTCCCTGTGATGCATTATCACACTTCTCATGCAGGTATCATACAATCTACCCTCCAATCAGAGAGAGCACACCCACAGAGAGCTATTTTCCAGTACTTATTCTAACTGCTAGATTTTCAGAGCAACCTATTTCACCGCTGATTATGTTACCTATATAAAAGAACCTATTACCAATACAGCTTTCTCCATTTTTTATCGCTGGTACTCTTACTAACCACACACACACACAGATGCGTATTACAACAGTCTGGTACTTTCAAATAAGACCTCTACAGGTCATTTGGAACAAAAAAGACTCTTATGGTATAATTATATATTTTGTTTGTGTTTGTAGAAATGTGTTAGAAGAATAAAAAAATGTAATTGTCAATTATGCTAATTTTTTCATGATATATATATATATATATTTATTTATTATTAATACAGATCTTCAGGAGATACTGTTTCAGTCTATACAGAATCTTCTTCAAAATATATTTGTACACACATACGCACATACACACACACACACACATATATATATATATAATTATAATTTAGCTTCGACATATCTGTATACAAATGTGTATATCTAAAGATACACGGTGTGTTTAATAAATAAACATTTAGAAAGCCTCAACTATGAATAGACGACGAACGGTCAGCATTGCCATGCGGAATCCAAAAGAAGCAAGGGTGATAATTGTCTATGCATTTCCAACTTAGATGGTCCTCATCAGGACAATGCTTCTCTCTTCCTACTGCTGGACTTTCAGATAGGCGAAAATATATGTCAAAGCTAAACTCTAATTCTATTCTAATTTGAGCCAACTTATACAGCTTTGTATGCAAATGAATCTAATCAGCCCATTTACACAGACAAAAAACTATGTATTTTTACCTGCCCCAATGTCCAGCAATAGGAAGAGGGAAACATTATCCTGATAAGGACCATCTAAGTTTGAAATGCATAACCAATTATCCCCCTTGCTTCTGCTGGAATCTGCTCGGCGGCACTGACCGTCAGTTTTCTATTCATAGCTGAGTGTTTCTAAATGTTTATTTATTAAACATACCGTATATCATTAGATATACGAATTTCACACACACACACACACATTATATATATATATATATATATATATATATATATATATATATATATATATATATATATATATATATATGTATATACTATCCTTATCGAGCCCTCTTCAGACATTGGACTTTCTTATTTATTATTACTATATATATATATGATATATATATGTGTGTGTGTGTGTGTGAAAAGTTCTCCCTTCCTGTTAGACTACTCATTATCCTACTATATCTTTTATGTACCCAAGATGTACGTTTATGCCTATTCCTTTTCTACATATTGAGAATGGCCACTGCCCTGACAGATTCTGGTTCCTATCTTCTTTCCTACTCACTAGTACTTCAGTTTTGGCTAAGTTTACAATCAGACATTTTGATTTCAAATTTAGTTTTCATAATCGGAATTTATATTCTAATTCTTTGTAATTTCAACTATAAGGATCAAACCATCTGCATAAAGAAGTTCCCATGGACAGCCCGTTTTAAACTCCTCTTTTATGGCCTGAAGAACTATGATGAACAGCAGTGGGCTAAGAATTGCACCTTGATGAACTTCTACCTGTACCTTGAATTCCTCACTAAACTCATTTCCTACTTTCATTTATTACTGTACATAGCTTATACTGCTCTCACAAGCCATTTTTCTACATCTAATTTCCTTAAGCATCACCAGATAATAAAACGAGGTACTCTGTCAAAGGCCTTCTCTAGATCAACAAAAACTAAATATAGTTGCTCATTTTTGGCTAGGAACTTCTCTTGTAGTTGCCTCACTAAGAAGAGGGAATCTGTAGTACCTTTCCCAGGCATGAAACCGAACTGCATCTCATCAATTTTGACACTTTCCCCAATTAGCTGCATTATAACTCTGTGCCACTTTCATAACTTGGTCTATTAGTTTTATTCCTTTATAGTTGCTATTTTCTAGGGCAGTAGTAATTTATGATTGTACCAATGCACCAGTCATTGGGTATAACTCTGTCATGTATTATTTGATTTGCTATACAGATTACTAGTTTGTCTCCTACCTCTCCCAGTGCTCTTAACATCTCAGTAACTATTTCTGAAGGTCCTGCAGCTTTACCATTCTCCATCTCTTTCATTGCGTCTTTCACCCTAAAACTATCAACTTCAATAGCTGGTCCTTCCTTAGGGTATGTTGGCAGTAGTTTCTCTTTCTCCCATTCATTCTCTACATTCATCAATCTCTCATAGTAACATTTCCAGGACTCTTTCTTTTTGGCCTCAGTGGTGCTAAGTGCACCAGCGTCATTTCTAACACATTTTCCCCCTCCAACATCTTGATTCACACTAACACACTGGCTTGCAATATGGAATACTTCATATCTTTGGCCCTCATGGCTCAAGACATTGGCAAATTTACTTTCTTCAGCCTCTCTCCGAGCTGCGTATACCTGTCACCTAGGTAGTACTTAAAATCTAATTCTTTCTATCGCTAAGGTATTGCAAGGGCATTGATAAACTTGATACAAACACACTTTTAGTCTTTATTGATGTATCAGAACATTTTATAATATATAAAATAAGAATTCATAATACTCTAGATTCTTAGCAAATTAATGATAGCTGAAGAACTAAAATAATACACACTATCTTTAAGATTGATAGTAGATTTATTGCATTTGAAATAAGTAAATAAGTGAACAAGCTGCATTTCCCGGGCCATAGAGCAATTGAAAATTAAAAATGTCTATGATGATTGGATAGATTAATAACTTTTAAATTCTTAACCATTTAGTCAATCGTAAAAAAATAAAAATAAATAAATAAATAAACATGCTATGCTAATTCCTGTGATTTAGAAATGCCAAAATTAAAATTTCTATCGTAGTTATTTTAGTTTTGAACCTAATGTAGTTAAGTACAATGTTACTTTTTACAGATTTACTATACATTTTTATGATAAGGTAGAATTCATTCTTAAATGTGTGTGTGTGTGTGTGTGCTCTACTAGCAGGCCTAACATCTTCAGGTCAACAGGTTTAATGACATACTTTCACTGGGGAATCACTGGGTCTAGCCTTTCCTATGTTTTGCTGGTCTGACTATAATAAATAAAAAGGCCAACCATGTCATTGATGCTTTGATAGACATACCTACCTACAGCCCTAGATAAAGATAATTTAATATATTTCTTGGAATAAAGCAGAACTAAAACAGCTGACTATACAAAGAAGACGTACATTGGAATAAATTTACACACTCTCGCGATCACTGACCTCCCGAAAAAACACAGAAAAGCAAGAGAACTTTAAAGACTTTTTTTTTATTTACAGACTGTCTGCCCATATATGGACTCTGCCCGCCGCCTACCCCCTGAGGATGCCAGCTATGTTCCGGCCGCCCGAATACCAGCAATTCAGTTCAGATCTAGCTGTTGAAACGGCCAGAGCTCAACCATTGGGGTCCCGAATTTTTCATATATATATATATCAGATAATGGTAGATAAGACAGGGTTAAATCACCATAATTATTTATTGCATTATATATATTTCTGTTACTTGGCTATTCATGTGTCTTCGTCAGATGTTTACACAATTAATGGGGTCAGTTATGCAATCATTGTGATATGCTGGTGGCCATGCACGTCCATTCACTGGTGAAGTAGTTTTGGCATATGACAAAATACTTCACCAGTGAATGGACGTGCATGGCCACCAGCATATCACAATGATTGCATAACTGACCCAATGATTGCTTAAGCATCTGACGATTCACATGAATAACCATGTAACAGAAATATATGTAATGCAATAAACAATTATGGTGATTTCCTCCCGTCTTAACTACCATGGTGGATTGGCAGTATCGGTAGAGGGTCGGTCGCCATGCTTTGATGCATTGCGTTACGGCCCTTGCCATTCTGAGTTCAAATCCCGCCGAGGTTAACTTTGCCTTTCATCCTTACGGGGTCGATAAAATAAAGTACTAGTAATACACAGGGTAATTGCTGGCCTTGTGCTAAAAGTAGAAACAATTATTTGATAAATGAATACTCTACTCAATATGACCTACCTGGGATAAACTACTGATGTGTAGTGCTTTGGATCGCTAGGACCTGCTTATTATGAGGAAGTTACTACAAAACAACTAAGATACACAACATTCTTGTATAATACTTACATACATACATGCATACAATCATTATCATCACCATCATCATCATCAGTTAGATGAGTTGCCTTATTGTGAGACAAGCCATGTCTGATGAGCATGTCTTGCTCATACAGAACTGATTTTTGGCTTGGTTTCTATAGCTGGATGCCCTTCCTAACACCAATCACATTTACAGTGAGTGGTGGGTGCTTTTTGTTGTGACACCTTCATGACCACTTTACAGTGTGGGTTGAGGGCTTGCGTTGTTGGATTGGTGAGGTAGATCTAGGGGTGTATGTGAGGGGGAAGAATGTTTAGGTGTGCGTGGAGTGTTAGAACGTGGATGGAGTGTTAGGATGTGGGAGG
>OZ024742.1:254993318-255075818 GCA_964016885.1 Eledone cirrhosa
CGACGCCTAGAGTTTCTCCAAGTACGTCGTCGCTCTTCCCCTCCACTAATCCTCTATAGAACGCCAAGGTGGAGTTTCCACCGATCACATTGCCCGATTGGTCGAGGGCTGTGAGCGCCTGAAGACATTCCAGTCTCAAAGCTCTCCCTCTCAGTCTTTGCTTGACCCAGGACTGCAGCTCCGTCAAGGAGACGAGCTGGAGAAAGACGTGTCTAGCAAACGGCGACCACACCTGATCACCGTCGAGGAAGAGGTGGAGATGTCGTAGCTTGAGCGCGTGTCTGCGCATCATCAGCCACGGCATGCCCAGCCCTCCACGTAGCGGGTTTTGACGGCAGATGGACAGCCTGACCATCGGAGCGCGTCCCTTCCACAAAATGCGAAAGAGCAAACGCTCCAGCGCAGTCAGGCGGGGCTTAGGACAAAGTACGACGGTCAGGCGGTAGTAGATGACGGACGCGATTTACGCGTTAGCCACCTCCGCTCGACCTTTCAGGGATAGCTTCCTCTCCGACCATTTCTGGGTGAGAGAAGCCACCCTGCTCGTCACTTCGTCCCAGTTTTTTTGTGCGTATAATAATAATAATAATAATAATAATAATAATGATTTCTTTATTAACCACAAGGGTTTACATAAAGTAGACATTAAGGACAGTGCAGGACAATGCAGGACGGTACAAATGGGCATTTCTGCGTGTAAAAAACAAAAACAGAGGATGTAACAAAAATAACAATGAAAATAACAATGAAAAATTCCCCAATAGGGGGGAGACTTCGGAGGGACATTTGTGGAGAAAGCCCAGTAAAAAGCCACAATGACCCTGACCACCAAGGCAAGTGCCCTCTCCCAGTTTTCCACCTTTAATTTACAGATATATGCTCAGAGTAGGCCCATTCACTCGGGCCATTCTTGCTTCTCTCACCCATCTTTCAACAAAATGCTGGGAAGAGAGCACTTCCCTCTCTACTCTGATTTTCCTTTTCAAATGAAATTTGAAAAAGTCAATCAGAGCATCACCGAAGAGGTAAGTGCTCGTCTTCAGCCCTTTCAAACATGTCCACCATACTAACTCTTTCGCCATGGCCACCAGACAGATAAAAACTGCCTGCCCTTCCCGGCTAAAGGAGGAAGGCGGGGCAATCCTCACGATGGACTCAGATGATAGCCGGATCCGTCCTAAACGCGACAGCAGGTGTTCGACATAAACCCACAAGTCAGCAATTTTCGGACACTGGACGAGTGCGTGCAGGACGGTTTCGTCGCCCTGCGCGCATCTCAGACATGCCCGGCTGACGGCACCTCCATGCCTGTAGAGTTTATCCCGAACTGGCAAGGCTCCTCGGTAGCACTGCCAGGCCAGAGATTTCTGGAAGTTGTCCATAGGCCCCGGCCCGAAAGTTCTTCCGAAGAGATTGGCTAGTTGATTTTCGTCGACGCCTAGAGTTTCCCCAAGTACGTCGTCGCTCTTACCCTCCACTAATCCTCTATAGAACGCCGAGGTGGAGTTTCCACCGATCACATTGCCCGATTGGTCGAGGGCTGTGAGCGCCTGAAGACATTCTAGTCTCCAGGCGCTCCCTCTCGGTCTTCGCTTGACCCAGGACTGCAGCTCCGTCAAGGAAACGAGCTGGGGAAATACGCGCCTAGCAAACGGCGACGACACCTGATCACCGTCGAGGAAGAGGTGGAGATGTCGTAGCCTGAGCGCGTGCCTGCGCATCATCAGCCACGGCAACCCAGCCCTCCACGTAGCGGGTGTTGACAACAGATGGACCGCCTGACCATCGGAGCACGTCCCTTCCACAAAAAGCGAAAGAGCAAACGCTCCAGCGCAGTCAGGCGAGGCTTAGGACAAGGTACGACGGTCAGGCGGTAGCAGATGACAGACGCGATGTACGCGTTAGCCACCTCCGCTCGACCTTTCAGGGATAGCTTCCTCTCGGCCCATTTCTGGGTGAGAGAAGCCACCCTGCTCGTCACCTCGTCCCAGTTTTTGTCCGTCTGGAGGTCCGGACCGAACCAGACCCCTAGCAATTTAACCGGTCCGTCCGTCCAGCGTCCGACGACGCTGTTGGATGGCATGGACCTGCCTCTCCAGGTGCCGAGCTGCAGGCCCACTGACTTTTCCTGGTTGATCATTGCTCCTGTCACCGCTTCGTATTCTCTTAGTGTAGTGCCGATCGCCTCGATGTGTTTGGCGTTCGACACCACTACGGTGACATCGTCCGCATATGCTGACACGGATCTTCCGCATCCTAGTTCGCGCGGGACTCCCCTCAACGTCTCCAGTTTGTGCAGTAATGGCTCGAGAGTCAATACGTACAAGAGGGACGAGAGGGGACATCCTTGGCGGACCGAGCGCATGATGTTGAACGGTTCCGACAGGTGACCGTTCACTCTCACCACAGAGCAGATGTCGCTGTGCATGGCAGCGATCCAGCCTCTGAAGACGGGCCCAAAGCCAGCCGCCCTCAGGACTGCCGCTAGGTAACGATGGTCGACCCTATCGAAAGCTTTCGACTGATCTAAATTGATCAAGGACCCACCCGTGCCAGGTTCCTTAGCTACCTTCTCTACGATGTATCGCATGAGGTGGAGGTTGTCGTGGATGGATCTGTCGGGAATGGCGCATGTCTGCGCCTCTCCCACCAGACCACCAACGACAAGCGCCAACCTCTTTGCTAGCACCTTGGCCAAAATCTTGAACTCTGTGTTTAGCAGAGTTATGGGCGGGAAATTGTCTATGTTATCCCCCTTGTTCGGATCCTTTCTCAGCAGTGCCACCGCTCCTCGGCTCACAGAACTGGGAATTCTCCCGTTCTGTTGCCAGTTGCAGTAGACGTCCGCCAAGAGGCTTCCGAACAAGTCTGGCATCTGTACGTAAAGTTCATAGGGCAGACCATCCAAACCAGGCGATTTACCCCTTGTGCAGCCAGTCATTGCCTCCCTTACTTCAGCGGCTGTTATCGGCTTTTCGCAACACTTCGCCTCAGTGGCCGAAAGCCGCGGCAGTCCGTCGAGGTAGACACTAAAGTCCATCCCTCTACCCGGCCCCCCGCTGCCCCCGAACAGCTGAGCGAAGTGTCGCTGAAAAGCTTCACACATTTTCCCGGGATCGAGTAGCATGCGCCCGTCGTGGTCCACCAAAGACCGGATCGTGGATTTGTTGCCACGACGCGCCTCCGCCACTCGGGCCCATTGAACGGCTTTCGTCCCCTCGTGTCTGAGAGCACGCACCCTTGCTCTGACAACGCAGCCTTCGTGCTTTGCATTGAAGAATTGGTCAAGGGCCAATTTCGCCGCAAGCACGTCGGTCGCAATGCCTTTGCTAAGCGCCTCGTCTAATTTTCTAACTAGTTCTCCCTCTGCTCTATTTTTCTCTATTGCTAAAGCCTTACTAAACCTAATCGATTCTATTCTAATCGCTCTTTTCAGAGCAAACCACCACTTGTTGTTGACGATGGCCCCCGTCAACGCCCGCTTAACTAGGTCGCTAATCCGGTCTCTGTAGGCCCTGCGCGCTGGTAAGGACGCGTTTAGCTTCCAGTAGCCGGGTCCTCGTCTATGAAGCCTATCTAAGTCAAGTACACAGATCACGAATTTGTGGTCCGTGTAGCTGACTATCTTGAATTGTGGACAGCCTATGCTAGACCTATCTATTTCCCTACAAAATACTCTATCTAGATATGATCTGGATGACCCTATGCGATTTGTCCAAGTCCACATTGGCACATTCGGGAAATCCAATCGGTACCTGTCAGACAGTTCAAAACGCCTGAGCAGGTTGGTGAGGCTCTTGCACCCTCCACCCCTATCCGGTAATCCCACACAGTCCCAGCGTGCATCTAAGATCCCGTTCCAGTCGCCCACTAACACTAAAGAGCGGGACGTTCCAAGAAAGGTCTCCAGACGCCGGAAGAAATCAGGCCGCCCTGCTCCTGTCGGGGCATAGACGGCCACTAGCCTGAAAGCTTGCCCGTCTCCGCTGGTCACGTCCAGCACCACCAGCTTACCCTCTGGGTCCAGGAAGATGGCCCGTATGGCGAGATCCAAACCTCTCCGAAAAAGCACAGCAACTCCTCCACCGGATCCAGGACGGCTGGGAGATGCGTACACATCGTAGCCGCCGAAGATCGGTGCGAAGGCCCGTGCTTCGGAGATTCTGGTCTCGCTGATGGGCACTACATCTATGTTTAGTGACCTGAGGTCGTTGAGCAGGTGACCCTGCTTCCATGACGACCCCAAGCCACGCGCATTTATGCTGCCTATTCTGAGTGAGGTCATGTTTAAAATAGAGTGGAAAAGATGGGAAAGACCACTTACCGTACTTTTGGTAGAGGAGGGATGGTTTTTAAATCCCTTTTCACTTGATCGTCTGGTGAAGGGACCGTTGAATCGTCCCTTCGGCTGGTCGTCGGCTCTTCTAAGAGAATGTCTGAGTATACTCTTCGATTGATGGTTCCTCCTAGGTCCCTGAAATCACCAACTGCGTTGGGGAATTTCGTTTTAATATTTGTGTATTGTTTCTGTGCTATTTTTAGCAGTCTTATGTTAGTTGGCGTTTTGATTGGTGCTGGTATTATGTAGTCCTGTTGTGAAATGTCTGTGTGTTCAATTATGTAAGTCATTAGTTTCTTGTTGTGTGTATTTATTGCCGTGCATTTGTTTTTCTGGGGGTGGGGTGTGGTTCTGCTATTTTCTTGTCGTTGTCGCTGGGTGTGTGTGTTTTGTTGTTGTGTTTGCGATGTTGGTGCTTGTGGTGGTGGTGTTGAAGGTGTTGTTGGCGGTGGGGTTGTCGCCGGTGGTGATGGTGGTGCTAGTGTGGGTGGTGATGGTGTTGGTGTTGTTGCTGCTGTGGGTCTCTTTGCAGTAGACTTTACCCTTTTCTCATTTCTTTCCTCCCTTTTCAAAGGCGACGATGCGCTGCTTCTGCGTTTGTGCCTTCTTACGACCTTTTGCCATCTCTCTCCCACCTCACACTCCATGTCTGATTCTGTGAGGTCGGGGAGGGGTACCAGCTCCACTATTTCACTTGTTGTTGTTGGTGATGTTTGCACTGGAGTCTCTGTTGCAGCTGCATTTGGTATTGCTGTTGTTGTTAGTATTTCCACTGCTGCTGCTGTTTTTGATTTCCGTGGAGTGGGTATGGGTGCCACGGGCCTATCGTTCCTGGTTGCCGCCTGTCCTGTTGCTGGTAGCCGTGGAGCCGGATTCGGAAGGAGGGGGGTTTTCTCCTTTCTCAGGGTCTTCTCGTTGCCGAAGGCCCTGAGGTGAGTCTTCGATCCACAGCGAAAGCATTTCGGGCGTTTGCCCTCAACACTTATGGGCAGTTGAGTGCCGTTATCGAAGTCTATCACATCCGGGATAGCTTCGATGCACTCCTGGTTGGTTTGGATTAGCATCTCAATGGAGGAGCCGACCCAATCTTCTCTTACTTTTTGCTGTACTTGCAGTACAGTTGTTTTGTCCTCGATTCCGACGAGGACAGACGCGGCCAGCCAAGAAGGGGTCATTCCGGGGGGGGGACGTGGGTCAGTTTGACCCTCACAATTTTTTGCCCACAGTAGGAGGGCACCAACACCATTTCCTCGCTCCTTAGGGTCACTACTGATTGGGCCTTTGCCTCCTGGGGTGTGGCAAAAAGTACGTCTACGGTGGCATATTTTTTTGCCTCGGGTGATGTGCGTTTTCCGCTGCCACACAGACCCCAAGGCTTTTTGTATTTGGGCCTCTGTGGCTCTTTCCACCCTACGGGATTTTGTACTTACTGTACGGTACGTGACCGTACAGTGCTCTTGGGTTTCGAAAAATTTTTCCGGTCCGTTCTTTGTCACCATCTTCTTCGCTTCCTCTAAATTCCTCATTTGTTATGAGGATTGTTTCCAAGTTTTTCGCAATACCTGCAAATGAGATTGGTTTTTCTCTGCTGTTGTTGTTGTCGTCAGAGCTGCTGGTACTTTTGTTGTTGCTGCAGGTACTACGACTACTGCCTCCGCCGCTGTTGCTGTGGTTGTTGTTGGTGTTGCTGCTGCTAATGCTGTTGTTGTTTATGCTGCTGGTGATGCTGTTGCGGCTGCTACTGTTATTTTCATTGTCACTGTTGCTGTTGTTATTACGGCTGCTACTGCTATTATTCCTGACGTCAGACGAATGAACTGGGTTTTCGTATTTCCCGCACACCTGTTTCGTCGCTGTCGTCGTCGTCGTGGAGAAACCTTGCACGCTTTGCACGAGACTTTTCTTTTCTTTCGTCACTTGCGAAAGAGAAGGGAGGGAGAGAGACACATTTAAAGAAGGGAGGGAGAGAGACAATCTTCTCTCTGCTGTAGTGATGATTGAGGAAGAAGAAGACGGAATGAGTGGGAGTGACGTATGAAATTTCTTTTTCGTAGCCATGTTGTTTTTTTGTTTAAAATGAAATTTTGGGTACAAAACCCCAATAACTGGTTATTTAACCCCGAAGGGCCAAATAACGGACAGAAAGACCCCTCTCACGAGGAGGAGGGTGTCTTTATCAACAATTTGGTTCAAGTTTTAAACAATTTACAATTGTTTTAACGGTTAAAAATTACTATACCTTACAGAGCCGAGCCTCCGTCAACCATGGCATTCAATAATAATAATAATAATAATAATAATAATAATAATAACGAAAAGAAGAAGAAGAAGAAGAAGAAGAAGAAGAAGAAGAAGAAGAAGAAGAACAACAACAACAACAACAACAACAACAACAACAACAACAACAATAATATAATGGTATCAGTTTTGCTAAGTCCACTGAGGTAAATCATCCACACTTTCTTTGTATTCCTTACTTTAGACATAAGTTCTATTACTAGAATCACATCTCTATGGAACAAACTACCTCAGGATTGTTTGTGTTATGACTACAACATTGACCTTTTAAAGGAAAGAGTCAATAAGTACTTCTCCATGTCATAATTTCATACAAACAGCCAGTTCATTTGTCATTTTCTCACTTATAGCTATCACTCTTGCACTTCTCCTCATCATCCTTTTCTTCATGTTTATCTTGTCAGGTAATCCATAACCTTCAGCTGTAAAGCCTTGTTATATGATGACCTTTAGTACATAAAAACAAAAATTATCAGCAGAAGGCTGAGAACATTGGACAAAATGCTTTGAAGTATTTAGTTATGCCTTTCTATGTTTAACTTTTATGTTTAAACTGAGGTCAACTTTGTCTTTCATCCTTCGGGAGTAGATAGAATAAAGTAAACTTAACCCTTCTTTCCAAAATTGTGCCGAAAATGAGAATTCATTATTATTATTGTTGTTGCGGTGGATTGGCAGTATCGGTAGAGGGTCGGACGCCATGCTTTCCAGCATAGTTACGTCCCTTTACGATCTGAGTTCAAATCCCGCCGAGGTTGACTTTGCCTTTCATCCTTACGGGGTCGATAGAATAAAGTACCAGTAATGAACTGAGTAATTGCTGGCCTTGTGCCTAAAGTAGAAACAATTATTATTGTTGTTGCGGTAGATTGGCAGTATCAGTAGAGAGTTGGACATCATGCTTTATAGCATAGAGTTATGGCCCTTTATGATCTGAATTCAAATCCCACCGAGGTTGACTTTGCCTTTCATCCTTACGGGGTCGATAAAATAAAGTACCAGTAATGCACTGGGTATTTGCTGGCCTTGTGCCTAAAGTAGAAACAATTATTACTCTTATTATTATTTTACTATTTTTTGTATAACTGGTCCTCTGGAAATTTCTTGCAACAAGAATACAGTAATTTGCAAGATATTAACAATACCCAATTGTCCTATTTCACTTGGACTGTCTGTAATAATATCTAAATTGCTATATTGTTGTATTTTATTTTCTATTGTCTTTATTTGTCATCGATGCTGATCAATGTTGTTGTTGTTATTGTTGTTGTTTTTATTTGTAATTTTGTCTTCCTTTTCCTCCCTCATTGTCTTCCTTCTACCGTCCCTTGTTCACCTCATCTCTCTCTAGTCTTTGTTGTCTCCGTCTTTTTCTCTGCTTATTTCTTCAATCGTGTTTGGTTCATGTCCAAAATTTTAACAACATATTATATTTGGCGAATTTGCAAATCTATTTCAAGGGAAGAAAAAAATGTAAAGTAATAACAACTGAGAAACAACTTTAAAAAGTGGTGTATATATATGATACACACACACATATCTCTCTCTCTCTGTCTCTCTCTCTCTATATATATATATAGCCTCCACATCATCATGATCATCATCAATTTTATGTCCATTTATATATATATATGTATAAACATATCTATAAAGAGAAAAATAAATAGATTGATAGATGTATATATATATATATATATATACATATATATATGTATGTGTATATATGTGTGTATGTATATGTGTATGTGTTCCTGTATATGTATATGTATATATGGTAACTGAAGGGCAACAATTGTTATGGTGTAAACCAAATGAACAAACAGCACCAACTAAAGATGACAAGCAGCCCCATCACAAGAGACAAGGTAATGCTCTGGATAAAAATAGAGTCTAGTAATATACAAAAATTCTTAAATAACATTATATTTCAATTTAATCAGCAATTACTCTGTATTTACCATATTTTCCACGAAAGACACAACTTGTGGTTTTTAAATAGTTTTGAAATTAATTAAGTATGTCAAGGGATTTAGTAATACAGTATAACAAACTTTCACATTAAAGTGATGCTTGGGACATACCTTAATAAAGGTTCTTAAAGAAAATTATAATGAACAGACTTTAGATAAAAATAAAGATTGTAAAACAAACAATTTTGTATTGTTGAACATATGAACTCCATATGTATAAATTGTTAATATATAATAGACACAGGTTATCTCTGTAATCTACCTATACTTAATTCTTTGATCTTTATTGACTTGCTAGAAATAGCAACTAAATTTCCACAAAGAAACACTCTATCATGTGTAAACAAAAATGAAAAATTGAAGAAAACAATTTGAACAAAGGATGGAATGCTTATGTTTGGAATGTCTTACTCGTAGCATTTCTCAATAAAAAATTACATGAGCAAAATTTTGATACTAAACCACCTGAAACGACCCCAGTTTCTATAACACAAAACTTCTTGTTTTGAATTGTTAGTTTTAACCCTTTAATGTTCAAACCGGCCAAATCTGGCCAGAATTCTCTACCTCTTTCTGTTGAAACTGGCTGTAACTGGTCACTCATACTGATATTAAGGTATTGTTCTCAATATAAATACTTTCAAAATCTCACAGATTCTATATTATGTAAGATATTATGCGAGGTAAAGCCTTTACCATGAAAATATAATAGTATATATAGAGTAATGTGAATGCTAAAGGGTTAAAGCGTTTTTATTTATCTTAAAACATAATTATATGTAAGAATCACTGTATGTCATATTCATATTCAAAGCACCAGCTTAATGGGGAGAAAGCTAGTTATATTACTAAATCCTTCAAATTTCTCTTTAGAAATACACTGCCTATGATTTTCAAACTGGTACCAAAAAGATAACAACAGCAACTGTCTCATTAATTGTGTTTCATTATAATTCATGTATGCAATATCAAAAGGATATGGGATACAAACACCACCATCATCATCTAACGTCCATTTTCCATGACAGCATGGGTTAGACAGCTGTCCCATTGTGAGACAACCAGGTCAGGGGAACATGTTTTACTCAAACAGAACTCATTTTGGCTTGGTTTCTACAGCTGGATACCCTTCCTAATGCCAACCACATTTCCAGTGTGTGCTGAGTGCTTTTTATCATGATACCTACATGACCTCTTTACAGTGTGGGCTAGGGTAATGACCGAAAGAATATGATTGCAAATACAAGTGGCCAAAATGGGATTCCTCTGAAGGATCTTTGGAGTAACGTTACTCGATAACATGCAAAACTCGGAGATCAGTGAGTCACTCCAGGTGGAGCTGCTACTTCTTCAAATTCAAAGATCACTGCTCTGATACTATGGGCATGGGTTTAGAAAGCCTCAGGACAGAATTGCTGGACAGATTTTATAGGTAAAACCAGCTGGCAGGAGACCCAAGGGTAGACACTGAGCAGGATGGTTGGATAACATCCATGAACTTGGCTAGTCATGCTTGGGGATCCAGCTGGATCAGTTGGAGATGGTTGCTTCTGACAGGACCCGCTGGAGGGGGTGTTTCAGGGCTCTGCCCAACAACCCTTTCAGGAATAAGTGGGCGAAGAATAAGGAGATAAAGAAGAGTTCATAGATCAATTAACAAGGAACAGATGATCCATTTATTGACTATTGAACTCAGCCATTTAATTGGTGAAACATATTCTTAAGCAATGATAGATTATGTATGCAAGGATATGAATAATTGCTGAAATTTAGGTATTTACAATTTAAATATGCTGTCTTTTGGAATTAGATAGATGTTCTTACATTGTTTTACAAATTTTCTCCTGTTAATGCTTGATATATTTAAGTATGTCAATCGTTTATTAATTTTATAATAAATGCTCGGAATTATTCCTGGAGCCGGAATTACAGGTGATATGGCGCGCGCCTGAAAAAAACATTTTTTAGACTTGACATTCTTATTAATGTTAATAATATATATATATATATATATATATATATAGATAATTTAATATATCAACTAACATAGGCGCACAGATGCACGTCCATGCCAGCAAATACACAGGTTGTCATAGTACCTAGGTGGTTCAATGCAGGAGGGTGCAGAACAATAATATAAAAGACGTAAAATAAGAAAATATTTTTTAAAAAATTTTAAAAAATTTTTTTACTTACTTACTTAAATTTTCACTCCAACTAATTAGTTTCTGCAATGGGATAAAGACAGTTACATAATCCAACTGTCGAGAATTAATTGCGTCATCAGGGAGTCTATTCTCAGCTGAGTCTCCAGGCAATGCGCGGACACTGGCGGCTCATATAAAAATAATAATAATTCGGTAGAAAGAACAGCTGGCGAGGACTGGATTCTATGTACTGAAATTCTCACTGCTTCTAGTCAAATGGCCGATTCTAAAGAATCAATCACGTGACATAGAGGCTAGTTAGAAGGAATGGGATGGTAAGATGACTGACGCCTACTAACACCCCAAAAAAAAATTTAGAAGTGGTTTTGGCAGGTTTGCTCGACAAATCAGTGATTTGGAGATAAATATAGATAATTTAATATATCAACTAACATATGCGCACAGATGCACGTCCATGCCAGCAAATACACAGGTTATGTCATAGTACCTAGGTGGTTCAATGCAGGAGGGTGCAGAACAATAATATAAAAGACGTAAAATAAGAAAATATTTTTTAAAAAATTTTAAAAAAATTTTTTACTTACTTACTTAAATTTTCACTCCAACTAATTAGTTTCTGCAATGGGATAAAGACAGTTACATAATCCAACTGTCGAGAATTCATTGCGTCATCAGGGAGTCTATTCTCAGCTGAGTCTCCAGGCAATGCGCGGACACTGGCGGCTCATATAAAAATAATAATAATTCGGTAGAAAGAACAGCTGGCGAGGACTGGATTCTATGTACTGAAATTCTCACTGCTTCTAGTCAAATGGCCGATTCTAAAGAATCAATCACGTGACATAGAGGCTAGTTAGAAGGAATGGGATGGTAAGATGACTGACGCCTACTAACACCCCAAAAAAAATTTAGAAGTGGTTTTGGCAGGTTTGCTCGACAAATCAGTGATTTGGAGATAAATATAGATAATTTAATATATCAACTAACATAGGCGCACAGATGCACGTCCATGCCAGCAAATACACAGGTTATGTCATAGTACCTAGGTGGTTCAATGCAGGAGGGTGCAGAACAATAATATAAAAGACGTAAAATAAGAAAATATTTTTTAAAGAAATTTAAAAAAATTTTTTACTTACTTAAATTTTCACTCCAACTAATTAGATTCTGCAATGGGATAAAGACAGTTACATAATCCAACTGTCGAGAATTCATTGTGTCATCAGGGAGTCTATTCTCAGCTGAGTCTCCAGGCAATGCGCGGACACTGGCGGCTCATATAAAAATAATAATAATTTGGTAGAAAGAACAGCTGGCGAGGACTGGATTCTATGTACTGAAATTCTCACTGCTTCTAGTCAAATGGCCGATTCTAAAGAATCAATCACGTGACATAGAGGCTAGTTAGAAGGAATGGGATGGTAAGATGACTGACGCCTACTAACACCCCAAAAAAAAATTTAGAAGTGGTTTTGGCAGGTTTGCTCGACAAATCAGTGATTTGGAGATAAATATAGATAATTTAATATATCAACTAACATATGCGTACAGATGCACGTCCATGCCAGCAAATACACAGGTTATGTCATAGTACCTAGGTGGTTCAATGCAGGAGGGTGCAGAACAATAATATAAAAGACGTAAAATAAGAAAATATTTTTTAAAAAATGTTTAAAAACTTTTTTACTTACTTACTTAAATTTTCACTCCAACTAATTAGTTTCTGCAATGGGATAAAGACAGTTACATAATCCAACTGTCGAGAATTCATTGCGTCATCAGGGAGTCTATTCTCAGCTGAGTCTCCAGGCAATGCGCGGACACTGGCGGCTCATATAAAAATAATAATAATTCGGTAGAAAGAACAGCTGGCGAGGACTGGATTCTATGTACTGAAATTCTCACTGCTTCTAGTCAAATGGCCGATTCTAAAGAATCAATCACGTGACATAGAGGCTAGTTAGAAGGAATGGGATGGTAAGATGACTGACGCCTACTAACACCCCAAAAAAAAATTTAGAAGTGGTTTTGGCAGGTTTGCTCGACAAATCAGTGATTTGGAGATAAATATAGATAATTTAATATATCAACTAACATAGGCGCACAGATGCACGTCCATGCCAGCAAATACACAGGTTATGTCATAGTACCTAGGTGGTTCAATGCAGGAGGGTGCAGAACAATAATATAAAAGACGTAAAATAAGAAAATATTTTAAAAAAAATTTAAAAAATTTTTTTTACTTACTTACTTAAATTTTCACTCCAACTAATTAGTTTCTGCAATGGGATAAAGACAGTTACATAATCCAACTGTCGAGAATTCATTGCGTCATCAGGGAGTCTATTCTCAGCTGAGTCTCCAGGCAATGCGCGGACACTGGCGGCTCATATAAAAATAATAATAATTCGGTAGAAAGAACAGCTGGCGAGGACTGGATTCTATGTACTGAAATTCTCACTGCTTCTAGTCAAATGGCCGATTCTAAAGAATCAATCACGTGACATAGAGGCTAGTTAGAAGGAATGGGATGGTAAGATGACTGACGCCTACTAACACCCCAAAAAAAAATTTAGAAGTGGTTTTGGCAGGTTTGCTCGACAAATCAGTGATTTGGAGATAAATATAGATAATTTAATATATCAACTAACATAGGCGCACAGATGCACGTCCATGCCAGCAAATACACAGGTTATGTCATAGTACCTAGGTGGTTCAATGCAGGAGGGTGCAGAACAATAATATAAAAGACGTAAAATAAGAAAATATTTTTTAAAAAATTTTTAAAATTTTTTTTACTTACTTACTTAAATTTTCACTCCAACTAATTAGTTTCTGCAATGGGATAAAGACAGTTACATAATCCAACTGTCGAGAATTCATTGCGTCATCAGGGAGTCTATTCTCAGCTGAGTCTCCAGGCAATGCGCGGACACTGGCGGCTCATATAAAAATAATAATAATTCGGTAGAAAGAACAGCTGGCGAGGACTGGATTCTATGTACTGAAATTCTCACTGCTTCTAGTCAAATGGCCGATTCTAAAGAATCAATCACGTGACATAGAGGCTAGTTAGAAGGAATGGGATGGTAAGATGACTGACGCCTACTAACACCCCAAAAAAAATTTAGAAGTGGTTTTGGCAGGTTTGCTCGACAAATCAGTGATTTGGAGATAAATATAGATAATTTAATATATCAACTAACATAGGCGCACAGATGCACGTCCATGCCAGCAAATACACAGGTTATGTCATAGTACCTAGGTGGTTCAATGCAGGAGGGTGCAGAACAATAATATAAAAGACGTAAAATAAGAAAATATTTTTTAAAGAATTTTAAAAAAATTTTTTACTTACTTACTTAAATTTTCACTCCAACTAATTAGTTTCTGCAATGGGATAAAGACAGTTAAATAATCCAACTGTCGAGAATTCATTGTGTCATCAGGGAGTCTATTCTCAGCTGAGTCTCCAGGCAATGCGCGGACACTGGCGGCTCATATGAAAATAATAATAATTTGGTAGAAAGAACAGCTGGCGAGGACTGGATTCTATGTACTGAAATTCTCAATGCTTCTAGTCAAATGGCCGATTCTAAAGAATCAATCACGTGACATAGAGGCTAGTTAGAAGGAATGGGATGGTAAGATAACTGACGCCTACTAACACCCCAAAAAAAAATTTAGAAGTGGTTTTGGCAGGTTTGCTCGACAAATCAGTGATTTGGAGATAAATATAGATAATTTAATATATCAACTAACATAGGCGCACAGATGCACGTCCATGCCAGCAAATACACAGGTTATGTCATAGTACCTAGGTGGTTCAATGCAGGAGGGTGCAGAACAATAATATAAAAGACGTAAAATAAGAAAATATTTTTTAAAATATTTTAAAAAAATTTTTTACTTACTTACTTAAATTTTCACTCCAACTAATTAGTTTCTGCAATGGGATAAAGACAGTTACATAATCCAACTGTCGAGAATTCATTGCGTCATCAGGGAGTCTATTCTCAGCTGAGTCTCCAGGCAATGCGCGGACACTGGCGGCTCATATAAAAATAATAATAATTCGGTAGAAAGAACAGCTGGCGAGGACTGGATTCTATGTACTGAAATTCTCACTGCTTCTAGTCAAATGGCCGATTCTAAAGAATCAATCACGTGACATAGAGGCTAGTTAGAAGGAATGGGATGGTAAGATGACTGACGCCTACTAACACCCCAAAAAAAAATTTAGAAGTGGTTTTGGCAGGTTTGCTCGACAAATCAGTGATTTGGAGATAAATATAGATAATTTAATATATCAACTAACATATGCGTACAGATGCACGTCCATGCCAGCAAATACACAGGTTATGTCATAGTACCTAGGTGGTTCAATGCAGGAGGGTGCAGAACAATAATATAAAAGACGTAAAATAAGAAAATATTTTTTAAAAAATGTTTAAAAACTTTTTTACTTACTTACTTAAATTTTCACTCCAACTAATTAGTTTCTGCAATGGGATAAAGACAGTTACATAATCCAACTGTCGAGAATTCATTGCGTCATCAGGGAGTCTATTCTCAGCTGAGTCTCCAGGCAATGCGCGGACACTGGCGGCTCATATAAAAATAATAATAATTCGGTAGAAAGAACAGCTGGCGAGGACTGGATTCTATGTACTGAAATTCTCACTGCTTCTAGTCAAATGGCCGATTCTAAAGAATCAATCACGTGACATAGAGGCTAGTTAGAAGGAATGGGATGGTAAGATGACTGACGCCTACTAACACCCCAAAAAAAAATTTAGAAGTGGTTTTGGCAGGTTTGCTCGACAAATCAGTGATTTGGAGATAAATATAGATAATTTAATATATCAACTAACATAGGCGCACAGATGCACGTCCATGCCAGCAAATACACAGGTTATGTCATAGTACCTAGGTGGTTCAATGCAGGAGGGTGCAGAACAATAATATAAAAGACGTAAAATAAGAAAATATTTTAAAAAAAATTTTAAAAATTTTTTTTACTTACTTACTTAAATTTTCACTCCAACTAATTAGTTTCTGCAATGGGATAAAGACAGTTACATAATCCAACTGTCGAGAATTCATTGCGTCATCAGGGAGTCTATTCTCAGCTGAGTCTCCAGGCAATGCGCGAACACTGGCGGCTCATATAAAAATAATAATAATTCGGTAGAAAGAACAGCTGGCGAGGACTGGATTCTATGTACTGAAATTCTCACTGCTTCTAGTCAAATGGCCGATTCTAAAGAATCAATCACGTGACATAGAGGCTAGTTAGAAGGAATGGGATGGTAAGATGACTGACGCCTACTAACACCCCAAAAAAAAATTTAGAAGTGGTTTTGGCAGGTTTGTTCGACAAATCAGTGATTTGGAGATAAATATAGATAATTTAATATATCAACTAACATATGCGTACAGATGCACGTCCATGCCAGCAAATACACAGGTTATGTCATAGTACCTAGGTGGTTCAATGCAGGAGGGTGCAGAACAATAATATAAAAGACGTAAAATAAGAAAATATTTTTTAAAAAATGTTTAAAAACTTTTTTACTTACTTACTTAAATTTTCACTCCAACTAATTAGTTTCTGCAATGGGATAAAGACAGTTACATAATCCAACTGTCGAGAATTCATTGCGTCATCAGGGAGTCTATTCTCAGCTGAGTCTCCAGGCAATGCGCGGACACTGGCGGCTCATATAAAAATAATAATAATTCGGTAGAAAGAACAGCTGGCGAGGACTGGATTCTATGTACTGAAATTCTCACTGCTTCTAGTCAAATGGCCGATTCTAAAGAATCAATCACGTGACATAGAGGCTAGTTAGAAGGAATGGGATGGTAAGATGACTGACGCCTACTAACACCCCAAAAAAAAATTTAGAAGTGGTTTTGGCAGGTTTGCTCGACAAATCAGTGATTTGGAGATAAATATAGATAATTTAATATATCAACTAACATATGCGTACAGATGCACGTCCATGCCAGCAAATACACAGGTTATGTCATAGTACCTAGGTGGTTCAATGCAGGAGGGTGCAGAACAATAATATAAAAGACGTAAAATAAGAAAATATTTTTTAAAAAATGTTTAAAAACTTTTTTACTTACTTACTTAAATTTTCACTCCAACTAATTAGTTTCTGCAATGGGATAAAGACAGTTACATAATCCAACTGTCGAGAATTCATTGCGTCATCAGGGAGTCTATTCTCAGCTGAGTCTCCAGGCAATGCGCGGACACTGGCGGCTCATATAAAAATAATAATAATTCGGTAGAAAGAACAGCTGGCGAGGACTGGATTCTATGTACTGAAATTCTCACTGCTTCTAGTCAAATGGCCGATTCTAAAGAATCAATCACGTGACATAGAGGCTAGTTAGAAGGAATGGGATGGTAAGATGACTGACGCCTACTAACACCCCAAAAAAAAATTTAGAAGTGGTTTTGGCAGGTTTGCTCGACAAATCAGTGATTTGGAGATAAATATAGATAATTTAATATATCAACTAACATAGGCGCACAGATGCACGTCCATGCCAGCAAATACACAGGTTATGTCATAGTACCTAGGTGGTTCAATGCAGGAGGGTGCAGAACAATAATATAAAAGACGTAAAATAAGAAAATATTTTAAAAAAAATTTTAAAAATTTTTTTTACTTACTTACTTAAATTTTCACTCCAACTAATTAGTTTCTGCAATGGGATAAAGACAGTTACATAATCCAACTGTCGAGAATTCATTGCGTCATCAGGGAGTCTATTCTCAGCTGAGTCTCCAGGCAATGCGCGGACACTGGCGGCTCATATAAAAATAATAATAATTCGGTAGAAAGAACAGCTGGCGAGGACTGGATTCTATGTACTGAAATTCTCACTGCTTCTAGTCAAATGGCCGATTCTAAAGAATCAATCACGTGACATAGAGGCTAGTTAGAAGGAATGGGATGGTAAGATGACTGACGCCTACTAACACCCCAAAAAAAAATTTAGAAGTGGTTTTGGCAGGTTTGCTCGACAAATCAGTGATTTGGAGATAAATATAGATAATTTAATATATCAACTAACATAGGCGCACAGATGCACGTCCATGCCAGCAAATACACAGGTTATGTCATAGTACCTAGGTGGTTCAATGCAGGAGGGTGCAGAACAATAATATAAAAGACGTAAAATAAGAAAATATTTTTTAAAAAATTTTTAAAATTTTTTTTACTTACTTACTTAAATTTTCACTCCAACTAATTAGTTTCTGCAATGGGATAAAGACAGTTACATAATCCAACTGTCGAGAATTCATTGCGTCATCAGGGAGTCTATTCTCAGCTGAGTCTCCAGGCAATGCGCGGACACTGGCGGCTCATATAAAAATAATAATAATTCGGTAGAAAGAACAGCTGGCGAGGACTGGATTCTATGTACTGAAATTCTCACTGCTTCTAGTCAAATGGCCGATTCTAAAGAATCAATCACGTGACATAGAGGCTAGTTAGAAGGAATGGGATGGTAAGATGACTGACGCCTACTAACACCCCAAAAAAAATTTAGAAGTGGTTTTGGCAGGTTTGCTCGACAAATCAGTGATTTGGAGATAAATATAGATAATTTAATATATCAACTAACATAGGCGCACAGATGCACGTCCATGCCAGCAAATACACAGGTTATGTCATAGTACCTAGGTGGTTCAATGCAGGAGGGTGCAGAACAATAATATAAAAGACGTAAAATAAGAAAATATTTTTTAAAGAATTTTAAAAAAATTTTTTACTTACTTACTTAAATTTTCACTCCAACTAATTAGTTTCTGCAATGGGATAAAGACAGTTAAATAATCCAACTGTCGAGAATTCATTGTGTCATCAGGGAGTCTATTCTCAGCTGAGTCTCCAGGCAATGCGCGGACACTGGCGGCTCATATGAAAATAATAATAATTTGGTAGAAAGAACAGCTGGCGAGGACTGGATTCTATGTACTGAAATTCTCACTGCTTCTAGTCAAATGGCCGATTCTAAAGAATCAATCACGTGACATAGAGGCTAGTTAGAAGGAATGGGATGGTAAGATAACTGACGCCTACTAACACCCCAAAAAAAAATTTAGAAGTGGTTTTGGCAGGTTTGCTCGACAAATCAGTGATTTGGAGATAAATATAGATAATTTAATATATCAACTAACATAGGCGCACAGATGCACGTCCATGCCAGCAAATACACAGGTTATGTCATAGTACCTAGGTGGTTCAATGCAGGAGGGTGCAGAACAATAATATAAAAGACGTAAAATAAGAAAATATTTTTTAAAATATTTTAAAAAAATTTTTTACTTACTTACTTAAATTTTCACTCCAACTAATTAGTTTCTGCAATGGGATAAAGACAGTTACATAATCCAACTGTCGAGAATTCATTGCGTCATCAGGGAGTCTATTCTCAGCTGAGTCTCCAGGCAATGCGCGGACACTGGCGGCTCATATAAAAATAATAATAATTCGGTAGAAAGAACAGCTGGCGAGGACTGGATTCTATGTACTGAAATTCTCACTGCTTCTAGTCAAATGGCCGATTCTAAAGAATCAATCACGTGACATAGAGGCTAGTTAGAAGGAATGGGATGGTAAGATGACTGACGCCTACTAACACCCCAAAAAAAATTTAGAAGTGGTTTTGGCAGGTTTGCTCGACAAATCAGTGATTTGGAGATAAATATAGATAATTTAATATATCAACTAACATAGGCGTACAGATGCACGTCCATGCCAGCAAATACACAGGTTATGTCATAGTACCTAGGTGGTTCAATGCAGGAGGGTGCAGAACAATAATATAAAAGACGTAAAATAAGAAAATATTTTTTAAAAAATGTTTAAAAACTTTTTTACTTACTTACTTAAATTTTCACTCCAACTAATTAGTTTCTGCAATGGGATAAAGACAGTTACATAATCCAACTGTCGAGAATTCATTGCGTCATCAGGGAGTCTATTCTCAGCTGAGTCTCCAGGCAATGCGCGGACACTGGCGGCTCATATAAAAATAATAATAATTCGGTAGAAAGAACAGCTGGCGAGGACTGGATTCTATGTACTGAAATTCTCACTGCTTCTAGTCAAATGGTCGATTCTAAAGAATCAATCACGTGACATAGAGGCTAGTTAGAAGGAATGGGATGGTAAGATGACTGACGCCTACTAACACCCCAAAAAAAAATTTAGAAGTGGTTTTGGCAGGTTTGCTCGACAAATCAGTGATTTGGAGATAAATATAGATAATTTAATATATCAACTAACATAGGCGCACAGATGCACGTCCATGCCAGCAAATACACAGGTTATGTCATAGTACCTAGGTGGTTCAATGCAGGAGGGTGCAGAACAATAATATAAAAGACGTAAAATAAGAAAATATTTTAAAAAAAATTTAAAAAATTTTTTTTACTTACTTACTTAAATTTTCACTCCAACTAATTAGTTTCTGCAATGGGATAAAGACAGTTACATAATCCAACTGTCGAGAATTCATTGCGTCATCAGGGAGTCTATTCTCAGCTGAGTCTCCAGGCAATGCGCGGACACTGGCGGCTCATATAAAAATAATAATAATTCGGTAGAAAGAACAGCTGGCGAGGACTGGATTCTATGTACTGAAATTCTCACTGCTTCTAGTCAAATGGCCGATTCTAAAGAATCAATCACGTGACATAGAGGCTAGTTAGAAGGAATGGGATGGTAAGATGACTGACGCCTACTAACACCCCAAAAAAAAATTTAGAAGTGGTTTTGGCAGGTTTGCTCGACAAATCAGTGATTTGGAGATAAATATAGATAATTTAATATATCAACTAACATATGCGTACAGATGCACGTCCATGCCAGCAAATACACAGGTTATGTCATAGTACCTAGGTGGTTCAATGCAGGAGGGTGCAGAACAATAATATAAAAGACGTAAAATAAGAAAATATTTTTTAAAAAATGTTTAAAAACTTTTTTACTTACTTACTTAAATTTTCACTCCAACTAATTAGTTTCTGCAATGGGATAAAGACAGTTACATAATCCAACTGTCGAGAATTCATTGCGTCATCAGGGAGTCTATTCTCAGCTGAGTCTCCAGGCAATGCGCGGACACTGGCGGCTCATATAAAAATAATAATAATTCGGTAGAAAGAACAGCTGGCGAGGACTGGATTCTATGTACTGAAATTCTCACTGCTTCTAGTCAAATGGCCGATTCTAAAGAATCAATCACGTGACATAGAGGCTAGTTAGAAGGAATGGGATGGTAAGATGACTGACGCCTACTAACACCCCAAAAAAAAATTTAGAAGTGGTTTTGGCAGGTTTGCTCGACAAATCAGTGATTTGGAGATAAATATAGATAATTTAATATATCAACTAACATAGGCGCACAGATGCACGTCCATGCCAGCAAATACACAGGTTATGTCATAGTACCTAGGTGGTTCAATGCAGGAGGGTGCAGAACAATAATATAAAAGACGTAAAATAAGAAAATATTTTAAAAAAAATTTTAAAAATTTTTTTTACTTACTTACTTAAATTTTCACTCCAACTAATTAGTTTCTGCAATGGGATAAAGACAGTTACATAATCCAACTGTCGAGAATTCATTGCGTCATCAGGGAGTCTATTCTCAGCTGAGTCTCCAGGCAATGCGCGGACACTGGCGGCTCATATAAAAATAATAATAATTCGGTAGAAAGAACAGCTGGCGAGGACTGGATTCTATGTACTGAAATTCTCACTGCTTCTAGTCAAATGGCCGATTCTAAAGAATCAATCACGTGACATAGAGGCTAGTTAGAAGGAATGGGATGGTAAGATGACTGACGCCTACTAACACCCCAAAAAAAAATTTAGAAGTGGTTTTGGCAGGTTTGCTCGACAAATCAGTGATTTGGAGATAAATATAGATAATTTAATATATCAACTAACATAGGCGCACAGATGCACGTCCATGCCAGCAAATACACAGGTTATGTCATAGTACCTAGGTGGTTCAATGCAGGAGGGTGCAGAACAATAATATAAAAGACGTAAAATAAGAAAATATTTTTTAAAAAATTTTTAAAATTTTTTTTACTTACTTACTTAAATTTTCACTCCAACTAATTAGTTTCTGCAATGGGATAAAGACAGTTACATAATCCAACTGTCGAGAATTCATTGCGTCATCAGGGAGTCTATTCTCAGCTGAGTCTCCAGGCAATGCGCGGACACTGGCGGCTCATATAAAAATAATAATAATTCGGTAGAAAGAACAGCTGGCGAGGACTGGATTCTATGTACTGAAATTCTCACTGCTTCTAGTCAAATGGCCGATTCTAAAGAATCAATCACGTGACATAGAGGCTAGTTAGAAGGAATGGGATGGTAAGATGACTGACGCCTACTAACACCCCAAAAAAAATTTAGAAGTGGTTTTGGCAGGTTTGCTCGACAAATCAGTGATTTGGAGATAAATATAGATAATTTAATATATCAACTAACATAGGCGCACAGATGCACGTCCATGCCAGCAAATACACAGGTTATGTCATAGTACCTAGGTGGTTCAATGCAGGAGGGTGCAGAACAATAATATAAAAGACGTAAAATAAGAAAATATTTTTTAAAGAATTTTAAAAAAATTTTTTACTTACTTACTTAAATTTTCACTCCAACTAATTAGTTTCTGCAATGGGATAAAGACAGTTAAATAATCCAACTGTCGAGAATTCATTGTGTCATCAGGGAGTCTATTCTCAGCTGAGTCTCCAGGCAATGCGCGGACACTGGCGGCTCATATGAAAATAATAATAATTTGGTAGAAAGAACAGCTGGCGAGGACTGGATTCTATGTACTGAAATTCTCACTGCTTCTAGTCAAATGGCCGATTCTAAAGAATCAATCACGTGACATAGAGGCTAGTTAGAAGGAATGGGATGGTAAGATAACTGACGCCTACTAACACCCCAAAAAAAAATTTAGAAGTGGTTTTGGCAGGTTTGCTCGACAAATCAGTGATTTGGAGATAAATATAGATAATTTAATATATCAACTAACATAGGCGCACAGATGCACGTCCATGCCAGCAAATACACAGGTTATGTCATAGTACCTAGGTGGTTCAATGCAGGAGGGTGCAGAACAATAATATAAAAGACGTAAAATAAGAAAATATTTTTTAAAATATTTTAAAAAAATTTTTTACTTACTTACTTAAATTTTCACTCCAACTAATTAGTTTCTGCAATGGGATAAAGACAGTTACATAATCCAACTGTCGAGAATTCATTGCGTCATCAGGGAGTCTATTCTCAGCTGAGTCTCCAGGCAATGCGCGGACACTGGCGGCTCATATAAAAATAATAATAATTCGGTAGAAAGAACAGCTGGCGAGGACTGGATTCTATGTACTGAAATTCTCACTGCTTCTAGTCAAATGGCCGATTCTAAAGAATCAATCACGTGACATAGAGGCTAGTTAGAAGGAATGGGATGGTAAGATGACTGACGCCTACTAACACCCCAAAAAAAATTTAGAAGTGGTTTTGGCAGGTTTGCTCGACAAATCAGTGATTTGGAGATAAATATAGATAATTTAATATATCAACTAACATAGGCGTACAGATGCACGTCCATGCCAGCAAATACACAGGTTATGTCATAGTACCTAGGTGGTTCAATGCAGGAGGGTGCAGAACAATAATATAAAAGACGTAAAATAAGAAAATATTTTTTAAAAAATGTTTAAAAACTTTTTTACTTACTTACTTAAATTTTCACTCCAACTAATTAGTTTCTGCAATGGGATAAAGACAGTTACATAATCCAACTGTCGAGAATTCATTGCGTCATCAGGGAGTCTATTCTCAGCTGAGTCTCCAGGCAATGCGCGGACACTGGCGGCTCATATAAAAATAATAATAATTCGGTAGAAAGAACAGCTGGCGAGGACTGGATTCTATGTACTGAAATTCTCACTGCTTCTAGTCAAATGGTCGATTCTAAAGAATCAATCACGTGACATAGAGGCTAGTTAGAAGGAATGGGATGGTAAGATGACTGACGTCTACTAACACCCCAAAAAAAAATTTAGAAGTGGTTTTGGCAGGTTTGCTCGACAAATCAGTGATTTGGAGATAAATATAGATAATTTAATATATCAACTAACATAGGCGCACAGATGCACGTCCATGCCAGCAAATACACAGGTTATGTCATAGTACCTAGGTGGTTCAATGCAGGAGGGTGCAGAACAATAATATAAAAGACGTAAAATAAGAAAATATTTTTAAAAAAATTTAAAAAATTTTTTTTACTTACTTACTTAAATTTTCACTCCAACTAATTAGTTTCTGCAATGGGATAAAGACAGTTACATAATCCAACTGTCGAGAATTCATTGCGTCATCAGGGAGTCTATTCTCAGCTGAGTCTCCAGGCAATGCGCGGACACTGGCGGCTCATATAAAAATAATAATAATTCGGTAGAAAGAACAGCTGGCGAGGACTGGATTCTATGTACTGAAATTCTCACTGCTTCTAGTCAAATGGCCGATTCTAAAGAATCAATCACGTGACATAGAGGCTAGTTAGAAGGAATGGGATGGTAAGATGACTGACGCCTACTAACACCCCAAAAAAAAATTTAGAAGTGGTTTTGGCAGGTTTGCTCGACAAATCAGTGATTTGGAGATAAATATAGATAATTTAATATATCAACTAACATAGGCGCACAGATGCACGTCCATGCACGCAAATACACAGGTTATGTCATAGTACCTAGGTGGTTCAATGCAGGAGGGTGCAGAACAATAATATAAAAGACGTAAAATAAGAAAATATTTTTTAAAAAATTTTTAAAATTTTTTTTACTTACTTACTTAAATTTTCACTCCAACTAATTAGTTTCTGCAATGGGATAAAGACAGTTACATAATCCAACTGTCGAGAATTCATTGCGTCATCAGGGAGTCTATTCTCAGCTGAGTCTCCAGGCAATGCGCGGACACTGGCGGCTCATATAAAAATAATAATAATTCGGTAGAAAGAACAGCTGGCGAGGACTGGATTCTATGTACTGAAATTCTCACTGCTTCTAGTCAAATGGCCGATTCTAAAGAATCAATCACGTGACATAGAGGCTAGTTAGAAGGAATGGGATGGTAAGATGACTGACGCCTACTAACACCCCCAAAAAAATTTAGAAGTGGTTTTGGCAGGTTTGCTCGACAAATCAGTGATTTGGAGATAAATATAGATAATTTAATATATCAACTAACATAGGCGCACAGATGCACGTCCATGCCAGCAAATACACAGGTTATGTCATAGTACCTAGGTGGTTCAATGCAGGAGGGTGCAGAACAATAATATAAAAGACGTAAAATAAGAAAATATTTTTTAAAGAATTTTTAAAAAATTTTTTACTTACTTACTTAAATTTTCACTCCAACTAATTAGTTTCTGCAATGGGATAAAGACAGTTACATAATCCAACTGTCGAGAATTCATTGTGTCATCAGGGAGTCTATTCTCAGCTGAGTCTCCAGGCAATGCGCGGACACTGGCGGCTCATATAAAAATAATAATAATTTGGTAGAAAGAACAGCTGGCGAGGACTGGATTCTATGTACTGAAATTCTCACTGCTTCTAGTCAAATGGCCGATTCTAAAGAATCAATCACGTGACATAGAGGCTAGTTAGAAGGAATGGGATGGTAAGATGACTGACGCCTACTAACACCCCAAAAAAAAATTTAGAAGTGGTTTTGGCAGGTTTGCTCGACAAATCAGTGATTTGGAGATAAATATAGATAATTTAATATATCAACTAACATAGGCGCACAGATGCACGTCCATGCCAGCAAATACACAGGTTATGTCATAGTACCTAGGTGGTTCAATGCAGGAGGGTGCAGAACAATAATATAAAAGACGTAAAATAAGAAAATATTTTTTAAAATATTTTTAAAAAATTTTTTACTTACTTACTTAAATTTTCACTCCAACTAATTAGTTTCTGCAATGGGATAAAGACAGTTACATAATCCAACTGTCGAGAATTCATTGCGTCATCAGGGAGTCTATTCTCAGCTGAGTCTCCAGGCAATGCGCGGACACTGGCGGCTCATATAAAAATAATAATAATTCGGTAGAAAGAACAGCTGGCGAGGACTGGATTCTATGTACTGAAATTCTCACTGCTTCTAGTCAAATGGCCGATTCTAAAGAATCAATCACGTGACATAGAGGCTAGTTAGAAGGAATGGGATGGTAAGATGACTGACGCCTACTAACACCCCAAAAAAAAATTTAGAAGTGGTTTTGGCAGGTTTGCTCGACAAATCAGTGATTTGGAGATAAATATAGATAATTTAATATATCAACTAACATAGGCGTACAGATGCACGTCCATGCCAGCAAATACACAGGTTATGTCATAGTACCTAGGTGGTTCAATGCAGGAGGGTGCAGAACAATAATATAAAAGACGTAAAATAAGAAAATATTTTTTAAAAAATGTTTAAAAACTTTTTTACTTACTTACTTAAATTTTCACTCCAACTAATTAGTTTCTGCAATGGGATAAAGACAGTTACATAATCCAACTGTCGAGAATTCATTGCGTCATCAGGGAGTCTATTCTCAGCTGAGTCTCCAGGCAATGCGCGGACACTGGCGGCTCATATAAAAATAATAATAATTCGGTAGAAAGAACAGCTGGCGAGGACTGGATTCTATGTACTGAAATTCTCACTGCTTCTAGTCAAATGGCCGATTCTAAAGAATCAATCACGTGACATAGAGGCTAGTTAGAAGGAATGGGATGGTAAGATGACTGACGCCTACTAACACCCCAAAAAAAAATTTAGAAGTGGTTTTGGCAGGTTTGCTCGACAAATCAGTGATTTGGAGATAAATATAGATAATTTAATATATCAACTAACATAGGCGCACAGATGCACGTCCATGCCAGCAAATACACAGGTTATGTCATAGTACCTAGGTGGTTCAATGCAGGAGGGTGCAGAACAATAATATAAAAGACGTAAAATAAGAAAATATTTTTTTAAAAATTTTAAAAAAATTTTTTACTTACTTACTTAAATTTTCACTCCAACTAATTAGTTTCTGCAATGGGATAAAGACAGTTACATAATCCAACTGTCGAGAATTCATTGCGTCATCAGGGAGTCTATTCTCAGCTGAGTCTCCAGGCAATGCGCGGACACTGGCGGCTCATATAAAAATAATAATAATTCGGTAGAAAGAACAGCTGGCGAGGACTGGATTCTATGTACTGAAATTCTCACTGCTTCTAGTCAAATGGCCGATTCTAAAGAATCAATCACGTGACATAGAGGCTAGTTAGAAGGAATGGGATGGTAAGATGACTGACGCCTACTAACACCCCAAAAAAAAATTTAGAAGTGGTTTTGGCAGGTTTGCTCGACAAATCAGTGATTTGGAGATAAATATAGATAATTTAATATATCAACTAACATAGGCGCACAGATGCACGTCCATGCCAGCAAATACACAGGTTATGTCATAGTACCTAGGTGGTTCAATGCAGGAGGGTGCAGAACAATAATATAAAAGACGTAAAATAAGAAAATATTTTTTAAAGAATTTTTAAAAACTTTTTACTTACTTACTTAAATTTTCACTCCAACTAATTAGTTTCTGCAATGGGATAAAGACAGTTACATAATCCAACTGTCGAGAATTCATTGTGTCATCAGGGAGTCTATTCTCAGCTGAGTCTCCAGGCAATGCGCGGACACTGGCGGCTCATATAAAAATAATAATAATTTGGTAGAAAGAACAGCTGGCGAGGACTGGATTCTATGTACTGAAATTCTCACTGCTTCTAGTCAAATGGCCGATTCTAAAGAATCAATCACGTGACATAGAGGCTAGTTAGAAGGAATGGGATGGTAAGATGACTGACGCCTACTAACACCCCCCAAAAAAATTTAGAAGTGGTTTTGGCAGGTTTGCTCGACAAATCAGTGATTTGGAGATAAATATAGATAATTTAATATATCAACTAACATAGGCGCACAGATGCACGTCCATGCCAGCAAATACACAGGTTATGTCATAGTACCTAGGTGGTTCAATGCAGGAGGGTGCAGAACAATAATATAAAAGACGTAAAATAAGAAAATATTTTTTAAAAAATCTTTAAAAAATTTTTTACTTACTAACTTAAATTTTCACTCCAACTAATTAGTTTCTGCAATGGGATAAAGACAGTTACATAATCCAACTGTCGAGAATTCATTGCGTCATCAGGGAGTCTATTCTCAGCTGAGTCTCCAGGCAATGCGCGGACACTGGCGGCTCATATAAAATAATAATAATTCGGTAGAAAGAACAGCTGGCGAGGACTGGATTCTATGTACTGAAATTCTCACTGCTTCTAGTCAAATGGCCGATTCTAAAGAATCAATCACGTGACATAGAGGCTAGTTAGAAGGAATGGGATGGTAAGATGACTGACGCCTACTAACACCCCAAAAAAAAATTTAGAAGTGGTTTTGGCAGGTTTGCTCGACAAATCAGTGATTTGGAGATAAATATAGATAATTTAATATATCAACTAACATAGGCGCACAGATGCACGTCCATGCCAGCAAATACACAGGTTATGTCATAGTACCTAGGTGGTTCAATGCAGGAGGGTGCAGAACAATAATATAAAAGACGTAAAATAAGAAAATATTTTAAAAAAAATTTTAAAAAATTTTTTTACTTACTTACTTAAATTTTCACTACAACTAATTAGTTTCTGCAATGGGATAAAGACAGTTACATAATCCAACTGTCGAGAATTCATTGCGTCATCAGGGAGTCTATTCTCAGCTGAGTCTCCAGGCAATGCGCGGACACTGGCGGCTCATATAAAAATAATAATAATTCGGTAGAAAGAACAGCTGGCGAGGACTGGATTCTACGTACTGAAATTCTCACTGCTTCTAGTCAAATGGCCGATTCTAAAGAATCAATCACGTGACATAGAGGCTAGTTAGAAGGAATGGGATGGTAAGATGACTGACGCCTATTAACACCCCAAAAAAAAATTTAGAAGTGGTTTTGGCAGGTTTGCTCGACAAATCAGTGATTTGGAGATAAATATAGATAATTTAATATATCAACTAACATATGCGCACAGATGCACGTCCATGCCAGCAAATACACAGGTTATGTCATAGTACCTAGGTGGTTCAATGCAGGAGGGTGCAGAACAATAATATAAAAGACGTAAAATAAGAAAATATTCTTAAAAAAATTTTTAAAAGATTTTTTACTTACTTACTTAAATTTTCACTCCAACTAATTAGTTTCTGCAATGGGATAAAGACAGTTACATAATCCAACTGTCGAGAATTCATTGCGTCATCAGGGAGTCTATTCTCAGCTGAGTCTCCAGGCAATGCGCGGACACTGGCGGCTCATATAAAAATAATAATAATTCGGTAGAAAGAACAGCTGGCGAGGACTGGATTCTATGTACTGAAATTCTCACTGCTTCTAGTCAAATGGCCGATTCTAAAGAATCAATCACGTGACATAGAGGCTAGTTAGAAGGAATGGGATGGTAAGATGACTGACGCCTACTAACACCCCAAAAAAAAATTTAGAAGTGGTTTTGGCAGGTTTGCTCGACAAATCAGTGATTTGGAGATAAATATAGATAATTTAATATATCAACTAACATAGGCGCACAGATGCACGTCCATGCCAGCAAATACACAGGTTATGTCATAGTACCTAGGTGGTTCAATGCAGGAGGGTGCAGAACAATAATATAAAAGACGTAAAATAAGAAAATATTTTTTAAAGAATTTTTAAAAACTTTTTACTTACTTACTTAAATTTTCACTCCAACTAATTAGTTTCTGCAATGGGATAAAGACAGTTACATAATCCAACTGTCGAGAATTCATTGTGTCATCAGGGAGTCTATTCTCAGCTGAGTCTCCAGGCAATGCGCGGACACTGGCAGCTCATATAAAAATAATAATAATTTGGTAGAAAGAACAGCTGGCGAGGACTGGATTCTATGTACTGAAATTCTCACTGCTTCTAGTCAAATGGCCGATTCTAAAGAATCAATCACGTGACATAGAGGCTAGTTAGAAGGAATGGGATGGTAAGATGACTGACGCCTACTAACACCCCAAAAAAAAATTTAGAAGTGGTTTTGGCAGGTTTGCTCGACAAATCAGTGATTTGGAGATAAATATAGATAATTTAATATATCAACTAACATAGGCGCACAGATGCACGTCCATGCCAGCAAATACACAGGTTATGTCATAGTACCTAGGTGGTTCAATGCAGGAGGGTGCAGAACAATAATATAAAAGACGTAAAATAAGAAAATATTTTTAAAAATATTTTAAAAAAATTTTTTACTTACTTACATAAATTTTCACTCCAACTAATTAGTTTCTGCAATGGGATAAAGACAGTTACATAATCCAACTGTCGAGAATTCATTGCGTCATCAGGGAGTCTATTCTCAGCTGAGTCTCCAGGCAATGCGCGGACACTGGCGGCTCATATAAAAATAATAATAATTCGGTAGAAAGAACAGCTGGCGAGGACTGGATTCTATGTACTGAAATTCTCACTGCTTCTAGTCAAATGGCCGATTCTAAAGAATCAATCACGTGACATAGAGGCTAGTTAGAAGGAATGGGATGGTAAGATGACTGACGCCTACTAACACCCCAAAAAAAATTTAGAAGTGGTTTTGGCAGGTTTGCTCGACAAATCAGTGATTTGGAGATAAATATAGATAATTTAATATATCAACTAACATAGGCGCACAGATGCACGTCCATGCCAGCAAATACACAGGTTATGTCATAGTACCTAGGTGGTTCAATGCAGGAGGGTGCAGAACAATAATATAAAAGACGTAAAATAAGAAAATATTTTTTTAAAAATTTTTAAAAATTTTTTTACTTACTTACTTAAATTTTCACTCCAACTAATTAGTTTCTGCAATGGGATAAAGACAGTTACATAATCCAACTGTCGAGAATTCATTGCGTCATCAGGGAGTCTATTCTCAGCTGAGTCTCCAGGCAATGCGCGGACACTGGCGGCTCATATAAAAATAATAATAATTCGGTAGAAAGAACAGCTGGCGAGGACTGGATTCTATGTACTGAAATTCTCACTGCTTCTAGTCAAATGGCCGATTCTAAAGAATCAATCACGTGACATAGAGGCTAGTTAGAAGGAATGGGATGGTAAGATGACTGACGCCTACTAACACCCCAAAAAAAAATTTAGAAGTGGTTTTGGCAGGTTTGCTCGACAAATCACTGATTTGGAAATAAATATAGATAATTTAATATATCAACTAACATATGCGCACAGATGCACGTCCATGCCAGCAAATACACAGGTTATGTCATAGTACCTAGGTGGTTCAATGCAGGAGGGTGCAGAACAATAATATAAAAGACGTAAAATAAGAAAATATTTTTAAAAAAATTTTTAAAAAATTTTTTACTTACTTACTTAAATTTTCACTCCAACTAATTAGTTTCTGCAATGGGATAAAGACAGTTACATAATCCAACTGTCGAGAATTCATTGCGTCATCAGGGAGTCTATTCTCAGCTGAGTCTCCAGGCAATGCGCGCACACTGGCGGCTCATATAAAAATAATAATAATTCGGTAGAAAGAACAGCTGGCGAGGACTGGATTCTATGTACTGAAATTCTCACTGCTTCTAGTCAAATGGCCGATTCTAAAGAATCAATCACGTGACATAGAGGCTAGTTAGAAGGAATGGGATGGTAAGATGACTGACGCCTACTAACACCCCAAAAAAAATTTAGAAGTGGTTTTGGCAGGTTTGCTCGACAAATCAGTGATTTGGAGATAAATATAGATAATTTAATATATCAACTAACATAGGCGCACAGATGCACGTCCATGCCAGCAAATACACAGGTTATGTCATAGTACCTAGGTGGTTCAATGCAGGAGGGTGCAGAACAATAATATAAAAGACGTAAAATAAGAAAATATTTTTTAAAGAATTTTTAAAAACTTTTTACTTACTTACTTAAATTTTCACTCCAACTAGTTAGTTTCTGCAATGGGATAAAGACAGTTACATAATCCAACTGTCGAGAATTCATTGTGTCATCAGGGAGTCTATTCTCAGCTGAGTCTCCAGGCAATGCGCGGACACTGGCGGCTCATATAAAAATAATAATAATTTGGTAGAAAGAACAGCTGGCGAGGACTGGATTCTATGTACTGAAATTCTCACTGCTTCTAGTCAAATGGCCGATTCTAAAGAATCAATCACGTGACATAGAGGCTAGTTAGAAGGAATGGGATGGTAAGATGACTGACGCCTACTAACACCCCAAAAAAAAATTTAGAAGTGGTTTTGGCAGGTTTGCTCGACAAATCAGTGATTTGGAGATAAATATAGATAATTTAATATATCAACTAACATAGGCGCACAGATGCACGTCCATGCCAGCAAATACACAGGTTATGTCATAGTACCTAGGTGGTTCAATGCAGGAGGGTGCAGAACAATAATATAAAAGACGTAAAATAAGAAAATATTTTTTAAAATATTTAAAAAAAATTTTTTACTTACTTACTTAAATTTTCACTCCAACTAATTAGTTTCTGCAATGGGATAAAGACAGTTACATAATCCAACTGTCGAGAATTCATTGCGTCATCAGGGAGTCTATTCTCAGCTGAGTCTCCAGGCAATGCGCGGACACTGGCGGCTCATATAAAAATAATAATAATTCGGTAGAAAGAACAGCTGGCGAGGACTGGATTCTATGTACTGAAATTCTCACTGCTTCTAGTCAAATGGCCGATTCTAAAGAATCAATCACGTGACATAGAGGCTAGTTAGAAGGAATGGGATGGTAAGATGACTGACGCCTACTAACACCCCAAAAAAAAATTTAGAAGTGGTTTTGGCAGGTTTGCTCGACAAATCAGTGATTTGGAGATAAATATAGATAATTTAATATATCAACTAACATATGCGCACAGATGCACGTCCATGCCAGCAAATACACAGGTTATGTCATAGTACCTAGGTGGTTCAATGCAGGAGGGTGCAGAACAATAATATAAAAGACGTAAAATAAGAAAATATTTTTTAAAAAATCTTTAAAAAATTTTTTACTTACTTACTTAAATTTTCACTCCAACTAATTAGTTTCTGCAATGGGATAAAGACAGTTACATAATCCAACTGTCGAGAATTCATTGCGTCATCAGGGAGTCTATTCTCAGCTGAGTCTCCAGGCAATGCGCGGACACTGGCGGCTCATATAAAATAATAATAATTCGGTAGAAAGAACAGCTGGCGAGGACAGGATTCTATGTACTGAAATTCTCACTGCTTCTAGTCAAATGGCCGATTCTAAAGAATCAATCACGTGACATAGAGGCTAGTTAGAAGGAATGGGATGGTAAGATGACTGACGCCTACTAACACCCCAAAAAAAAATTTAGAAGTGGTTTTGGCAGGTTTGCTCGACAAATCAGTGATTTGGAGATAAATATAGATAATTTAATATATCAACTAACATAGGCGCACAGATGCACGTCCATGCCAGCAAATACACAGGTTATGTCATAGTACCTAGGTGGTTCAATGCAGGAGGGTGCAGAACAATAATATAAAAGACGTAAAATAAGAAAATATTTTTAAAAAAATTTTTAAAAATTTTTTTACTTACTTAAATTTTCACTCCAACTAATTAGTTTCTGCAATGGGATAAAGACAGTTACATAATCCAACTGTCGAGAATTCATTGCGTCATCAGGGAGTCTATTCTCAGCTGAGTCTCCAGGCAATGCGCGGACACTGGCGGCTCATATAAAAATAATAATAATTCGGTAGAAAGAACAGCTGGCGAGGACTGGATTCTATGTACTGAAATTCTCACTGCTTCTAGTCAAATGGCCGATTCTAAAGAATCAATCACGTGACATAGAGGCTAGTTAGAAGGAATGGGATGGTAAGATGACTGACACCTACTAACACCCCAAAAAAAAATTTAGAAGTGGTTTTGGCAGGTTTGCTCGACAAATCAGTGATTTGGAGATAAATATAGATAATTTAATATATCAACTAACATATGCGCACAGATGCACGTCCATGCCAGCAAATACACAGGTTATGTCATAGTACCTAGGTGGTTCAATGCAGGAGGGTGCAGAACAATAATATAAAAGACGTAAAATAAGAAAATATTTTTTAAAAAATTTTTTAAAGATTTTTTACTTACTTACTTAAATTTTCACTCCAACTAATTAGTTTCTGCAATGGGATAAAGACAGTTACATAATCCAACTGTCGAGAATTCATTGCGTCATCAGGGAGTCTATTCTCAGCTGAGTCTCCAGGCAATGCGCGGACACTGGCGGCTCATATAAAAATAATAATAATTCGGTAGAAAGAACAGCTGGCGAGGACTGGATTCTATGTACTGAAATTCTCACTGCTTCTAGTCAAATGGCCGATTCTAAAGAATCAATCACGTGACATAGAGGCTAGTTAGAAGGAATGGGATGGTAAGATGACTGACGCCTACTAACACCCCAAAAAAAAATTTAGAAGTGGTTTTGGCAGGTTTGCTCGACAAATCAGTGATTTGGAGATAAATATAGATAATTTAATATATCAACTAACATATGCGCACAGATGCACGTCCATGCCAGCAAATACACAGGTTATGTCATAGTACCTAGGTGGTTCAATGCAGGAGGGTGCAGAACAATAATATAAAAGACGTAAAATAAGAAAATATTTTTTAAAAAATCTTTAAAAAATTTTTTACTTACTTACTTAAATTTTCACTCCAACTAATTAGTTTCTGCAATGGGATAAAGACAGTTACATAATCCAACTGTCGAGAATTCATTGCGTCATCAGGGAGTCTATTCTCAGCTGAGTCTCCAGGCAATGCGCGGACACTGGCGGCTCATATAAAATAATAATAATTCGGTAGAAAGAACAGCTGGCGAGGACAGGATTCTATGTACTGAAATTCTCACTGCTTCTAGTCAAATGGCCGATTCTAAAGAATCAATCACGTGACATAGAGGCTAGTTAGAAGGAATGGGATGGTAAGATGACTGACGCCTACTAACACCCCAAAAAAAAATTTAGAAGTGGTTTTGTCAGGTTTGCTCGACAAATCAGTGATTTGGAGATAAATATAGATAATTTAATATATCAACTAACATAGGCGCACAGATGCACGTCCATGCCAGCAAATACACAGGTTATGTCATAGTACCTAGGTGGTTCAATGCAGGAGGGTGCAGAACAATAATATAAAAGACGTAAAATAAGAAAATATTTTTAAAAAAATTTTTAAAAATTTTTTTACTTACTTAAATTTTCACTCCAACTAATTAGTTTCTGCAATGGGATAAAGACAGTTACATAATCCAACTGTCGAGAATTCATTGCGTCATCAGGGAGTCTATTCTCAGCTGAGTCTCCAGGCAATGCGCGGACACTGGCGGCTCATATAAAAATAATAATAATTCGGTAGAAAGAACAGCTGGCGAGGACTGGATTCTATGTACTGAAATTCTCACTGCTTCTAGTCAAATGGCCGATTCTAAAGAATCAATCACGTGACATAGAGGCTAGTTAGAAGGAATGGGATGGTAAGATGACTGACACCTACTAACACCCCAAAAAAAAATTTAGAAGTGGTTTTGGCAGGTTTGCTCGACAAATCAGTGATTTGGAGATAAATATAGATAATTTAATATATCAACTAACATATGCGCACAGATGCACGTCCATGCCAGCAAATACACAGGTTATGTCATAGTACCTAGGTGGTTCAATGCAGGAGGGTGCAGAACAATAATATAAAAGACGTAAAATAAGAAAATATTTTTTAAAAAATTTTTTAAAGATTTTTTACTTACTTACTTAAATTTTCACTCCAACTAATTAGTTTCTGCAATGGGATAAAGACAGTTACATAATCCAACTGTCGAGAATTCATTGCGTCATCAGGGAGTCTATTCTCAGCTGAGTCTCCAGGCAATGCGCGGACACTGGCGGCTCATATAAAAATAATAATAATTCGGTAGAAAGAACAGCTGGCGAGGACTGGATTCTATGTACTGAAATTCTCACTGCATCTAGTCAAATGGCCGATTCTAAAGAATCAATCACGTGACATAGAGGCTAGTTAGAAGGAATGGGATGGTAAGATGACTGACGCCTACTAACACCCCAAAAAAAAATTTAGAAGTGGTTTTGGCAGGTTTGCTCGACAAATCAGTGATTTGGAGATAAATATAGATAATTTAATATATCAACTAACATAGGCGCACAGATGCACGTCCATGCCAGCAAATACACAGGTTATGTCATAGTACCTAGGTGGTTCAATGCAGGAGGGTGCAGAACAATAATATAAAAGACGTAAAATAAGAAAATATTTTTTTAAAAATTTTAAAAAAATTTTTTACTTACTTACTTAAATTTTCACTCCAACTAATTAGTTTCTGCAATGGGATAAAGACAGTTACATAATCCAACTGTCGAGAATTCATTGCGTCATCAGGGAGTCTATTCTCAGCTGAGTCTCCAGGCAATGCGCGGACACTGGCGGATCATATAAAAATAATAATAATTCGGTAGAAAGAACAGCTGGCGAGGACTGGATTCTATGTACTGAAATTCTCACTGCTTCTAGTCAAATGGCCGATTCTAAAGAATCAATCACGTGACATAGAGGCTAGTTAGAAGGAATGGGATGGTAAGATGACTGACGCCTACTAACACCCCAAAAAAAAATTTAGAAGTGGTTTTGGCAGGTTTGCTCGACAAATCAGTGATTTGGAGATAAATATAGATAATTTAATATATCAACTAACATAGGCGCACAGATGCACGTCCATGCCAGCAAATACACAGGTTATGTCATAGTACCTAGGTGGTTCAATGCAGGAGGGTGCAGAACAATAATATAAAAGACGTAAAATAAGAAAATATTTTTTTTAAAATTTTTAAACATTTTTTTACTTACTTACTTAAATTTTCAGTCCAACTAATTAGTTTCTGCAATGGGATAAAGACAGTTACATAATCCAACTGTCGAGAATTCATTGCGTCATCAGGGAGTCTATTCTCAGCTGAGTCTCCAGGCAATGCGCGGACACTGGCGGCTCATATAAAAATAATAATAATTCGGTAGAAAGAACAGCTGGCGAGGACTGGATTCTATGTACTGAAATTCTCACTGCTTCTAGTCAAATGGCCGATTCTAAAGAATCAATCACGTGACATAGAGGCTAGTTAGAAGGAATGGGATGGTAAGATGACTGACGCCTACTAACACCCCAAAAAAAAATTTAGAAGTGGTTTTGGCAGGTTTGCTCGACAAATCAGTGATTTGGAGATAAATATAGATAATTTAATATATCAACTAACATATGCGCACAGATGCACGTCCATGCCAGCAAATACACAGGTTATGTCATAGTACCTAGGTGGTTCAATGCAGGAGGGTGCAGAACAATAATATAAAAGACGTAAAATAAGAAAATATTTTTTAAAAAATTTTAAAAAAATTTTTTACTTACTTACTTAAATTTTCACTCCAACTAATTAGTTTCTGCAATGGGATAAAGACAGTTACATAATCCAACTGTCGAGAATTCATTGCGTCATCAGGGAGTCTATTCTCAGCTGAGTCTCCAGGCAATGCGCGGACACTGGCGGCTCATATAAAAATAGTAATAATTCCGTAGAAAGAACAGCTGGCGAGGACTGGATTCTATGTACTGAAATTCTCACTGCTTCTAGTCAAATGGCCGATTCTAAAGAATCAATCACGTGACATAGAGGCTAGTTAGAAGGAATGGGATGGTAAGATGACTGACGCCTACTAACACCCCAACAAAAATTTAGAAGTGGTTTTGGCAGGTTTGCTCGACAAATCAGTGATTTGGAGATAAATATAGATAATTTAATATATCAACTAACATAGGCGCACAGATGCACGTCCATGCCAGCAAATACACAGGTTATGTCATAGTACCTAGGTGGTTCAATGCAGGAGGGTGCAGAACAATAATATAAAAGACGTAAAATAAGAAAATATTTTTTAAAGAATTTTTAAAAACTTTTTACTTACTTACTTAAATTTTCACTCCAACTAATTAGTTTCTGCAATGGGATAAAGACAGTTACATAATCCAACTGTCGAGAATTCATTGTGTCATCAGGGAGTCTATTCTCAGCTGAGTCTCCAGGCAATGCGCGGACACTGGCGGCTCATATAAAAATAATAATAATTCGGTAGAAAGAACAGCTGGCGAGGACTGGATTCTATGTACTGAAATTCTCACTGCTTCTAGTCAAATGGCCGATTCTAAAGAATCAATCACGTGACATAGAGGCTAGTTAGAAGGAATGGGATGGTAAGATGACTGACGCCTACTAACACCCCCCAAAAAAATTTAGAAGTGGTTTTGGCAGGTTTGCTCGACAAATCAGTGATTTGGAGATAAATATAGATAATTTAATATATCAACTAACATAGGCGCACAGATGCACGTCCATGCCAGCAAATACACAGGTTATGTCATAGTACCTAGGTGGTTCAATGCAGGAGGGTGCAGAACAATAATATAAAAGACGTAAAATAAGAAAATATTTTTTAAAATATTTTAAAAAAATTTTTTACTTACTTACTTAAATTTTCACTCCAAATAATTAGTTTCTGCAATGGGATAAAGACAGTTACATAATCCAACTGTCGAGAATTCATTGCGTCATCAGGGAGTCTATTCTCAGCTGAGTCTCCAGGCAATGCGCGGACACTGGCGGCTCATATAAAAATAATAATAATTCGGTAGAAAGAACAGCTGGCGAGGACTGGATTCTATGTACTGAAATTCTCACTGCTTCTAGTCAAATGGCCGATTCTAAAGAATCAATCACGTGACATAGAGGCTAGTTAGAAGGAATGGGATGGTAAGATGACTGACGCCTACTAACACCCCCAAAAAAAATTTAGAAGTGGTTTTGGCAGGTTTGCACGACAAATCAGTGATTTGGAGATAAATATAGATAATTTAATATATCAACTAACATAGGCGTACAGATGCACGTCCATGCCAGCAAATACACAGGTTATGTCATAGTACCTAGGTGGTTCAATGCAGGAGGGTGCAGAACAATAATATAAAAGACGTAAAATAAGAAAATATTTTTTGAAAAATTTTTAAAAACTTTTTTACTTACTTACTTAAATTTTCACTCCAACTAATTAGTTTCTGCAATGGGATAAAGACAGTTACATAATCCAACTGTCGAGAATTCATTGCGTCATCAGGGAGTCTATTCTCAGCTGAGTCTCCAGGCAATGCGCGGACACTGGCGGCTCATATAAAAATAATAATAATTTGGTAGAAAGAACAGCTGGCGAGGACTGGATTCTATGTACTGAAATTCTCACTGCTTCTAGTCAAATGGCCGATTCTAAAGAATCAATCACGTGACATAGAGGCTAGTTAGAAGGAATGGGATGGTAAGATGACTGACGCCTACTAACACCCCAAAAAAAATTTAGAAGTTGTTTTGGCAAGTTTGCTCGACAAATCAGTGATTTGGAGATAAATATAGATAATTTAATATATCAACTAACATAGGCGCACAGATGCACGTCCATGCCAGCAAATACACAGGTTATGTCATAGTACCTAGCTGGTTCAATGCAGGAGGGTGCAGAACAATAATATAAAAGACGTAAAATAAGAAAATATTTTTTAAAGAATTTTTAAAAACTTTTTACTTACTTACTTAAATTTTCACTCCAACTAATTAGTTTCTGCAATGGGATAAAGACAGTTACATAATCCAACTGTCGAGAATTCATTGTGTCATCAGGGAGTCTATTCTCAGCTGAGTCTCCAGGCAATGCGCGGACACTGGCGGCTCATATAAAAATAATAATAATTTGGTAGAAAGAACAGCTGGCGAGGACTGGATTCTATGTACTGAAATTCTCACTGCTTCTAGTCAAATGGCCGATTCTAAAGAATCAATCACGTGACATAGAGGCTAGTTAGAAGGAATGGGATGGTAAGATGACTGACGCCTACTAACACCCCCAAAAAAAATTTAGAAGTGGTTTTGGCAGGTTTGCTCGACAAATCAGTGATTTGGAGATAAATATAGATAATTTAATATATCAACTAACATAGGCGCACAGATGCACGTCCATGCCAGCAAATACACAGGTTATGTCATAGTACCTAGGTGGTTCAATGCAGGAGGGTGCAGAACAATAATATAAAAGACGTAAAGTAAGAAAATATTTTTTTAAAAAATTTGTTAAAAATTTTTTACTTACTTAAATTTTCACTCCAACTAATTAGTTTCTACAATGGGATAAAGACAGTTACATAACCCAACTGTCGAGAATTCATTGCGTCATCAGGGAGTCTATTCTCAGCTGAGTCTCCAGGCAATGCGCGGACACTGGCGGCTCATATATAAATAATAATAATTCGGTAGAAAGAACAGCTGGCGAGGACTGGATTCTATGTACTGAAATTCTCACTGCTTCTAGTCAAATGGCCGATTCTAAAGAATCAATCACGTGACATAGAGGCTAGTTAGAAGGAATGGGATGGTAAGATGACTGACGCCTACTAACACCCCAAAAAAAAATTTAGTAGTGGTTTTGGCAGGTTTGCTCGACAAATCAGTGATTTGGAGATAAATATAGATAATTTAATATATCAACTAACATAGGCGCACATATGCACGTCCATGCCAGCAAATACACAGGTTATGTCATAGTCCTCGCCAGCTGTTCTTTCTACCGAATTATTATTATTTTTATATGAGCCGCCAGTGTCCGCGCATTGCCTGGAGACTCAGCTGAGAATAGACTCCCTGATGACGCAATGAATTCTCGACAGTTGGATTATGTAACTGTCTTTATCCCATTGCAGAAACTAATTAGTTGGAGTGAAAATTTAAGTAAGTAAGTAAAAATTTTTTTAAAATTTTTTAAAAAATATTTTCTTATTTTACGTCTTTTATATTATTATTATATATATCATCATCATCATCATTATCATCGTTTAACATCCATCTTCCACGCTTGCATGGGTTTGGATGGGAGTTTTCCCACTTGAGGCAAGATTGGTTGTCTTGCTCGTGTATGAGTGTCTGGTGGGTTTTCTACTGCTGGATGCCCTTCCTAACACCAACCACGTTTACAGTGTGGACTGGGAGGTTTTTACCGTGTTACCTACACGGTCACATTACAGCGTGGACTGTGTTTTATTTTCGTGAAACCTACACGACCTCATTTATTTCGGACTGGATGTTGTGGTACCAACATAATTTTACATCGAAAGGGGTGGTGTATGGGTTGGGGGGGGGGTTATTTTTGTTAGAGGTGCCTACTGACTGTAGGTTTCGCTTTGTACTTAAGCAAGGCGGGTCTTCTGTATTACTGTGTAGCGCCAAAGATCTCGGTCCAGTGACATTGTCTTGGAGAGGTGTAAGTGTGTGAGGTTGGAATTTATCAAGTCGTCCCAGGTTTTTCTGGGTCTGCCTACTCCGTGGCTACCGTCTATTTTTATCGTCCTGCACTTTTTTATACGGCTGTCGTCTTTCATGCGCATCACGTGACCATACCAACGTAGCCTTCTCTCGAGTAAACAACATCTGATTCCTCTTCTCACTTAGTTCATTTATGCTTTTCCGTTCACGTATATTACTATTTCACATCCAACGGAGCATGCAAGCTTCGTTCCTCTCCAGTCTGCGTATATCCTCTGCACACAATGCCCAAGTCTCACTGCCATGTAACATTGCTGTTCGTATGCAGGCATCTAACAGCCTGCCAATCATTTTTAGAGAGAACCCTTTAGCGGCCAATAGTGGTATAAGCTCTCTGAACTTTTTCCATCCCGTTCTGACTCTTGCTACGGTACTTTCAGAGCACCCTCCACCACTGCTTGGTTTACTATCCGGGTGACCATAGTGTGTCCCACCGTTCCAGATGCTTTCAGCATTTCAGCAACTATTTCCGAAGGCCCAGCCGCCTTGCCTGACTTCATGTCTTTGATCGCCTTACTTATTATACTACCTTCAGCTTGCACTGCTGGTCCCTCTATTGGATCGATGTGGGGGGAGACTGTCTTTCTCCCAATTATTTTCCTCTTTTAGTAGCCTTTCGTAGTGACACTTCCAAGCTACCTTCTTATCAGCGTCAGTGATGGCAAGTATACCATTATCATTAAGGACACACTTCTCCCCGACAATATCACGGTTTTCCTTGACACATTGCCTAGCAATCCTGAACACCTCACGTTTTCGGTCCTCGCGTTGTAGAACATGCTTGAACTTTCTTTCCTCTGCTTCCCTTCTTGCGAAGTACACATGTCTCCTAGCTTCCCTCCTTGCCACTTGATAGTCTTCTCTACTTCCCCCATCCCGCTATACTTTCCAAGCCTGCTGTTTGGCCTTGATCGACTCCTCCACCTTACTGTTCCACCACCACATTACTCTTCTCCTGCCTATAGGTCTGCTCCAGCCACAGATTTCATCTGTCGCCTTCAGCAGGTTAGCTTTCCGGAATTCCCACTGTTCCTCTATATTGTACGACTCTAATTGCTCTTCCTTACTGTCAAAAGCATCAAGTAATATGCTTTTAAATTTATTACTGGCTGTGGGGTCCTTTAACTTCCATATTTTTCTCCTGAGGATAGTCCTCCTCTGTTGTCGGATACGTCTCGTCCTGACTATGAGGTCGCTAACTATGAGGCTATGTTGGGAGGTGCATTCTTCATGGGGGAGGGATTTGGTGTTTACAACAGACACTCTGTCTCGTCTTCTGGTAAGGATATAATCTATCTGACTGGCGTGTTCCCCTGATCTGTAGGTGATCAAGTGATTGTCTCGTTTTTTGAAGTTTGTGTTACAGATAGTTAGATTATTTGCGTCACAGAATTCCAGGATTCTGGAGCCTTCTTCATTTCTAGTACCAAACCCATAGCCTCCATGGATTCCGTCATAGCCGTCACAGTGTTGTCCAACGTGACCATTTAGATCGCCAACAATAATTATATAGTCACTGTCGGTTATTTGGGAGGTAATGAGCATTAAAGTCTCATAGAATCTGTCTTTTATAATGCCAGGCAGTCCGGATTGGGGTGCATATGCAGATATAATTGTCACATTAGTTCTATTGAGGAGAAGTCTATTTACGTCTATTATCTTATCTGCCCACTTTTCTGCTACCATGATTCCCACTCGACCCAGTCCATTGTCATTTCCCACCCACAAAAGGTTATAGCATCGTTCTTTACCCACAATGAATCTAGCAGACCCACCCCTCCAACTGGTCTCTTGAATACAGCAAACATCAACCTCCTTACGTTCAAGCATCTCTACAAACTCGTTAGAGCAACCTTTTAAGGTACCTACATTCATGGTACCAACTCCGAAGTTTGGGATTGCATTTGGTGGGTGGGGAGGACAGGGCGCAGGGAGGGGTGAGGGAGATGGGGCTATGTTAGTCGTCCGCGGCCTAAATAAAGAGGAGTCATTGCATTCTCGTCCAGCAGCATGAGGTGAATTTGTCTTTGGCATTGTCACTGAGTGTCCAGATTTTTCAGACTCTCCAGAATTCCGTAGTCCATCCATCATATCGAAAGGCAACCAGGTCTAAACTTAAGTGATAACATGGGCCGCTGACTTATGATTGGTCCAAGTAATAATAATGGTAGTGAGTGGGGGAGGAATCTGGGGTAGTTAGCAAGAAGGTTATAAAATAAAATTCACGAAATTTTGGCCATAATCGAACGAGCATATAACTGTAATAAGGGAAGATTTGTGGGATTTTAAAATACAAGAAGATTATTTGAATGATCAAACAGAATTATCGAATAACATTGAAAAAGAAGAAAACAAAAAGGAAAAGGTTGTATTCTGGACGATATGATACAGATAGATGAATGGACAAGGGGACAGGGAGAGACGAGAAAATAGAATTCGTACATTACATTTCACAGAAGATCGAGCGAGCGATGTAGCCAAGAATATGGGTCGACAAATTTAGTTTATGTTTATTTTATGTTTGAAGAGAGAGGGATGGGATTGAGAGAGAGCCAGCAGGCAAGTATACAATGTATGAGGGGGGGGGGGGGGTAGTAGGGAACAGGAAGGTTAATTTATGAAATCCTAGAATTTCGACAATATTTAAACGAGTGAGGAAGTTATTTTATAAAAATAAAAATTGAGAGAAGTTTATAGAATAAAATCCACAAATTTTGGGCCTTAATTGGCGAGCATATAACTAATATATATATATAACAGCTGATCACCTTTGAGCCTAAATAGATAAAGCAAACTGTTCTTCTGAGTTTAGCATTATTTGCAAATATTCCAATATCATTATCAATATTTAAACACATCTACTCAGTTTTTGCAATGTTTAGTTCTAGGCCAACAGTGTGTGCTTTGTATATTATGTGATTTAAATGATCTTGTGCTTTCTGTATTGAATGCATAATTAAAACAATGTCATCTTCGAATGCCAGGTTTGATAACTTGATACCAGATATAAGCTCAATGCCGTCTTCAGGATGAGCTCCTTTTTTTTAAATGTGGTCGATAATGATGAAAAATATATACGTTGCTAAAGTATCTCCTTGTAATATGCCTTTATCTACTTAGGCTCAAACGTCATCAGCTGTAATTGCACTGGTGAGGAAGACATACTTCACAGAAGAGTATTAGCCTATAAGGCAATGAATGACCTTCAAGCGATTTTGAAAGCAAGCATTGTATTCATCTGAAGTTACAGATGAATAATACACTATGTCTACCAGTGTTTCTTTATGGCTGTGAGACACGGATCGTGCATGCGCAAAAACTAGCAGTGAACACATTTCACACAAATTGTCTGTGCATCATCTGTGGCGTAACATACTAAGATCGTATAATAAATGCAAAAATTTCCGCATGCACAGTGCAGTCATATCTCTATGCTCAGGTTTGAAACCGGCGATTGACATGGATTGGTCATCAATTCTGTCATCCAATTAACAACTAACAACTTCTATGCTGAACAGGAGGTTGCTGCAAGAGACAAAGACCAAAGACCACATTCCAAAGAATGTTCACAAAAGAACTGAATGCATAAGTCATCAGAAGGCCAATGATAGAAATGCTTGGGCAGCTTTTATTTTATCTCCCCCATGACATTATGATATTATTTTAATATGGTTTATGTATGTGCACATATTTCTCTGTGTTCTATTATTTCATTTGAAATAATAAATATTGATTGATTGATATATATATATATATAATAGAAAACGAAAAATCAGTGATGCATCTGAACTCAATTTATTGTGTGTTACAATTGTTTCGCCGGCGGACAGCTCGAGACGTGATCGTTGTGTGGATCTGTCTGATTCTGGACCCGCAGGTTCGACGGATACGTCTAATGATTTCGGAGCATGACGCGATCATTGTGTGGATCTGTTTGATTCTGGACCCGCTGGTTCGACGGACACGTCTAATGATTTCGGAGTATATTCTCTCACGTCTCGAGCTGTCCGCCGGCGAAACAATTGTAACACACAATAAATTGAGTTCAGATGCATCACTGATTTTTCGTTTTCTATTATATCATACTCTGCTCTGTATGAGCATAGAGTGCTCAACCGGCATACCGCCTATGGAAGCATCTTAGCTACCATCAGACACACACACATATATATATATATATATATATATATATATATATATATATATATATATATACATATGTGTGTATGTTAAAAGTAAAGAGAAATAAAGCAAATGACACAGTACATATATATATATGTACATATAGCATCATTATCATCATGGTTTAATGTTAGTCTTTCCACACTTGCATAGGTTAGATGAGTTGTCCCATTGTGAGACAAGCCAGATCAGATGACTGTGTTTTATTTATACAGCGCTGATTTTGGACTGGTTTCTATGTTTGGATGCCCTTCCTAATGTCAACCACATTTACAGTGTGTACTGGGTGCTTTTTGTCATGACACCTACATGACCACTTTACAGTGAGGACTGGGTGAATTTTGTTGTGCTACCAACGCCAACAATTTACAGTGTGGAGTGTGTGCTTTTAGTCGTGGCACAAAAATTACCACTTTCCAGTGTGAACTGGGGGCTAGGGTACATCTGGCAAAGGTGCAGTGTGAGGGTGTGGATGGTGTATGGAAGAGGGTAAGAAAGGTAACGTAAAGGAAGGTGGTGAATACTAGATGTGTGCTTCAACACTTACCCATGGAAGGTGAGTCTTCTATATTAATGCATAATTCCAGAGATCTCGATCCTGTATCATGGCCTTTGGGAGGTTCAAGTTTACAAGGTCAGCTGTTATCACCTTATCACAAGGTATCCTAGGTCTTCCTACTCCATAGCTTCCATCAACTTTGAGTGCCCTGCACATTTCTATGCAGCTGTCATCCTTCATATGCATCACAAGTCCATACCACCACAATCTTCTCTCCTGGTGAGACAACTGCAGGAGAGGTATTTAACTAAGAGTAAGCCATTATATCTATCAGTTGTGGATCTAGTGAAGGCCTTCAACAGGGTCCCATGCTCTATAATCTGGAAGCTATGTGTAGACAAATGACTTGTAGGGGTTGTGCATGCCATGTATAGAGGAGCAGCCAGCATAGTGAGAGTTGGCAATGATTATTGTGATGAGTTTGAAGCACAGGTGGGAGTCTACCAGGGATCAGTCCTCAGCCCGCTTCTGTTTATCATTGCCCTTTAGGCCATCATTGAGGAGTTTTAAATTGGCACTCCAGGGGAGCTCCTATTTGCTGATGACCTCTGTGCTCATAGCTGAATCTGCAGGAAAGTTAGTGGCAACATTTCAAGCATGGAAGAAGAACCTAGAGTTGAAAGGCCAAAAAGTAAATTTAGCAAAGACAAAAATCCTAGTAAGTAGGAACGAAGATTATACCATCAGGAAAATGACATTGTTTGATGTATCATAAAGGGTTTGGCATAAATTCCATAAGGTGCATTCAATATAAACTATGGATGCACAAGTGATGTAGTGGGATTGTAGGCAGGCTAATAGAAAAGATAAATTTTAAATGTAGCAGATACACTGGAGAAATGAGCACCAATAGCACACATAAAATAGATTTTCTCAGCTGCCAGGGGATCTCCATAGAAGTTGTTGACAGCATTTACTACCTAAGCAATCTAATTAGTAGTGGGGTGGATGTGCTGAAAGTTTGATAGCTAGAATAAGAACAGGCTGGAAGATGTTTAGAGATTACCACTGCTAACAACAAAATGGTATTCTCTCAGATGGAAAAGTAGACTCTATGATACGTCTGTGCAATCTGAAATGTTATATGGCAGTGAAACATGGGCCTTGACTGCATGCAGAAGACCTGCGTGGCTAGAAAGAAATGAGTTGAGTATTCTCCAATGGATGTATAATGTTAGTGTACATAAACGACATAACATAAGCAAACTGAGAGAAAAACAATGGCAGTGACTGCAGAGGACATGCGTTGACTGGAGAGAAATTAAGCAACCATGTTTCGTTGGATGTGCAATGTAAATGTGAGAGAAAGGTAGAGCTTGAATAAGCTGAAAGAGAAGCTGGGTTTAAGAGGAATCTGAGATGGTGTGCAGGAGAGAACACTGCATTGGTATGGTCATGATGGGCATGGACAATGACCAATGGGTGAAGAATTGCCAGAAAATCCCAGTGGAAGGAAGCCGCAGTTGAGGAAGTCCAAGAAAGACCTGGGCAGAGATTGTAAAGAGATGACGAAGGAACATGACAAGTGGAAGGATGCCATACTGAAAAGAACCTGTCCTACTCATGCAAGCATGGAGAAGTGAACGTAAAAGCGATGATGCAGATTATGATGATGAACATCATCATTATTTTACATCTGATTTTCTCTTCTCACAAGGGTGGGACGAGTCCTCTTCAGCACAGCATCTCTCCATTTCTCATGGTCCTTCGTTATCTTCTCTCTGAGCTTTAGTGATATAAAGTCAGTGCTCACCACCACCGCCATGTTTTCTGTAGTCTTCCTTCCACTGGGATTACTTGGTACTTCTTTACCCTTGCTTGGTTGTTTATGCACATTGGCATTGCACATCTATTAGAGCATGCTATGCTTTCTTCATTTCTCTCCAGCCTTCGCATATCCTCCACAGTTGCTGCCCATATCTCACTACCATGCAGCATCGTGCATCTCACACAGGCATTCTACAACCGACCTTTCATTCACAGGGAGAAACCCTTCATTGTCAACAGAGGAAGCAGCTCCGTAAACTTTTTCCACCCTGTCCTTATTCTAGATTCTATGGTCTCGGAGTATCCTACTCACTTGCTAATTGGTTCACCTAGATATCGGAAGCTATCAACCACCTCTATAGATCCTACCTGCATTTGAAAAATTTGCCTATCACTAACACTTCTACTATCAATTTTGCCTGAACATCTACTGCTTAAAAAGTTTTCCTTTCCTGTTAGTTTGCCTGCTTTCCCACTATACCTCACGTGTACCCAATATTTGCATTGTGTACATCTTATAGAGTTTATGCCTTTTCTACATATCGAGCATGGCCATTTCCATGGTGGAATCAGAGTCTTGTACTCTTTTGTACTTATCAATACTTTAGATGATATTTGTTTGAATACATATATGTATATATATATCATATATGTGTATATATATATATCATCTATGTATATATATATCATCTATCTATATATATATCATCATTATCATCATTGTTTTAACATCCACTTTCTCTGCTAGCAAAGGGTTGACAGGCCTACATAAACCAAACCAGTACTGAAGTGGAGCCTCTGTTCTCCTACACAAGCCAGGCACTTGTATCTTGCTAATGTATGGTTTCACGTTCTACCGAGTGCAGAGGAGGAGTATTCATGTCTTTCACATACCTGTGGGTCCTCCTAAACTTTTGTTTTTCAAGATTTCTACAGCTGGATGCCTTTCCTATAATCAACCGCTAAAGAGGCTGTCATATTCTTGACAGGACTGAAGATTCATCAAAACTCTTTGTTTGAGAAGTTTTCTATGGTTGGATGCCCTTCCTATCATCAACCACTTTACAGCATGTACTGGGTGTATTTATTCTTTATATCACCGAACACTAGGGAGGCTGTCATGTTCTTGACATGACTGAACTGTCCTTCCAACACTTTGTTTGGTAGGCTCTCCATGGGTGAGTATCCTTCCCATCAGTAACCACTTCACGGGGGTATGTGTGCGTGTGTGTGAGTGTATATATATATATATATATATAAAAACATATTATATATATATATAAACATATTATATATATATATAAACATATATATATATAAACATATTATATATATATATATATATATATATATATATATATATATATATATATATATATATATATATATATATATATAAACATATTATATATATATATATATATATTTCGTTTCTGAATTTGTTTAGCAAGATTCTTTATCTGAAAACATGTGTTGAAACCGATATTGTTATACTTTGGGAGGGTCATGTTGCCAATAAGAAACACACGCACCAGTTGATTTCACTTCAATTTATTACAAATTAAATTTATAAATTTCCGGTTGGTTGGTTGGTTCCACAACCAGATGATTGTTCATATATTGTCAAAGTTCTTTCGTCACACATTCTGTGACCTCTTCTGTGACTGGGGATTCTTTTCTTTGTTTTTGTGCCTCTCCTTTGTTCTGTCCTACGCCATCTTGTTTTTGTGTGTGTTGTGTGCTTACTTTGCGCATGTGTCACATCCGGATGCCTGTGTGTGTTTATATTTGTTTATTTATTTGTTTATTTACATGTTACTGGTTGGTTGTTTGTTCTATGTGTGTGTTTTCATTTTGTCCTTAATTGTAAGTTGTAATGTTGCTGTTCCATTCATGTTTTCTATTTAATTTTGGTTGGAGTTCATTTATGTGTATTGCCTCTGTGATTTTTGCGTCTTTTCTGTGTGTAGATTCTATTTTTATTTCTATGTTCTCTAATTTACCCTTATGTTCTATTTTAGCATGTTGGTGGAGTACAGATGATTCTTTACTATCTTGAAGCTCTCGCCAATGTACATTTATCCGTTCCCCTTTACTATGAGCTGTCTCACCTATGTACACTATATTCTTATATCTACATTGTCCTTCAGTACATCTTATGCTATATACTACATTTCTAGTTTTACAGTTAATATGGGGGCTTAATTTACAGATTATACATTTGTTATCTATACAGGGAGGTCTTTTAAAAGGGTATGTATTGCTAATAAGTGTTTTTATGGAGGTACCTGGTCTTTCTACTATCTTAATATTGAGTTTATGTTTATCTAGGGCCCTTCTAAATGTGTAAGCTAATTCAACTCTAGGGGTTGTATCGATGAACATTACACTCTGGTATTTATTGCTATCATACCATGAATTTATTCTATTAACCTTATTCCTAGTTATTTCTATTCTATTCCAAAATGTGCTTCTATACGAGGGGCAGGTCCCATTTGTATCATTATTTACCATGTTTTCCTATTTGGTTCTGGCTCCTCTATATACTCTGATTTTATCTCACTGATTGTAACCAGAGAACTGCATTTGGTGGATGAAGTGTTATATGTTTCTCTCTAGTTCTTTGGGGTTGCACATGCGGGACACGTTTCTCATCACCCGTACCAAATCCGCAATCATTATGTTGATTTTGGTATGGTCCGAAACAGCTGACTTTCGGTGGATCATATATTTGGAAGTCATGGGTTTGGCATAAGGGGAATGGAGGATTTGTTTTTTGTTATTAATGGTATCTAACCAGAGCGCTGTGTCTAGTACAGGTAATCGAAGGTTGGGGTGTTTGCTTGGGTAGTCTATAGTAACTCTTATACTCTGGTGGATGGAGTTAGCTATTTGCTGGATGCTTTCCATGGTGTTTTTCTCTAATTCCTGACTGTTCTCTAGTGGGGATGTTTTTACTACGATGCTTATATCATCAACGTAGCGGGAGTACATTATCAGGGTTAAGGGGTTGCTCTCTTCTAATTGTTCTTTAAGTTTAAGTTTAAGTCTACTGTCCCACCATACCATGAATAGGTTAGCTATGTCTCCTGCAATGCTAACACCAATGGTTGCTCCCTCCTCTTGGGCATATGTTTTTCTATTAAATTTGGACATATGTTCCTTAAGGGTTAATTTTATACTGGCTCCCACCGCATGTGCAATCATTTTCTTTAGTTCATCGTGGTTTTGGGGGGGGGGGTCCGTATCGCTCTGGTCTACCCGTTCCATCTAATGTATGGGTTTTCTTGGCCATTGAAGTAATGGTAGGTGGTCTGCCTCTTGCTGGTCTTGTAGGGCACAGGCTGCTAAGGCCATATGTATCTAGATAATCATTACTATAGGTAAGTTTAAGTAGGGGTCCCAGCTCACTGGTATCAATCCTACGGAATTCAAAATTGCTCTCACTGATCAGTTCTACGCCCCATCATTGAAATGTCCCCAGATATATGTGACAGCACGGAGGATCTCCTCGGCAGAATCGGCGAGAGTAACCGATATAGGGACCTAACAAACTGCATAATAAGTAGTATGAATGTTGTGTCTCTGTATCCATCTATTGACGTAGATTTTGCTGTGGAGAAATGCGTAGAAATGATCAGTGAGAGCAATGTTGAATTCCATGGGATTGATAGTAGTATGTATATATATATACATACATGCGCACATATATATATATATGTACGTATGGATTCACCGAACATTTATTATAATGCTCGGTGTGTTTGTAAACAAACATCCCGAATTAAGCCGTACAGTGTCTAGCAACCATCGTTGCTCATTTGTTCAAACCTGACAAAGGAAGGCTGTACTAGTTTCAAGCTTATTAGCTATCGTCAGCAACGTATACCTTCCAGCCAGATGATTGAACGTCTGAAAGTATATACTTTCCTTATGCATATTACAAACACACCGAGCATTATAATAAATGTTCGGTGAATCGATACGTACATATATATATATGTGCATGTATGTATATATATATACATACTACTGTACGTCTGTATACATATATGTATGTACGTATACATACTTATATTTAAGTAACAGCCGTACTAAGAGTGAGAAATGAAATTTTGTTTCATTTTTTCCGTTTATCGTTTCCGGTACCGCGGCTGATTAACTCACTCGATATGCAAATTAGGCTGCTCAGCCGTTAATATGAATAAGGAAAGTATATACTTTCAGACGCTCAATTCTCTGGCAGGAAGGTCTACGTTGCTGACGATAGCTAATAAGCTTGAAACTAGTACAGCGTTCCTTTGACAGGGTTGAACAAATGAGCAACGATGGTTGCTAGACACTGTACGGCTTAATTCGGGATGTTTGTTTACAAACACACCGAGCATTATAATAAATGTTCGGTGAATCCATACGTACATATATATATATGTGCATGTATGTATATATATATACATACTACTGTACGTCTGTATCCATATATGTATGTACGTATACATACTTATATATATATATATATAATATTTCGTTTCTGAATTTGTTTAGCAAGATTCTTTATCTGAAAACGTGTGTTGAAACCGATATTGTTATGCTTTGGGAGGATCATGTTGCCAATAAAACACACACACACCAGTTGCTTTCACTTTAATTTATTATAAATTAAATTAAAAAATTTCCAGTCGGTTGGTTGGATTCACAACCAGACGATTGTTCATATATTGTCAAAGTTCTTTCGTCACACATTGTGTGACCTCTTCAGTGACTGGGGATTCTTTTCTTTGTTTTTGTGTCTCTCCTTTGTTCTAGAATAGAAAATAGAAAACATGAATGGAACAGCATCATGACAACTTACAATTAAGGACAAAATGAAAACACACACACACATAGAACAAACAACCAACCAGTAACATGTAAATAAACAAATAAATAAACAAATATAAACACACACAGACACTCGGATGTAACACATGCGCAAACTAAGCACATAACACTCACAAAAACAAGGTGGCGTAGGACAGAACAAAGGAGAAGCACAAATACAAAGAAAAGATTCCCCAGTCAGTGAAGAAGTCACAGAATGTGTGACGAAAGAACTTTGACAATATATGAACAATCGTCTGGTTGTGGAACCAACGAACCGGAAATTTATAAATTTTATTTATGATAAATTGAAGTGAAAGCAACTGGTGCGTGTGTTTCTTATTGGCAACATGACCCTCCCAAAGCATAACCATATATGTTTCTATATATATGTATATATGTATATATATATATATATATATATATATCTATATATATATATATATATATATATATATATATATATATATATATATATATATATATATATATATATATATATATATTAGAAAGTGAGGTTTTTTTTACAAAATGAAAAATAACCGAGGTGTCCTACACGAGTGAAAGTATAAAGAAAAAGAGATGAAATCGAAAATGCAACTGGAGTCTTATTTTTTTTTTAAATATATATATTTATTTGGTTCCTTTACCGGTTTCGCAGTTCTTCTGCTTTTCAAAAGGTGAGTTGAGATGGAGGGTCTGTGGTTTTTCTCCCATCAGATGTGAGAAAAACCACAGACCCTCCATCTCAACTCACCTTTTGAAAAGCAGAACTGCGAAACCGGTAAAGGAACCAAATAAATATATATTTTTTTTTAAAAATAAGACTCCAGTTGCATTTTTGATTTCATCTCTTTTTCTTTATATATATATATATATATATATATATACATAAATATATAAACATATTATATATATACATAGATATATAAACATATTATATATATATATATATATATATATATATATATATATATATATATATATATATATATATATATATATATTTATATATAAATATATATACACGTGTGTGTTTGTGCGTGTGTATACTTACATATACACACACATAGAAATATCTAGATTACACTTAAATAAGAAGAACGTGCCAGAAGACTTAATTTCTCTTGAAACTGTCCATTCTTGAGTTCAAAAGACCAGAAATTGTCCACGAGAGTCTGAGAGATTCAATAGAATGAGACACAAGCTAAAATATAAACTAAAAACTGACGAGTGAATACTTCAAAAATCTGAAATCTTTTTTTCCTCATTTTTTTGTTTGTTATTATTATTATTATTATTATTATTATTATTATTATTATTATTATTATTATTATTGCCATTATTGTTGTTATTATTATTATTGCTACTACTACTACTACTACTACTATTACCATAACCAACACCTACTACTACTACTACTACTACTACTACTACTACTATCACCATCACCACCACCAGCATCACTCCACCACAACCACCACTAATACTACTACTAGTAGTCATTTATTGTGAATGTTGTTCAATGTAGGTACTTTCTATATAGCACCTTATTGTTTGTAAACGTGATGTTTAGAGTAAACATTTGTTCAATTAGCTTATATTTATGTTTTGATGTTTTAGTATGTTTTAGTGTGTATATATATATATATATATATATATATATATATATATATATAAATACACACAAACACATATATGTGTGTATGTATACATACATATATATATATATATATATATATGCAGATGTATGCTTGCCCCACCCCCATATATATATATATATGTATATATTCATATATATATTCATATATGTATGTATGTATATATATATATATATATATATATATATATATATATATATATATATATATACAGCATATATGTGTGTGTGTGTGTGTGCTTTCTGTTACTTGGCAAAGAATTAACATGTCTAATGAATAAGAACAGAAGAAAGAGAATGAAAGGTTAATAGAATCTGACAGAAGAAATCAAGTGGGAAGAGAAGGGGAAAGGAAGAAAAACTAAATGAGACATAAACATATATGTGTGTATGTATATATATGTAAAACATATATATATATGTGTGTGTGCGTGTATTAGTAGTACTGGTGCTGTAATTTTGTAGTGGTGGAGCCGCAAGGAAACAAACCTGGCATACACTGTTAAGCGTTTGGCACTAGGAAGGACATCCAGCAGAAGAAAGCAAGCCAAAATGAAATGTATGAGCAAGACATGATCTGCTGACATGCCCGTCTCACTTCAGAACGTGACAGCCCTTATAACCTAAAGATGGAAAATAGGCATAATATGGTGATGAGAATATTATATATATATAATTAAATATTGATTATTCTCTAATACTTAAACATCTCAATGAATGGATAAAATATATAGATAAAATGTCAATTAGGGAAGCAATATCACATTTTAAATTTAAGTGAAAAAGGTCTCTTTATGGGAGTATAAGTCAAACAGATCAAAATAAATTTTAGTCTATCTCACTTATATATATCGATCTCCATGCCAAGGTTTCATTTGTGGAAGAAGTAACTATTGGAAAAGAACAATTTTTGAAGAATTCACAAATTCGTCAGGGGAGTATTCTTCAATTCAAAGAGATCATATTTATCATGAAATTTTACATATCGTTGCCAGTCCAGCAATTATGTAATTGAAACGTTACATGAACAAATGTCTCTTAATATTAGGAATACATGACAGGCCTACAATACTGTTAGCAATAGCAGCCAAAAGCCCGTCTGATACAGCTCAACAGATCAGATAAATATGGTCTCATTGAATTGAAGGATACTCCACTAATGAATTTGTGAATCCTTCAAATGTTAGTCTTTTTTAATAGTTGCTTCTTCCACAAATGAAACCAAGTAGGGAGATCGATATATAAGTGAGATAGACTAAAGTTTTCTTTTTTCATCTATCCATAAACAGAGTTTTTTAATTTAAATTAAATATATAATAATAATAATAATAATAATAATAATAATAATAATAATAATACTAATAATAATAATAATAATAATAATAATAATAATAATAATAATAATAATAATAATAAGGGAAGAAGACGCACGAGGTGGTAGAAGGTCATGAAATCGCTCCCGTAAGTTTTTGATTTTAACATATTTAAATCAATTGTGAAATAACAATTCTTAGTACAAATAATGCATAAACAACCGAATCAAGTCTCATAAAATTTTGGATCCATAATATATTGTTATATCGCTCAAATATTCAATTTTGTATTATATATTTTATATTCAAAAAAGAAAATGGTTATAAATGGAAGAAGAAACCCCCTCTGTCTACACTATATAGAACAGCCAAATAACAGCAATTTCACCAACACCAGAAACTTGATACACCACCTACCCCATCACCCCGCTGTGTACACTAAATATAACAGCCAGATGACGGCAATTTCACCACTACCACCACCACCAATCCCAGCATCATAATAATAATTACTATTATTATTGTCTCAAGTTTTAACAAAATGTTTAATTTCAATTTTACGGGAATATCTCAACACATATATTAAACATACGCGACACAAACGTATAGATACTACAGATCAAACAAAACTAGTCTATTCAACACAGATATTAAACATACGCGACACAAACGCATAGATACTACATATTAAAAAAAAACTAGTCCACTCAACAAAACTCAGTAACGACAACGCCACCGCCGCCACCACTCCATCCATCATTGCTACCACTACCCCATCACCGCCGCCACCACTCCTTCATTGCTACCACCACTATTCCCCTGTTAACTTAAGAAAGGGGAAGGTGGCGGTATCACTAGACAAGGGAGAGGCTAGCAAAAGATATAAATAGATTGACTTAGTGACCTGGCCACCGGCCAAACGTTAACAACTATGGCACTGCTGGCTCCCCCCTTCCTCACCAACAATATAAAAAGCCCCAGCACCACCACCGACATAGCCAACAACAATAACAGGCAACTTCAGCAAAATGTATATTATATTATTGTAATGCACTGGGTGATTGCTGGCCTTGTGCCTGGAGTGGAGACAATTATTATTATTAATAATTTCATTCTTAAGCCACGCAATGCTCACATTAAGGAACCACTCATGATAATAACAATTTTTAAAAAACAACAAAAAAGAAAACCCCGTGACCAAGAAATACCGGGATGGTGGACGGCGGGGAATAGCCGTGTCTCTAGGGGAGAACGACCCCTCTAGTCTTGGTTGACACTCGTTCTAGAAGTGGCAACACGAAATGATTACCCATTGGCGGATAAGGATAAAACGCGACAAAATAAAGTAAATGTCTAATGATGAAATCTCATACCGGATCGGCCGTCACCCGGGTAAAAAAGGGCCGCGTCCCTCAGAGAGGAACCAGACTGGGGTCGAAAAATCAGCTAATGGTTCAAACCTTCCCATCACTTCGGAGCTGGAGACCTCCCATAACCGGAATACTCCTACTGTTGGCCCTCCATGCTCACCACCAAGAAATCCAAAGAAAAAGAGAGAAAAATGGTCAAGGGAAGATAATAAAGAAGTCCTTGAGGCTTTCTACACTGCCATGTACTACCCATCAAATACATCGAATACAGAACAGACATATATCAACTGGAACAAGAAACATCCCGAAAACAGAGGCTATATTGACAGTAACAAACTAGCCAATATACGAAGAAATATTGTAAAAAAAAAGTTACTAACTGATATAGAAATTGATCAGATCAAGCTATTAGCACAAAGTCAGCGAAGGGAAAATGAAACATGTGTCAGTGAAAACGAGGTAAATTGTAACACTTCGAATCCCAGGGTTGGGGCGGAATCACTGGCAACAGAACAAATTAAAGTAAGGATCGAAAAAGTGGAGGGAGTGCATGCTCAAGATGAAACTCCAAATGAAAATAGTGAGATCGTAAATGATAAAGAAATGAATGAGAATGAACTTGCCAACTTGAAGGATGAAATTATGATCGAATGGATGAAAATGAAAGAATCTGACATGGGGCAACGAGACACCCTCCCTAAGATCCAGAACTCCAAACAGAACCAAAAGATAATACACAAGACTAACATAATTCTCAAAAACATTATCATCACAAACAAACTAAACATTACTGATTTAAATCATCTCTATTATGCATCGGCTAAAGTCACCACTCACTTATGTGGAGTGAAGATTAAAAAACAAAGGAATTCCCACAAGAAATCTACTTGGCAAGAGAACATCAATCGCCAAATAAACCTTCTCCGATCTGACATAGAAATTTTAACAAACTATAAAGTAGGAGAACATGTTAAACAAACTAAACTTAGAAAATTGAAAAGAAAGTACAGTATAAAATCAACAAGTGACATAGACATGCTGATGGAAATAATCAAGCAAAAAGTGTCGGCCAAAGCTGCTCGTACAAGGCGCTTTGAAAAACGATCTAGATTCTATAAGGACAATAATATGTTCAAAACAACCAAAGAAACTTCTACAGTAAAATTGGTAAGTCAACAATAACTGCTAAATCAATACCACCCAAGGAGAAAGTGCAAGAATTCTGGGAAAAGATCTGGGCCGAAGAAGAAGTTCATAACATACATGCCCCATGGATAGACAGACAAATGAAAGATACAGCTCACCTTGAGGAACAAATATGGGAAAATATAACAATTGTACAGTTGCGCTTGGCTCTAAGAAAAACCAGCAAATGGAAATCCCCAGGAAAAGACAAAATACAAAATTTTTGGATAAATGCTTTCACAGAGTCTCATGAGCTGTTAGCCCAACTTTACAATGAAATAGTTAAGGAGCCAGAAAAGATACCATCATGGCTAGTTAACGGCATTACATTCCTGCTTCCGAAGAATAATGAGACAAACAATCCCCAAAATTACAGACCGATAACCTGCTTGACCACAATGTATACAATTTTAACATCAGTCCAAACTGAATACACATATGACCACCTGATAACAAATGACCTATTTCCCATTGAGCAGAAAGGGTGTAAACAAGGCTCATATGGCTGTAAGGATCAGCTTTTGGTTAACAAAATGATACTGGAAGATTGTCATAATAGACACAAAAATCTATCAATTGCTTTGATATAAAATGCATTCGATAGTTTGCCACACAGTTGGATTGAAAAATGTTTAGCGATTTTCAAAATATCCCCCGTTGTCAGGAGGTTTTTGTCATTCAGTATGAAGACATGGAAAACGACACTCCTTTTGAATAGTGAAACAAAATCACTGGAAGCTGGAGAAGTTAATATTAATTGTGGAAACATTCGAAAATTCTTAACCATGCACAGCATGCATCACCCTAAGGCAGATATAGCTAGAATATATCTCCCATGGAAAGAAGGGGGACGTGGGTTAGTCTTGTTAGACATTGCGTTGAAAACTGCAACAATTGTATTATCTACATATCTAAGGGAATCACATGGTTGGATGATCAAACTCGTTTTGAAACACGAAAGCATCAAAAGATGCACAAAGATACAGTAATGGACTACAAATTTCAGAAGTCCCATTTACTGCTGAAATGGAAAACACAGAAAAAGCAAAGCAGGTAAAAGTAACTGCAAAGAAAGAACTGCTACAGAAACTGGCTAAGAAATGGCAAGAAAAGCCTCTGTATGGAAAATACCCAGAACGAGCTAACAATCCTGATGTTGACAAAACTTTAACCCATCAGTGGTTGGCATCCTCTGGACTGAAATCGGAGACTGAAAGACTGATTATATCAGCACAAGATCAGTGTCTGCCAACAAAAATTACCAAGCCAACATAATAAAAAATGGATGCAGCCCATTATGCCGTGTATGCAAAAAACAACCAGAGACCATTGACCATATAATTTAAATGTGCAGTCCTATAGCGCCAACCGACTACCTAAACAGGCATGACAGAGCTGCACAATACATACATTGGATAATGTGTAAGCATTTTAACCTGCCCCATCAAAAGAATTGGTGGAGCATCAACCACCTCCCATACTTGAAAAAGATCACATCTCAATCTTGTGAAACATTAGCATCCAAACAGACCGAAAACTAGATGCAAATAGACCTGATATAATATTGAAGGACTTTAAAAAGAGGGTATGCCTGCTAATTGATATGTCCGTTCCAATAGACAAGAATGTATATATAAAAACATTTGAAAAATTGAGCAAGTATAAGGACCTGGAGATAGAAATTGGAAAAATGTGGAAATTGAGAACTAAAACAATACCAGTGGTTGTAGGCGCTCTGGGAATGATACCTAAGGGGTCTAATAATTACTTATCGCAAATCCCAGGAAACCCGCGTATAGGAGAAATACAAAAGATAGTACTAATGGGAACTGCCCATATACTAAGGAAGATTCTGTCAATATAAGTACATCACAAGTCTAAACACTAAAGATGCATGTGTGAGTATGTATGTTCTTTCTTGAACATGGCGGACCTTGTTGTCTCTTGAGGTCACTGGTTGTGACTTGGTGATAACTCGTATGAACATAAAGCAAGATAAATGCAACTGTAATAATAATAATAATAATAATAATAATAATAATAATAATAATAATAATAATAATAATAATAATAATAATAATAATGTTTTCTTTATTAACCACAAGGGATTACATAAAGTAGACATTAAGGACAGTACAGGACAATACAGGACGGTACAAATGGGCATTTCTGCGTGTAAAAAAAAACGGAGGTTGAAATAAAATAACAAAGAAAAATTTCCCAATAGGGGGGAGACTTCCGAGGGACATTTGTGGAGAAAGCCCATTAAAAGACCACAGTGGCCCTGACCACCAGGGCAAGTGCCCTCTCCCAGTTTTCCACCTTTAATTTACAGACACATACTCAGAGAAGGCCCATTCATTCGGGCCATACTTGCTTCTCTCACCCATCTTTCAACAAAATGCTGGGAAGAGAGCACTTCCCTCTCTACCCTGATTTTCCTTTTCAAATGAAATTTGAAAAAGTTAATCAGGGCATCACCAAAGAGGTAAGTGCTCGTCTTCAGCCCTTTCAAACGTGTCCACCATACTATCTCTTTCGCCATGGCCACCAGACAGATAAAAACTGCCTGCCCTTCCCGGCTAAAGGAGGAGGGCGGGGCAATCCTCACGATGGACTCAGCTGATAGCTGGATCCGTCCTACACGTGACAGCAGGTGTTCGACATAAACCCACAAGTCAGCAATTCTCGGACACTGGACGAGTGCGTGCAGGACGGTTTCCTCGCCCTGTAATGCATCTCGGACATGCCCGGCTGACGGCACCTCCATGCCTGTAGAGTTTATCCCGAACTGGCAAAGCTCCCCGGTAGCACTACCTGGCCAGGGATTTCTGGAAGTTGTCCATAGGCCCCGTCCCGAAAGTCCTTCCGAAGAGATTGGCTAGTTGATTTTCGTCGACGCCTAGAGTTTCTCCAAGTACGTCGTCGCTCTTCCCCTCCACTAATCCCCTAAAGAACCTCAAGATGGAGTTTCCACCGATCACATTGCCCGATTGGTCGAGGGCTGCGAGCGCCTGAAGACATTCCAGTCTCCAAGCGCTCGCTCTCGGTCTTCGCTTAACCCAGGACTGCAACTCCGTCAAGGAGACGAGCTGGGGAAAAACGTGTCTAGCAAACGGCGACCACACCTGATCACCGTCGAGGAAGAGGTGGAGATGTCGTAGCCTGAGCGCGTGTCTGCGCATCATCAGCCACGGCATGCCCAGCCCTCCACGTAGCGGGTGTTGACAGAAGATAGATCGCCTGACCATCGGAGCGCGTCCCATCCACAAGAAGCGAAAGAACAAACGCTCCAGCGCAGTCAGGCGGGGCTTAAGACAAGGTACGACGGTAGGCGGTAGTAGATGACGGACGCGATGTACGCGTTAGCCACCTCCGCTCGACCTTTCAGGGCTAGCTCCCTCTCGGCCCATTTCTGGGTGAGAGAAGGCACCCTACTCGTCACCTCGTCCCAGTTTTTGTCCGTCTGGAGGTCTGGACCGAACCAGACCCTAGCAATTTAATCGGTCCGTCCGTCCAGCGCCCGACGACGCTGTTGGAGGGCATGGACCTGCCTCTCCAGGTGCCGAGCTGCAGGCCCACTGACTTTTCCTGGTTGATCATTGCTACTGTCACCGTTTCGTATTCTCTTAGTGTAGTGCCGATCGCCTCGATGTATTTGGCGTTCGACACCACTACGGTGACATCGTCCGCATATGCTGACACGGATCTTCCGCATCCTAGTTTGCGCGGGACCCCCCTCAACGTCTCCAGTTTGTGCAGTAATGGCTCGAGAGTCAATACGTACAATAGGGACGAGAGGGGACATCCTTGGCGGACAGAGCGCATGATGTTGAACGGTTCCCAAAGGTGACCGTTCATTCTCACTACAGAGCAGATGTCGCTGTGCATGGCAGCCATCCAGCCTCTGAAGACGGACCCAAAGCCAGCCGCCCTCAGGACTGCCGCTAGGTAATGATTTTCGACCCTATCGAAGGCTTTCGACTGATCTAAATTGATCAAAGACCCACCCGTGCCAGGTTCCCTAGCTACCCTCTCTACGATGTATCGCATGAGGTGGAGGTTGTCGTGGATGGATCTGTCGGGAATGGCGCATGTCTGTGCCTCTCCCACCAGACCACCAACGACAAGCGCCGACCTCTTTGCTAGTACCTTGGCCAAAATCTTGAACTTTGTGTTTAGCAGAGTTATGGGCCTAAAATGATCTATGTTATCTCCCTTGTTCGGATCCTTTCTCAGCAGCGCTACCGCTCCTCGGCTCACAGAGCTAGGAATTCTCCCATTCTGTTGCCAGTTGCAGTAGACGTCCGCCAAGAGGCCTCCGAACAAGTCTGGCATTTGTACGTAAAGTTCATAGGGCAGACCATCCAAACCAGGCGATTTACCCCTTGGGCAGCCAGTCATTGCCTCCCGTACTTCAGCGGTTGTTATCAGCTTTTCGCAACACTCCACCTCAGTGGCCGAAAGCCGCGGCAGTCCGTCGAGGTAGACACTAAAGTCCATCCCTCGATCCGGCCCGCCACTGCCCCCGAACAGTTGAGCGAAGTGTCGCTGAAAAGCTTCACACATTTGCCCGGGATCGAGTAGCATGCGCCCGTCGTGGTCCACCAAAGACCGGATCGTGGCTTTGTTGCCACGACGCGCCTCCGCCACTCGGGCCCATTGAACGGCTTTCGTCCCCTCGTGTCTGAGAGCCCGCACCCTAGCTCTGACAAAGCAGCCTTCGTGCTTTGCATTGAAGAATTGGTCAAGGGCCAATTTCGCCGCAAGTACGTCGGTCGCGCCTCGTCTAATATTCTAACTAGTTCTCCCTCTGCTCTATTTTTCTCTATTGCTAAAGCCTTACTAAACCTAATGGACTCTATTCTAATCGCTCTTTTCAGAGCAAACGACGACTTGTCTTTGACGATGACCCCCGTCAACGCCCACTTAACTAGTTCGCTAATCCGTTCTCTGTAGGCCTTACGCGCTGGTAAAGACGCGTTTAGCTTCCAGTAGCCGGGTCCTCGTCTATGACGCCTAAATAAGTCAAGCACACAGATCACGAATTTGTGGTCCGTGTAGCTGACTATCTTGAATTGTGGACAGCCTATGCTTTACCTATCTATTTCCCTACAAAATACTCTATCTAGATATGATCTGGATGACCCTATGCGATTTGTCCAAGTCCACATTGGCACATTCGGGAAATCCAATCGGTAGCTGTCAGACAGTTCAAAACGCCTGAGCAGGTTGTTGAGGCTCTTGCACCCTCCTCCCCTATCCGCTAATCCCATACAGTCCCAGTGTGCATCTAAGATCCCGTTCCAGTCGTACACTAACACTAAAGAGCGGGACGTTCTAAGAAGGGTCTCCAGACATTGAAAGATATCAGGCCGCTCTGCTCCTGTCGGGGCATAGACTGCCACTAGCCTGAAAGCTTTCCCGTCTCCGCTGGTCACGTCCAGAACCACCAACTTACCTTCTGGGTCCAGGAATGTGGCCTGTATGGCGAGATCGAAACATTTCCGAAAAAGCACAGCAACTCCACCCCCGGATCCAGGACGGCTGGGAGATGCGTACACATCGTAGCCGCCGAAGATCGGTGCGAAGGCCCGTGCTTCGGAGATTTTGGTCTCGCTGATGGCCACTACATCTATGTTTAGTGACCTGAGGTCGTTGAGCAGGTGGCCCTGCTTCCATGACGACCCCAAGCCACGCGCATTAATGCTGCCTGAGGTCATGTTGAAATGGAGTGAAAAGATGGGAAAGACCACTTACCTTACTTCTCGTAGAGGAAGGATAGTTTCTCCATCCTTTTCACTGCTTGTGGCATCCTCCGGAAGATGTCCTTATAAATCCTCCTGGAGAGTGCTTGTCGGAAGTCTCCGATGTCTTTGGGGAATTTTTCTTTTAGTGTCGTGTGCGTTTTCTGTGTGATGCGAGTGATTTGTATGTGTGGAGGTGGTGTGAACTTTTGGGTTGTTGTGTAGTCTTTTTCTGTGATGCTCGTGTTGTGTTGGATGTAGTGTAATAATTGGTTGTTGTTCAAATTTAATGCTGTGTAGTGTGTATCGTTTTGTTTGTTTTGTTTTGTTTGCTTTTGTTGTGGGTTTTTTTTTTCGTTTCGCTTTTTAGTGACTTTTGTGGTGTTGGTGATGGTGGTGTTGGGGTTAATGATGGTGATGGTGTTGCTGTGTGTGGTGATGGGGTTGGTGATGCTGGTGTGGATGGTGGCGTAGCTGTCCTAACCTTTTTGTTTGATAGTTTATTTGTTTCCCTCTGTATTTTGTTTTTGGAGGGGGAAGGAAGAGGAAATTTTTCTCTTTTGGTTTTTTCCTGTACCGTTTCCCACTCCTCGTCGTCACAATCTGTCTCCAGTTGCGATAGGTCGGGGAGTGGAAAATCCTCCACAGGCGTTGGTTTTGGTTGTGGCGTGGTGGATGGTATAGGCGCTGGTGCTAGTTCTGGCGCGTTGGGTGGTGGTGGTGTTGGTTTTGCTAGTGTTGCTGGGGTTGTTGCTTTTACAGTTGCTTCTGTTGTTGCTGCCATTTCTGCTGCTGGTGATGTTGATGGTTGAGTTACTGGTGTGGGTAAGAGAGGTGGCCTCAACCTTTTAGCCTGAGGGCAGAAAGCCTTTAGGTGGGTTCCTTCACTACAAACGACACACCTAAGCCTTCTGCTCTCGATGATTACGGTGAGGTGGCTGCCGTCAGTGAGGTCTATTACCTCTGGCTTCTCCTCAATGCTTTTTTGGTCCGCTTGGATCAGGAGCTCTATCCCAGATCTAGACCAGTTCTCCTGCATTTCTTTCGCTATTTCGATTATCTTGGTGTTGGCCTCGATGCCGGCGAAGACGGCAGCCATTAGCCAGGGAATTTCGATGGCCGGTGGAACGTGGGTCACCCTGATCTTCACGAGTCTCTGGCCACAATAGCTTGGGACGAGTGTGAAGTCGTCACTTCTTAATGGGTCCATGGAGTGTTCTCTGGCCTCCTGTGGTGTTCCACCGAACACGTCCACGGTTCCATATTTCTGCCCACGTCTGATGTTGGTTTTTTTGGCCCACACATGTCCCAAAGCTTTTTGGATTTGGGACTCGGATGCCCGTTCCACTCGGCGTGATTTTATGTTAATCGTCCGATAAGACAGAGTGCATAGGCGCCGATGCTCCATTTTATTTGGTGGGGGAGGGGGAGGCTGACCCTGTACCCATCTCTCTTTACCATTCTCTTGGTTTATCTAATTCCTCCTGAGTTACCTGGAGTGTTTCGCATTTTTTGGCTGCCTTCGCAAATGAGTCGATGTTATTCTCATTGTTGTTGTTGCTGTTGTTGTTATTGTTATTTTTGTTATTGTTATTTTTAGTTTCAGTTGTGGTGGTGGTAGCGTCAGTGGTGTTCGGTGTGGAAGAGTACATTCTGGGTGAATCCATTTCGATGTCACGAGATAATTTATATTTTTCTTTTGTTTCTGTTGTCGCTGTGGTGGTGGTAGGGGTGGCGGCTTCAACACCTACAGTCATTGGTAATGGCGGGAAATGAATGTCTGCATGAGACAAATTTAAAATATTGCTACTGCTTATATTTTTAGTTTTGGCAAACGTAGTAATATTTATAACGATGGTGTCGGTGTGAGGTGTTAGTTTGTGAGGAAGGTGTGACTGTGAGTCGTCCATGATTTATTCAAATAAATTTTTGTTTGATAATTATAAAAGTTTAAATTTTGGGATCAAGGCCCCAATCTTTTTTAGTGTCCTTTTCAGAAAACAATGTATGTGCACTTATATACAGTTAATAATAAAAAATTTCCATAAATGGCAATTTTAAACAACTGAAAACAACAAACCTTTGCGGAGCTCACGATAATACGATTTCCTACGTAGGTCGCCAATAATAATAATAATAATAATAATAATAATAATAACATTAATAAAGATGCTGATGTTACATAAATCGTTTATTCATTATAATTATTTCAATGGTTCTCCCATGCAATCCAGATGTAATTCATCCATTTGTTGTTGTTACGAGAATGGTATTCTCAGATGAAATTCGATTTTGTAATATGCCACCAACAGGAAAAAAACACACGTTCTGATTGCTCCTGTTTTTACCAAAACAATCTCTTCGGAACATATATATAGGTTAGTCGTTAGTGATATCTCAGTAAGCAAGAAACGGAATGTGACATACAGGAAGGTGTGGAAAGAGAGGTCTGGAATATAAAAGAACTTTCACTAAAATACAAATTTAGGAAAGCCCTTCAAGATGTGTATGACGAAAAAGAAGACGATTTAGAGTCGTATGACATAGATGATAACTGGAATTTCTTAAGTCACTACTTACTGCAGTTTACTGAAGAAACTTGTGGCTTGAGCAGAGCTCCAACCAGACAGAGAGTGACCTGGTGGCGGAACAGCATGGTAGATAGGGCCATTAGAGACAAAAGACTAGCATGGAATACTTGGAAAAATGGTAGGAGTAGAGAAGGATATACAACCGCTAAGAGAGAAGCTAGACGTCAGGTGTACTTAGCACACGGAGGCTGAGAGTAGGAGGTTTGCCAATGTTCTGCGACGGGAAGATCGTATATGTGCGGTATTCCGCATTGCAAGGAAGTGTATCAGTGCAAATCAGGATGTTATTGGAGATAAATATCTGGAATGATGCCTGTGTACTTAGTGTCACGAATGATCAGAAAAAGGAGGCCTGGAAATGTCATTATGGGAGACTGATGAATGTGGAGAACGAATGGGTGATCGTTGCTGAGATGCTGAAGGCATCAGGGGACGTAGGCACTAAACTGGTTGCACGCATCATCAACGGGCTATATATGCAGGTGTCTTATCCCAAAGACTGGTGCAGCAGTATTCTCATAAATTGCTACAAAGGTAAATGGGATGTTCTGGAGTGGAGCAATTATAGGGGCATAAAACTGATGGAGCAGGTTATGAAAGTGGCAGAAAGGATATTAGCGCAACTCATTAGAGAAAGGATCAAACTAGATGAGATGCAGTGCCTGGGAAAAGTACAACAGAAGCCCTTTTCTTAGTGAGACAATTACAAGAGAGGTTCTTAGAGAAGAATAAGCCACTATATTTAGCTTTGGTGGTCCCTAAGGAAACTAGGTGTTGAGGAATGGCTTGTGAGCACAGTGCAAGCTTTGTACAGAGGTGATGTCAGTAAAGTGAGAGTAGGAATGGAGTTTAGTGAGGAATTCCAGATTCAAGTAGGAGTACTTCAGGGTTCGGTCCTCAGCCCACTCTTGTTCATTATAGTGCTCCAAGTCATAACAGAGGAGTTTAAGACTGGCTGTCCATGGGAACTTCTCTATGCTGATGATCTGATTCTTATAGCAGAATCAGGAGAGGAGCTAGATAATAAATTCTGGCTATGGAAACAGCAGTTGGAATCAAGAGGAATGAGAGTGAACCTAGCTAAGACAAAAGTGTTGATGAGTAGAATGGAGGACAAAACTCTGATTCCGCCATGGAAATGGCCATGTTCGATATGCAGAAAAGAACTGGCATAAATTCTATAAAATGTACACAATGCAGATCCTGGGTACACAAGAGATGTAGTGGGATAGCAAGCAAACTAACAGGTAGGGAGAAATACGTATGCAGTAGATGTACAATGAAATTTGACAGTAGAAGTCGCATTGATAGACACATATTTCAAATGCAGGTGGGTGCTATAGAAGTGGTTGATAGCTTCCGGTACCTCGGTGATCACATTAGCTTGGGAGGGGGGTGTTCCGAGGCCATAGTATCTAGAATAAGGATGGGTTGGAAGAAGTTTAGGGAGCTGCTTCCTCTACTGCCGAAGAAGTGTTTCTCCCTGCGTATGAAAGGCCGGTTAAATGATGCCTGTGTGAGATGCGCGATGTGACATGGTAGTGAGACATGGGCAGCAACCGCAGAGGATATGCGACGGGTGGAGAGAAATGAGGCAAGCATGCTCCGTTGGATATGCAATGTCAATGTGCGTGGATGTGGAAGATAGACCTTAATTGATGAAGATGATATATATATATATATATGAGAGAGAGGGAGAAAGAGAGAGATATATAAAGAGTGACGGTGAGATATATATATATATCAAAAGAAAAGTTGCTCCAAAAATGAAAGAGACAAGAAATTGTTATTTCTTTTTCATGTTGATATGTCTGTCATATCAAATGGTGTTAACTACGAACCACAATAGAAATAATATTACTATTGCCCTTAACCAACCTCTGTTAACTCTAAACTAAATGTTCTCTCTCTCTCTCTCTCTCTCTCTCTCTCTCTCTCTCTCTCTCTCTCTCTCTCTCTCTCTCTCCCTCCCTCCCTCCCTCCCTCTCTCTCTCTCTCTCTCTCTCTCTCTCTCTCTCTCTCTCTCTCTCTCTCTCTCTGTTAGACACGCAGTGACTAACAACAGAATGTTTTAAGTCAGCATGTCTGACATATATGCGTAGCTTGTGAATAAAAAAATTGAAGGGGTTGATCCTCCCAAAGATCTTTTGTAATGTATCGTCGTATTGGCTAATTTCATCGTCTTATTGGCTAATCAACCAATGAGTGTAATTGTTGCTCAAAAGCATCCGCCACTTCGTTTGCACGTTTATTTATCGTTTCGCTTTCGAATCTTCCTCCTGTACTTCGTCGTTTATCATCAAAATATTTTTCTCGTTTTGGTAAGTTAAATTGTTAATTTATATATGATTTTTTAAATTTATATTAACTTTTTTTTTCAGTTCGTTATAACATGCTTATAATATTGGTTGTATCATATTTACTTGTATATTTGTACATATTATTGTTCATTTTATGTGAGATTATTTTATTATTATTATGTTAGACTATTTGTATGTAATATTTAATTTTTATTAATTCAACTATAACAATTATTATGTAAAATATATTTATTTAATATTGATTGTTTTTTGTAGTTGTTTATATTAAAAGTCTGAACATATTTTTTATACATCTTACAATAATATTTATAAGATCCTTTATAAAATAACAATTATATAATCTAATTACATTACAACGATAATTTATTATTAATATATACCATGTTTAACTAGAGTTATTACAAGCGTTGCCTTAAAAAAATATTAAAGTAGACCTGAAAAATGTGCAAGCTCAAAAGAGCCACAGAATGTTATAATAAACCTTCAAAAATGTGGGACTAGAGTTGTTGCTCAAAAATATTGTAATCATTATCTATCGTACACTCTGTGGCATCCTTTTATAAAAAAAGAGACTCATAACAAACTCAATTATTTAAGTGAATTTATAATATAGAATTCGGTTTAAGTGCATTTCGTATTGATCATTACTAAACATCTAATATGAGATATTGAACATTAGCTTAAATAATTATCGTGTCGTTTTGAGTTCGTTATGAGTTGTTTCTTTTTTATAAAAGGATGCCACAGAGTGTACGATAGATAATGATAGCAATAGTTTTGAGCAACAACTCTAGTCCCACACTTTTGAAGGTTTATTATAACATTCTGTGGCTCTTTTGAGCTTGCGCATTTTTCAGGTCTAGTATATATATGTACACATAAGGTGTGGTACTTTGCTTGAAGCATTGTGGAATATAAGATACATATACAAATACAAAATACGTTTTATTATTTGGAAGCCCAACGATGCATGTTAGGTAAACATGACAAGGTAATAATAAGAAAAACGAACACAGTGAATTAAATTAAAAGAGTGGACAATTGGAATTTATCTTAGAAATGTTTATTAATCCCAAATATTTCTGGATTTACCATCCATTATCAAGGGGAGTCCATAGCGGGGACCACAGAGAGAAACCTGAGAAATGGTGTGAGCAGCTGTTGGAACACTTTAATATTTGGGATTATTAAAAATTGCTAAGGTAACTTTCTATCGCCCTTAATCTTTAACTATACTACACAGTGTTGTTTTTTTTCTTCTTATCCTACTTTCTTATGCATTTTTACCAAAATTTCATTGTTGGGCTTCCAAATAATCAAACATATTTTGTATTCATATTTGTATCTCACACACACACACACACACACACACACCCACCCCCACACACACATACACACACGCGCGCGCACATATATATATATATATATATATATATATATATATATATATATATATATATATATATATATATATATATATATATAAGTGGTAACACAACAGTTAGTTCACCATACCGAGAACAATTGTTTCACCTTAGCGGATCTTCAGTTCGTACTGGTCATAGTTATACGCTGAGTGTTCTACTACTAGGGATATTACCTTCCAGTGTTCTACCTCTCTCTCTATATACACACACACACACACATATATATATATATATATATATATATATATATATATATATATATATATATAATGGTCAAAGGCTGTAGAAAATTAAGGAGGCAAAGATGTTGATTTTCAGTATTTCGTATATTAATAACTATTAAAATATAAATTTAGCAAAGCCCTTCAAGATGTGTATGACGAAAAAGAAGACGTTTTAGAGTTGTATGACATAGATAATAACTGGAATGACTTGCGTGACAACTTACTACAGGCTACTGAAGAAACTTGTGGTTGGGGCAGGGCTCCAACCAGACAGAGAGTGACCTGGTGGTGGAACAGCACGGTAGATAGGGCCATTAGAGACAAAAGACTGGCATGGAAGGCTTGAAAAAAATAGTGGGAGTAGAGAAGGATACACAGCCGCTAAGAGAGAAGCTAGACGGCAGCGGTACTTAGCACACGGGGAGGCTGAGAGTAGGTGGTTTGCCAATGTTCTGCGACGGGAAGATCAGAGGCGTGCGGTGTTCCGCATTGCAAGGAAGTGTGTCATTGCAAATCAGGATGTTATTGGAGATAAATATGTCTGGAATGATGCCTGTGTACATAGTGGTCACGAATGATCGGAAAAAGGAGGCCTGGAAATGTCACTATGAGAGACTGATGAATGTGGAGAATGAAGGGGAGAGAGAGAAATTACCCCCAGTAGACCCGACAGAGAGACCAGCTATTGAGATTGATGAATATAGTGTACAAGATGCAATTAAGGAAATGAAGAATGATAAGTCTGCTGGACCGTCGGGGTTAGTTGCTAAGATGCTGAAGGCATCAGGAGAAGTAGGCACTAAACTGGTTGCACGCATCATCAATCAAGCTATATATGGTGGTGTCATACCCAAAGACTGATGCAGCAGTATTCTCATAAATTGGAGAGGAGCAATTATAGTGGCATAAAGCTGATGGATCAGGTTATGAAACTGGCAGAGAGAATATTAGCGCAACTGATTAGAGAAGGGTCAAACTAGATGAGATGCAGTTTGGTTTTGTGCCTGGGAAAAATAGAACAGATGCCCTCTTCTTAGTGAGGCAACTACAAGAGAGGTTCTTAGAGAAGAATTAGCCATTATACTTAGCTTTTGTTACTAGAGAAGGCCTTTGATAGGGTACCCCGATCAGATCTGGTGGTCCCTAAGAAAACTAGGTGCAGAGGAATGGCTTGTAAAGACAGTGCAACTATGTACAGGGGTGCTGTCAGTAAAGTCAGAGTAGGAATGGAGTTTAGTGAGGAATTCCAGATACAAGTAGGTGTACATCAGGGTTCGGTTCTCAGTCCACTCTTGTTCATTATAGTCCTCCAAGCCATTTAAGACTGGATGCCCATGGGAACTTCTCTAAGCTGATGATCTGGTTCTTATAGCAGAATCAGTAGAGGAGCTAGAGAATAAATTCTGGGTATGGAAACAGCAGTTGGAAGCAAGAGGACTGAGAGTGAACCTATCTAAGACAAAAGTGTTAAGTAAAAAAGAGGACTATACTCCGATTCCATCAGCGAAATGGCCATGTTCGATATGTAGGAAAGAACTGGCATAAATTCCATAAAATGTACGCAATGCAGATCTTGGGTATACAAGAAATGTAGTGGGATAGCAGGCAAACTAACAAGTAGGGAAAACTACGTATGCAGTAGATATACAGGGAAAGTTGGCAGTAGTAATCGCAGTGATAGACACATGTTTCCAATGCAGGTGGTTTCTATAGTAGTGGTTGATAGCTTCCGGTACCTAGGTAATCAGATTATCATGGGAGGAGGATGTTTTAAGGCCATAGTATCTAGAATAAGGACGGGTTGGAAGAAGTTTACGGAGCTGCTTCCTCAGTTGACAAAGAAGGGTTTCTCCCTGCATACAAAAGGACGGTTGATGTTTGTGTGAGATGCGCAATGCTGCATGGTAGTGAGACATGGGCAGCAACTGCAGAGGATATGCGACGGCGGGAGAGAAATGAAGGCAGCATGCTCTGTTGGATGTGCAATGTCAATGTGCGTGAACGATCAAGCATAGACGAGTTGAGAAAGAAACTGGGTTCAAGAGGGATAAGTTGTGGTGTGCGGGAGAGAAGACTGAGATGGTATGGACATATGATGTGCATGGAGGATGACCGCTGGGTAAAAAAGTGCCAAGAAATCCCAGTAGAAGGAAGACGCAGTAGAGGTAGACCACGAAAAACATGGGCGGAGGTAGGGAAAGCAGATCTCAGATTACTGAAACTCACGGAAGAGATGACGAAGGCCTGTGACAAGTGGAGAGATGCTGTGTTGAATAGGACCCGTCCAACCCTTGCAAGCAGGGGAAAGCGGAGGTAAAATGATGATGATTAATAATTCTGTATTTCGATGCAACACAATATATTTGAGCTATGAAATCTGAGTTGTTATAAAATAGATTACTTCATACAGCTAGGGAATATTGTAATGGCATCTCATCAGAGAAAACATAATTATTATTTGTGTAAGTGAGAAATGTGATATTCATATGTAAACACTCAAACAGTATCAGTGGAAGCTAACCAATCAGTGCTTAAGGTTTGGTGAGCTGATTTAGGATTTGTTAGTCAACCAATCATTGAAGCACATTCATACATTATTCTTAGGGATTGACTATGATTGTCCATTCATGTGACCAGTTGTGGATGATTTATAGATGTGACATGCTTATATTGTTGTTGAGAAAGATAAGGAGTAAGTAAAGCTATCAGTGACTGGTAATTTAGGTCCCTTTGATGTATGTCCAAATGATTCTTGGTGGGATTCTAAAAAGTTCAGTCAGCCTTTATTAATGATATGTTAATGATATTTTGTTCAAAATAAGTTAATTTCTTGTGAAGAGAGATGTGAGTTATAGAGTCACCTTTCTAAAGGTAATTATAACAAAGGGATATCTTTGATATATGATGATTTAATGAAGAATTATATGTATTAGTTATATATATTATATATGGGTATATCATATATTTGAGAGGCATTTCCGTTAAAAAATTACTTTTTTTTATGCTACTATTATCTCATATATATTATTACTACTGCATCAACGTGGAAAAATTATGAGTATTCTGGATAGAGGGCTATTCATATTTATTTTAAGCATTCTGGAACATATGTGTTTTTAGGTAATAGGGTTTATTTAGAGAGTATGGTTTTGGAGATCAGTGGGCTGGATAGCTGGATATATAGGGTAGCTAGGAAGAGAGATAGATTGGTATTTAGAAATTGATTCATTATGTGATATATACATTGTGTTTGGGAATGTTTTTAGTGTCATGAGTAGGCAGTTAAAAATCTAGTCATGTCTAGAGTTTAAAAAGTTGGTCCTGGTCATAATTTCCAGTGAGCAAAGTTCATATTAATTTTACTCTGCTTCAGCTGCAACATATTCATTTGTGAGTTTGGTTGTTTTTTTTTAATATTAAGGTTTTCAGTTTGTGGAAAGGTTTGAAGAGTTTAGAGTGAAGGTTGAGCCTCACATCTAGGACGTTAGCAACTTTATCGTTTTGTGTGAATTATATTTTCAAGCCCATGTTTTAAAAGAAAAATCTTATCGCCTTTCTTCTTTGAAACAGTTGTCGTCAGTTGAAGTTTTGGACTATTAGTAAGGTGTCATATATATATATATTTTGAAGATGCAGGATTTAATGATTACGACATTTAACTCACACTTTATTTCACATTACTTCGTCTACACAGCTGGAAAAAAAAAGGTTGTACCTGTGGATCAAAGGGTGAGCCTTATCACACACTCTGTTACATTGAATCGCCTGAAAAATTATGTTAAGGGTACAGATGTCAGAGGAATGTTTATATGTTAATTTCACAAACAGTCTGCACTATATGTGTAACAACAAGAACTCTCAACAGTGGGGCTGAAAGAGATCCAACAACAATATCTTGTTAACATGTAAAAATCTATGTATTTACATTTTTAATCAAACCTCTTATTATTTCTATACGTACAGGTGTATATTTATAGTAGATCTCAGTTCTATAGTGCACATCATACATCCATTTATTCATGCTTGTATGGGTTAGATGTGTCTTCTCCAGCTGTCCCCACCTATTGCATTCCTTCATCATCTCCTGTATGGGGATTGGTGTTTTGAGATCAGCTCTAACTATCTCTGCCCAGGTTTTCCTTAGTCTTTTGCTATTGCATATTCCTTACACTGGCATCTCCTTGCACTTCTTCACCCAACGATTATCATCCATATGCAACACATGCCATTACCAGTGCTATCTTCTCCCTTGCACATTACATCCTATTCCTCAATTGAATATATAATATTTTCATTATTTTTTAATATATTTTTACTTCGCAGTGTTGGCCATAAAACTATTTATAACTAACACAAATCCAACCTTTTAGGATTTTTTTGTATTTAATTTCTAAAAAGGTTTTGACTAAAATATATTGAAAATAAAGTTAGGAAAAACAGAAAGAAATCTATTCGTTGATCTCGCTTTTATATATATTTGGTAATGTTGGTATGAATGTTACTATTGTGTTGTTGTAAACATTGATATTTGGCAAAAAATAACAAACACAAATACAAACAATAATAATAATAAATAAACAAATATTAGATACGTCTCGAGTGTATTTCAGATTTAGTTTCACAAAAGATGAGTTCTGTCAGTCATTAGTCTCTTATTTCATGCTTATTACACAAAAGCTAGCCCCAAGGGACCTTTGGTAATTTTCAGCTGCATAGGTGTGTATTACAAATACAACTAAATGAACATACATACACATAAACACTCACTCACAAGTAGCACTAAATGAAGCAGCATATACACATTCCCAAATGTAGCATCATGATTTGAATGTCTAACATAGAAGAGAAATTGTATTAAATGTTCTTTCAGCTCCTGTTATAATATATTTCTCAATGACTGGTTGATATGGCATTCATATAATTAAATGTACTTTTATATGCATTCACAAGGATACAATACACACACAGACACACATACACACACAGACACACACAGACACATACACACACACATACACACATACACACACATACACACACACATACACACAACATATATATATATATATATATAACAAAGAGGGTGTTGTAAGGTACCAGGTGGAACATAACGTAACAGAGTACTCAATACTTATGGTAGTAGAGTGGGTAATAGGAAAAGAGTCAAGACCCCGACAGCTGAGCTGTGGCCGTTTTGATAGCTAGATCAGACTCTTTTCCAATATTATGTTAGAATGCCCCCCCCCCCCATCAGTCACTAATGACCATGGTTTTTACACATAGAAAATTTCCCGCCTGGGGAAGGTTTGTTAGTGGAAGACCAGCAGTTGCCCATGCATACCACTCTCCTCTCTCCACGCCACTGATGTTATCCAAGGGAAAGACAATGGCTCATATAGCTCAGCACTAGTAACATCACAAGTAATTTCTACAGCTGAGTGAACTGGAACAATATGAATCAAGGACACAACGCATTACCCAATCTGAGAATCTAACTCATAAACTCTCAATTGCAAGGCCAAAGCTCTAACCACTAAGCCATCCACTTTCATTATATATATGCATATATCCACACAGAACCTGTTCCAAAATCGTAGATCCCAACCCACACAAAGGAATAAAATCTACAACCCGGAATATCAACAAACGGAACCACAATACGTCCGAAACTTCTATACAAGACCGCACAACAAAAGGGAAAATGCCATTAGATATAATAATACCCATGAAAAAAAATTCCAGAAAAATCATTTTTTTAGACCAAGGCTACAGGACCCACGACACCCGGTGGCACAAACCGATTTTGAAAATCCGAAAATAATCAACCTTTCAAATACAAACCTCTCAGCCCAACAAGTTAAAATTCTCTCCAAAGGACTGAAATTCACACCAACACCACAATACTCTAACCTCAATGAGATAAATGACGATATCTCACACTTCTGTAGAAAATTACGTCTCACAGAGGAATTTTTTGACAAGGAGAAAAACGACCAATCAATTGTACGGAATAAAAGCAGCTACAACCCAACAAAAGGTAGAAACAGAGTTCTGGACAAATTTTGTGACCACATAGCTACTTTCCCATACCATGAACTACCGCAACCTAAACCCAAACCCAACATGAGTCGAAGGGAATGGGAGATTATCCATGAACTAAAAAACAATACTGACATTATAATTAAGGAAGCGGACAAGGGGAGTACTGTCGTCATTATGGATGCTGAAAAATATAAAAATTGTATGTTCGCCCTCTTATAAAATACTAATTACTATGAAAGAGTAAAAAACTACCAGCAATCAAAAACGATGACCAGAATAAACACACTGATTTGTCGATACCAGGAAGACAACTAAAATGGAACGCGATTATTTAACACATTTTGAATACAAAACCAGCAACCTTTACGGATTCCGAAGATTCACAAGTGTAAAATAATTAACGATGCCTCTAAACAATCTACCTCAACCTGCGTGAACACACAATACCCCACAGACCTTAAATTAAGACCAATTGTAGCGGGCCCACAATGTGAAACACACAGACTGAGCAACTTTATAGACATACTACTAAAACCAATTCTCAAACACATACCAAGCCTTGTAAGAGACGATATGGACCACTTAAACCACCTCTCCAAACATGTCAACAACGACACTATTATTGTGTCTTTCGATGTAGTGAATCTCTACACAACGATCCCACACCAATACGGACTAGAAGCAATAGGATTCTGGCTAGAGAAATATCCCAATGAGATACCTGCCAGAATAGAAAAAGGCTTCATCACCGAGGGATTAAAATTTATCCTACAGAACAACTTTTTTTATTTCGATGGCAGTACTTACAAGCAAATATCGGGGACTGCGATGGGTACAAAAGCCGCTCCAACTCATGCCAACTTAGTCATGGCATAATTAGAAGTCGAGATATATGAACAGACCAAATCAAAATACGGATTGAACTTCCACAAATATTTATCCGAGAATTGGAAACGCTACTTGGATGATTGTCTCATTCTTTGGTCCCACACACTCGACCAACTGAATGATTTCAAAAATTTAATTAACGGCATCAATAACCACATCCAATTCACAATGGAATACAGCCAAGATCAACTCCCATTTCTGGACATCTTAATCTTAAAAAAAGACACAAATATTGAAACTGACGTACACTACAAACCAACAGATTCCAAACAATACCTGCTATTCACCTCCAACCATCCAAAGCACACGAAGACGAACATTCCTTTTAACCTAGCAAGAAGAATTTGCACAGTTGTCTCCAATTATGAAACGCGAAATAAAAGACTTCAAGAATTAAAAGAAATTCTACTCGAAAGACAGTACCCACCATTACTAATAAATAATGGAATAGAAAGGGCTAAAGCAATAGGCATTGATGAATTACGAAAACAGAAACAAATTCAAGGTAGGTGCAATATTCTACCATATATCTCAACACACAACCCAAGAAAGGCGGAAGCTTACAACACTATTCACAAGAACATCCCACTATTGAAACAAGACCCAAGAATGAAAAAAGCCCTTGAAACACGAAATAATCAAAAGCAAAAGACAACCGAAATCACTAAAAACATTACACACCAATGCCAAATTACCTACCACAAACCCACAATCAACTGGCAAAAATGTGCTCGCTGTAATTGTGGAACCTGCTCTCACCTCATTGAAGGCAACACGTATACATTTAAATCAGGACAAAATTTTGCTGTAAAAAATCACTTCACTTGCTCATCAAAAAATCTAATTTATGCCTTAAATGTAAAGGATGCTTTGAAGATTATATAGGACAAACTAAACTCACACTCAGAAATAGAATTACAGTTCATCGCCAACAATTACGAGATCCAACCACGAGACAGATACCACTAAGTGCATATGTCTAGACATATGCGCAAGTAATAAGACACCCAAATTCCAAGTCTTCCCATTTTACCTTTGCGCTGACAATACAACAGAACAAATACGAATAAATAAGGAAAATATGTTTATTCAAAAATATAGACCAGCATTAAATATAGTTTAATATACATTATGTCAACACCATAACATGCTAACCATCCAAACAGACACATACACGCACACATAACACCTACTTTAGAAAATAAAAACCAGAACTAAATAAACCTTAACATACGTTAATACTCTAACACCTTAACATGCTAACCATACTCCCACACGCACATAACACCCATACACACACACATAACCCCCCCCCCCACACACACACAACTCCTTTCCCCATTCCTACTAATAGAATCACTTTCCTACACACATACACACACACAAAATATATATATTCTCTTCATCTTAACATACTCCCCCACACACACACATAACAGCCATACACACACACAGAACTCCCACCCCCATTTCTACTAATAGAATCATCTTCCTACACACACACAAGCACACAAATAAACATACATATCTCTACTTTCTTTATTTCAATAGAAAGTCTGAATTCTGACACCCCAGCGAACCAGAACAATTCTCCCCATCCCATTTCTCTTGACCATTATCTTTTGTTTGTCATACAATTCTCTAAAAAGCTACAAAATAAATTCCCAAATACGGGCGCGAAATTTAATGAACTTGTTCACGTGACAGTCATAATTTCATTTATAACCAATCAAATTATATTTCTAAAAAAAAGAGCCTTCGTGGGTCACTTTTTTTAAAGTAAAAAGAAATTCAAACAAACTGGCGCAAAGCTGATGTGCGTATTCACGTGACTGCATCAACCAACCAAACTTCACTCATATATGAAAAAACAACCTGAGCCCCGCCCCCCCCCCCCCTTGTTTGAAGAATTTTGTAACGGGAACTGGCGAGAAATTTATTATACTTATTCACCAACTAATCAAATTACTTCTCTAAACACCTGGCGTTTCCAGCCACTTTTTTCCATATAAAACAAGTAACGTTCAAAACCAAACAGATGTGAGAAAAACCACAGACCCTCCATCTCAACTCTACTTTTGAAAAACAGGAGAACTGCGAAACCGGTAAAGGAACCAAACAAATATATATATATATTTTTTAAATAAGACTCCAGTTACATTTTCGATTTCATCTTTTTTCCTTATATATATATATATATATATATATATATGTATATATATATATATATATATATATATATATATATATATATATATATATATATATATATATATATATATATATATGTGTGTGTGTGTGTGTGTGTGTGTGTGTGTGTGTGTGTGTGTATATATATTTATATATATACATATATATACATATATGTATATATATATATATATATATATATATATATATATATATATATATATATAACGGAAGAAATGTGGTAAGGAACCCGGTGGAACATAACGCACCAAAGTACTCAATACTTAGGGTAGTAGAGTGGGTAATAGGAACGAGTAGGACCCCGACGGCTGAGCTCAAGCCGTCTCGACGGCTAATTCAGTCCAGAATTAGCCGTGGAAACGGCTTGAGCTCAGCCGTCGGGGTCCTACTCGTTCCTATATATATATATATATATATATATATATATATATATATATATATATATTATATACATACATTTATATATATATATATATATACATATATATATATATATATATATATATATATATATATATTATATACATACATTTATATATACATACATTTATATATACATATATATATATATATATATATATATATATATATATATATATATATATATATATATATATATGGTGGCTACCAACTCGTTTTCGAGTACGGCCACTACTTTATATCCATGTAGGAGAACCCCTACCGATGCGCTAAACAAGTGTGACTTTTAGTCCAGCCAGCGACTTGAAAACTCTGGTACAAACACTACACCTGTGACAATTATTGACACATAGTGTTTGGCCCTTGGTACCATGTGACGACAAGTGTAGAGAGATCTCCAGATATAAAGCAATGCCTGAGGCCGTGAAGCTTTTATAGTGAGCAAAGGCACTGCACAAAGCCAGTCCCACTCTCTTAATCCAAGATGATATTTACCAAAAAGAAGAATAAGTCAACATCATTGGATACCATCAGGGTTGCAGGTGTTATATCAGAGTTTTCCTTCTCCTAGAAATCTGCCTTGACGAAGGCTAAGGGGTCATCTCTCCCGGTGATTTTGGATGGCCATTGACTCTTAAGAGCTCATTTGCCAGGTTTTGTTTTTAGTCCTGCAGGATGTCCAAAGTCACCCTCCTCACCAAGAAACCTTGGTGGGGTTGCCAGTTTAGTCGCCAACGACCCGACCATGGGACAGGTTGTACTGGGATACTTGTTACCAGTAGCACCAACTGGTGACCTGACATATATATATATATATATATATATATATATATATATATATATATATATATATATAACTTTGAATAACTTTGAAATGTTTTGGCCAGTATTGGCCCAGGCCATGTCTAACTTAATAGCACCACCTGGCGAAGTCTTTCAATTCAGGATTTGGGCACCATGGCCCATTCGAGAAGAGAATTACTGTTTGCGGAGACATATCCGGGTGTGGGTGGTTTGTCCGGGATTACTTGGAGGAATTTGTCCAAAGACTTCTTGAATTTTGTGTGGTCAGTTTCTGTTTTGACGTGTCCTGGTGTGATGTTGAAGAGAGCAGGGCCGATTGAGGTGAAATAATTGTGCCGTATTGTTGTTATGAGTTGCGATTTAGATTTTTGAATGGGACGGATAGCACGGGGCCCAAGCCTTGGGTGTATCTTGAAGGCGATGCCAACATCATTTGGGCAGTGATGATGGAACATTTTCTACATCATGCAGATAATATAACGCTCACGGCGACGTTGGAGTGAGTAAAGTTTCAGGTTTTCTAATCGACCCCAGTAGTCAAGGTCTGACATGCCATCTATCTTTTTCGTGATTGCCCTTTGAGGAGCTTCAAGTTTCATGATACTTTGTTTCGTGTGGGGAGACCACAGTGGACAACAGTATTCAAGGTGTGGTCGGGCAAAAGTAGAGAAGAGAAGGATAATGGTGCGGGAATCTCTCGACTGGAAGGTTCTGAGGATCCAGGAACACATTCTGCGGGCCATGTCAACTTTGCTGCTTATATGCGTGGTCCAGCTTATGTTGCTGTCCACGGTTACTCCCAAGTCTCTGATGTTGTTAGATGCCACGAGAGTTTCCCCGGAGGGAAGGGAGTACGGGAGTTTCAGAGCATCCTCTTTTCCAAAGTGGATCAGTTCGAATTTGTCTTCGTTCAGTAACATGTTGTTCTTTTCTGCCCATTGGGTAACAGCCAGTAGGTCTGACTGAAGGCTTATCCGGTCATCTACGCCATTGATGACCTTTTGGAGCTTGGAATCATCAGCGAAAATTTTAATGTTGCTGTGTTTGATGATGTCAGTGATGTCATTAATATAGATGATGAAGAGAAGTGGGCCCAACACAGTGCCTTGTGGGACCCCACTACTGACTTTGGCTGGGCTTGATTTGACTCCCTCAACTACAACATGTTGGGTTCTGTTTGACAGGAAGCTCTTGATCCACTGCAGCAGCTTTCCAGTGACACCAATATTGGACAGCTTTCTCAGTAGAATGTTATGATCAACCCTGTCAAAGGCCTTGCTGAAATCAAGGTAGATAACATCAGTGTTGGAACCCTCTCCCAAGGCTCTCAAAATGTCATCAAAGTGATGCAGTAGCTGCGTCAGGCAATCCCTTCCATTACGGAATCCATGCTGGTTGGAGTTCAGCATATTGTTACTCTCAAGGAAGTGGGTCATTCGCGATCTCACCACTCGCTCAAATA
>OZ024742.1:255078318-255080818 GCA_964016885.1 Eledone cirrhosa
AATATATATATATATATATATATATATATATATATATATATATATATATATTTATATATATATATATATATATTTATATATATATATATATATATAATAAAAACGAAAAATCAGTGATGCATCTGAATTCAATTTATTGTGTGTTACTATTGTTTTGCCAGCGGACAGCTCGAGACACGATCATTGTGTGGATCTGTTTGATTATGGATCCCCAGGTTCGACGGACACGTCTAATGATTTCGGAGCAAATTCTTTCACTGGGGTGTTAGTGTCAAAAACATCCTCTTCACGCGTCCTGTTATTGGCTGCTGTTTTTCTACGACATCGTAATTCTGACCAACAGGTGTCATTCGACTGACCATGATCAGCTGTCGCGTTTCTGCCACACTTCCATCTTGTAACACATATATTTTCTGTATATCTCATACTTCTCCTGCGTACTATCTCATACGCATACACGTTCCTCCTTTTTTTATATATCTCTATGTGACCTTATATGTATATTTTTAATATATTGCATATTTCTTTTATATATGTGTATATACGTATGTGTATATGTAAATGTATATATATATGTATATGTATGTATGTGTATATATGTATGTGTATATATGTATGTGTATGATTATATTGTTTATATGTGCATGCTTATAACAAGATGCACCATTTCATGTATGACCCATTGTATGACCCATCTTTATATGACTTTGTGTATATATCCTATTTGTGTGTGTATATATATATATATATATATATATATATATGTATATATATATATATATATATATATATATATATATATATATATATATATATATATATATATATATATATATATATATGTATATATCTTTGTAGGCGTGCGTGGGCCTGTATGTGAATATGCGCATATTTGTAAAAGTGTATATGAACTTGTGTGTGTGTGTGTGTATGTACAAGCACCCAATGTAGGGAAAGGGCTTGTTTGTGTGTATATATATATATATATGTGTGTGTGTGTTTGCGAGCGAGTCTGTATCTGTGCTTGTATATATGGACACGTGTGTGTATGTGCGTGTGCATGGGGAAAAAGGAAACAAAGGGGCGGGTGTCTATGCATGTCTGTGCGTATTTGTGTATACGAGTATATATACGCGTATGCATGTGTGTGCGCCTGTGTGTGTTGATGTATGTGGGCATGAAGGCAGGCGTCTGTGTATGCGTATGTCTAGAGTTTTATATTTTCTCCTTAAGTGTGTGTATATAGCGGGAGTCTTTTCGTTTTTATTATATCATACTCTTCTCTGTAAGAACATAGAGTGTTCAACAGGCATACCGCCTATGGAAGCATCTTAGCTACCATCAGACACACACACACACACACACACACACACACACACACATATATATATATATATATATATATATATATATATATATATATATATATATATATATATATATACATATATATATATATATATATATATATATATATATATATATATATATATACATATATATATATACACATATATGTGTATGCAGATGACCTCGAACTTATAGCTGAATCTATGGTAGAACTAGAGAAGAAATTCCGAACTTGGAAGCAGGGACTAGAAAGAAAGAGTCTCAAAGTCAACCTGACTAAGACTAAGGTCCTTGTAAGTAGATGAGAAAACAGAACCCAGATCCCCTCAGGCAAATAGCCTTGTTCAGTATGTAGGAAAGGTGTAGGTAGGAACTCCAATCTCTGCCCCCAAATGCAAACAATGGGTACACAAGAGATGTAGCGGGATCTCAGGAAGCTTAACTAAGAATGTAGGCTTCACATGTAGCAGTTGCACCGGGACAGCAAGCAGCAAACAGCCACAGGAAACAAGTACCACCAATCTCTGGGAGGGCTCTGTAGAAACAGTAGACAGCCTCTGCTACCTAGGTGACCGTGACCGAATTAGCAGCGGAGGTGGGTGTTCTGAAATTACAATAACTAGGGTAGAATGGGGTGGAAGAAGCTCGGGGCGCTACTGCCACTGCTATCTACAAAAGGCTTTTCTCTGAAATTGAAAGGCAGACTGTATGATGCGTGTATACGAACAGCAATGTTACATGGCAGTGAGACCTGGGCGCTGACTGTGGAAGACTTGCGTAGATTAGAAAGAAATGAAGCCTGCATGCTCCGATAGATGTGTAATAGTAATATACGCGAACGGCAAAGCATAAATGAATTGAGAGAGAGACTGAGCATAAGAGGAATCAAATGCTGTGTGCAGGAGAGGCGGTTGCGCTGGTATGGACATGTGATGTGTATGAAGGATGACAGCTGCATAATAAGGTGCAGAGCACTAGAAGCCGATGGAAAGCGCACAGTGGGGGAGACACAAGAAGACATGGGATGAGTTGTTAAAAGCCGACCTTACCCAGTTACATCTCTCAAAGGCGATGACACACGACAGTAATACAGAAGACCCCCCCCCCATCCACGGGTACAAGCCGAAGCTGAAGCATATAGACAATATGC
>OZ024742.1:255085818-255093318 GCA_964016885.1 Eledone cirrhosa
GTTCAAGATCCATGCAGTGGGATGATACCCAGGACCGAATTATTGCAAAGCAAGTGTTGGGCATATCGTCATAAACCAGTCAGTGCTGATTACTGACCAGTTTGTGGCCTCAAGGTAGGTTGGGGTTGCGGCATTCGATCCCACACTCAACGAAGCGTATTTTATCTTGGCACCAGCAGTAGGGTGGTTGTTCAGTCTTTGACTTCAGTGAATAGTGATCCTTCCCTGTAATTTGACAGGTTTTCTATGGTTTAATATACTTCTTATCACTAACCACTTTAGAGTGCACTGGGTGATCATTTATTATTTAGATCACCAAGGTTGTTATGTCTATGACACAACTGAAGACTCTTGTTTGGGCAAGTTTTATATGGCTGGATGCCCTTCCTAAACATACAATCGACACTTTTGTGAAATGATTGACATGGAGAACCTTCTTCTGCAACAGGGTTCATGACTCTTTTCATATATATATATATATATATATATATTTATATATATATCTATAAGACAATAAGTCAACAGAGGTAGTTCGAGTTAGTAATCGAATAATTAAGCTTAGATTAGTTCTAGGCCCGAGACTACTGACAATCATCTCTGCCTATGTTCCCCAAGCAGGCCTAGGCAAAGAAGAGAAAGACTGCAACTTTTACAAACAACCGCAATGACAGAGGACAGAGACATCGTTATGCTAGCAGGGGCTTCAATGGTCATGTTGGACAGCTCCAGGATGGTTACACTGGGGTACATGGTGGGCACGGTTACGGCTCAAGAAATGAAGAAGGGGTGAAACTTCTTGAATTTTGTGATGCAAGTACACTGACTATTTCCAAGACTAACTTCCAGAAACCTGCCAACCACCTAATAACCTACAAATCAGGCGAGCACATAAGCCAGATTGACTTCTTACTAGTTAGGCAGCGGGACAGGCAGATAGTGTCTAATACCAAGGCATACCCTGGGGAAGAATGTATCCCACAGCATAGGTTTGTCGTTAGTGATATCTCAGTAAGCAAGAGACAGAATGAGACATACAGGCAGGTGTGGAGAAGAAAGGTGTGGAAGCTAAAAGACCTTTCACTAATATACAAATTTAGGAAAGCCTTAAAGATGTGTATGACCAAAAAGAACACGATTTAGAGACGTATGACATAGATAATAACTGGAATTTCTTACGTGACAACTTACTGCAGGCTACTGATGAAACTTGTGTCTTGAGCAGAGCTCCTGCCAGACAGAGAGTGACCTGGTGGTGGAACAGCACAGTAAATAAGGCTATTAGAGACAAAAGACTAGCATAGAAGGCTTGGAAAAAGGGTGAGAGTAGAGAAGGATATACAGCCGCTAAGAGAGAAGCTAGACGTCAGGTGTACTTAGCACGCAGGTAGGCTGAGAGTAGGAGGTTTGTTCTGCGACGAGAAGATCAGAGGCGTGCGGTGTTCCACATTGCAAGAAAGTGTGTCAATGCAAATCAGGATGTTGTTGGAAATAAATGTGTCCGGAATGATGCCGGTGTACTTAGTGTCACGAATGATCAGAAAAAGGAGGCCTGGAAATGTCATTATGAGAGACTGATGAATGTGGAGAACGAATGGGAGAGAGAGAAATTACCCTCAGTAGATCCGCCAGAGGGACCAGCTATTGAGATTGATAAATATAGGGTTCAAAAGGCGATTAAGGAAATGAAAAATGGTAAGGCTACTGGACCGTCGGGGATAGTTGCTGAGATACTGAAGGCATCAGGGGATGTAGGCACTAAACTGGTTGCACGCATCATCAATCATGCTATATATGGCGGTGTCATACACAAAGACTGGTGCAGCAATATTCTCATAAATTGCTACAAAGGTAAAGGGGATGCTCTGGAGAGGAGCAATTATAGGGGTATAAAACTGCTGGATCAGGTTATGAAAGTGGCAGAAAGTATATTAGCACAACTAATTAGAGAAAGGGTCAAATTTAATGAGATGTAGTTTGGTTTTGTGCCTGGGAAAAGTACAACAGATGCCCTCTTCTTGGTGAGAGGTTCTTAGAGAAGAATAAGCCACTATACTTAGCCTTTGTTGACCTAGAGAAGGCCTTTGATAGGGTACCCCAATCTATCATCTGGTGGTCCCTAAGGAAACAAGGTGTTGAGGAATGGCTTGTGAGGACAGTACAAACTTTGTACAGAGGTGCTGTCAGTAAAGTCAGGGTAGGAATGGAGTTTAATGAGGAATTGAAGATACAAGTAGGAGTACATCAAGGTTCGGTCCTCAGCCAGCTCTTGTTCATTATAGTCCTCCAAGACATAACAGAGGAGTTTAAGACTGGCTGTCCATGGGAACTTCTCTATGCTGAGGATCTAGTTCTTATAGCAGAATCAGGAGAGGAGCTAGAGAATAAATTCTGGCTATGGTAACAGCAGTTGGAAGCAAGAGGACTGAGAGTGAACCTAGCTAAGACAAAAGTGTTGATGAGTAGAAAAGAGGACAAAACTCTGATTCCGTCAGGGAAATAGCCATGTTCGATATGCAGGAAAGGAACTGGCATACATTTTATATAATGCACCCAATGCAGATCCTGGGTACACAAGAGATGTAGTGGGATAGCATGCAAAATAACAGGTAGGGAGAAATACGTATGCAGTAGCTGTACAGGGAAATTAGACAGTAGAAGTCGCATTGATAGACACATTTTTCAAATGCAGGCAGGTGCTATAGAAGTGGTGGATAGCTTCCGGTACATAGGAGATCAGATTAGCATGGGAATGGGGTGTTCCGAGGCCATAGTATCTAGAATAAGGATGGGTTGGAAGAAGTTTAGGGAGCTGCTTCCTCTGCTGACAAAGAAGGGTTTCTCCCTGTGTACAATATGCCGGTTATATGATGCCTCTGTGCGGAGCACGATGCTACATGGTAGTGAGACATGGGCAGTAACTGCAGAGGATATGCGACGGCTGGAGAGAAATGAGACAAGCATGCTCCGTTTGATGTGCAATGTCAATGTGCTTGAACGACTCAGCATGAATGTGTTGAGAGAGAAACTGTGTCTGAGAGTGATAGAATGTAGTGTGCGAGAGAGGAGACTGGGGTGGTATGGACATGTGATGCGCATGGAGGATGACCGATGGGTGAAGAAGTGCCAGGAAATGCCATGATGATATGGTAGAGGTAGAACACGAAAAAGATGGGCGGAGTTTAGTGAGAACAGACCTCAGATCGCTGAAGCTCACGGTGGAGATGACGAAAGACCGTGACAAGTGGAGAGATGCTGAGCTGAATAAGATCCATCCGACCCTTGCAAGCACGGAAAAGCGGACGTTTCGGATGCTAGCCCTTCATCAGAAGAAAGAATGAAAAATAAAATAGCTTGAGGGGACGGGCAGGATGGAATTGGAAGAAATGTCTTTATATGAAAATAACAGGTCCATTCATGTTGATATCTCTTGTAAAACTGTTGGTGCTGGCGTTTTGTGTATGATTTGTTTTTTAGAAAACTGGATGATAGAGTGCGTCTACCTGAAATGAGTAAAAAAAAACGTTTTGTAATATGAGCTATACTTGAGCACGTGCGTAAGCATGTGTGTGTGTGTCTATGTGTGTGGGTGTGTGTGTGGGTGTGTGTGCGTGTTATTGTAGATCCGTACGAAGCTAAGAAGAAATGTGTGTGTATATATGAGTAAAAGAGTGTATGTACATGTAAGTACGAAGCTATGAGCAAAAGTATGTTAGTATAAGGGAGTGTATCGGCATGTATTATTTGTAAGGGAGATGTTAATGATCAAGAGAAAGCGATAGGAATTTAGGGGTGTGATAATGGACGGGGTATTAGAGAAATTGAGGAGGTGAGTTGAGTCCAAGAGGGGAATAGGACCCAAGGCGGTGAATCAGACTTTGTTCAGTTCTGGTGCGCCAGGCCTGTGATCCATGATGTAAAAGGACACCGCAGGACTGAAACATGTAGGGAAGAATGACCAGGAGAACAGAAATGACGGGCGACAGGAGTATCCAAACCGAGTCGTATGTCCCTCAAATGTTCGGCAAAACGGTCCGCCATACGACGTACCAGTGGTCCGATATATAAAGACCCGTAAAGGGAACACCGGAGGGCATAGACAACGTGGGTGGGTGTGCAGGTGAAGGAATGTGCGGATATGGAAAGACCCGTTAGGGATGTAAGAGTGATGAGGGTGGAAATAAAGGGACAAGTGTTGCAGCGGGAACAGGAACAAGGATGAGATCCGGGTGGAGTCGTGGGAGAGGACGAAAAGGAATTGCAATCCAAGAAGTCGCTGAGGTTGTGGGCGCGCTTAAAAGCAGTAATGGGTGGGTTTGGAAAAAAGCGAGAAATAACGGAGTCAGAAGAGAGGATACGGAAGGAACAGAGGATATGTCGCCGGAGTGGTAGGGTGATGGGGTGGTAGGTGAGAGGGAAAGGAACACAGGTGTTGGGAGAAAGGGGGTGAAGTGAGAGGGCTGTGGTGCGGTCTGTTTCACGGGCGTGGGTGAGAGCAGCTTGGATCAGGGTGGGGGGGATATCCACCCTGGATGAAGCAAGAAGCCATACGAAGGGAATGGGTTTCGAAATCATCGTCCTGGCTACTGAGTCGACGAAGACGGAAGAATTGGGAATAGGGTATGGAGTGTTTGGTGGGGGTTTGATGGGAAGTGGTGAAGTCGAGATAAGATTGGGAGTCTGTTGGTTTAATGAAGATGGAAGTAGAGAGGGTGTGGTGAGAGTGATTAATAGATAGAGAGATATCTAGAAAAGCGACAGAAGAATCGTGAAATTAAGAGCAAGATTGAAATATTGGACAAAACAAAGAAAACAGTCGAGCTGTTCTCGTGATAGAGAGGTGGCGCTGATACAGTCGTCGCTATAACAACCATATAGCTCAGAAGTCGCTCCAGCGTACTGGGAGAAAATCAGGGCTTCAACGTAGCCATTCTGGTTCCCATCGCTACCCCAGAGACCTGCTGGTAAAATTCACCCGAAAAAAGAAAATCCATTAAGGGTGAGAACAAGCTCAGCCAGACGGAGAAGAGTGGTAGTGCTGGGGTAGGTGGTAGGGCATAAATCTAAAAAATGCTGGAGAGCGCAGGGACCGTCATCATGAGGGATGACGGTATAGAGAGGAGTGATGTCGAGGGTAAAGAGAAGGCGGGAGGGACCAGCAGGAAACGAGAAAGGGTTGAAGAGTCTAAGGGCATGATTTATATCGTGGATGTGGGAGGGGAGATTGCCGACCAACGGGTGAGGATGGTGTCTAAATATTCAGAAATTATCTCGGTGGGGCAGTTGCACGCAGAAACGATAGAACGGCCAAGATTATTTTGTTTGTGTATTTTGGGGAGGAAGTATATGGTGGATGTGCGAGGGGTGCGTACAATAAGTTTGGTGGCTGTGGGGGTAGGTGAGAGGAGGAGATGGGCTCGAGGATGGTGGAGGACTCGAGTTGTTGGTAGCCAGGAGAGGGTTCGGAGGATAAAGGGTGGTAAAAAAGGGTTATTGTGAAGCTGGCGGAGAGCCTCAGCCCTATAGAGGTCAGCGCTCCAAACCACCACAGCGCCACCTTTGTCAGCGGGTTTGATGACAACGTCATCGCAACGCCAAAGGTTGCGAAGAGCGCAGAGCTCAGTCCGCATGATGTTAGAGCGACGAGAATGCTGGTGGAAACGGTTCACAGTACGCCGGCAAGTATCGACAAAGGAGTCGAGGGTGCTGAACTGGCCAGAGCTCGGCGTCCAATGTGATTGCCGGCGACTGCGATGAGTGAAGTCATCCGTCTGTGTCGATGATGGCGTGTCGTGAAAAAAAGCTTTCAGTTTTAATCGACAGAAGAACCTTTCACTCTCGGAACGTGTGCGGAACTCGTCGCAGGTAGATGTGGTTGGTATAAAACGCAAACCACGGGCGAGGAGGGAGCTCTCAGCTTCAGAGAGTGGTAGGTCCTGGGGTATAGTGACTACAGGGCATGGATGTGAGGGAGTGAAAGAGGCGGAGGCGGAGGGGTCAAGGTGGGAAAATCGTGCAGATTATGTGGTAGGGGACGGGATAGAGGGGTTAGGGTTGGAGGTGATATGAGTATGGGTGGTGATGGCAGGCGAAAAGAGAAGAGAGTCGAGTTTATGATCTTTTACGGAAGTGAGGAAATTGAAAAGGAGGTGATTGAGGTAAAGGATGAATTGGATAAGGGATTGGGAAAGGAAAGAGTGGCAAGTGGAGGAGAGATGGCGGTAGACCTTGGGGAGATCTCGGTCGAGAGAACGGATTTGAGCGAGAGTTGATCGAATGGTCGCCTGTATGAACTGGCGAGTGGAACAGTTAAGGATGGGCTCAGTGGTGGGAGCAGAGTAAGAGGTGGGGTGAAACTTGAGGAGGAAACCGTGGTGAATGAGGTGGTGGTGGAGACAGCGACGTAAAAAAGTGATGTTACTGTTGTATCGTGTTTTGGTGAAGATGAGGTTGGAGAGATGCAGGGAGGATTGGATGCATATGGGTGGGGGGGTTGGAGGAAACGCTGAGAGTAGAATGGAGCTGGCGGAGAAAAGATTTGAAATTGGGCATATTGAATGTACTAGGGTGGGAGTGAAAAATAGACGGGTGAGAAGAAGAAGGAGGTGTAAGAGGATTGTAGTAGAGGAAAAGTGGTAGTGTATATATATATACATATAAACGGAAAAAATGAAACGAAATTTCATTTCCCACTCTTAGTACGGTTGTTACTTAAATATAAGTATGTACACGTACATACATATATGTATACAGACGCACAGTAGTATGTATATATATATACATACATGCACACATATATATATATGTACGTATGGATTCACTGAGCATTTATTATAATGCTCGGTGTGTTTGTAAACAAACATCCCGTATTAAGCCGTAGTGTCTAGCAACCATCGTTGCTCGTTTGTTCAACGCTGACAAAGGAACGCTGTACTAGGTTCAAGCTTATTAGCTATCGTCAGCAACGTATACCTTCCTGCCAGATTGTTGAACGTATATACTTACCTTATGCATATTAACGGTTGAGTAGCCCGATATGCAAATTGGGCTACTCAGCCGTTAATATGCATAAGGTAAGTATATACGTTCAACAATCTGGCAGGAAGGTATACGTTGCTGACGATAGCTAATAAGCCTGAAACTAGTACAGCGTTCCTTTGTCAGTGTTGAACAAACGAGCAACGATGGTTGCTAGACACTACGGCTTAATACGGGATGTTTGTTTACAAACACACCGAGCATTATAATAAATGTTCGGTGAATCCATACGTACATATATATATGTGTGCATGTATGTATATATATATATACATACTACTGTACGTCTGTATACATATATGTATGTACGTGTACATACTTATATATATATATATACATATATATATATATAAGAAACGAAATGAGCTGTGTGGTTACTGTAAACAAAGTTTAAGATGGTAGTATGGACGAAACAAGAGAAATCCTTCATCAGCTGTTAACCAAGATCACAGATGTTTCGCCGCT
>OZ024742.1:255095818-255103318 GCA_964016885.1 Eledone cirrhosa
CAATATATATATATATATATATATATATATATATATATATATATATACACATATATATATTCATAGGTAGAAATCCATAGAAGAAAAATCAAGGAGAAAGTGCTCGATCTGTAAGTAGAGTGCTCATTTAGTGTAAATAAAGTTTCATAAAAGTATAAAAGTTTGTTTACACTATATATATATTACACCTGACGCCCGTCATTTCTGTTCTCCTGGTCATTCTTCCCTACATGTTTCAGTCCTGGGTGTCCTTTAAGCTCATGGATCACAGGCCTCGCGCACCAGGACTGAACAAAGTCTGATTCACCGCCTTGGGTCTCAACTCACCTCCCTAATTTCTCTAATACCCTGTCCATTATCACACACCTAGATTCCTATCGCTTTCTCTTGATAATTAACATCTTCTCTTACAACTAATAAATGCCGACTATATATGCTCACTCCACTTTTCCCTTCACTGCTCTGCATACTCACATACATACCCTTATATTAATATACTTTTGCTCATAGCTTCATACTTACATGCACACACACTCTTTTACTCACATATACACACACATTTCTTCTGAGCTTCCTTCATACGGACGTATAACACACGCACACACATACACACACATGCTTACGCATGTGCACAAGTATAGCTCTTTTTATAAAACGTTTTTTTTTTCCATTTCAGGTAGACTCTCTCCAATCATCCAATTTTGTAAAAGATAAATCATACACAAAACGCCAGCACCAACAGTTTTGCAAGAGATGTCAACATGAATGGACCTGTTATTTTTATATAAAGGCATTTTATCCAATTCCAACCCGCACGTCCCCTCAATCTATCTTATTGCTCATTATTTCTTCTGATGATGGGCTATCATCCGAAACGTTAAGACCCTCTTCCTGCTATATCAAGCGATAACCTAATATATCCTTCCATATGCTGTACCAATTGTGTTGTTATTTCTGTTTACCTTAAACATTGAGGACTAAATGAATTAACTGTGGAATTTAAAGATACAGAAGCAAAAGTTAACCAAACAGTGAGGGTGTTCTGTTATTATTTCTGGCAATATTATTACAACAATATGACCCTCCCCAAGTATAACGATATATATATATAAATATATAGGAAAATGTTAGACCCCGATGGCAGAGCTCAAGCCGTTTCAAGCTATTTCTGGACTCAGAAATAGCCGTCGAAACGGCTTGAGCTCTGCCGTCGAGGTCTAACATTTTCCTATTGGTCCATCTGTTTCCTTACCACATCTGGTTATGGTCCATCTGGTTCCTTACCACACCTCCATCGTTATATATATATATATATATATATATATATATATATATATATATATATATATATATATATATATATATATATATATATATATATATATATATATATATATATATATATATACATACATATATATACATCATCATCATCATTTTACGTCCGCTTTTCCCTGCTTGCAAGGGTGGGACGGGTCTTATTCAGCACACCATCTCTCCACTCGTCACGGTCCTTCGTCATCTCCACCGTGAGCTTCAACGATCTGAGGTCTGTTCTCACCACCTCCGCCCATGTTTTTCGTGGTCTACCTCTACCACGTCTTCCCTCAACTGGCATACATACATATATATATATACATACACATATACACGCACATATATATACATATATATATACATATATATATATATATATATATATATATATATATATATATATATATATATATATATATATATATATATATATATATATATATATATATATATATACACACAAATAAAATACAGAGTTACTAACTCACATTGGTGCCCTGCAATTAACAAGCTCAAAGTATAAATACTGACCATTATATAATAATATACGATCTGAGTTCAAATCCCGCGAGGTTGACTTTGCCTTTCATCCTTACGGGGTCGATAAAATAAAGTACCAGTAATGCACTGGGTAATTGCTGGCCTTGTGCCTAAAGTAGAAACTATTATATAATAATATATGTAGAAATAAACACAGTAAATTGTGTGTCTAAAATTACGAGGGTTGAAATACCACATTGGTTTGATAAATTTAACCTGAAGCAAACGGAAGATATAGAATATATATACAGACCGTCTCAATAACTATTTCATCTCTTGGACAGATTAGAGATTTAATCTGGGTATCAATATGAGTTAGTAACTCTGTATTTTATTTGTATTTTGGCTCCCTAACTAGGTGAGCTTATAAGTTATGTGTATTAAGGCTATTATTTTTAGCATATCCACTCACACCACTTCTAACGTCCAGCGCATGAGGTAAGATATTCATTCATGTGGCTTTTAGTTGTATGTGTTTGTTCCATTTGATCTTATCTCTCACTGAGGAAAGCCTAGGGATTATCTGTTACAAACACAATTTTCAGGGCGAAACAGATTAAATCTCTAATCTGTCCAAGAGAAGAAATAGTTATTGAGACGGTCTGTATATATATTCTGTACCTTCCGTTTGCTTCAGGTTAAATTTATCAAACCAATGTGGTATTTCAACCCTCGAAATTTTAGACACACAATTTACTGTGTTTATTTCTACATATATTATTATATATATATACATATATATATATATACATATATATATATATATATATATATATATATATATATATATATATATATATATATATATATATATATATATATATATATATATACACACACACATATATATATACACACAAATATCTACATATATATATATATATATACACACATATATCTACATATACATCTTAATTACCAGCCAGCTGCCTCTGGCCTTGTATATCTCTGAAAAATAATTTCTCTTTTAGGTTATTTAGATTAGATATTGAATTTTTGGCTCTTGCAGGTATATATCATAAAGATGTGTGTCTGTTGAACCTTTATTAATTACTATAGTTCTCAGAGAGATTCTGTGTGACACTATATGTGACAAGACTGGCTTTTACAATTAGAGTATATAGTCCATCGTTTATTATAGTGTTTCTGGTTGAAACAAGAAAAGTGTATGTAAACACATACATTTATACATGCAAGCATGTTGTTGTTGGACATCTGTTGGTTTCAACAGAAGAACCAGCTCATCAAATTACAAATAATTGAGCATTCTATAGATATTACATTTAAAATAATTCTCAGGGAGATTTAAGATGACACAGTGTGTGACATGGCTGGCTCATCAAATTACAGTTACAAAAGCTTTCTGCCAGCTGAATGGACTGGATCAATATGAAATAAAGTGTTACGCACTACCAAGAATCAAAATTATAATTATAAGACCATAAGGTTGAACAAAGTATCAATTATCTATTCACTTTAAAGCTAGATTTTGGTTTGCCTAAATTGTTTGCTTTTGTGTATTTACCTATTTACTTTCACATGAACTATTTGTATATGAATGGTTATGTAGTTAAGGAGTTCACTACACAAGCACATCATTCTGGGTTCAGTACTGCTCTGTGGCACCTGAGGCAAATATTTTCTACTATAACTTAAGCTTACACCCAAATATCTTGGGTGTGGAATTTGTTAGACAAAAACTGCAGAAGCCTGTCATATATATATGTGTGTGTGTTTCAGGTTTATGTAGGAGTATATGATAGAAGGAAAATTAGCAGTCATTGAAACATTGAATAGAATACTTTACAATATTGACTCTGGCTCTCTGTGGTCTGAGTTCTGATTCCAAGACCAATTTTACCTCATCCTTTTGGGGTCAATAAATAAAGTACCAGCTAATTATTATATTTGATTCGTCTTCTCTCCCCACCCTCTCTCTCTGTATATATATATATCAAAGAAATCAATTGAGATTAAACCTAGAAATTGGTGAGCAGCACCAGTTTTTAAATTTCACTGTTCATGCCACTCACCATGATGAGTCGCCTATGATTGAATTCGAGGTTAACAGATCAGTGATATCAGAGTATACTCAGCTGCTATTTCTAGTAGTTTGAATTGTTAGCTCAAAATAAATTAATTTACTGTATGTACTGGCAGATGCAATAAAAAACATAAATTTGCTTTCTACTTGCTAACATCTGACATTTTAAAGAACATACGTTAACAAGATCTTATCAATATGTAATCATTTAAAAAGAAAATTAAACACACCACTAAAATACTTCAAGTGCCATTATTCATTTTATTTTTGTGCTAAAACATTTCAAACTAGTGAACCCATGCCATAAAAATTGGCATCAATTCACATATGTTAAATGTTATTCACAGGAATGCCTTCGATAAAAGGATGGGCATAATAAGTCTATGGATGAATTGAAGTGGAAAAAAGAGGAAATTTCCTGGAATAATAGAAAACTGGCCATTGGAAACCTTCTAAATATACATTGTGAGGAAATTAGAGATGAATATTGTATTTTAAGTCTTCTTCTTCTTCTTCTTCTTCTTCTTCTTCTTCTTCTTCTTCTTCTTCTTCTTCTTCTTCTTCTTCTTCTTCTTCTTCTTCCACATATTCCTGAGAGGGTTGTGGGGCAAACGTGACCTGCCAAGCTCATGGATGTTATCGAATCATCTTGCATGGGGTCTACGCCTGGGTCTCCTGCTGATTGGTTTTGCCTGTAAAATCTGCCCAGCAATTCTTCTCTGAGACATTCTAACCACATACCCATAGTTACAGAGCTGTGATCTCTCAGTTCGGAGAAGTAACTGCTCTACCCGGAGCAACTCTCTGATCTCTGAGCTCTGCACACTATTGAGTAATCCTTTGAAGGAACTCCATTTTGGCTGCTTGTATTCACAATCCTATTCTTTTTGTCATTACTCGAGATTCATGACCACAAGAAGGGGTTGGCATGAATACCGAATTGAAGTTAGCAAATTTAGCTTTTATACCAACCTCCCTTTTTTCTGATTACCAAATGCTGAAGCTGGTGCATTATTGCACCACCTCCTGCAATTTTTGCACTTATTTTCAGCCTCCTGCCTTCCATCACTTGTAGACCCCAAGGTATTTTAACTTCTCTTCTTCTTTCAGTGGAACTCTATACACATGTAGAACACATTGTGCAGGCTTCCTTGAGAGGATGAGTGTCTCAGTTTTTGCAGCAATGATTTTCATTCCAGCCATGCAGCACTTGGCATCAAATCTATCAAGTGCAAATTGGACATCACCTTCTGTCTAGTTAAGTAATACCATATTGTTTGCAAATTCCAACCGACTGATTCTACACTTGCCAGTCATGATACCACTTCCAACCTAGCTGCACATGTAAATCCTGTTCATGAAAATAATGAACAGGAGAGGTGGCAGTAGCACCCTTGGTAGAGTCCAACTTCCACATTGAATGGTTCCAATTTAGCACCATTTAACTGAATGCTTTTTTCGACTTTACTCTCCTTGCTCCTTGTAATATGTCTTTATTCCCCTTCCTCTCAACTTTTCTATCTCTTATTCTAAAGTCCACACTGTTTGTGACATCATATTCTGTTTTGCTTCCCCCTCTCTTTCTCACTCTTTCTTTCTGTTTTGCTCAGCACAATAGCAGAACCACTATGAGGATTTGTTTATAAATTATATATATAAATATATATGTGATGGTAGATAAGGTTTTCTTTATGTGTATCAAAAATGAATTGCATATGATTGAACCCTATATATTGTAGTCAGCATATGTAGACTATTATAATGGACAGAGACACATATGTTAAAGCCAATAAATTTCCACTCACCTCTTTCACCGAAGTCTATATTTTTCTAGATGATGATGATGATGATGATTATATATATTATATATATAATTATATATATAATAAATATATATATATAATTATAGATGCACTGAAATAATATGTACTGTACTTCATTACATATATTCAAAACAACAAAATAAATTGAATAAATTTAACAAATGACTGTAACTAACTGAATTGTATTTTTTACTCATTTATAATTTAAGGATAATCAATATTTTTCATAAAAGTATTTTCCCTTCTCTTTCTCTCTCTCTTTCACACTTACACTCGTACCATCTCCTTTCTACCATGATAGACTTTTTACAGGAAATATTCAACAGCTTTAACTATTAACATCCTGCAATGATTTGACAGAAAACGTCTTTTAAAAAGGCTCTTTTAAATAAAATATTTACAGTATATTTACAAGTGGACAGGTCGTTATGAAAATTTGTTATAAACTAAAGTAAAGTAATTTTAAATGTGATACAGTCATTGCGCTGTTTTGGACTTTTAAAATGTCTGGCTAATGTGGTTTCAAGTGAAACAGGATGTCAAGAGTTAATATAATAGATTTCCTTTATCCCCCCCCCCCCACATCCATCAAACCCCCCCCCCCCCCCCGCCCAAAGAAAATACATTTTTAACAGTTCCATATTTGGTTAATATTTCTATACAATTGAAGCATAACTGCAATAGCACCGAACACATTTAATATTTAGAAGCCAAATTTGGCATACTATATTTACCAGAATTATTGGATGTACGAAAAATCATACTAATTGGGAAATTTGAGTTTTGATGAATAAATGGTTTGCATAAGAGAAACCCTGTAGTTTATGTTTATTTTTACATGGAAGTGATTAAAGATAAAAATGACATTTTAATAATTTATTTCTAGGATATAATTACATAAATATTCAGCATATATGTAAAAATGACATATGAATAACTATGAACAAATAGTTATTTACAGGAACAAATATAGGGTTAGAACTCCAGACCTTGTGATTGGAAAGTGAAATTCATATTGAAGCAATATGATTGAGATAAGAAATGTGTGTGTGTAAATTCTAAAGAGTTACAGACATATATATATATATATATAATATATATATATAATATATATAAAGAGAGAGAGAGAGATGTGTGTAATCTCAACCATAACACGAAGCAATTTCAGTTTGAGTGTTCAGCACCATATACTCTCTTTCTATGTCATCAACCTAATTTTACGTCTGCTTTTCCCTGCTTGCAAGGGTGGGTCAGGAACTGATTCTGGCTTGATTTCTACAGCTGGATGCCCTTCCTAACACCGACCTCATTTACAGTGAGTGCTGGGTGCTTTTTTTCCGAGGCGCCTACACCTCCACTTTTCAGTGCAATTATAGGGACGCCAGTCCTTTCATCTCATTTCTACAACTGAGTAAACTGGAGCAATATGATATAAAGTGTCTTGCTCAAGGAAACAACACATTACCCGGTCTGAGAATTGAACTCACAGCCTTTCGATTGCAAGGCCAATGCTCTAACCGCTAAGCCGTGTGCTCTCTTTATATATATATATATATATATATATATATATATATATATATATATATATACATATATATATATATATATATATATATATATATATATATATATATATATATATATATATATATATATATATATATATATATATATATATATATATATATATATATATAAGTTGAAAAAAAAATGAAAACGAAATTTCATTTCTCACTCTTAGTATGGCACTTACTTAAATGTAAGTATGTGTGTATA
>OZ024742.1:255118318-255265818 GCA_964016885.1 Eledone cirrhosa
TAATAAACAACATAAGGCAATTATTCCATTTACCAGTGGTTTCTTAAAAGCAAAAGGTTTTGCTTTCAATCCTCAGAATGAACAATCCTGGTTTATATATATATATATATATATATATATATATATATATATATATATATATATATATTAAATTTTGCTCTGATACTTACATAGAGCACTCTTCATTTCTATGACCTTTTCTGTTTCCAACGGAAATTTCAATACTTATATATATATATATATATATATATATATATATATATATATATTTCAATACTTATATATATATATATATATATATATATATATATATATATATAAGTATTGAAATTTCCGTTGGAAACAGAAAAGGTCATAGAAATGAAGAGTGCTCTATGTAAGTATCAGAGCAAAATTTAATGTATAAAAATCAATACAATATAATTACCTCATTACCAGAGGTTTCCCGAATGAGGCGAATACGAAATAAACGACTTCATTCGTTCGTCAGACGAGGCAATATAAAACATGGGCAAATACTTAGAAAAACACATCAAGAAAATCAAAAAAAGATATAGATAAATGAAATAGAAATTGAAATATATAAAAATCTATCAAGAAATATAGTTAGGTGTGTGTATATGTATGTATATACGCTCACAGATGTGCATATATGTATATGTGTACATGTATATGTATAGTGAGAAAGTGTGCGTAATTCTAAAATTTAGGGCAAATGTATCTATATGTCTGTATTATACAGACAGAAATGGTTACATCGTAAATATATGAATATGAAGGCGCGCGCATAAAACGCCTGGACACTCGTACGCTTAGGTGCGGAAAGAAAGGAGGTAAGGGAGTGTAATAATTAAAAGAAAAGTATCAGTCTCGATATATTTATAAAAATATAATAACGATAAATTAGAAAGAAAAAATTAAAGAAAACAAAAAAAGGGGGGTACATACATACACAGACACGCGTGTCTCACAAAAGAAATGTAAAAATAATTATGCTTATATAAACACGCGCACTTATACTTCCATACGTTCGATACGTACATACATACACACACATACACACATACTTATACTCACGCATATAAACCTGTTTGCATGCCCACGTATGAAACTGAGTAAGTAAAAAAAGGAAGGGGGGGGGGGCGAGAAAAAAGGAACAAAACATGAAACCAAGATGTCAAAAACATGGATATAAAGACACGTACACATACGCATAATATATACATACACACACACACAAACACCTGTACACACACACATATATACACACACATATATATATATATGAAGACAAACATAGAATATTCGAAAATATTCTGTATGTTTATAATAAACATTTTGAAGACCCAATCGCTATAGAATAGAATACGTCACGTATTACAATTTGAGATTCTCGATAAAAGCAAGGGAAGTAACCTACGCGTTTCATTCTTATTAGAAATCATCAGGATTACATATCCAATGCTTTTATCGAGAATGACACAGCTAGAGACTTATAGAATACTTAGCTGTGTACAGGAACTGGTTTGAAAGAGCGGTAGTCGGTCCGGCAGAAATTAGAATTTGGATTTAATGCTCTGAAATAGCGATATATATGTGAAGACAAACATAGAATATTCGAAAATATTCTGTATGTTTATAATAAACATTTTGAAGACCCAATCGCTATAGAATAGAATACGTCACGTATTACAACTTGAGATTAGGCTACTTCCCTTGCTTTTATCGAGAATCTCAAATTGTAATACGTGACGTATTCTATTCTATAGCGATTGGGTCTTCAAAATGTTTATTATAAACATACAGAATATTTTCGAATATTCTATGTTTGTCTTCACATATATATCGCTATTTCAGAGCATTAAATCCAAATTCTAATTTCTGCCGGACCGACTACCGCTCTTTCAAACCAGTTCCTGTACACAGCTAAGTATTCTATAAGTCTCTAGCTGTGTCATTCTCGATAAAAGCATTGGATATGTAATCCTGATGATTTCTAATAAGAATGAAACGCGTAGGTTACTTCCCTTGCTTTTATCGAGAATCTCAAATTGTAATACGTGACGTATTCTATTCTATAGCGATTGGGTCTTCAAAATGTTTATTATAAACATACAGAATATTTTCGAATATTCTATGTTTGTCTTCACATATATATCGCAATTTCAGAGCATTAAATCCAAATTCTAATTTCTGCCGGACCGACTACCGCTCTTTCAAACCAGTTCCTGTACACAGCTAAGTATTCTATAAGTCTCTAGCTGTGTCATTCTCGATAAAAGCATTGGATATGTAATCCTGATGATTTCTAATAAGAATGAAACGCGTAGGTTACTTCCCTTGCTTTTATCGAGAATCTCAAATTGTAATACGTGACGTATTCTATTCTATAGCGATTGGGTCTTCAAAATGTTTATTATAAACATACAGAATATTTTCGAATATTCTATGTTTGTCTTCACATATATATCGCTATTTCAGAGCATTAAATCCAAATTCTAATTTCTGCCGGACCGACTACCGCTCTTTCAAACCAGTTCCTGTACACAGTTAAGTATTCTATAAGTCTTTAGCTGTGTCATTCTCGATAAAAGCATTGGATATGTAATCCTGATGATTTCTAATAAGAATGAAACGCGTAGGTTACTTCCCTTGCTTTTATCGAGAATCTCAAATTGTAATAGGTGACGTATTCTATTCTATAGCGATTGGGTCTTCAAAATGTTTATTATAAACATACAGAATATTTTCGAATATTCTATGTTTGTCTTCACATATATATCGCTATTTCAGAGCATTAAATCCAAATTCTAATTTCTGCCGAACCGACTACCGCTCTTTCAAACCAGTTCCTGTACACAGCTAAGTATTCTATAAGTCTTTAGCTGTGTCATTCTCGATAAAAGCATTGGATATGTAATCCTGATGATTTCTAATAAGAATGAAACGCGTAGGTTACTTCCCTTGCTTTTATCGAGAATCTCAAATTGTAATACGTGACGTATTCTATTCTATAGCGATTGGGTCTTCAAAATGTTTATTATAAACATACAGAATATTTTCGAATATTCTATGTTTGTCTTCACATATATATCGCTATTTCAGAGCATTAAATCCCCCCCAAAAAATATATATATATATATACACATACATACACGCACGCGCGCGCACATACGTAGTCACTCATGTACATATATAAAAAGTATACACACATTAAGGCGTTCAGCCATATTGAAATGTGGATAAATAAGTACAAATATAAAATTGTAAGATAGGCTGCGCAAAAATAAAATAAAAATAAAAATGAAAAATATATCTGGATGGAAAAACACAAAAGACAAGTGTAATCAGTTAGTGGAGGAAAAAGGGAAGTAAAAGAAGGGGAAGTAAAAAATAGAAAATAGGAAGTGGATCGGAGAATAAAGGGGTGGGGGGTGAAGTAAGAATAAATAAAAGTGAAAATAAATGAAATTATTGACAAGGATAAAAATGAAAGTAAGTCAGAAAGGGTAATTAAAAAGAGAATAATAAGAGTTTATGGAGGATAAGTATCTGAAAGTGTGTTAAGTTTATATGAGCTGGAAAGCAGGTGTGATTTCATGTGTGGGCAACTGGTGAAAATTTCCGTCTTTGTGTTCAGGCAGGTCTTTGGTGATTTAAGATTTTGCAATATCCAAAATTTTTCGTTTATGCAGAGCGTGCATTTTCTTGTTCCTCTAGCATATTTTTTAGATTGGTTCAAAATTGACCAATCTAGTTTATATTGGATGCCTTGGTCTTTCAAATCCCAAATTCTGCTAGCCAGAGCTGTTGTAAATCTTTTTTCTGGATGTCGAAAGGATGCGACATGTGAGTAATAACGCGTTTTGAATCTGTCTTGCGTCATACCCACATATCGTTCACTGGTGGCTGGATGGTTGTTGCTGATGGTTGTCACTTTAGCCGCATATACAATGGCTTTGGTGTTGCATTTACCTTGTAATGGGCATTCACTTTTGATTCTACAGGAGCAAGTTTGATTTTCTCTAGGTGATATTTTGTTGAGGATATAGGACTTAATAGGGGGACCGCAGTTAACACAGTTTCTGTTAAAGATCTTATAGTATCTATGTGTTCTAGGGAAATGTTTATCTAGGAGTTCTAGGAATTTTTTGCCTACATTAGTTTTAACTGCTAGAGAGTAGGGGGGTGTGAACCAGATTATTTTTCTTTTCCTATTTTTATGTTTAATAGAGTTAGTATAGTTAGGTATGTATTTAATCGGTTCGCTAAAGCCGCTATTTTGGAGGGCTTTATTATAGTAGGGGGATGCCTTATTAAAAATAGCTTCTGAGGAAGAGAGGGTGGAAATCCTACGGTTAATATTAGGGATAAGGTTTTTAAAAACTATAGGTGGATGGCAAGATCCTTTATTTATATATTTTAAGTTTTCATTAGGTTTATGGTATGGTTTATAAGAAGCAGTAGGCAAATCTAGGTTTATATCTAGGAAATCTACGTTGGAAAGGTTAGTGTCAATAGTAATTTTAAGATTAAAACTAGCGAAGGTTTTTATTAAGTCTTTCCTTAATCTATCTAAGTTATGGCCTATGGTGGTATGGGAAAGTATTAGACCATCATCGCGATAAAGCCCAAAAATATGGTTAGGAAATTTTTCTTTAAGTGTATGTAAGAGGAATAGGCCGACCAGATCACAAACCTCGGCACTGTCATAAGAGCCCATTGAGACATCGAATGGGTTCTCTGTGTTAGATATTTTTACCCAAGTGTCATTATCATTAAAAAGTAGAGTGTTCCTAGCATGCAAGATGACATCCTCTTCAAAATCGGAGATATTAGTGAACCCTCTAGCGAAATTTAAAGCTTTCACTAAAAGGGTCTGAGTAATAGATGGGTAGAAATCTACGATGTCAAATTGGGTGAATCTAGAACTGATTTTGTTTTTAATATTATTAAACCAATGTACTACGGAAGAGCTATTTATCCATTGGAGTAATTTAGACTTACTTCTAATGTGTGTATTTAATTTATTTAAAATTTTTTTGCTGGCAAGACCAATATCAGTCTTAGCAGGGTTGATTAATCTACAACTAGGGCGATTAATAAAGTCGGGTTTATGATCTTTAAGGGTGATATACGCAGAACGTTTAGCAAGTTTTTCTGTCCTATTATCTATTTTTAAAGAAACAGCTAATGCTTTAGCTTCTTTATTTATATTAGGGTACGTATTTATATTAGCTATTTGGTATTTAGAGGTGATATTATCTATTAATAGTTGGTCGTGTAAATTATTATTAACTTCATATAGGTTTTTAGTTTTATCTGAGAAGATGAACTTATTATTAGAAGATTTGAAAGTAGAAATATCATTAGATAATTTAGATTGAAAGGGGTTAGAGTACTTACGAAAATTGATGTTGTTGATAAGGTTAACTAGGTCTAATTCAAAGGCGGTCATATCTTTTACTCTTTGCGGGTATTTGTGAGTTTTGATGTCAAAATATTCCGTAGAATCCGTGTTAAATTGACCATCGAGAATCAAAGCTTTCCATCTCATTCTTTCAACAACTTTCTCTACTTTGTCTATCAGTATTTTCGTGTAGAGAGTGTTAGAAGGTGTTGGGATATTCTTTACAGAGTAGTCCAAAGGGTATTTGTCCATGTTCAGTATTGGTTTAAAATCCTATGACTGAAGAGTGCTCGACTTTAAAAGGGCTGGAAGGTGCCAATCTCATAACGATGTAGAATATGCTGCGATCATTCCCTTGGGAGCTTTATAAGTATTGAAATTTCCGTTGGAAACAGAAAAGGTCATAGAAATGAAGAGTGCTCTATGTAAGTATCAGAGCAAAATTTAGTATATATATATATATATATATATATATATATATATATATATAAGTATGTGTGTGTGTCTGTGTATTACCTATAGGGGCCTACATCTTACGACCGATTTACGAGCTTTACAGCCTCATAGATTAGTCATCGGGGAGTGTTTTCTATATATCAACGTATCGTTTTTTTTATTCTGGGGTCATTCTGTAGATAAAAATCGATAGGGGGGGGGTCACCTTTTTTTTAGGTATCGAAAAATAAGATTTTGGGCTCTAGCTCCCACATTTTGACACCGATTTCGTTCAAATTTAAAAGCCAAATAGAATTTATCATTGCACATTTTTTAATGGCTTTATACTTTGCATTTGTTGTTCAAGGACGGCGTGGCAGCCGCTTAAATATTCAAAAATACCACTTTTAGACTCAAATTTCCACTTTTTCGGCTCTAACTCCGACATTAATCAATCTACTTTGTTCAAACTTTACACTACGCTAGATCTGATTATGTTACGTCTTATACTGGCTTTACATTTTGGATTTTATGTTCAGGAATGGCGTGGCAGCCGGTTAGATATTCGAAAATACCACCTTTTCGTCCAAATTTCCGCCTTTTCGGCTCTAACTCCCACATTTTTCAACCGATTTTGTTCAAATTCGAAACTTCGGCACAACGTCATACATAAATCAATTGATTTGGTTCAACTTTTATACTACGATAGAACCTATCATTGCACATCTTATAGTAGCTTTACACTTTGCATTTTTTGTTCAGGGACGGCGTGGCAGCCGTTTTAACTCTTCAAAATACGATTTTTCCACCTCCCACATATTCCATACGATTTCACTCAACATTTCGCCATTTGCTACACCTTACGACAGATTTTCAAGAAATTCGCAGTCGCTAAGATCAACACCTTTTCATCAAAGCAAATAATATTTTGCCTACCCAGGCAACGCTGGGTACTGCTGCTAGTATATATATATATATATATATATATATATATATATATATATATATATATATATAAAAACAAATAACGAAACGAAATTAAATTTCGTTTCGTTTGTAACTCACTTTTGTATGACTGACGCTTAAACAATTAAGTTAAAGATGTACATCGATATATGTATACTGAAATACTAGTATGTATATGAATACACACACGTATACATATGTAGATGTACCAAGTTTTTTTTTTTTTCACTGGTCACTTTACTGTGAGTGGCCAGCTATTCTGTATGTAAACACACAGACAAACCGGTTTTTAGAGTCATACTGGTTTTTGAGGAAACACCTTTCCTCTATTCTCCAGAAAGCCAGACAAGGAATATTGAACTAGTTTCGTTGTTGTTACAACTCATCAGCAATATTTACCTATCTTCCGGCCTCTCTAGAGAATCGTAAAAGCACATATCGTTATATGCTTTTTCTATGAAAATTAGTAGTGGGCAGACTAATTTGCATAGAGTGTGAGTAAGTACCGGTTCAACGGAGACGATAAAAACAAATAACGAAACGAAATTAAATTTCGTTTCGTTTGTAACTCACTTTTGTATGACTGACGCTTAAACAATTAAGTTAAAGATGTACATCCATATATGTATACTGAAATACTAGTATGTATATGAATACACACACGTATACATATGTAGATGTACCAAGTTTTTTTTTTTTTTCACTGGTCACTTTACTGTGAGTGGCCAGCTATTCTGTATGTAAACACACAGACAAACCGGTTTTTAGAGTCATACTGGTTTTTGAGAAAACACCTTTCCTCTATTCTCCAGAAAGCCAGACAAGGAATATTGAACTAGTTTCGTTGTTGTTACAACTCATCAGCAATATTTACCTATCTTCCGGCCTCTCTAGAGAATCGTAAAAGCACATATCGTTATATGCTTTTTCTATGAAAATTAGTAGTGGGCAGACTAATTTGCATAGAGTGTGAGTAAGTACCGGTTCAACGGAGACGATAAAAACAAATAACGAAACGAAATTAAATTTCGTTTCGTTTGTAACTCACTTTTGTATGACTGACGCTTAAACAATTAAGTTAAAGATGTACATCCATATATGTATACTGAAATACTAGTATGTATATGAATACACACACGTATACATATGTAGATGTACCAAGTTTTTTTTTTTTTTCACTGGTCACTTTACTGTGAGTGGCCAGCTATTCTGTATGTAAACACACAGACAAACCGGTTTTTAGAGTCATACTGGTTTTTGAGGAAACACCTTTCCTCTATTCTCCAGAAAGCCAGACAAGGAATATTGAACTAGTTTCGTTGTTGTTACAACTCATCAGCAATATTTACCTATCTTCCGGCCTCTCTAGAGAATCGTAAAAGCACATATCGTTATATGCTTTTTCTATGAAAATTAGTAGTGGGCAGACTAATTTGCATAGAGTGTGAGTAAGTACCGGTTCAACGGAGACGATAAAAACAAATAACGAAACGAAATTAAATTTCGTTTCGTTTGTAACTCACTTTTGTATGACTGACGCTTAAACAATTAAGTTAAAGATGTACATCCATATATGTATACTGAAATACTAGTATGTATATGAATACACACACGTATACATATGTAGATGTACCAAGTTTTTTTTTTTTTTCACTGGTCACTTTACTGTGAGTGGCCAGCTATTCTGTATGTAAACACACAGACAAACCGGTTTTTAGAGTCATACTGGTTTTTGAGGAAACACCTTTCCTCTATTCTCCAGAAAGCCAGACAAGGAATATTGAACTAGTTTCGTTGTTGTTACAACTCATCAGCAATATTTACCTATCTTCCGGCCTCTCTAGAGAATCGTAAAAGCACATATCGTTATATGCTTTTTCTATGAAAATTAGTAGTGGGCAGACTAATTTGCATAGAGTGTGAGTAAGTACCGGTTCAACGGAGACGATAAAAACAAATAACGAAACGAAATTAAATTTCGTTTCGTTTGTAACTCACTTTTGTATGACTGACGCTTAAACAATTAAGTTAAAGATGTACATCCATATATGTATACTGAAATACTAGTATGTATATGAATACACACACGTATACATATGTAGATGTACCAAGTTTTTTTTTTTTTCACTGGTCACTTTACTGTGAGTGGCCAGCTATTCTGTATGTAAACACACAGACAAACCGGTTTTTAGAGTCATACTGGTTTTTGAGGAAACACCTTTCCTCTATTCTCCAGAAAGCCAGACAAGGAATATTGAACTAGTTTCGTTGTTGTTACAACTCATCAGCAATATTTACCTATCTTCCGGCCTCTCTAGAGAATCGTAAAAGCACATATCGTTATATGCTTTTTCTATGAAAATTAGTAGTGGGCAGACTAATTTGCATAGAGTGTGAGTAAGTACCTGTTCAACGGAGACGATAAAAACAAATAACGAAACGAAATTAAATTTCGTTTCGTTTGTATGACTGACGCTTAAACAATTAAGTTAAAGATGTACATCCATATATGTATACTGAAATACTAGTATGTATATGAATACACACACGTATACATATGTAGATGTACCAAGTTTTTTTTTTCACTGGTCACTTTACTGTGAGTGGCCAGCTATTCTGTATGTAAACACACAGACAAACCGGTTTTTAGAGTCATACTGGTTTTTGAGGAAACACCTTTCCTCTATTCTCCAGAAAGCCAGACAAGGAATATTGAACTAGTTTCGTTGTTGTTACAACTCATCAGCAATATTTACCTATCTTCCGGCCTATATATGTGTGTGTGTGTGTGTGTGTGTGTGTGTGTGTGTGTGTGTGTGTGTGTGTGTGTGTGTGTGTGTGTGTGTGTGTGTGTGTGTGTGTGTGTGTGTGTGTGTGCGTGTGTGTGTGTGTGTATGTATGTTCTTCTGGTTTTATAATTTCACAAATTTTTTCCCAATAGAGAGAGACTCGGTTTGTAACATAGACACAAGACTCTCTCATTTGAATTTACACAACATCAACTAGGTAGATTATGTATGCATGCCTGCATGTGTATATGCTTTGTATCTGTACATGTGTATATGCAGTTATTAGATGCAGAATTGTTGGAATGTTTTATGTATGTATGTATGTATGTTCTTGTTTTATAATTTCACAAATGTTTGCCAATAGAGAGAGAGTCGGTTTCTAACATACACACAAGACTCTCATTGGAATGTACACAACATCAACTAGGTAGATATGTATGCATGTCTGCATGCATGTGTAGATATGGATGTTAGTGTATGTGTGGATCAGGGGAGAAGGGTGCGTGCATGCAACGCATGCAGTGCATGCGTTATAGAATCTTGAGTTGATCAATTGCGTCGGTTGAAGCAAGCAGAATTTTCGCTGCTTGCTAAATCATAGACACATAAAAAGATTAGACGCACACACACATACACTAGATAACACTGCATACGGCTTTGACCGGGAGGATCATTTAGAGGGAATTGGGGAGGTGGGGTAAGGCTGCACAGCCCCACTTTCCGCCATGGCGATTGGACTGCATGCCCTGCTTTCTAGGTTACCCTTACCCCTGGTGTGGATGTGGATGTTTTGAGTTGTGTGTGTGCATGTGTATATGTTTAGTATCTGTACATGTGTATATGCAGTTATTAGATGCAACATTTTTGAAATGTTTTACATATTTTTACTGTTCCATTAATGGATTATACTTGTAATTTCCCAACAAGTTGTGTTCTTTCTGCTCCTGTGAAGCCCAGCTTCTCAAGACTTGTATTGAGGCAGTTACTAACATATCCCAGTGCCCCAATAATCGCAGACATAAAGTTGATATTCTATCGGAGGTATCTTACCGACCTCTACCAACAAGTTGTTAAGGGAAATACACTTATACCTGAATGGTTGACATTAGCACAAACATTGCTGGTCTCTAAGAACAAAGACACACACCTGGTAAAAACCTTCTGACCCATTGCATGCCAGAACCTGATGTATAAGATGTATATAGCCTGCCTGAATCTATTCCTCCAAGATCACTGTGAAAATAATAACATCATCACAGATGAACAAGCAGCTGGAAGAAAGGGGTCTGGAGATGTGCTGAACAACTCCTAATCAACAAAACTGCGATGTCGGAGGTGCGACAACTTAGGAGGAATATAGCTACAGTCTGGCTGGACTACAGGAAAGCTTTCGATTCTGTTCCCCACTCTTGGATTATAGAGGCCCTCCGACTTTCTAAAGTCCCAGACATTATTATCAGAACCATAGAGAAGCTGTCTTCTCCTTGGGCTACTATCCTAAAATTAAAGACAGAGAAGGAGGACTCTATTTTCACTGATAAAATAAAATATCGCAGGGGTATATTTCAGAGAGATAGACTCTCTGTGATATTATTCATCCTCTCATTAAAGCCCTTGTCCTTTCTGCTCAAGAAATGTGAAGGATACATCATTGGCTCACAGGAGGACAGAAATACGAACCTAACGAATAATTTCTTTGTGGATGATCTGAAACTCTATGCCAAGAATCCCTGTGTGATAATCCAAAACTCACACCCAAGGAAGTCGCTCAGCAGTATCGCATTGAATCCATGGATGGAAAACTGCATGCTTATCAGCAAAATATCATTCATGGATATGTTGCCAGGAAGCTCCAGAGTGAGTGTAATATAGATAAAGAAAGTAGTCTATCTTGGACCAACAACCACTATATTGGCTCCCACTTTGATGGATACGTTTTTGCAATCCAAGAACAGGAAATCAACACGCAATACCTGATTCACAAAAGAGATAGGGATGCAGGCAAAACACCTAGATGTGATAACAAGTGCAGACTCTGCAGAATTAACATGTCATAAGCAGCTGTCCAAAGATGTCATCACGGTACTATCTACATATGAGGCATGATGTAGTGGCCAAAACACTGTACAATGCATTCCGTAGAAAAGATAGCCCCGATAATAAACACATTAAAAGCTACAGCAATGTGGAAGACATACATATACATAATATGAAAGAGTACTGGTGGAATGTTCCAGTAAAACCCCAATAAAATGCAGACATAACAGACTAGATATTATGATATGGGACAGGGAAAAGAAGGCATGCACAGTAGTGGAAGCTAGCTGTCCAGCAGATGCCAATATAATATCAAAAATTAGCGAAAAGGAGAATATTTGTGCAGAACTGATGTGAAATCTGCAGATACTCCACTCTGATTATACCTTTAGATTTATGTATGTATAAATTTAAGTGGAAAACTCTATTTATGGGAGTATAAGCCAGGCAGACCCCCCCCCCAAAAAAAAAAAAATTCTAAGTCAATCGCACTTATATATCGATCTTCCTACCATGGATTCATTTGTTGAAGAAGTAATTATTGGAAAAGACCAACATATGAAGAACTTGCAAATTCGTCTGAGGAGTTATTCTTCAATTCCAAGAGACCATGTTTATCCTGAAATTCTACATACCGTTGCCAATCCAGCATGCTGCATGAAAACACATTGTGTAATTGAACCATTACATGAACAAATGTTTCTTAATCTTAGGACTACGGGGTAGGCTTAAAATACTGTGATAAATAGCAACCAGCAGACAGTCTGCCACAGCTCAACAAATCAGGAGCAGTTTAATAACAATTAAATATTAATTGGTCTCTAATACTTAAACATCTCAATGAATGGATAAAATATATAGAAAAAATATCAATCAGAAAAGCAATATTACATTTTAAATTTAAGTGAAAAACTATTTATAGGAGTATAAGCCAGACAGACTAAAAAATATTTCAGTCAATTTGTGGATTCTTCAAATGTTGGTCTTTTCCAATAATTACTTCTTCCGCAAATGAAACCACGGTAGGGAGATCAACATATAAGGGAGATTGATTAAAATGTTTTTTTTGGTCTGTCTGGCTTAAATAGAGTTTTCATCTAAGCGTTTTTGTCATGACAACTACAAGACCACTTTACACTATGGGTTGGGCACTTTTTGTCGTGTTGCCATCATGACCACTTTACAGTGTGAACTGGGGACTTTTGTGGGGGAGGTGTGTGGGATTTGAGGAGGTAGATATAGAGGTATGTATGAGGGGGTGGAGTGTTATGACATGGGTGGGATGTTAGGATGTGGGAGGTATATGGAAGGGTGATGGTGATGAAGTTGCTGCATACTAGATGTATGCTTCAACCTGTGCTCATGGGAAGGCAGGTCTCCTGTATTATGCCAGAGATTTTGGTCCTGTGTCATCGCCTTTAAGAAGTGTAATTGTGCAAGTTCAGCTTTTATCACCTCATCCCAAGTCTCCCTAGGTCTTCCTACTCCATAGCTTTCATCAACTGTGATTACTACAGCTGTCATCCTTCATATTTATCATATGTTCTCATGAAAGCAATCTCCTTTCCTGATCCAACTTATGCCCAGTTTCTCTCTCAGTTCATTTATGCAATGCCATTCACATATATTACTTTTATAAATCCATTGAAGCATGCAAACTTCATTTCTTTTCAATCTTTGCAGGTCGTCTGCACAGACCACCCAGGTCTCACTTCCATGCAACATTGCTGTTTGTATACATGCATCATATAATCTGCCTCTCATTTTGATGGAAAGCCTTTTGTAGCTAGCAGTAGTAGTAGATCCCTGAACTTCTTCCATCCTTTTCTCACTTTGGTATTTTTAGAATACTCACCTCCACTGCTAATCATGCAGGTAGCAGAAGCTGTCTACTGCTTCTACAGAACCAATATATACATATCTATATAAACACATACGGCGTACCATTACGATTGGTCATGTTATATTCTTAACACAATATTATGGAATTTGAAAATTCTTCCAAACAAAATTTAAAGAAAAGAAAGAATTCTTTATTAAATAACCCATTTAATAACTAACAACTGGCTCTCTGTATCTGTATTTTATCTATCTATATATTTATTAATCTCTCTTTCTATCTTCCAACAGTCCTATCTCTGTTTTACACACCATCACACACACACATATATATATATATTATAAAGAGTCGGGACTCGACGACTGAGCTCTTGCCGTTTCAACAGCTAGTTCCAGACTCTGTTGAGCCATGGTCTAACAGGCTTCAAACTGAATCCATCTTTATTTTTTATATATATATGTATATATATATATGTATATATATATATATATATATATATATATATATATATATATATATATATATATATATATATATATATATATATATATATATATATATATACATTATGAGGAGATGAAACATTTAGATATAATTAGTAATAAAATTTATCATACCTAAACTCTCTTCATAATGTATTTTTAACTCTGATACTGGTTCAGTCTAATTCAACCGGATTGGTCTGTCCCAGTCATTCATTGAGCAACATCGGTAAGGTTGGCACCATTAACTCACGGTTGGGTGTGGATGCATTCATGTATATGTGTGTGTCCGCATGTATCTGTGTGCTTCTAAATATATATATATATATATATATATATATATATATATATATATATATATATATATATATATATATATATATATATATATATATATATATATATATATATATACATATATATATATATATATATATATATATATATATATATATATATATATATAATGTCTAAGACTAAAGTTCTATTTTGTAGGAAGGAAAATAAGGCACTGGTCCCATCTGGGAAATGGCCATGCTCAGTGTTTTGGAAAGGAGCAGGCAGAAACTCCATTTTATGTCCCAAATGCAAAGTATAGGTGCATAAAAGATGTAGTGGGATCACAGGTAAGCTAACTAAGAATATAGATTTTATAAGGGGCCGGTGCTCAGGTGCAAAAGTAGCAGCAAGTGCCCACTGAATACTACCTCATTCCATTGCACATTCATAGAAAAAGTGGACACCTTCTGTTACCTGGGTGACAAAATCAGCAGTGGTGGAGGGTGCTCTGAAAGTACAGTAGCCAGAGTCAGAACATGATGGAAAAAGTTCAGAGAGCTTATACCACTATTGGCCGCTAAAGGGTTCTCTCTAAAAATGAAAACAGGCTGTATGATGCCTGCATACGAACAGCAATGTTACATGGCAGTGAGACTTGGGCATTGTGTGCAGATGATATATGCAGACTGGAGAGAAACGAAGCTTGCATGCTCCGCTGGATGTGTAATAGTAATATACGTGAACGGCAAAGCATAAATGAACTAAGGGAGAAATTAGGAATAAGAGGGATCAGATGTTGTTTACTCGAGAGAAGACTACGTTGGGACAGTCACGTGATGCGCATGAAAGATGACAGCTGTATAAAAAAGTGCAGGGCGATAAAAATAGACGGTAGCCACGGAGTAGGCAGACCCAGAAAAACCTGGGACGACTTGATAAATTCCGACCTCACACACTTACACCTCTCCAAGACAATGTCACTGGACCGAGATCTTTGGCGCTACACAGTAATACAGAAGACACATCTTGCCTAAGTACAAAGCGAAACCTAGAGTCAATAGGCACCTCTTAGCAAAAATACACCCCAGTCCCACTACCCCCACCACATCCACACCACCCCTTTCAATGTAAAGTTATGTTGGTACCACAACATCCAGTCCGAAATAAATGAGGTCGTGTAGGTGTCACGACGAAAAAAACACACAGTCCACGCTGTAATGTGGCCGTGTAGGTAACACCGTAAAAACCTCCCAGTTTCACACTGTAAATGTGGTTGGTGTAAGGAAGGGCATCCAGCCGTAGAAAACCTGCCAGACAGTCCTATACGAGCAAGACAACCAATCTTGCCTCAAGTGGGAGAATTCCCGTCCAAACCCATGCAAGCGTGGAAGATGGACGTTAAACGATGATGATGATGATGATGATGATGAATGTAGGAGGTAAGTTTTATTGTAGCACAATTAACTCCTCTATGCTCATAATTCATTTAACCTTATCTTCATTCACCTTAACTACTTAATATATTTTATTTCAATAATACATTTTAATAAATTCCTTTTCGCACATCTTATTAAACCCTTCAATATATAAACCTTAAATAAATAGTATTCTTAATTCCTTTTTCTTTAATCATAAGCATCCCCATTCATAAACCTCATTAACTTTTAATTCTTAATTTTTTTTAAATTATGTATTATCTTACAACGGTTTTTTTTTATTTCTCTCTGTGAGACAGTGTTTCTCAGTATTAAAGGTTATCTCTCTCTCTCTCTCTCACTCATTTTCTCCTCTCTCATCCTTCCTTCTTATACTTCTCCTCCGTCATCCTTTCCTTATTATTATTTTTTTTCTTCTATCTTCCTTGCCTTTTCCTTCCCCCCTTTCTTTCCTCTTTTCCAATCTCATATATCCATCTCATTTTATTTTTCATATGTTGATTTAACACTTCACTGCTCTCAAGTGTTTTTTAAGCTTCATATCATGTCTCCCTATTTTATCTGATGAGAACACACATATCTCCCATGATGATATTTGTTTTTGAAATGCGCAAAATAAAATACATGGAACTCTTTTAACCATCTTTTGACATTATATTATATATATATATATATATATATATATATATATATATATATATATATATTATATATATATATATATATATATATATATTTGTTTTGCAAGGATTTTGATATGGAATCCTGTGTCGAAAAAAAGTAAAACAACATATATATATATAAAAAAGGTGTGGTAAGATACCATTCAGATCTAGCTGTTGAACTGGCTGTGGCTCAGCTGGTTGGGGTCTTGACTATTTTCCTATATATATACATACATATATATATATATATAAGTATGTATACGTACATACATATACAGACGTACAGTAGTATGTATATATATACATACATGCATATATATATATATATGTACGTATGGATTTACCGAACATTTATTATAATGCTCGGTTTGTTTGTAAACAAAAATCCCGAATTAAGCCGTACAGTGTTTAGCAACCATCGTTGCCCTTTTGTTCAACACTGACAAAGGAACGATGTACTAATTTCAAGCTTATTAGCTATCGTCAGCACCGTATACCTTCCTACCAGATGATTGAACGTCTGAAATTATATACTTTCCTCATGCATATTAAGTAACAGCCGTACTAAGAGTGAGAAATGAAATTTCGCTTCATTTTTTCCATTTATATATATATATACATATATATATTAGATGCCATATGGGTATACTTCCTCATAAACATGATCCTAATAAAACTTTGTATTTTTTCATCCCTGTGTTTGTTTTGTTTTATTTGTTCAACTACATATATGTATATCAATCTACCTCACTGTCTACCAACCTTCCTCATTCTCACTCACTCTATCTCTGTCTATCTGACTGTCTTATCAGTAAAAATACACAGCTGGTGTAGGCTGTTTATCACCAAGACATTGTTTCTGTGACAATGTCTTATCTAAATTAAACATTAATTAGATACTTTATCCCTCATATTTTCACACTTCTTGTCTGTGTAGTCCACTTCAATTCAGTGTGAAATTATGTTGTTTCAGGATTTGTGGCCAATAAAAAACATTATTATTATTATTATTATTATTGTTATTACTCTTTGAGTCTCAGTCTTTGATGTTAGTTAACTGGAAAGTTTGTTGAAATAAATATCAAGCCACTACCTGCAGCCTCAGATATTCAGGACGTATCGGATGGTTCTTGCTGTTCCCAGCAAGCATGCCTTTTGAAGCGTTCCAAAAAGCGTGAAGGGGCCAATTTTCTTTAACCACCCCTGGAAACCTTTTGAGATAGTCCCTAGTGCACCTATGACAATCGGGACCACATTGACTTCATGGCAGTTCCAAATCCTTTTCACCTCCCACTTTAGGTCCTGGTATCGGTTAATTTTCTCCCTCTCCTTCTCTTGCACTCTCGTGTCGAACGGGCAGGCCACATCCACAATCAGGCACGATCTTTTTTCTTTGTCCACAACCACCAGGTCAGGTCTATTGTGTTCCAGTTTCTTGTCCGTCTGTATCCTAAAATCCCACAGCACCTTCACCTGATCGTTCTCTATCACCGCCTCTGGCTTATGCTCATACCACTTCTCAGAATGTGGTAAATTGTTTACTTTGCACAGGTGCCAGTGGATCACCCTGCCCATCACATCTTGTCTCCAGCCCTTATCGTGGGTCTGGGCTAGGTGTTTACACTCGGATTTGAGTCTCAGTCTTTGATGTTAGTTAACTGGAAAGTTTGTTGAAATGAATATCAAGCCATTACCTGCAGCCTCAGATATACAGGACGTATGGGAGGGTTCTTGCTGTTCCAAGCAAGCATGCCTTTTGAAGCGTTCGAAAAAGCGGGAAGGGGCCAATTTTCTTTAACCATCCCTGGAAACTTTTTGAGATAGTACCTAGTGCGCCTATGACAATCGAGACCACTTTGACTTCATGGCAGTTCCAAATCCTTTTTACCTCCCACTCTAAGTCCTGGTATCGTTTAATTTTCTCCCTCTCCTTCTCTTGCACTCTCGTGTCGAATGGACAGGCCACATCCACAATCAGGCACGATCTTTTTTCTTTGTCCAAAACCGCCAGGTCAGGTCTATTGTGTTCCAGTTTCTTGTCCGTCTGTATCCTAAAATCCCACAGCATCTTCACCTGATCGTTTTCTATCACCGACTCTGGCTTATGCTCATACCACTTCTCAGAATGTGGTAAATTATTTACTTTGCATAGGTGCCAGTGGATTACCCTGCCCATCACATCATGTCTCCAGCCCTTATAGTGGGTCTGGGCTAGGTGTATACACTCGGACACAATGTGAGCCACAGTCTCCTCTCTCTCTCCACAGATCCTGCACAGTGGGCTAGCCTCCTCCTTGTAAATATGGTGTTTCAAACACTTCGTTTTGAGGGCCTGCTCTTGCGCAGCCATTAACATTCCTTCTGTAGCCTTTTTAAGGTTTCCTCTTTTCAACCAGTTCCATGTCTGTGGATCTCTGAATTCAGTTTTCTCAAAGAAGGTACTATGAAGGGATTTTTCCTGAAGGCTGCTCTTTCTCCTTGTTGTTATTTCCTCCTTGGACATCCCCTGGTCTATTGTCCTCTCCTTCAGTACAGTTCTGAGCATTGGCTCCTTACTATCAGTCACGTATTTGTGTAGGTTGTTTTTCTCAATCTGAACACAATCCTCTATGCTGATAAGACCTCTTCCACCTTCTGATCTCCTTAAGTAGAGTCTATCGACATCACTCCTCTTGTGGAGGATGTTGTAGATAGTCAATAGCTTCCTAGTCTTCCTATCCATTACCTTTTTGTTCAGCAACATTCCATCTCAGAATTCCCAATAATAGACACAGCTCCGGAATTTACTGCACTTATGGCATTCCTACTGTTCAGATGTGACTTTAATATGCTCCTTACTCTCCGAATGTATTCAGATCTTATCAATTCCTTCATTTTTTTTTGTTCTTGATGTCATCAGCCTCCAGAACACCCAAATACTTGTATCCTTCTTCAGTGTCAATTTCTTTATCATCTCACCTGTTGGTACCTGGATTCCGTTGCTTCTGCTCAATTTACCCCTCTTTATCACAAGGACTCCACACTTACTAATACCAAATTGCATACATATATCATTGCTGAAAATACGGACAGTGTCAACAAGCACATCCAACTCCTTCTCACTCTTCCCGAAGAGCTTAAGATCGTCCATGAAGAGGAGATGATTGATTGTAAGCTCTCCCTTTCCCAACTTGTATCCTGCTCTCACTTTTCGCAGTATAATGGTCAGGGGTATCAGGGCAAGGACGAACTATGAGGGGACAGACTATCTCCCTGGAAGATACCTCTCTTGATCTTCACGCCTCCCAAGGAATCTCCAGCTGATGTTAATTCTGTTTTCCAGGACTTCATACTTTTGCTCAACAACTGTCTGATGTTATCTGCCACCTTGAAGATCTCTAGGCTTTTGGTGATCCAAGAATGAGGCACAATGTCAAATGCTTTTTTGTAGTCTATCCATCCCATGGCAAGACCAGTCTATCTCCTCTTGCCATCTCCTCATTACCATCTTATCAATAAGTAACTGGTCCTTTGTTCTACGGGACTTCTTTCGGTATCCTTTATGTTCGTCCGGTAACAAGTTGTTTGTGTGGAGGTGTTGGTAGATTTCCTCAGACACAATGCATGTCAACAGTTTCCACATTACGGACAGGCATGTGATAGGTCTATAGTTGGTAACATCATTACCCTTGATTCGGTCTTTTATTGCCAGAACTGTGGTACCTTTTGTCAACCACTCTGGTACCTCACCTGACATCAAGCAGTCATTGAACATGGTTGTCAGTTTCGGGTGGAGGGATGTTATATTTATAATCCAATACCCCCTGCACACCATCTGGGCCAGGTGATTTCCAGTTGGTTAGTTTTGGGGCCTGCCCCTTAAGAGTTCAACTGTGATACTCAAATGAGTTTGTTGGTGTGCCTGTTCACTAATCTCCTTTTGTACTGTCTCAATCCACACTGCCTGGTCATTATGTTTAACATCCTGCTCCCATATTCCTCTCCAGAATGTCTTAGTTTGTTCCGCCTCAGGGCTCAAGTCGTTGCCTCTTTCTTTCCCTTCAAGCTGTCCAAACAACATCTTCTGGTTGTTGTCAAACATGCGGTTCTGTCTATACTGACTGACTGACTATTGTATCGCCTAATTTTTGCACTCTTTGCTACAATGCCTTGCTTCAGTTCCTCTATGATAATATTTAGCTTTTTCCTCCTAGTTTTGTACTTTATTTCCAGTCTATTTTTAGTGTCTATGTTTTTAGTGTCCCATTCAGTAGGGACTCAAGCTTTCAAATGTCATTTCTCATTTCCCTGATTTGACCATTCAGTCGTTTCTTCCACCAAGGTTCTGATCTTTCTTGTTGTTTCCTCTCGATTTTATGCCAAGTAATTTCCTCACCGCATTTGCTGTTGCTTTGAGGATATTGTTGCACTGGTGAAGGCTCCTCGCCTCAAGGTATGGGATGACCATGTTTACCTTAGCTGTTGTTTCTTTTAACTTTTTCCTGTCTACAAATCTTAGGTTCATAGGTTTCCCACTATCATTGTTCAATTCATCTACCACTAAGTTTAGGATATCAACTAAATCTTGTCCTAGCCTGTCACCATTCATCTCCTCAGTGGTCGTATCTTTGTTCCAGGTATTATTTATTTCAGCATTCAGATCATTGTCTGCTTCGGATGGTTCTTCCGTTCTCTCAACCTCTTCACCTTCATTTCCCACTGGCTCGTTTGCCTGGCATACTCCACTCTCCATTTCCAAACTAATCTCTCTGCTCATTTCCTCCAGTTCCAGCTCGCTTATCCACCCATCAGTTCTTATTACCCGAGCCTGCCTGGCCAAATTTTGTTCATCTAATTTAAATAGACCAATCTCGTTCCAGATGTTATGCATCCTTTTCCAATAGCCTTTTTCCTTGGGGTTACTCTTCAGGTAACATTGCATAACAGTTCTATTCAATTCTTTCGTCCAGTTGGTTCTGGTCTCTTTCCTTCTTCTTCTTCCTCCTACACCAGCAGTATTTGGTTGACAGCCAGGTCCCTGCTGCTGAGCCAGGGAGCACCTACTGGGTGAGAGTCTGTCACATGACATTCCAGTCTCCACTTCACCATTATTCGAACTGTTTAGGTTCGACATTTAAACACTCTTCTCTAGGATTGGTGAATGTATGGTTACATAACCACCGGTGATTTAATCATCCCCGGTGATTTTAGCGTGGCATTATCACGGTGTAGACGAACATAAATAAACAAAGAAACAAATATGTACCCACCCCACACACCCCAAATAAAAAAATAAGCATAAGTTTAATTGTAATGTAATGTTTGAATGCCTAACTTAGTTGTTTTTTGCTTGTCTGTCTGTCTGTTTGTTTTTCTTTTCTTTTTTCTTTTCTTTACGTTTTTCGTTGCTGCTGTGCTGTTTTGATTTTGATTTTTGATTATTTGATTTTTTGACCGGGTCATCAAATCAGTTTATTTATATCTTTTGATGCCTTCCTCATTTAGTGGGAATACTAGCATTATTATTATTATTATTATTGGCGACCTACGTAGTAAATAGTATCATCGTGAGCTCCGCAAAGGTTTGTTATTTCCGTTTGTTAAAAATTGCCATTTATGGAAATTTTTTATTGTTAACCATATATAAGCGCACATACATTGTTTTCCGAAAAGGACACCCAAAAAGATTGGGGCCTTGTGCCCAAAATTTTAAACTTTTATTATTAACAAAAATTTCTTTGAAAAAAATGGCTAATTCACCTCTGCACCAAGCAGCTGAAAGCCTTCCTCACAAATTAACACCTCACACCGACACCACCATTGTAAATGTTACTACATTTGCCAACACAAAAAAAAATATAAGCAGTAGAAATATTTTAAATTTGTCTCAGGCAGACATTCATTTACCGCCATTACCAATGACTGCAGGTGTTAAAGCCTCCACCACCACCACCACCGCGACAACCACCACCCCCACCAAAACCGCGACAACAGAAACAAAAAAAGAAAAAAAGAAATTAACTCGTGATGTCGAAATGAAATCAAGCAAAATGGACTCTTCCCCACCAAAGACGACTGACGTCACCACCACCACAACTGAAACTAAAATTAATATTAACACAAATAACGATAGCAACAACAACAACAATGACATTATAAAACCGACCCTCAGTTTCGCCAGAGTAGCAAAACAGTTCGAATCATTTACGGTAACTCAGGAGGATTTAGAAAATGCCAAACAAATGGTAAAGAAAGATGGGTACAGGGTCAGCCCCCCCCACTAATAAAATGGAGCATCGGCGCCTATGCACCGTGTCGTATAGAACAATAAATGTAAAATAGCGCCGAGTGGAACGGGCATCCGAGTCCCAAATCAAAAAAGCTTTGGGACATGTGTGGGCAAGAAAAACCCACATCAGACGTGGGCAAAAGTATGGAACCGTGGACGTGTTCTTTGAAACACCAGACGAGGCTAGAGAACACTCCATGGCCCCATTAAGAAGTGACGACTTCACACTCGTCCCAAGCTATTGTGGCCAGAGACTCGTAAAGGTCAGGGTGACCCACGTTCCACCGGCCATCGAAATTCCCTGGCTAATAGCGGCCGTCCTCGCCGGCATCGAAGCCAACACGAAAATAATAGCAATAGCAAAAGAAAAGCAGGAGAACTGGTTCGGATCTGGGATGGAGCTCCTGATCCAAGCGGACCAAAAAAGCATTGAGGAGATCCCACAGGTAATAGACCTCACTGACGGCAGCCACCTCACGGTAATTGTCGAGGGCGCAGAAGACCTAGATGTGTCGTTTGTGGTGAAGAAACCCACCTAAGGGCTTTCTGCCCTCAGGCTAAAAGGTTGAGGCCACCTCTCCTACCCACCCCAGTGACACAACCATCAACACCACCAGTAGCAGAGATGGCAGCAACAACTGTAGCAGCAACAACAGAAGCAACTATAACAGCAACAACCCCAGCAACAGTAGCAAAACCAACACCACCACCACCACCACCAGCAAAACCAACACCACCACCACCACCAGCAAAACCAACACCACCACCACCCAACGTTTCAGAACTAGCACCAGCGCTACACCATCCACCACGCCACAACCAAAACTAACGCCTGTGGAGGATTTTCCACTCCCCGGCCTATCACAACTGGAGACAGATTGTGACGACGAGGAGTGGGAAACGATATCCGGAAAAAAAAAAGAAACCAAAAAAAGAAAAAATTCTCTTCCTTCCCCCTCCAAAAACAAAATACAGAGGGAAACAAATAAACTAAGAAACAAAAAAGTTAGGACAAATATGCCACCATCCACACCAGCATCACCAACCCCATCAACCCAAACACCAACACTATCACCATCATTAACTCCAACACCACCATCACCTACACCACAAAAGTGACCAAAATGCGAAACAGAAACAAACCCACAACAAACGCAAACAAAACAAAACAACCAAAACGATACACACTACACAGCATTAAATTTGAACAACAAGCAATTATTACACTACATGCAACACAACACCAGCATCACAGAAAAAGACTACACAACAACCCCAAAATTTACACCACCTCCACACATACAAATCACTCGCATCACACAGAAAACGTACATGACACTAAAACAAAAATTCCCCCAAAACATCGGAGACTTCCGACAAGCACTCTCCAGGAGGATTTATAAAGACATCCTTCCTGAGGATGCCACAAGCAGTGAAAAGGATGGAGAAACTATCCTTCCTCTACGAGAAGTAAGGTAAGTGGTCTTTCCCATCTTTTCCACTTCTTTTCAACATGACCTCACTCAGAATAGGCAGCATAAATGCGCGTGGCTTGGGGTCGTCATGGAAGCAGGGCCACCTGCTCAACGACCTCAGGTCACTAAACATAGATGTAGTGGCCATCAGCGAGACCAGAATCTCAGAAGCACAGGCTTTCGCACCGATCTTCGGCGGCTACAATGTGTACGCATCTCCCAGCCGTCCGGGATCGGGGGGAGGAGTTGCTGTGCATTTTCGGAGAGGTTTGGATCTTGCCATACGGGCCATCTTCCTGGACCCAGAAGGTAAGTTGGTGGTGCTGGACGTGACCAGCGGAGACGGGAAAGCTTTCAGGTTAGTGGCCGTCTATGCCCCGACAGGAGCAGGGCGGCCTGATTTCTTCCGGCGTCTGGAGACCTTTCTTGGAACGTCCCGCTCTTTAGTGTTAGTGGGCGACTGGAACGGGATCTTAGATGCACGCTGGGATTGTGTGGGATTAGTGGATAGGGAAGGAGGGTGCAAGAGTCTCACCAACCTGCTCAGACGTTTTGAACTGTCTGACAGGTACCGAATGGATTTCCCGAATGTACCAATGTGGACTTGGACAAATCGCATAGGGTCATCCAGATCATATCTAGATAGAGTATTTTGTAGGGAAATAGATAGGTCTAGCATAGGCTGTCCACAATTCAAGATAGTCAGCTACACGGACCACAAATTCGTGATCTGTGTGCTTGACTTAGATAGGCTTCATAGGCGAGGACCCGGCTACTGGAAGCTAAACGCGTCCTTACCAGCGCGCAAGGCCTACAGAGACCGGATTAGCGAACTAGTTAAGCGGGCGTTGACGGGGGCCATCGTCAACAACAAGTGGTGGTTTGCTCTGAAAAGAGCAATTAGAATAGAGTCCATTAGGTTTAGTAAGATTTTAGCAATAGAGAAAAATAGAGCAGAGGGAGAACTAGTTAGAAAATTAGATGAGGCGCTTAGCAAAGGCATCGCGGCCGACGTACTTGCGGCGAAATTGGCCCTTGACCAATTCTTCAATGCAAAGCACGAAGGCTGCGTTGTCAGAGCTAGGGTGCGTGCTCTCAGACACGAGGGGACGAAAGCCGTTCAATGGGCCCGAGTGGCGGAGGCGCGTCGTGGCAACAAAGCCACGATCCGGTCTTTGGTGGACCACGACGGGCGCATGCTACTCGATCCCGGGCAAATGTGTGAAGCTTTTCAGCGACACTTCGCTCAACTGTTCGGGGGCAGTGGCGGGCCGGATCGAGGGATGGACTTTAGTGTCTACCTCGACGGACTGCCGCGGCTTTCGGCCACTGTGGCGGAGTGTTGAGAAAAGCCGATAACAACCGCTGAAGTACGGGATGCAATGACTAGTTGCACAAGGGTTAAATCGCCTGGTTTGGATGGTCTGCCCTATGAACTTTACGTACAAATGCCAAACTTGTTCGGAGCCCTCTTGGCGGACGTCTACTGCAACTGGCAACAGAACGGGAAAATTCCCAGCTCTGTGAGCCGAGGAGCGGTGGCGCTGCTGAGAAAGGATCCGAACAAGGGGGATAACATAGATAATTTTAGGCCCATAACTCTGCTAAACACAGAGTTCAAGATTTTGGCCAAGGTGCTAGGAAAGAGGTTTGCGCTTGTCGTTGGTGGTCTGGTGGGAGAGGCACAGACATGCGCCATTCCCGACAGATCCATCCACGACAACCTCCACCTCATGCGATACATCGTAGAGAGGGTAGCTAGGGAACCTGGCACGGGTGGGTCTTTGATCAATTTAGATCAGTCGAAAGCCTTCGATAGGGTCGACCATCGTTACCTAGAGGCAGTCCTGAGGGCGGCTGGCTTTGTGCCCGTCTTTAGAGGCTGGATCGCTGCCATGCACAGCAACATCTGCTCTGTAGTGAGAGTGAACGGACACCTTTCGGAACCGTTCAACATCATGCGCTCGGTCCGCCAAGGATGTCCCCTCTCGTCCCTATTGTACGTATTAACTCTCGAGCCATTACTGCACAAACTGGAGACGTTGAGGGGAGTCCCGCGCGAACTAGGATGCGGAAGATCCGTGTCAGCATATGCCGACGATGTCACCGTAGTGGTGTCGAACGCCAAACACATCGAGGCGATTGGCACTACACTAAGAGAATACGAAGCGGTGACAGGAGCAATGATCAACCAGTAAAAGTCAGTGGGCCTGCAGCTCGGCACCTGGAGAGGCAGGTCCATGCCGTCCAACAGCGTCGTCGGGCGCTGGACAGACGGACCGGTTAAATTGCTAGGGGTCTGGTTCGGTCCAGACCTCCAAATGGACAAAAACTGGGACGAGGTGACGAGCAGGGTGGCTTCTCTCACCCAGAAATGGGCCGAGAGGAAGATATCCCTGAAAGGTCGAGCGGAGGTGGCTAACGCGTACATCGCGTCCGTCATCTACTACCGCCTGACCGTCGTACCTTGTCCTAAGCCCCGCCTGACTGCGCTGGAGCGTTTGCTCTTTCGCTTCTTGTGGAAGGGACGCGCTCCGATTGTCAGGCAGTCCATCTGCTGTCAACACCCGCTACGTGGAGGGCTGGGCGTGCCGTGGCTGATGATGCGCAGACACGCGCTCAGGCTACGACATCTCCACCTCTTCCTCGACGGTGATCAGGTGTGGTCGCCGTTGGCTAGACACGTTTTTCCCCAGCTCGTCTCCTTGACGGAGCTGCAGTCCTGGGTCAAGCGAAGACCGAGAGGGGGCGCTTGGAGACTGGAATGTCTTCAGGCGCTCACAGCCCTCGACCAATCGGGCAATGTGATCGGTGGAAACTCCACCTTGGCGTTCTATAGGGGATTAGTGGAGGGGAAGAGCGACGACGTACTTGGAGAAACTCTAGGCGTCGACGAAAATCAACTAGCCAATCTCTTCGGAAGGACTTTCGGGCCGGGGCCTATGGACAACTTCCAGAAATCCCTGGCCTGGCAGTGCTACCGGGGTGCTTTGCCAGTTCGGGATAAACTTTACAGGCATGGAGGTGCCGTCAGCCGGGCATGTCCGAGATGCGCACAGGGCGACGAAACCGTCCTGCACGCACTTGTGGGTTTATGTCGAACACCTGCTGTCACGTGTAGGACGGATCCAGCTACCAGCTGAGTCCATCGTGAGGATTGCCCCGCCCCCTTCCTTTAGCCGGGAAGGGCAAGCAGTTTTTATCTGTCTGGTGGCCATGGCGAAAGAGATAGTATGGTGGACACGTTTGAAAGGGCTGAAGACGAGCACTTACCTCTTCGGTGATGCCCTGATTAACTTTTTCAAATTTCATTTGAAAAGGAAAATCAGGGCAGAGAGGGAAGTGCTCTCTTCCCAGCATTTTGTTGAAAGATGGGTGAGAGAAGCAAGTATGGCCCGAAAGAATGGGCCTTCTCTGAGTATGTGTCTGTAAATTAAAGGTGGAAAACTGGGAGAGGGCACTTGCCCTGGTGGTCAGGGCCACTGTGGTCTTTTAATGGGCTTTCTCCACAAATGACCCTCGGAAGTCTCCCCCTATTGGGGAATTTTTCTTTGTTATTTTATTTCATCCTCTGTTTTTTTTTACACGCAGAAATGCCCATTTGTACCGTCCTGTATTGTCCTGTACTGTCCTTAATGTCTACTTTATGTAAACCCTTGTGGTTAATAAAGAAAACATTATTATTATTATTATTATTATTATTTGCATTTATCTTGCTTTATGTTCATACGAGTTATCACAAAGTCACAACCAGTGACCTCAAGAGACAACAAGGCCCGCCATGTTCAAGAAAGAACATACATATTCACACATGGATCCTTAGTGTTTAGACTTGTGATGTACTTATATTGACAGGATCTTCCTTAGTATATGGGCAGTTCCCATTAGTACTATCTTTTGTATTTCTCCTATACGCGGGTTTCCTGGGATTTGCGATAAGTAGTCGTTAGACCCCTTAGGTATCATTCCCAGAGCGCCTACAACCACTGGTATTGTTTTAGTTCTCAATTTCCACATTTCTCCAATTTCTATCTCCAGGTCCTTATACTTGCTCAATTTTTCAAATGTTTTTATAGATACATTCTTGTCTATTGGAACAGACATATCAATTAGCAGGCATACCCTCCTTTGAAAGTCCTTCAATATTATATCAGGTCTATTTGCATCTATTTTTCGGTCTGTTTGGATGCTAAAGTTCCACAAGATTGAGATGTGATCTTTTTCAAGTATGGGAGGTGGTTGATGCTCCCACCAATTCTTTTGATGGGGTAGGTCAAAATGCTTACACATTATCCAATGTATGTATTGTGCAGCTCTGTCATGCCTGTTTAGGTATTCGGTTGGAGCTATAGGACTGCACATTGAAATTATATGGTCAATGGTCTCTGGTTGTTTTTTGCATACACGGCATAATGGGCTGCACCCATTTTTTATTATGTTGGCTTGGTAATTTTTTGTTGGCAGACACTGATCTTGTGCGGATATAATCAGTCCTTCAGTCTCCGATTTCAGTCCAGAGGATGCCAACCACTGATGGGTTAAAGTTTTGTCAACATCAGGATTGTTAGCTCGCTCTGGGTATTTTCCATACAGAGGCTTTTCTTGCCATTTCTTAGCCAGTTTCTGTAGCAGTTCTTTCTTTGCAGTTACTTTTACCTGCTTTGCTTTTTCTGTGTTTTCCATTTCAGCAGTAAATGGGACTTCTGAAATGTGTAGTCCATTACTGTATCTTTGTGCATCTTTTGTAATGGAATATGATCTTTTGGTGCTTTCGTGTTTCAAAACGAGTTTGATCATCCAATCATGTGATTCCCTTAGATATGTGGATAATCCAATTGTTGCAGTTTTCAACGCAATGTCTAACTGGATTAACCCACGTCCTCCTTCTTTCCTAGGGAGATATATTCTATCTATGTCTGCCTTAGGGTGATGCATTCTGTGCATGGTTAAGAATTTTCGGATTTTTGTATCGAGCCTACGGATCTCTGTGCTTGACCAGTTGATGACATTGTAACTGTAGGTTACTACTGGTATGGCAAGCGTGTTTATGGCATCGATCCTATTCCTTGCATTAAATTCCGTTCTTAAGATTGCTCTGACTCTGCGGTAACATTCCTTCCTTATCCTTTCCCTCATTGTCGAGTGCTTGATTCCGTCTCCTTCACAAACACCTAGATATTTGTAAGTTTGTTCTTGATCAAGCTCTCTTATCACGTTCCCCCGATCAAGATTAATGTCTGAACTCTTCAGCAGCTTTCCTCTGGTGAACGTTGCTTTGGCGCATTTATCCAGTCCAAACTCCATTTTAATGTCATCACTGAACTGCTTCACAGTGGATAATAGCCCTTGCAAATGTTCATCATTTTTTGCAAATAGTTTCAGGTCATCCATGTAGAACAGGTGATTAATGGTTTTGTCATAGACTCTATATCCATGTTTTGTTTCATTGAGCATTTTACTTAATGGTATAAGTGCGATGCAGAATAAAAGCGGTGATAAAGAGTCACCCTGAAAAATTCCACAATTAATGTTAACTTCTCCAGCTTCCAGTGATTTTGTTTCACTATTCAAAAGGAGTGTCGTTCTCCATGTCCTCATACTGAATGACAAAAACCTCCTGATAACGGGGGATATTTTGAAAATCTCTAAACATTTTTCAATCCAACTGTGTGGCAAACTATCAAATGCTTTTTTATAATCTATCCAAGCAATCGATAGATTTTTGTGACTATTATGACAATCTTCCAGTATCATTTTGTTAACCAGAAGCTGATCCTTACAGCCATATGAGCCTCGTTTACACCCTTTCTGCTCAATGGGAAATAGGTCATTTGTTATCAGGTGGTCATATGTGTATTCAGTTAGGACTGATGTTAAAATTTTATACATTGTGGTCAAGCAGGTTATCGGTCTGTAATTTTGGGGATTGTTTGTCTCATCATTCTTCGGTAGCAGGAATGTAATGCCGTTAACTAGCCATGATGGTATCTTTTCTGGCTCCTTAACTATTTCATTGTAAAGTTGGGCTAACAGCTCATGAGACTCTGTGAAGGCATTTATCCAAAAGTTTTGTATTTTGTCTTTTCCTGGGGATTTCCATTTGCTGGTTTTTCTTAGAGCCAAGCGCAGCTGTTCAACTGTTATATTTTCCCATGTTTGTTCTTCAAGGTGAGCTGTTTCTTTCATTTGTCTGTCTATCCATGGGGCATGTATGTTATGAACTTTTTCTTCGGCCCAGATCTTTTCCCAGAATTCTTGCACTTCCTCCTTGGGTGGTATTGATTTAGCAGTTATTGTTGACTTACCAATTTTTCTGTAGAAGTTTCTTTGGTTGTTTTGAACATATTATTGTCCTTATAGAATCTAGATCGTTTTTCAAAGCGCCTTATACGAGCAGCTTTGGCCGACACTTTTTGCTTGATTGTTTCTATCAGCATGTCTATGTCACCTGTTGATCTTATACTGTACTTTTTTTTCAATTTTCTTAGTTTAGTTTGTTTAACATGTTCACCTACTTTATAGTTTGTTAAAATTTCTATGTCAGATCGGAGAAGGTTTATTTGGCGATTGATCTTATGTTGCCAAGTAGATTTCTTGTGGGAATTCCTTTGTTTTTTCATCTTCACTCCACATAAGTGAGTGGTGACTTTAGCCGATGCATAATAGAGATGATTTAAGTCAGTAATGTTTAGTTTGTTTGTGATGATAATGTTTTTTAGAATTATGTTAGTCTTGTGTATTATCTTTTGGTTCTGTTTGGAGTTCTGGATCTTAGGGAGGGTGTCTCGTTCCCCCATGTCAGATTCTTTCATTTTCATCCATTCGATCATAATTTCATCCTTCAAGTTGGCAAGTTCATTCTCATTCATTTCTTTATCATTTACGATCTCATTATTTTCATTTGGAGTTTCATCCTGAGCATGCACTCCCTCCACTTTTTCGCTCCTTTCTTTAATTTGTTCTGTTGCCAGTGATTCCGCCCCAGCTCTGGGATTCGAAGTGTTACAGTTTACCTCGTTTTCACTGACACATGCTTCATTTTCCCTTCGCTGACTTTGTGCTACTAGCTTGATCTGATCAATTTCTATATCAGTTAGTAACTTTTTTCTTACAATATTTCTTCGTATATTGGCTAGTTTGTTACTGTCAATATAGCCTCTGTTTTCGGGATGTTTCTTTTTTCAGTTGATATATGTTTACTCTGTATTCGATGTATTTGATGGGTAGTACATGGCAGTGTAGAAAGCCTCAAGGACTTCTTTATTATCTTCCCTTGACCATTTTTCTCTCTTTTTCTTTGGATTTCTTGGTGGTGAGCATGGAGGGCCAACAGTAGGAGTATTCCGGTTATGGGAGGTCTCCAGCTCCGAAGTGATGGGAAGGTTTGAACCATTACCTGATTTTTCGACCCCAGTCTGGTTCCTCTCTGAGGGACGCGGCCCTTTTTTACCCGGGTGACGGCCGATCCGGTATGAGATTTAATCATTAGACATCTACTTTATTTTGTCGCGTTTTATCCTTATCCGCCAAGGGGTAATCTTTTCGTGTTACCACTTCTAGAACGAGTGTCAACCAAGACTAGAGGGGTCGTTCTCCCCTAGAGACATGGCTATTCCCCGCCGGCCGCCATCCCGGTATTTCTTGGTCACGGGGTGATTATTATTATTATTATTATTATTATTATTATTGTTGTTATTCCTTGAATCTCAGTCATTGATATTGGTTAACTGGAAAGTCCGTTGGATTGAATATCAAGCCACTACCTGCAGCCTCAGATATTCAGGACGTATCGGAGGGTTCTTGCTGTTCCAAGCAAGCATGCCTTTTGAAGCGTTCCAAAAAGCGTGAAGGGGCCGATTTTCTTTAACCATCCCTGGAAACTTTTGGAGATAGTCCCCAGTGCGCCTATGACAATCGGGATCACTTTGACTTCATGGCAGTTCCAAATCCTTTTCACCTCCCACTTTAGGTCCTGGTATCGGTTAATTTTCTCCCTCTCCTTCTCTTGCACTCTCGTGTCGAACGGGCAGGCCACATCCACAATCAGACACGATCTTTTTTCTTTGTCCACAACCACCAGGTCAGGTCTATTGTGTTCCAGTTTTTTGTCCGTCTGTATCCTAAAATCCCACAGCACCTTCACCTGATTGTTCTCCATCACGGCCTCTGGTCTATGCTCATACCATTTCTCAGAATGTGGTAAATTGTTTACTTTGCACAGGTGCCAGTGGATCACCCTGCCCATCACATCGTGTCTCCAGCCCTTATAGTGGGTCTGGGCTAGGTGTTTACACGCGGACACAATGTGAGCCACAGTCTCCTCTCTCTCTCCACAGATCCTGCACAGTGGGCTAGCCTCCTCCTTGTAGATATGGTGCTTCAACCACTTCGTTTTGAGGGCCTGCTCCTGCGCAGCCATTAGCATTCCTTCTGTAGCCTTTTTGAGGTCTCCTCTTCTCAACCAGTTACATGTCTGTGGATCTCTAAATTCAGTTTTCTCAAAGAAGGTACTATGAAGGGATTTTCCCTTAAGGCTGCTCTTCCTCCTTGATGTTATTTCCTCCTTGGACATCCCCTGGCCTACTGTCCCCTCCTTCAGTACAGTTCTGAGCATTGGCTCCTTACTATAGGTCACGTATTTGTATAGGTTGTTTTTCTCCATCTGAACACAGTCCTCTATGCTGATAAGACCTCTTCCACCCTCAGATCTCCTTAGGTAGAGTCTATCGACATCACTCCTCTTGTGGAACATGTTGTAGATAGTCAACAGCTTCCTAGTCTTCCTATCCATTTCTTTTTGTTCAGCAACATTCCATCTCAGAATTCCCGCACTGTACCTAATAATAGACACAGCTCGGGAATTTACTGCGCTTATGGCATTTCTGCTGTTCAGATGTGACTTCAATACGCTCCTTACTCTCCGAATGTATTCAGTTCTTAACAATTCCTTCATTATTATTATTATTATTATTATTATTATTATTATTATTATTATTATTATTATTATTATTATTATTATTATTATTATTATTATTATTATCATCATCATCATCATCATCATCATCATTATTATTATTAGGGGGATTGGCAGTATCGGTAGAAGGTCGGACGCGATGCTTTGCAGCATAGAGTTACACCCCTTTATGGTCTGAGTTCAAATCCCGCCGAGGTTCATTTTGCCTTTCATCCTTTCCGGGTCGATAAAATAAAGCACCAGTAACATTCTGGGGTTGATTTAGTCGACTTTCCCCTCCCCCAAATTACTGGCCTTGTACCTATACTAGAAATCATTATTATTGTTGTTGTTGTTGTTGTTATTCTTGGAGTCTCAGTCATTGATGTTGTTTAACTGGAAAGTTTGTCCAAATCAACATCAAGCCGCTACGTGTAGTCTCAGATATTCAGGACGTATCGGAGGGTTCTTGCTGTTCCTAGCAAGCATGTTTTTTGAAGTGTTCCAGAAAAGGAGGCTGGACTAATGTTCTTTAACCATCCTTGAAAACTCTTTGAGATAGTACCTAGTGCTCCTATGACAATCGGGATGACCTTGATCTCATAGCAGTCCCAAATCCTTTTTAATTCCCACTTTAAATCCTGGTATCGGTTAATCTTCTCCTTTTCTTGCACTTTTGTGTCAATCTAATCTAATCTGGCCGAGTTTACACTCACAAATAAGAAGAACCAGTGCTGCCCATAGGAGCATTGGATTTGGTGCACTTCATATTTGTTTCGGTTGCTGAATACAATCAGGGGTCGCTGCTTCTCCTGAAGGTCAATAGTTCTCTTATAACTAGGGTGAGAGCGCCTTTCCTGCAATGGGACAGGCTACATCTACAATCAGGCAAGGCACAATTTTTTTCCCTTGTCAAAAACCACCAGGTCAGGCCTATTGTGTTCTAATTTCCTGTCTGTCTGTATCCTGAAATCCCATAGCACCTTCACTTGATCATTTTCTATCACCAACCCTGGCTTATGCTCATAAAACTTCTCAGAATGTGATAAATTATTTAGTTTGCCAGTGAATCACCTTTCCTATTATATCATGCTTCCAACATTTAGAGTGAATCTGGGCTAGGTCTTTACACTCAGATACGATGTAAGCCACAGTCTCCTCTCTTTCTCTCCACAGATCGTACAGAGTGAGCTAGCCACCTCCTTGTCAATATGGTGTTTCACCCACTTCGTTCTGAGAGCTTGCTCTTGTGTAGCCATTAGCATTCCTTCTGTAGCTTTGTTAAGATCTCCTCTTTTAACCAATTCCATGTCTGGATCTCTGAATTCCATTTTCTTAAAAAAGGTGCTATGAAGGGATTTTTCATGGAGGTTGTTCTTCCTCTTTGTTGTTATTTCCTCCCTGGACATCCCTTGGTATATTGTCTTCTCCTTCAGTACAACTTTGAGCATTGGCTCCCTACTCGCAAACACATATTACTATTATTATCATTATTATTATTATTATTTTGGTGCTTGTTTGCAATAGTGTTCATATCAGCTCCAGAAGGTTGGTTATTTTGAGTTGCTTCAAAGTGGAATTTGTTGAATTGTTTTCATGAATTATATATAAGCTTCCATTCATTGGCCTGTGTAAAAGTATCCCCATTATTACCCCATAATATTTGGGGCTTTGGGCCTAAATATTTCAACTTTATTTAAAGCAAAAAAACATTTATCATAAAAAGCTCCCAATTTTGAATCTACTGTCATGTGACAGCCACTTAACGTTAAGAGCAAAACACCGTCCCCACCAGCACTACCATTATGGATAATGTAATAACTAACAGCACAACAGGCATCAACAATAATAACACAAACAACAACATGAACAAAGACAACAGCAAAGAAGAAACAAGTGAAAACAACAACAACAACACCAACACCAGCTGCAACAGCTACAACAACAACAACAACACCAATGACAACACTGAAAACAACTGCAACGACAACAATGTGACCAGCAATAGCATTGTGAACAAAGAGAAAAAGTCCTTTGCCGTTGCAGTACCCCCCCCCCCTCTCATCAAAAGGAAACACCATGCTTTAGCATGGACTTTAGTGAATAAAAGTTGTGACTGTAAATGTCATACATAGCTCTATGCAGGCCTCTCTCATTTGGGAGGTATGGGTACTAACTCGATCAGAGAAGGCCCATCTAAACCATGCTAGCAGGAAAAACAAATGTTAAATGATGATGATATATATATATATATATATATATATATATATATATATATATATATATATATATATATATATATATATATATATACTTACATATATATACATATATGCATACCTACATGCATACACACAAGTTTGCATATCTACATACTTACATAAACACACACATGTACATAGATACACACATGTTGAAAATGTATTGGATGTCACAATTGTACCCCTATGATTCTATAAGAATTTAAAGGACAATGGATTAATGGATATACATCTTACACATTTTTCTCTCTGGCCAACTGTGTTAGCTTTTTATATAAAAGTCATCATTCAGAGTTAAAGGAAGAATCACCTCCAATCGTGAACTAATAATTTATTTACCAAAGTTAAAAGGATAGATGACAAAGTTGACCTCAGTGGGATTTTCCGAACAAATACCACAAAGCATTTCATACGTATGTTCTAACGACTCATTATCTAATACCACTTTATCTCATAGAGTACACTTGGTAAGTGGTAATCCTAGTGCTACTATAAAATACATCCAGAACTCTCTGTAGAATGATAGTGTCTGTGCTACAATAAATTATGCCTGGTATATTCTAAAAAGTGGTAGTGCTGGTGCTACAATAAAGTACATCTGGTACATTCTGAAAAGTGGTAGTGCTGGTGCTACAATAAAGTACATCTGGTACATTCTGTAAAGTGGTAGTACTGATGCTATGATAAAATACATCTAGTACACTCTGTAATATAGCAGCTGATGCTATGATCAAATACACCCAGTACACACTGTAAAGGGGCTGGTGACACAAAGGGCATCCAGCTGAAGTAGCTATGTCGAAACTGAAATGTAAGTAAGTAAGAGGGCAGTAACTCAGATTAAGTACAGATTTAGTCCTTGACAACCCATCCAACACATCATGCCAGGGCTGTGACAACCCATCTAACCCATGCTGGCATAGTCAGGACAACCGATGTCAATATGCAATAATGGACATTAGATGATGATGATCTCTAATCATTTAATTATCAAATATGCTCCTCTACCTCATCATCATCATCATCATCACCATTTTATGTCTATTTTCCATTTTGAGATAATATGGTATATATTATATCATTAATAAAGTTAAAGGGATTATTGCTAATGAAGTTAACCCTTTAAATTACTGAACCCAGACTCCATTTACTGAAACCTCAGTCACAATGTAAAGATATTAACGGGCGTATTCATAATGTAAAGATGTAGAAGAAGGTGAGAGAATTATACTGAATATACAGTCGGCATATCGTTAATCTTGTCACCATGAAGGCAATTAAAATGTAATTAGTGATCTTGACTTGATGTCCAAACATGAAATGAGCTCAACTCATTTGTAATTTCGTATGTAGAAACTCAAATGAAATGCAATTTATCATATATACACATCAAGCAGTAAAAGAGAGATTTGCATATTTAACACTGGACATTATAAAGCACCAGTTGCATCACATTCAGGTTATCTCTGACAAGGGGTTAGTGTTCAAAATATTGATGTATGTAGGGGAAACTGACGTTCATCCGGATGATGGTGACACTGATAATAAACTGAAAACAGATCTAATTACTAAGTTGTTGTTGCTGTTATTGTTGTTATTGTTGTTATTGTTGTTGTTATTGTTGCTGTTGCTGCTGCTGTTGCTATTTCTTGCAGTGGTATAGTGAGCAACTGTAGATAATAGTGTTGATGGTGACTTTTAATAACAGAATGAGAACAGCAATGATGATGACAAAGGTGTAAGTAACCATGGAAATGATGCTATAGATGATGATGGTGATGATAAACATAATGGTGGTGATGTTGATGAACATGACAATGATGTTGATTGTGACGATGGGGACAGAGTAGATGGTGATGGTGATGAGGATCTTGGTGATGATAGTGATGGTGATGATGATAATGGTGACAATGACGATGATGGTGAAGGTTATGACGGTGATGGTTATGATGATAATGGTGACAATGATGATAACGATAACAATGACAATGATGATGATGATGGTCATAATGATGTTGATGACATTGATGATAGGAATATGTGGTTGACAATGATGACAGCATCAATGATAAGGAGGAATATGATAAAACATAGTCTTCATATGAACATATTTTAAATATATCATTAATATAATCATTTAATGTCTGTTTTCCTTAATAATTCCTGACTATATACATAAATCCCTCTTCTCTTTTGCAAATGCTACCCATCCCAATGATGGTATTCACTACCTTATCTCAAGTTTTGCTGGTTCTACCTCTTTCATGGATCCCAGCTACTAAGATTTCTCTGCCTTTCTTTATACAGCTGTTATGTTCCATGGTATGGCATCACATGTTCATATCAACAGAGACTTCTCCCTTGCACACTGCATTAAAATCTGGTTATATTAAGTTTTTCTCTCAGCTCACTTATGCTAGTTTGTTTATACACACTAACATGCACACATTTAATTTTTTCTAGCCTTTGCAGGTCTTTGGCAGTCAATGCCTGTCTCACTGCCATGTAGCATTGTATTTTATATGCAGGCATCATAGAGTCTACTCTTCACTCTTAGAGAATGGTCCATTGTTCTCAGAAGAGTTACCAGCATTCTAAACTTCTACCAGCATATACTTACCATGGCTGTCACACTTTCAGAACATCTTACCCCACTGCTGATTAGATCCCTTGTGTAACAAAGGATGTCAACAATGTTTTAGGAGCCTACCTGGCAACTGAGGATATCTATTTTATGTGTGCTTTTAGTACAAACTTCTGGCAGCTGCCGCATACAAAATCTATTTTCTTTGTTAACTTTCACTATACCTTTTGTGTGTCTAAACATTACACTGCACCTTATGGAATGTGTGCCCATCTATTTTCGACACATTGAGCAAGGCTAAGTATAATTTTATGAGTTTTTATTCTAGATTTTTCTTCCACGCTACAAATATTGCCTCTAATTCTCCTATGGATTCAGCTAAAAGGAGCCTTCTTAGAGCTCACAGATAATAGAGTGAAAGAGGAGCATGCCAAAAGCCTTTTCACAATCTACAAAAGCTGTATAGAAAGGTTTACTTTTAGCAAATATTTCTTCTACAGTTGTCTCACAAGGAAGAATCCTAACTGCATCTGTTCTAGGTTGATTCCCTTCCTAATTAGTTGTGCTATAACCCTTTTAATAACTTGCATGACTTCTGTAGTTATGTCCCTCATGAGTGTCTCTTTTGCCCTTAGCAGATAACAATGATAGTGCTAACCAGTCATTGTGTATGACACGATACTGCCCTGCTTGATTATCTATGCATCTGCCTAGCTCCTAACATACTATGCCAGGTGATTTTAGCAACTCAGCACACCAATGGAAATAACCACCATTCTGTTTACATAGAGATGTATATAAGACTGAAAATTAGTGACAAAATACATTCACCTTATGATAATGGAGAATATAGGCTTTTGTCAACAAGGACTACAAAACTGCTAGTTTCTTTAATGTTTAACTAATACCATGTACAAATATATATGTATTACCTATATGTTTACTCATATATATATATATATATATATATATATATATATATATATATATATATATATATATATATATATATATATATATATATATATATAAATATTTAAATATATAAATTGATTGTAGCACTAAAATAGCATTATTCATAATAGGGGTTTATGTGACAAAATATGAGAACCTCACTATATATAAAAAAAAAGAAATTCGTTATGAAAAGGTTTTTTCCGATTTTGTTTTCTTTGAAAATGTTAGACATTTCTGTGGCTATTGTAAATTCCAAACAACTGTTTCAAGATTCATTAATCAGTGACATTCATTCAACCAGTATTGAGATGAAAATAGGCTAAAGCTTATATAGATTTTGTGTATTGAACATTTGTTGGAGATGCTTAGGGTACATAATCATATAGTATATGATTCCATATACACCCCTATTGTGCACAACACTACCTTAGTGCTACAGCCAACTGATTATAACTAGCTAAGTTCTCACTATACGCAAATGAGCATCTCCATATACATCGAGAGAGAAAGAGAGAGATAGATAGATAAATAGGTATACATACATATATAGGTATATATACATATAAACATATATACATATGTATATATATATATAATATATATATATAATATATATGTATATAATATATATATATATATATATATATATATATATATATATATATATATATATATATATATATATATATATATATCATCATCATCATCATTGTTTAACGTCTACCTTCCATGCTAACATGGGTTAGACGGGAATTGTCCCACTTGAGGCAAGATTGGTCGGGTGACCGTGTCACACTCGTATAGGACTATCTGGCAGGTTTTCTACGGCTAGATGCCCTTCCTAACACCAACCACATTTACAGTGTGGACTGGGAGCTTTTTACCGTGTTACCTACACGACCACATTACAGCGTGGACTGTGTGTTTTTTTATGTTGTGACACCTACACAACCTCATTAGTTTGGACTGGATGTTGTGGTACCAACATATGTATATAATATGGATCTTCAGCCACCCATCTGTGAAACATTCGTAACTGAGCATAATCAATAAAAACCTATGTGAACCTCGTTTTGTATTTAATATATATATTTATATATATATATTATATATATATATATATATATATATATATATATATATATATATATATATATATATATATATATATATATATATATATATATATGTATATTTGTAAACGGAATAGAAAATGCTGACAAATTGTTCACAGTGAAAAATAGTTTAATTAGGAATAAGTTTGAATTAGTAATAGTATTGGTTAGTATTCAGTTTTGGTTTTAAGTTTTACCGGTTGCGCATTTCTAATGCTTTTCAAAAATAATTTTGAGATAGAGCGTCCGTGATGTTTGCTCTGATCTGATTAGTTTTGGGAATTCTACATGTTTTTATGTTAAAAAAGTGGCTCTAGCGGTATTAAAATAAGTTTTGCGCCAATTCGTGTTGCATAAATTCAAAAAACGAGACAATCACTTGATCACCTATAGATCAGGGAAACACGCCAGTCAGATAGATTATATCCTTACCAGAAGACATGATAGAGTGTCTGTTGTAAACACTAAATCCCTCCCCCATGAAGAATGCACCTCCCAACATAGACTCATAGTCAGCGACCTCATAGTCAGGACAAGACGTACTCGACAACAGATTTTTCAGGAGAAAAATATGGAAGTTAAAGGACCCCACAGCCAGTAATAAATTTAAAAGCATATTACTTGATGCTTTTGACAGTAAGGAAGAGCAATTAGATTCGTACAATATAGAGGAACAGTGGGAATTCCTGAAAGCTAACCTGCTGAAGGCAGCAGATGAAGTCTGTGTCTGGAGCAGGCCTATAGGCAGGAGGAGAATAACGTGGTGGTGGAACAGTAAGGTGGAGGAGTCAATTAAGGCCAAAAAGCAGGCTTGGAAAGTATGGCGGGATGGGGGAAGTAGAGAAGACTATCAAGTGGTCAGGAGGGAAGCTAGGAGACAAGTGTACTCCACAAGAATCAATGGCTGAACTATAGAAGAAATTCCAAACATGGAAGCATGGCCTAGAATCAAAAGGCCTTAAAGTTAACTTCTCTAAGACTAAATTTCTAGTTTGAAGGAAAGAAAATAAGGCACCGTTCCCATCTGGGAAATAGCCATGCTCAGTGTGTAGGAAAGGAGTAGGCAGAAAATCCATGTGATGTCCCAAATGCAAAGTATGGGTGCATAAAAGATGTAGCGGGATCACAGGTAAGCTAACTAAGAATATAGATTTTATATGTGGCCGGTGCTCTGGTGCAATAAGTAGCAGCAAGTGCCCAGAGAATACTAGCTCATTCCATTGCACAGATGGTTCTATATAAATAGTGGACACCTTCCGTTACCTGGGTGACAAAATCAGCAGTGGGGGAGGGTGCTCTGAAAGTACAATAGCTAGAGTCAGAACGGGATGGAAAAAGTTCAAAGAGCTTATACCACTATTGGCCGCTAAAGGGTTCTCTCTAAAAATGAAAGGCTGGTTGTATGATGCCTGCATACGAACAGCAATGTTACATGGCAGTGAGACCTGGGCATTGTGTGCAGAGGATATACGCAGACTGGAGAGGAACGAAGCTTGCATGCTCCGCTGGATGTGTAATAGTAATATACCTGAACGGCAAAGCATAAACGAACTAAGGAAGAAATTAGGAATAAGAGGGATCAGATGTTGTTTACTCGAGAGAAGACTACGTTGGTACGGTCACGTGATGCGCATGAAAGACGACAGCCGTATAAAAAAGTGCAGGGCGATAAAAATAGACGGTAACCACGGAGTAGGCAGACCCAGAAAAACCTGGGACGACTTGATAAATTCCGACCTCACACCTCACACCTCTCCAAGATAATGTCACTGGACCGATATCTTTGGCGCTACACAGAAGACCCGCCTTGCCTAAGTACAAAGTGAAACCTACAGTCAGTAGGCACCTCTAACAAAAATATACCCCTGTCCCACTACCCCACCCCATCCGAACCACCCCTTCAATGTGAAGTTATGTTGGTACAACAACATCCAGTCCGAAACAAATGAGGTCGTGTAGGTGTCACGACAAAAAAACACAGTCCACGCTGTAATGTGGCCGTGTAGGTAACACGATAAAAACCTCCCAGTCCACACTGTAAACGTGGTTGGTGTTAGGAAGGGCATCCAGTCGTAGAAAACCCGCCAGACTGTCCTATACGAGCAGGACAACCAATCTTGCCTCAAGTGGGAAAACTCCCATCCAAACCCATGCAAGCGTGGAAGATGGACGTTAAACGATGATGATGATGATGATGATGAAGATATGTGGAAAAATAAGAAATCGGAGAACAGACCGTTAATACATGTTTATTTAAAACAGCACCTATGTACGTTTCGCCCAGTTGAGCTTCTCAGGGGCATAAATAACCAAAAGTGTTCCTTACATGGCCCGGAAATTGTTTTGGGGGTTAAGTTCACGTCATAGTTCATTCTTCGCATAGTTCATTCTTCGCAAAAAAAGGTGTTAGGGCATTCTTTCCCGGACAAATTTTGTATCCGTTACAAGATGTGGTTACAACCTTACCATTGTCGATACGCACAGGGTCAGGTAATCAACGCTTATTTTGAGACGTTTGTTTTTTCTGCACCTGCCCGCCTGGGTCATTTGAAGCTGGGTCTGGGATGCATGGTTAGTTTCCTGGATGTTTTTTTGCAGCGCCTGACCGCCGATTGTTAAAGCTTGATGCAGGAAGACCCGGTACACGGTTTCACTCCTCATCCGTATCCCATCTGAAGAAGGATATTTTTAAGCGATGTGTACAGCTTATCGTCGTTTCAGCTCTGCTGTTGATGAGCTCATGGGAGGCAGTTATGATGTGGTAGAGCTCCATGAAGCAAAGATCGCACTTCCTCTTTAAGTTGTACGGTGCAGCCCTGCCAACAATATCCCAGTGTGTGGAGAAGATGATGTTTAAGTTTTTTAATGATGTGATGTAGTCCGCGAGCGTAGTGGAGTGTCTTAATTTCTTGTTTGTGAAAGAGTGGAGATGTGTTCGAAATCTAATTTTGAACGGGCCAGAGGTAGACCCTATATAATGTTTAACGCTATTGTGGCTAGTTACAGTGCACCTATATATAACCCTATCAGTCAAGCAGTATCCTCTAAGGGGGCAGTGTCCCCTGTCGTGGCAGTTGCAATTTCTGTCGCGGTTCCTTCTAATTCCCACGGTAAGGCTATCATTATTGCTATCTACGTTGTTATCTAGGCTCCCGTACCTGTCATTAGCACCATTAAAACCCACAGTGCGCGGGGTGGTACGATTATGTCCTATGATGTCTGCTAGGTTAGGAGTAGTAGAGAAGGATATTTTTATATTGTTCTTATTAAGGATTTTTCTATACCTATGGTTGGGCGGGAAGTTCTTCTCTAAGGCTTCGAAGAATATCCGGGTATGTTGGAGGCCACACTCCGAGAGTAGGGGGTGGAACCATAAGACGTTACGATGGCGATTACGTGTCCTTGTACGTTTGCTACGGGTGCTTCCATCAAGGTGACCGTTCTTATGCATGTTAATGCGCTGTAGCCCGTTACGTGCCCGTTTCACTTTATGCTCGAGTGCACTCTTCTTCCTTCTTCCATGTTTATGTACAGGAAGATGTTGGTTGGAAGGCGTTGGTAGTAGGCCGTTGCCTTTGTTTATTTTATAGTAGGGGAATAATTCCAGTAGGCTACAGTGGTCACTGTCACCGGGGTCGTGATCTTTATTGTGTGGTAAGTTACCTATACCATCGCCAGTGAAATTGACGTTGCGGCCGTGTTTCTTAGTGCGATTATCTATACTATTATATCCGACTCCTACGAAGTCGCCGCGTGATCGGTTATAGGTATGGCTTACTATAACGTTCGTCTCATGAGGATGTAGGAAATTTCTCGGTTAATCCCGGTGCTTATCAAGGCCCTATTGTAGTAATCTGCCGCTTGGTTGAAAATATCTTCATTGGCGGAGAGCCTCGTGATTCTATGTGAGATGCTATAGACTATGGAGTTGAGAGTCTGCTTAGGGTGGTTGGAGGCATAATTAATATAAGAAAGGCACTCTCCATGCTTATGGTATAGCTTGTATAGGCCCGTACGGGTGCTTCCATCAAGGTTCTTATGCATGTTAATGCGCTGTAGCCCGTTATGTGCCCCTTTCACTTTATGCTCGGGTGCACTCTTCTTCCTTATTCCATGTTTATGTACAGGAAGATATTGGTTGGAAGGCGTTGGTAGTAGGCCGTCGCCCTTGTTTATTTCATAGTAGGGGATTAATTCCAGTAGGCTACAGTGGTCACTGTCACCGGGGTCGTGATCTTTATTGTGTGGTAAGTTACCTATACCATCGTAAGTTACCTATACCATCACCAGTGTAATTAACGTTGCGTTTATTCGGAGAGTCAGATGGAAGGCCTACCACCTGGATAATAACACCCGTAACCTTCCTGAACCTAAAGAGAGGTATTGCTTCAAAACATACCGAAACCCACCGCACAACACCTTACTAGACTCCTTTGAGGAGGAACTGTTGAAAATGATCAGAAACGTTTAGTTCAGAAAGAAACACCGATGCAGCAATCCATTCTTAACGTCCCTTGATACACTCATCACTAAGATCAAGAATGACCCGCACCTCTTCGTCACCTCCGACAAAACAAAGAAGCTGTACAAGATGGACGCGAGCAAGTATAAAAAGTTCATTTATAAGGAACTACACAAAGACTACAAAAAGACACCCTTTAGTACCCTAAATGACATAAATAGAGTAGGGAAGGATATAGTTACCAGCTTAGAAATAGAAAAGTACACTAACCCGTACGTCCCTCTAACGCCTAGAATCTCTCTTAAGGATCACAAATGTAACTTTAATGAAAACCATTCTATAAGACTAATATGTCCCTCTACATCTGATATAGGTAATATTAGTAAAGTGATCCTCGATAGAGTACTACTGGAGCTTAATAGAAAGGCTAAGGTCTGCCTCTGGGGCAACACCGACCAGGTCATAAATTGGTTCACCGTGTTGCCTGATAAAGCGACCCTAAAGTTCATCCAGTTTGACATAGATAGTTACTACGCCTCTATCTCCCCCATACTCTTAAATAAGGCACTCATATTAGCTAAATCTAACACTAACCTCACTAAAAAAGAAATAGACATAGTTCTAGCGGCGCGTAGAACTATTATCCAGTTCGAAGGCTCCCACTGGACCAGAACCAACCGTCCTGATAGCTTCGATATCACGATGGGGTCCTGCGACTCAGCGCAAGCAACTGACCTGGTCGGAATATACCTCCTCCATAATATTAGGGACGAGATACCGGCCCTACAAGGAGGTGTATATAGGGACGACGGCCTGTTTACCGTTAGGAACAATAGCCATCGTAGGATAGAGAACCTTAAGAATCATATACACAGGTTCTTCAAGTCATACGGCCTATCCGTAACTATAGACCTCAACCACCAGGTTCTCAACTTCCTGGACGTGAGCCTGGAGTTGTGTACGGGCCTATACAAGCCATACCATAAGCCTGGAGAGTGCCTTTCTTATATTGATTATGCCTCCAACCACCCTAAGCAGACTCTCAACTCCATAGTCTATAGCATATCACATAGAATCTCGAGGCTCTCCGCCAATGAGGATATTTTCAACCAAGCGGCAGATTACTACAATAGGGTCTTGATAAGCACCGGGTTTAACCGAGAAATTTCCTACATCCTCATGAGACGAACGTTATAGTAAGCCATACCTATAACCGATCACGCGGCGACTTCGTAGGAGTCGGATATACTAGTATAGATAATCGCACTAAGAAACACGGCCGCAACGTTAATTTCACTGGCGATGGTATAGGTAACTTACCACACAATAAATATCACGACCCCGGTGACAGTGACCACTGTAGCCTACTGGAATTATTCCCCTACTATAAAATAAACAAAGGCAACGGCCTACTACCAACGCCTTCCAACCAACATCTTCCTGTACATAAACATGGAAGAAGGAAGAAGAGTGCACTCGAGCATAAAGTGAAACGGGCACGTAACGGGCTACAGCGCATTAACATGCATAAGAACGGTCACCTTGATGGAAGCACCCGTAGCAAACGTACAAGGACACGTAATCGCCACCGTAACGTCCTATGGTTCCAACCCCACCACCACCACCCCCGCCCCTACTCTCGGAGTGTGGCCTCCAACATACCCCTGATATTCTTCGAAGCCTTAGAGAAGTACTTCCCGCCCAACCATAGGTATAGAAAAATCCTTAATAGGAACAATATAAAAATATCCTTCTCTAGTACTCCTAACCTAGCAGACATCATAGGAATAACGAACCACAGTAAGATCACTAAGACACAGCACCTTAGCACAGACGCACCTACACCTGAATAACTATATCGGCCTTAACGACTCCCTAGCAGCATCCAATAGTGCTGGCAACAGCCTCTACAGACGCAACCAGCATAACCGCGACATGACTGGGGAACATGCAGGATATGAAGTGCGGAATAATAATCGTACCACGCCGCACACTGTGGGTTATAATGGTGCTAATGACAGGTGCAGGAGCGTAGATAAGATAACAACGTAGATAGCAATAATGATAGCCTTACCGTGGGAATTAGTAGAAACCGCGACAGAAATTGCAACTGAAGCGACAGGGGACGCTTCCCCCTTAGAGGATACTGCTTGACTGATAGGGTTATATATAGGTGCACTGTAACTAGCCACACTAGCGTTAAACATTATATAGGGGCTACCTCTGGGCCGTTCAAAATTAGATTTCAAACACATCTCCACTCTTTCACAAATAAGAAATTAAGACACTCCACTTCGCACGCAGACTACATCTCATCATTAAAAGACTTAAACATCAGCTTCTCCACGCACTGGGATATTGTTAGCAGGGCTGCATCGTACAACTTCAAGAGGAAGTGCGATCTTGGCTTCATGGAGCTCTACCACATCATAACTGCCTCCCATGAGCTCATCAACAGCAGAGCTGAAACGACGATAAGCTGTACACATCGCTTAAAAATATCCTTCTTCAGATGGGATAAGGATGAGGAGTGAAACCGTGTACCGGGTCTCCCTGCAACAAGCTTTAACAATCGGCGGTCAGGCGCTGCAAAAAAACATCCAGGAAACTAACCATGCATCCCAGACCCAGCTTCAAATGACCCAGGCAGGCAGGTGCAGAAAAAACAACAGTCTCAAAATAAGCGTTGATTACCCGACCCTGTGCGAATCGACAATGGTAAGGTTGTAACCACATCTTGTAACGGATATAAAATTTGTCCGGGAATGACTGCCCTAACACCGGCCAAAGTTACCTCCCTTGACCTACTGCAAATCAAAACACGTTTTTTTGGCGAAGAATGAACTATGACGTGAACTTAACCCCCAAAACACTTTCCGGGTAATGTAAGGAACACTTTTAGTTATTTATGCCCTTGAGAAGCCCAACTGGGCGAAACGTACGTAGGTGGTGTTTTAAATAAACATGTATTAACTGTCTGTTTTCCTATTTCTTACTTTTCCACGTGCTTACGCTCTGCTAACTCTCTTGCCCACTAAATATTAACATTTCTAATATTTAATACTGCCGGCACTAGTATTGAGTTCCTTCTGCATACGCTATTTGGCAAATAACTACATGTATCACCTATTCTTCCCTTTTTTTCTCTCTCTCGATACCTAAATACTCTCTCTCTCTCTCTCTCTATATATATATATATATATATATTTATATATATATTTATATATATATATATATATATATATATATATATATATATATATATATATATATATATATATATATAGAGAGAGAGAGAGAGAGAGAGAGAGAGAGAGAGAGAGAGAGAAAGAGAGAAATAGAGAGTAATAATAATTATGAAGGCCAAAATCTGGAGAGCGCTCGATAAGGATTGTATATATATATATATATAAAAATATATATATAAACCCATAGAGCAAATATTTATTATTAGTACATATAATTGCTGTTTTCCTCCTATTACAGGATCTTCTGCAACTGCTTCAGAATATCCCGAAATAAGTATTAGAGTAGAAAGGAAAGTGACATAGATAGCAACCTATAGGCTTCAAGTATTCTTGGTACTGTTGGAGTAAAATATGTCAAAGCGAAAGAAAGGATTATGATATTTGTGCAACGAAAGTTTTGGAAATCATGACAGGGAAGAATTTACTAAACTCTGGGCAGGATAGAATATTCAACTGTAAGAATAAGTACCAAAACATTCTCTAAATACAGTCCAAGCTAACCCATGATTAGATCCTTCAACTTCATTTTCATTTTCTCTTTAAACTTATCTCCTTTGATTGGCCAATCTTTATAATAAAGATGACTGGTGCCAAATCTACCATTTCAAATTCCCCCTCAAGAAATGAAGAGGAATTGAGGCTCTAGGAATTCTGTGATGCAAATAAACTACGAATCTGCAACTCAAATTTAAGGAAATCAGCTAGCTATCTGATTTCATATCAATCAAACAAACACACAAGCCAAATTGATTACTTTCTTGTTAGGCAACAAGATAAATGGACTGTGATAAATACTAAGGCGTTCTCCGGCGAATACACCGCCCAACACTAGATAGTTACGAGTGACATCAGAATAACACAAGACAGAACATGATACACAGAAAAATATGCAGATGGAGGGTTCGGAAGCTAAAGGATCTCTCGGTTAAATATAGGTTTAGAAACACCCAACAGGGTGCATTTGATGCGAGGGGTGATGAGGTGGATAATTATAATGTAGAGAACAACTGAAAATTCTTACATGATAATCTTTTGCGAACTATTGACGAGACTTGTGGATTGAGTAAAGTGCCAGCCAGACAGAGGGTGACCTGGTGGGGAAACAGCACAGTGGATAGAAGCATTAAAGCCAAGAGACAGGCACAGAACAACTGGAAATATGGGGCTAGCAGAGATCAGTACCAGGTAGCTAAGAGAGAAGTGAGATGACATGAATACACAGCTCAGAGAGAGGCTCAAAAGAGAGAGTTCACCAATGTCTTGAGACCCAAGGATCAGAGACATGAAGTCTTCCATATTGCAAGGCAGTGTGTCAGTGTAAATCGGGATGTTGTTGGGGAAAATGCGTTAGAAATTACACTGGTGCACTCAGCACCACTGATGCTCAAATGAAAGAGGCCTGGAAATGTTGATATGAGATACTGATGAATGTAGAGAATGAATGAGAGGAATAGCAACTACCCCCAACTTACCCAACAGCATAAGAAGATATTGAAGTTGACAATTATAAGGTCAAAGAAGCAATGAAGGTGATGAAGAATGATAAAGCTGCAGGACCATCACAGATAGTTGTTGAGATGCAAAAAAGATTTGGGATAAGTATGAGTTAAACTAGCAACCCACATAGTCAAGCAGATAATACAGGACAGTTGTACCCAATGACTGGTGCAGCAGTACAGTCATAGATCACTACAAGGATAAAGGTGATGATCTAGAAAGGAGCAACTATAGAGGAATGAAACTAATGGATCAAGTTATGAAAGTAATGGAAAGAGTTATAGCACAGCTAATTAGGGAAAGAGTTGGATGAGATGAGATGCAGTTTAGTTTCATGCCTGGGAAAGGTACTACAGATGCCCTCATTCTAATGAGGCAACTACATAAGAAGTTCCGAGCCAAAAATAAGCCACTATAATTAGGTTTTGGCCATTGACAGAGTACCTCAATCTATTATCTAGTGGTCCTTAAGGAAATTATGTGTAAAAGAATGGCTTGTGAGAACAGTGCAAGCCATGTACAGAGAAGCTGTCAGTAAAGTGAGAATAGGAAGTTAGTTTAGTGAGGAATTCAAGGTACAGGTAGGCTTTCTTCAAGGTTCAGTTCTTAGCCTACAGCTGTTCATCATAGTTCTCCAGGCCATAAAAAAGGAGTTTAAAACTGGCTGTCCATGGGTACTTCTCTGTGCAGATGATTTGGTCCTTATAGCTGAATCCATAACATAACTAGAAAATAAGTTCCAACTAATGAAACAGAATTTGGAATCCAATGGTCTGAAAGTAAACATAGCCAAAATTAAAGTGCTAGTGAGTAGGAGAGAAGATAGGATGATGATTCCTTCGGGTAAGTGGCCCTGCTCAATATATATTAAAAGACTAGGCATAAATTCCATATGGTGTACACAATGTAAATCTTGTGTCCCCAAGAGATCTAGTGAGATACGTGCAACAGAAAAGAAAACTTTGTATGTAGATGCACAGGGGTAATCGAGGACAAGAGGATCAGTGATAAAAACTTTTCCCAACTGCACAAATGGTTCATAGAAATGGGTGATAGCTTCTGTTATCTAGGTTACTTAATTAGTAGCAGAGGAGTGTGCTCTGAGAGCATTATAGTTAGAATAAGGATCCGATGGAAAAAGTTTTGAGATGAGAGCCACACCCTTTGTTGACAACAAAAGGTTTCTCCTTACTTACATAAGGATGGTTGTATGATATATGAGTATGAAGAGTGATACTGCATGATAGTGAAACATTGGCTGTGACTGCAAAAGACATGTTGTGACTGGAGAGAAACGAAGCAACCATGCTTCATTGGATGCATAATGTTATTGTGAGAGAAAAGTAGAGCTGGGATGAGCTGAGGGAGAAGTGGGTTTAAGAGGAATCCAAAGTGGTGTGCAGAAGAGAAGACTGTGTTAGTATGGGCATATCATGAACATGGATGATGATCACTGGGTGAAGAAGTGCCAGGAAATCCCATTGGAAGGAAGCTGCAGTAGAAGTAGACAAAGAAATACTTTGACAGAGGTGGTGAGGGCTGACCTTAAATAGCTGAGACTCACAGAGGAGATAACAAAGGAACACAGTAAGTAGAGAGATGCTGTGCTGAAAAGGAGCCATTCAACCCATGCAAGCATGAAAAAACCGACATATGAAAAATGATGATGATGATATATATGTGTGAATGTGTGTGCGACATATGAAAAATGATGATGATGATATACACGTGTGTGTATATGTGTGTGCATATATATATATATATATATATATATATATATATATATATATATATATATATATATATATATGAATGAATGAATCTATGTTAAGGTGTATTGAGGGGAGATAATGCTGGGTCAATGGATCACGTAAATTGAATCATATGAATAAGAAGAGGCCAAAGAAGAATTTCTGTGGAATTCTTTACAAAAATTTCCAATATGAAACTTAACAGAATAATAAAGACAACAACAACAATAAAATAATAATATAAAAGCAATATATACAATATAAACTCACCACTAAAATATAAATATATATATAGAGAGGAATCAATACATAATAACGGAAAATATTCGATGAATATTTTACACACTTTTACACACATATTTATGAATATATATATGTGTGTCTATATATATATATATATATATATATATATTGAGAGAGAGAGACAGAGAGAGAGGGGGGGAGAGAATGAGAGAGAGACAGACAGAGACAGGTATATGAGAAATTGATAGATAATATGAGGGATATGTAGGTAGTAGGCAGGCAAATAAATAAATTGACAATGAGATAGACCAACGCACCGATACACAGATAAAGAGACATTATATATATTAATATATATATATATATATATATATATATATATACATTATCTTTTTCTTTAAATCTCTTTTGTCTATCTTCATATCCCAATTTCTATTACTACTTAATTCAAATTTTCATTACTCTTTTGGTTTTCTTTTACTTCCTTTGTTCCTCCTTCTTACCTCCACACCATTCCCCACTCTTCCCACAAACATCTCACACTTGGGATAAGTCACCATCCATCCCCCTATAGAGTAGAGAGTTTTCTTCAGTTGAATCAATGAGCAACAACCTCCCTAGTGCTGGTTCAATGATAAAATTCACCCAATACACACTATAAAGTGGTTGCTACATAGAAGGGCATCGAACCATTAAACATTGTCACAAAAAAGATCAAAATTACTCATCAGTGGGGTCAAAGATATGACAACCTCCCTAATATTCCACAATACTATGCATCAGTTACATTCTGTAGGATGCAGAAATATATGTAAGCAAGATATGGCCCCTGCTCCATCTGAGAGGTCAGTAGCTCTGCTTAAGTACTGACTTGGTCTGTGGTAATATGCCCAGCCATTGCTATCTGGGAAAATATTGTTAAATGATGATGATGGTGATTTATTCCATATTATTTGTTAAATAATATTAAAAGCATTATCACAATATTCTTTCATTTGTTTTAGTTATTTCACTGCAGTCATGACTAATGCTAAGCTTTCTTCTACAAGTTAAGGTGCTACATTGATGACCAGCAGTCACCCATGTATGCCAGTCTCTCCTCTACATGATAGGATTGTCCAAAAGAAAGGTCAATGCTGGTTTAGCTTGGCACCAGTGTTGTTGCATCTCGCTTTTTCTAGTCGAGTGGATCTGAACAACGTGAAATAAAAATCTTGCCCAAGGAAACAATACTGTGATTTTATAAGTGTGAGCCTACCATCCTAATAATTAAATCACACACCTTCCCTTGATTAAAAAGGAGAGTAAAAGAGAGAAAGAGAGAAAGATAGAATTAGCATATAGGTTAAAGGAAGAATGTGTACAATAAGCCAAGTAACAGATAAAGGGAGATAGAGAGGCACACACACATACATATATACATACACATACACAGACAGACAAACACACATGTATACACACACATATGCACACGCACATGCTCACAAGCCTGCACCATCTTCCCACACACACATATGCAGACATATGCACACACACATATACACACACCCCGGTGAATTGGCAGTATTGATAGAGGGTCAGACATGCTTTCCAGCATAGTTACGTCCCTTTACGATCTGAGTTAACTTTGCCTTTCATCCTTACGGGGTCGATAAAATAAAGTACCAGTAATGTACTGGGTAATTGCTGGCCTTGTGCCAAAAGTAGAAACAATTAATGTAAGGGTTTTCATTCACCATTTGTTTCTTCCTATTGACAAATGTTAAATACCAATATGAAAATATATATCTCTTTGCTCAAATTCTTTTCTATCCTTTCTCTCTTTCTCAAATCACAGCTTTCTTTTATTCTTAACATTCTGTAATGATTTGGCAAAATATCTAAAAATAGGTTTGTTAATTCAAGTGTTTATAATATCTTTATTGGCTGACAGATCATTGTAAAAATTTGCAATAAACTAAATTAAAGACTTTAATTTTTAATGTGATGTAGTCATAGTGTTGTTTTGTACTTTTCAAGAATGTCTTGCTAATGTAGTTTCATGTGGTACACACACACACATATATATATATATATATATATATATATTGTTGGTGTGCACACACACAAACTTATATATATATATATATATATGTTTAGAAATTTCGTATTTCTAAAGTCTAAAGAAACATGGTATGTTTACAGGTAAACATTTAGAAAGTCATAGCTATGCAAAAAACACTGGGGCTAATGCCCTCTGGTTGTATCCAGCAGAAGCAAGAGGGTCAATCGTCAATGCATTTTGTACTTAACTGGTCCTCATCAGGACGATCCCTCCCATACTTGAGACAGCTGGACTTGAAAACAGTCGAGAATATATAGTTTTCTCGTCTGTGTAAATGAGGTGATTAATCTCATTTGCATATGAAGCTGCATAAGTTGGCTCAACTTAAAATACAATAGAAATAGGATATAGCTTCAGGCCTAGCTGTAAGCAGATATGTATAGAAGTTTCGTATTTCTAAAGAAATACGTTATGTTTAAAGGTTTAGAAAGCCATAGCTATGCAAAAAACACCAGGCTAACTCCATCGGGTGGTGTCCAGCAGAAGCAAGGTGATTAATCTCATTTACAGAGATGATAAAACTATATATTCTTGACTGTTCTCAAGTCCAGCAGTCGCAAGTGTCCGAGGGATCATCCCGCTGAGAACCAGTTAAGTCCGAAATTCATCAACCATTGTCCCACTTTCCTCTGCTGGACACCACCGCGAGAGCGTTTTTTGCATAACTAGGGCTTTCTAAATGTTTACCTGTAAACATATCGTGTTTCTTTAGAAATAGGAAATTCCTATACATATCTGTATACAGCTATGCCTGAAGCTCAATTCTAATTCTATTATATATATATATATTTATATATGTAGAAATTCTATTTAAATTGTTGGGATACAACAAGCAAATATTTTTATAAGTGATATAAAGCACTCAATAAATAATTGTAGCTTCCAACAGTAATGGTCGTATTCTTTAAGGGTATGTCAATATTTATTTATAAAACTGCTCTATATTATATTTTATCTGAAGAAAGCACACCATAATTTAACTTGGTGTCCTTGAAATATGTATAATAAAATAAATATGGTTTTATAAATATAGTTTCCATTTGTTAATATCGTATATTTATATATATATATAAATATATATATATATATATATATATATATATATATATATATATATATATATATATATATATATATATATATATAAATATATATATATATATATAAATATATATATAGTAACGAAACATAAGTCAATTGAATGAACTCATAATCCTTTATTTACTGCTATATATATATTTCGATGATAGCCATTGAATGACTATGACTTCATCAGGCAGTTAGTCAGTTCTTAGATATGCCAGCTCTGTGTTTATGGTGCTGATGGTATCAGAGCCTTGGGACATATATATATATGAGTATATATATATATATATATATATATATATTATATATATATATATATAAATATATATATTTATATATATATATATATAATAAGAATATATATATATATATATATATATATATATATATATATATATATATATATATATATACATACATATATATATATACATATATATATATATATATATATATATATATATATATATATATATATATATATATATATATATATATATATATATATATATATATATATATATATATATATATATATATATATATATATAGGTACGTTATTCCGGGTTGAATCGGAGGTAACCACAGTAAGTAAGGTACTCAATACATTGCAGAGTATAAAAGTTTTAATATAGATGAGAATCTACAGGACTAGAACTGTTTCATTCTTTAGAAATCATCAGATTCCTGATGATTTCTAAAGAATGAAACAGTTCTAGTCCTGTAGAATCTCATCTATATATATATATATATATATATATATATATATATATATATATATATATATATATATATATATATATATATATATATATATATATATATATATATATATATTTATATATATATTATATATATAATAAGAAATATGTATCGTAGGAGAGTAGGAGTTAGAGAGATCCAGAGAAGTGCGACAGAGTAACTCAGGTCGGCCCCTCAGGGGGTAGGTTATCATTAGGATGAATAGAAACAATGTGCGCAGCAGACAACAGTCCAACTGCCACAGTAGAAACACCTACCATGGCAGGAACAACCGCACCGGCCCAACAACGGAAACGCCGCCGTAATATCCTATGGTTCCTTCCCCTGCACTCTAGGAGTATTGCTTCAAACATACATACAATCTTCTTTGTTGCCTTGGAGAAAAACTTCCCACCTAACCATAGATACCATAAGATCCTAAACAAGAATAACGTCAAAATATCTTACTCTACTACACCTAACTTAGCTGAGCTTATAGCGCTTAGTAACCACATGAAGCTCACTAGAATCAAACCATCTTGTAATGCCAATATTAGAACACCCGACAACCTTAATTACTATAACAATACCAATAGCCATAATAGCTATAATAGTAACCAGGATAATAATGATAGTAATAATAATAACATCAACAATATTAACATCATAGAGACTAGCCACAGCATTACTAGTAGAACTAATAACCAGGATAGGAACCATAGCAGCAAAAACAACAACAGTAGAGGAAATTGTAGTAGTAACAGAAGGAACAACATTGTGTTTCAAAACTATATCTGCAATAATACCAACAGTGGTAATAATGATGGTAGTGATAGTGGTAATGATAGCAACACCTCTTACCACAATAGAAATAGCAACAAAAAGCATTGCAATTGCCGAAACCATAACAACTGTCCACTCCAGGGCTACTGCCTGATTAGAAATGTAATCTACAAATGCACAGTGAGGACTAAAAATAGCACTAGGACTTACATAGGCGCCACTTCCAATGTGTTCAAGACTAGATTTAGATCGCATCGCCACTCTTTTAAGAATAGGAAACTCTGGTTTTCTACCTACCTTGCTAATTATATTGCACTATTAATAGAATCTAACGTTAGCTACACAACACAGTTTGGTATAGTAGACCAAGCAACGCCGTCCAACTTTAGGAAGAATTGTCAGCTGTGCCTAATGGAAACATATTATATAGTAAGCTCACCCCACGAGCTCATTAATAGTAGAGCTGAGACGGTAATAAATTGCAAACACAGGGTACAACACTCGTGCTACAACTGGTCTCTAGACCAAGGATAACCTCCTATCCCCACAGTTATTTGCATCACACCATCATTAAGTCCTTCCTACAATAGTTGGGCCTAAATACAGTATTTAATTAACCAGCCACCTACCTTTTGCCTAAGCACTGCCCATCACCTACTGAGTTAGATCCACCCTGCTAAACCATCCCTTGAGCTGGGATATACAAAATGTTCTGGGGTGCTTTTCTGCCTTTACACCGTGCAATTACCTCCCTTTGGTGATTATGCCCCTTTCACTGACGCCATTAATATTTTCGTCCACCATGCATGCTGACATAAATCTAATGGGAAAATCTTCAACCTGCTCTAACGGTATTTATATTTATTGATGACATTATCTTAACAAACATTTCTCTGAAGAGTCTATGTGGGTGAAACATTATGTAAGATGTATATAAAGAACTTGTTTTAACGGCTTGTAACTCCTTCATTCATTCATTCATTTATTTATATATATATATATATATATATATATATATATATATATATATATATATATATATATATATATATATATATACATATACATATATATAAAATGAGTTATTTGGTTTGTTGATTATTCAACCAAGTTAATTTACAACAGATTAGAAACACTAAACGAGTTTTATCCGGAATATCATTAAGACTATCTTCACTGAACTTATAAGATGAAGTTCACATGAAGATATGTCACTATCTTTACACCAATTATTATATTTTATCTGACGAAAGCGTACTAAGATATTAGTACCCTTGAAATACGTATAATAAAATAAATATGGTTTCATAAAGATATTTTCAATTTATCAATATTATTGGTATTATATATATATATATATATATATATATATATATATATATATGTGTGTGTGTGTGTGTGTGTGTGTATATATATATATATATTTTCACATGCGCACACCCACAATAACCACTCGCTTATCTGCTGCACACCCACAATAACTAATCACTTACACACTGCACACCCACAATAACTAATCACTTACACACTGCACACCCACAAGAACTAATCACTTACACACTGCACACCCACAATAACCACTCACTAACCCACTGTACACCTACAATAACTAATCACTTACCCAATGTACACCCACAATAAGTAATCACTTACCCACTGTACACCAACAATAACTAATCACTTACCCAATGTACACCCACAATAAGTAATCACTTACCCACTACACACCCACAATAATTAATCACTTACCCACTGTACACCCACAATAACCAGTTACTTACCCACTGCACACCCACAATAACCAGTCACTTACCCACTGTACACCCACAATAACCAGTTACTTACCCACTGCACACCCTCAATAACCAGTCACTTACTCACTGCACACCCTCAATAACCAGTCACTTACCCACTGTACACCCACAATAACCAGTTACTTACCCACTGCACACCCTCAATAACCAGTCACTTACCCACTGTACACCCACAATAACCAGTTACTTACCCACTGCACACCCTCAATAACCAGTCACTTACCCACTGTACACCCACAATAACCAGTTACTTACCCACTGTACACCCTCAATAACCAGTCACTTACTCACTGCACACCCTCAATAACCAGTCACTTACCCACTGTACACCCACAATAACTAATCACTTACCCACTGCACACCCACGATAACCAGTTACTTACCCACTGCACACCCACAATAACTAATCACTTACCCACTGCACACCCACAATAACCAGTAACTTACCCACTGCACACCCACGATAACCAGTCACTTACCCACTGCACACCCACAATAACCAGTCACTTACCCACTGCACACCCACAATAACCAGTTACTTACCCACTGCACACCCACAATAACCACTCACTTACCCACTGCACACACACAGCAACCAATCACTTACCCACTGTACACCCACAATAACCAGTTACTTACCCGCTGCACACCCACCATAACCAGTCACTTACCCCCTGTACACCCACAATAACCAGTCACTTACCCACTGATACCCACAATAACCGTTACTAACCCACTGCACACCCACAATAACCAGTCACTAACCCACTGCACACCCACAATAACCTATCACTAAAACACTGCAGACCCTCAATAACCAGTTACTTACCCACTGAACACCCACAATAACTAATCACTTACTCACTGCACACCCTCAATAATCAATCAGTTACCCACAACACTCCCACAATAATCAGTGAGTTACCCAAAGGACGACCACAATAGCCAGTCATTTACCCACAACCTCCCCACAATAATCAGTCAGTTACCCAAAGTACCGCCACAATAGCCAGTCATTTACCCACAACATTCCCACAATAATCAGTCAGTTACCCAAATTGCCCCCACTATTGCTAGTTATTTACCCACAACATTCCCATAATAATCAGTCAGTTACCCAAAGTACTACCACAATAGCTAATAATTTGCCCACAATATTGCCACAATATTCAGTTAGTTACCCAAAGTGCCCCCACTATTGCTAGTTATTTTTTACCCACAACATTCCCACAATAATCAGTCAGTTACCCAAAGTGCCCCCACAATAGCTAGTCAATTACCCACAACATTCCCACATAATCAGTCAATTACACAAAGTGCTACCACAATAGCTAATCATTTGCCCACAACATTTCCACAATAAACCACAATATTCCCACAATACTGTATAACTTAAATACCAGATATACCCTTGACCAAATATGAAAAACATCTTCTGGTGAGAAATCTTAATTACTAATGTGATTTGAGGAAGATTTTGCTGCTATTTCTAACAAGTTGTGTGACCAAATAGTGACTCCTTTGTTGGTTGGCGTGATGTTAATATTAAAGACGTTCCAGTCCATTAGGTTTGGGAGGTGGTTATTTGGAATTGAGTGAAGTGGCTGACTTGTAATCACTCTAGCCAACCATACAACCATATTCATTATCACCGTGGCAACCTGTTAACAACCGGAATTTTATTATGTCACATGACTCCTTTTAAATTTGAATAATGAAAGCCTGTCAGTAAAGCTGGCTTTTACACCCATTTGATGGCCATGATGATAAAGATGGTGATGGCTAATAATAATAATAATAATAATGATTTAATGGTAATGATGGTTTATAATGATGATAATAATGATAGTGATGATGATGATGATGATGATGATGATGATGATGGTTTAAAATAATGATGATAACTGCGATGAGAATAAAACCGAGGATGTTGTTGCAGTTAATGAGAATGAGAGTTATGATGGTTAGTAGGATGATGATGATGATGATGATGATGATGATGGTTAGTATGGTGATATCGGTAATAATGACGATGGTGATTAGTATGATAATGATAATGATGTTGTTAGTGATAATGTTAAATGTAATGTTAATCATTATGAATATGTGGTTATGTTCTAGTGGTGGTGGTGGTGGTGGTGGTGTTACTGCTGCTACTGATGAAAATAAGAATAACGATGATGATGATGATGATGATGATGAGGAGGAGGAGGAGGAGGAGGAGGAAGTAGAGGAGGGTGAGGTTCAGGTTGATGATGGTAATGATGATTATGATGATCAATGTAAATTTGAAGAGATTCGATCATGGTAGTCATAATCACGAAATCATGATAATCATAATCATTATCATCATCATCATCATCATCATCATTATCATCATAATAACAATCCTGTTTAGGAAGACCCCCACATAGTGAACTCCTCCTCTATTATATTTTCCCATCTTCCTCATCCTCTACCACCACTGTGGTCAAGTAAGTTCCCCATCAGTGCGTCCTTCACTAGGAGGCCAATTGTCAAACTTGTAATCATCATCATAATCATGTTCATCATGTTCACCACCACCACCACAGTCATTATCATCATCACCACCATCATCATCACAACTATTACTACCACCACCACCAGCAACAGCACCACTACCGCAACCACCATTATCATCACTACCACAACTACCACCACCATCACCACTAATGACTCCATCTATCTATCTATCCCTCTATTGGGGAAAATCGACTAATTTTTAAATTACATTTGTGATAATATTTTACACGTTTTTATTGTATGTAAACTTCTCCCTTTGTATTTGTCTCCTTCTTTTGTGCCCCTGTGGCTAATAAAGAAACATATCTCTCTATCTGCCTGACGCGTGGAACATCGCCGGTAAGATTTTTTGTAAATTTATATACGAAAAACAGAACAAATTGTTTGAAAAAACATATTATTTTGTAGATTAACCCCTAAGTTGAATTGTCAGCTGGGTGGTAATCCCACATTTTAATTTAAAAATTGTTTTAAAATATCAAATTTTGCCAACTATAAAACATGAATAACACGGAAAGAACGCTGGAGAACGTTGACAGAGAAAAGAGAGACAAAGAGGAAGATGTTAACGTTATATCTCCTTCTGCTACTATGGACGTCGCCATAGATACGACTGTCAACAAAGGGAAAAAATATTGCCACTTGAAGATTGTACAATTTCTACCGTCGAAGCGGAGAGAAATGAAAACTCAGGAATTAAATCTATTCACATACATACACATGAAAAAGTCAACATCAACAACTCCACAGATACATCTACACATAAAGTTTCACCTCGTCAAGGAACTGAGATTTCCAACACCGAGGCTAACAACGATAACAGCAACAACAACAGCAGCAACACCACACACAAACAAAAACAAGATTTTATAAATCTTGACATCTCCAATGCAAGAGATATGCTCCAGCAAAGGAGAACATTTGTAACTTTCGAAGAGAAGGGTGGGTTTAGAATTAACTCACCCCTTGAAATAAAAGAAGACGCAGTTCGAAGGACAGTGATCTTTAGGACTGTATTCAATACCACGAGAAAGCCGATATTTGTTAGTCAAACAGATATAGAAGCTACTTTCAATGAAATTCTAGCAAATATCGACTTTCTCCAACGAGGAAAACAGTACGGAAGTGTTTCCGTACTGTTTAAAAGCGAGGCACTCGCCCCAAAAATATTCTGTGACACCAATAATGTCAAAAGCATTCACCTTTTTCCCTACATACATGGGAAAAATGACACAAAAAATAAAAATAAAAAATATACCCCCAAACATTAACATTTGGTGGATCTTGGCTGGCTTCGTAGAGTCAGAAACTGATATGATTCTTTCGATACGAAAGTCTATTCGACAAAGGTGGGCGGGTACTGATTTGGAGATTCTGTTGCAAATGAGGCCAGAGAGAATCTCCAAAATACCCGAAAGAGTCGTCATCGACGACAACAACAAAATAAACATTTCGGTAGAAGGACGAAAAATTCATTGCTTTCGCTGTGGTAGCACAGCACACCTAAAAGCCTCCTGTTCTTCACAAACACACCACAACAACATCATTAAAAAAACACTATACCAACATCACCACCACCACAAGTACAACGACAGACGAAACGAGCAACCACACCAAAACAAACAGCCACTCAACCAACAACAACAGAAAAAACAGAACAACACCCCTGAAGAACATAGTCCCACCCCATCCCACTCCATCAAACACTACCACAAACACACACACCGAAACACCACCACCACACAACATACCCCTACCCCACACTCCTGAAGATGATTATTCATCGACGGATGAAGCTACTTCTCCTTCTTTAAGTGAAGAGAGAGAGCCGCGGAAATCTAATAAAAAACAAAGAGACACCACAAAACCCCCAAAACTCCAATCACCAACACCAACACACAACCACAGACACAAACAACAACACCACAGTCAAACATCCCTCTACCAGCAAAACCAACACCAACACCACCCCAAACACAAGCACCCACCATAAAAAGAAAACTCTCGGACGAACAACAAACTAAAACAACACAACAAAAACACAAACAACAATACGCATACATCAACAAAAACAACAAGAGTTTGATGGAGGTCATCTCCCAAAACCCCAAGGTGGAGACGGAGGGCAAAACTTTCGTCAAGGCAGAATCGTCTCCACACCTTAAACGTATAAGGGCTTCTATGGAAACCTATAATGACCATCAACCGCGTCCTGTTAAAATGTTTCCCCACCCCACCTAACACCCCATCCAGCACCCACATGGAGATTGAAAAACCCGATCTTCAGGAAACGAAAAGGTAAGTGCACCTTTCATCCTTTTTCTTCAACTCTTCTTCACCAACATGGCTAGTTTACGAGTTGGAAGTGTGAATGTGCGTGGCCTAGGGATGCTCTGGAAACAGGGCCAACTTTTAAACGACCTTAGGTCACACGGTACGGATGTGATAGCCATCACCGAATCCAGGATCCACAACAGGCGGTAACTAAACCCCCATCTTCGACGACTTTGAGATCTACGTATCTCTCTGTCAGCCAGGAGGTGGAGGGGGCGGCTGTCATGTTTGGGAAGAGCCTGGACGTCGAAGTATAGCAAGTACACTTGGACCCGGAGGGTAAACTGGTAGTCCTAGACGTGAACAGTATTGGAGGTGGAGCCTTCAGACTGGTGGCCATTTATGCCCCGACCGGGCAATCGCAATCACGGCTAGACTTCTATAAGCGTCTAGAGTCTTTACTGGGAACGTCTCGCTCCTTACTTTTAGTGGGGGACTGGAATGGTATCCTAGATGCACCATGGGACGATGTGGGAACATGTTCCAGTAGAAGGGGGTGCAACAGCCTCAAAACTTTAATCGGCCAATTCCAACTGGCCGATAGGTATCGACTGGACTTCCTGACTGCACCACAGTGGACGTGGGAAAATCGCAGTGGGACATCTAGATCGTATTTAGATAGGTTCTTCATTAGAGAAAGCGACAAGTAGATGTTAAGCTGTCCACGAATGCACATGGTTGCCTATTCAGATCACAAATTAGTCGTCTGCTTAGTCAACCGTGATAGAATACATAGACAAGGACCCGGATACTGAAAGCTGAACGTGTCGTTGCCGACACGTAAAGCTTACAGTGAACGGATAAGTAGACTAGTGAAGCAACAGTTAACGGGAGCCATCGTCAACAATAAATGGTGGTACTCTCTCAAGAAAGCAATTAGAATAGAATCGATAGGGTTTAGCAAAGAGTTAGCCTTAGAGAAAAAACAAAATAGTAAGAGAACTAGTAGCCAAAGTAGAGGAGGCACTTAGAAGTGGCAACGCAGCTAGAGTGTTAGCGTCGAGAACGGAACTGGACCAGTTCTTCGATGCAAAACATGAAGGCTGCGTGGTCAGAAGCAAAACACGTGCTCTAGGAAACGAAGGAGCGAAAGCTGTCAGCTGGGCCCGAGTGGCGGAGGCGAAAAGTGGCAACAAGTCCACGATTCGGTCTTTGAAAGACCAAAACGGACGCGTGCTACTTGACCCCAAGCAAATGTGCGCGGCCTTTCAGCAGCACTTTGCGCGACTTTGAGCAGAACGACGGTGAGCCAAACGGGGCAATGGACTTTAGTTCATACCTCGACGGCCTGCCGTGTCTCTCGAACACGGACGCCGAGTTCTGCGAAAGACCGATCGCGGACACTGAGATACGGGACGCTCTGGGCAGCTGCGGGAAACGCAAGTCACCCGATCTAGATGGTCTACCCTATGAGTTTTACATACGCATGCCGGACTTGTTCTCTGGGGTTCTCTAAGCCGTCTACTGCAATTGGCGGCAGAACGGAAAAATTCCCAGTTCTACAGGCAAAGACGAGAACAAGGGAGACGAAATTAACAACTTCAGGCCCATAACTCTACTCAACACAGAGTTAAAGATTTTGGCCCAGATGCTAGCGACGAGGTTGGCGCTTGTCGAGAACCTGGTAGGGAAAGCGCAAACGTGTACAATCCCGACCAGATCCATGCACGACAACCTCCACCTCATGCGATACATCATAGAGAGGGTGGTTAGTAAACCCGGCTTCGGTGGGGCTCTGATCAATTTGGATCAGTCTAAGGCATTCGATAGGGTCGACAATCGAAACTTGGAAGCGGTTCTCAAGGCGGCCGGTTTCGGTCCCGTTTTCAGAGGCTAGATCGAGGCGATGCACACCAGCATCTGCTCGAGGGTCAAGGTGAACGGCTACCTATCGGAGCCGTTCGCAATCACGCGTTCCATTCGACAGGGGTGCCCTCTCTCCTCCATTCTGTATGTATTGATTCTAGAGCCACTACTGCGGAAATTGGAGCTGTTGCAGGGCATCCCTCTAGAATCGGGACTGCGGAAAGCGGCGTCGGCTTATGTCGACGACGTGACGGTAATGGTGTCGAGGACCTCGGAAATCGGGGTGATCGGCAACTTACTGAAAGAATACGAAACGCTGACGGGAGCAATACTAAACCCGGACAAGTCTGTCGGTTTGCAACTCGGTACGTGGAGAGGCAAACCGATGACGTTCGACAGCGTCGTTGGACGCTGGACGGACGGACCGGTGAAATTGTTCGGGGTCTGGTTCGGTCCGGACCTCCAGGTGGAGAAAAACTGGAACGAGATCATGGCCAAGGTGTTTGCACTCACCCAGAAGTGGGCAGAGTGCAAACTGTCCTTGAAAGGTCGAGCGGAGGTGGCGAACACTTTCATAGCGTCCGTCATCTACTCCCGCTTGACTGTCGTGCCTTGTCCCCGTGAACACCTCGCCAAGATGGAACGCATGCTCTTCCAGTTTCTGTGGAAGAAGCAGGCTCCGCTGGTGAGGAGATCCGTCTGCTGTCAACACCCTTCCAACGTGGCTGATCATGCGCAAATATGTGCTGAGGCTGCGGCATCTCCAGATATTTATCACCGACCCCCAACCGGTGTGGACACCGTTTGTGAGACAGGCTTTCTTACAGCTCGTCTCGCTGACGGAGCTGCAGTCCTGGGTCAAGTAAAAATCGAAAACGATGGGCGCCTGGCACATTGAATGCGCTCAGGCGCTCACAGTCCTCTGGCAAGCGGGCGCAGCAATCAGTGGAGACTCCACTTCGACATTCTATAGAGGGATTATAAGTTACAAGGGCGACGACATGCTCGGAGAGACTCTGGGCGTCGGAGACGATGAGCTCACCAGTCTGTTTGGTAGAACTTTTGCCCGGGTCTATGGACAACTTCCAGAGGTCCCTGGCCCGGCAGTGCTACCGAGGAGCTCTACCGGTTCGTGACAAGATCTACAGGCACGGACGCCCCGGCAGAGATCCTTCCAAGAGGACGTGTCTAAGATGCGCGTAGGACATTGAAACAGTCCTGCACGCAATTGTACACTGCCCGGGCGTAACCGACCTGTGGAACTATGCAGAACAACTGATGTCACATATGGGATAAATTCAGTTGACTGCCGAGTCCATAGTAAGGATCAAACAGCCAGCCTCTTTCAAAAACGAAAGAGAGGCAGTTTTCCTCTGTACGGTGGCTATGGTGAAAGAAGTTATATGGTGGACGAGATAGAGAGGACTGAGGACAGATGCCTTTCTCTCCAGACAACAATTGATTCCCTTCTTCAAGTATCACTTTAGAAGGAGAATCAGAGTGGAGAGAGAGAGACTGCACCCCAGTAAATATCCTGAAAGGTGGGTGAATGAAGCGAAAATGGCCCGAGTGATTGGGCCTTCTCTGTTTATAAGCCTGTAGGTTGAAGAAGAGAACAAAAGGAAGAAAGGGGCACTTGCACAACACGCTCCTGAAGCTGAGGGTTGTTCTATTGACGGGGTATTAAACAACCCATTTGTGGCGCTTCCCCTCTATTGGGGATTTTGATTGTAGTAATTGTTTGTTTTTATATTTTTTACACGACTGTATGTAAAATCCCCGGCCTGTCTTTGTATTGTCCCCTTTTCTTGTGCGCCCTTGTGACAAATAAAGAAATATATCTCTATTCTCTCTCTCTCTCTCTCTCTCTCTCTCTCTCTCTCTCTCTCTCTCTATATATATATATATATATATATATATATATATATATATATATATATATATATATATATATACAGAAGACCTGACCTGCCACGGGTACAAGCCGAAGCTGAAGCATATAGACAATGTGCCCCCACACACTCCCACTGCAAAATGGTCATGGAGGTGCCACGGAAAAAAGCACCCAGCACTCACTGTAAATGAGGTTGGTGTTAGGAAGGGCATCCAGCTGTAGAAATCAAGCCAGAATCAGTTCCCATATGAGCAAGGCATGGTCAGCCGACCGGACAATGCCCACAACAGGACAAGCCGTCTAACCCATGCTAGCGTGGAAGAACGGACGTAAAACGGTGATGATGATGATGATGATGATAATGATGATGATGATATATTGTTATACTTTGGGAGGGTCAGGCTGCTAATAAAAACACATGCACCTGCTGTTTTTTCACTTCAATTTATTATAAGTTTGTAGTTGGTTAGTTGGTCGGTTCGATAATAGGAAAGTTGTTTACATATTGTCAAAGCTCTTTCATCACACATTTTGTGACCTCCTCAGTAACGAAGTTATATATATGTATATATATGTATATATATATATATATATATATATATATTTAGATGTGTAAATACAGTTACAGGTGGTAGCACACCATTTGAAACACTCAATCCTGTTACAAGGTCCGTCTCATATTGAGTTATTTCAGAGTTAAGGCAGCTGTAGTGTGCCGAGTATATATAGAGTAAGTAGAATGGAAATCTGTGTTGCCGCTTATGTATAAACTTTATTAGCATATTACAATTGTTTCAATATCAATCAGCTCAGAGTATAATGATAATAACAGGGACCCAACTCTTCTTCAACATCTCATCAGCTATGTGAGTTTATATGTGCAAAGACACATCTAAGCTTTTGAGAGAGGTCCTGGGATCCTTTTATATACACTTATTAATGGGTTTTTAGGAGGGAAGGGTGAGAGAGTGGGTAAATTATTTGCTGTAGATTTACATTTAACCCTTCAGCATTTACATTACTCTATATTTACTATTGTATTTTTGTGGTAAAAGCTTTATCTTATTTAATTATCTCACATAATATCGAAACTACTAGATTTTGATATTATTTATTTTGAGAACAATACCATAACATAAGTATGAGCAGCTGGTTACAGCTGGTTTGAACAGAAAGAGGTGAGAGAATTCTAGCCGGATAAGGTTGGTTTAAATGCTAAGGGGTTAAAGACCACAGAAAGGGTAAAAGTTAAAAAATAAAGGATAAAAGATAAATAATAATTATTATTTCTACTTTTGGCACAAGGCCAGCAATTATCCCAATGCATTACTGGTACTTTATTTCATCGACCCCGTAAGGATGAAAGGCAAAGTTAACTTCGGCGGGATTTGAACTCAGACCATAAAGGGCCGTAACTCTATGCTGCAAAGCATGGCATCCGACCCAACCAATACTGCCAATCCACCGCCCTTAGATAAATAATAATAATGATAACAAAAACAAAAGAGTAATAATAATATGTGTATTATCAAATTTTGCCTCAGCTGTCAGGTTGACACTCAGCATGATTTGGGAAAGAAGCAGAATTCAAAAAAACTTTCAAATAATAATAATAATCTCTTGCCTCCCCCTTATGTGGAAGCTTAAGACAGGTATCATTGCTGAGGCAATGTATGAATACCTGGAGGAGACACTACCTGCAGAGCAGAAGGGATGTAGGAGAAGAAACAGGAGGACTAAAGATAAATTGTTGATTGATAAAGCAATCCTTAAAGATTGTAAACAGAGACATGCAAATCTTGTCATGGCCTGGATCGAATACTGCAAGGCTCATGACACATAGTTGGATAGTAGAATGTTTTAAAATATGTTTAAAATATGTCAACTAATGTTAGACAGTTTCTGGTGAACAGTATGGATGGTTGGAAGACTTAGCTGACATCATGTAGACAGACATTGGGTGTTGTGAATATCAAGAGAGGAATATGTCAGGGAAACAGTCTTTCACCTTTGCTGTTTGTACTGAGTATGGTTCCACTTTCATTGGTGTTGAGAAGGTCAAAGGCTGGTTATGAGTGGGGAGGACACGAATTTAAGATAAACCACCTGCTGTACATAGATGACCTAAAACTTTATGGGAAATCCTATGAACATATTGATTCCCTTGTACAGACAGTTCATACATTCAGTACTGACATAGGAATGGAATTTGACATAGAAAACTGTAGAGTGCTACTACTGAAGTGAGGTAGAATTGGTAAGATGGAAGGAATTGTATTACCTGACAGACAAGTTACAAAGGAAATTGATGACAACATGTGTAAATACTTAGGCATCCTGGAAACAGACAAAATGAAAGAGAAGGAAAATGAAAGAACTATTATCAAAGGAATATAAATGGAGACTGAAGCTGCTGTTAAAAACGAAGTTAAGTGGTAGGAATAAAATACTGGCTATCAACACATGGGCTGTTGCAGCTCTAAAGTGTAGTGCTGGTGTGATAGAGTGGAGATCTGATGAACTTAAGGAGCTTGAGAGAAAGACCAAGAAAATGATGACACTACAAGGGATGTGGACAAGTTGTATCTATTACAGCATCGAGGAGGAAGAGGTCTCATTAGCTGTGAAATATGTGTGAAGCTGGAAGAAAGTAATCTGGCATGTTATGTAAAGATTTCAAAGGAGATATTAATGGCAGGAGTAAGAAAGATAAAGGTCCTAAGCAGTAATCAATCAAAACAAAAGGGAGAATTTAAACAAGACAGACAGAATTACACATTGAATAGATGGAAAGGGAAAATGTACGGTCAATTATTGTGCGAAATGCCTGAGACAGTTGACAAAGATACAAACTGTGAATGGACTAGGGAAAGCAATGTAGAAGTTGAAACTGAAGCCCTTATATTCGCAGCCCAGCAACAGGCACTGAGAATGAACTATATCAAGTTCAATATTGACAAGTCAGTGAATTCCCCACTTTGTGGGCTGTGTGGTGAGAAAGGTGAGACAATAAACTACATTGTACTGGGTAATTGCTGGCCTTGTGCCTAAAATAGAAACAATTATTAGTGAATGTAAGATGCTTGCTCAGAAAGAGTACAAGAGAAGGCATGACAACATTGCCAGATTGGTTCATTGGAACCCTTTAATAAGTATGACATAAGCAGAAGTAAGAAATAGTGTGAACGCCAACTGCAAAGAGTGGCTGAAAATGAATAGTATAAGATATTGTGAGACTTGACCATCTAGTGCGACCATTTTATCATGGCTAGAAAGCCTGACATTGTTGTCACAGAAAAGAAGAATAACAAGGTATGTATAGCTTCACCGTGGGACCACAGGGTGAATGAGAAAGAAAATGAGAAAGTTGAGAAATACCAGGAGCTGAAAAAAGAAATCAGGAAACTATGGAGAATCAGACATGTAGAAGTGGTACCAATTGTGTCTTTAGCACACTGGGAGCAGTTAGTAAAAGGTTAGATGCATGGCTTGAGAAGCTAGTAATTACCATCAGAACAGGATTGTTGCAGAAAACAGTCTTGCTAGGAACAATAAGGATTCTAAATAAGGCATTAGAAAGTTGAAGGAGAAGGAATGAGCCAAAGGACATTTGGCCATTGGTTATGACTCACTTATTTGGTATAGTGTTGGTATAACATCTGCCAGAGCAAAAGTGTTTCAAGTTATAATAATAATGTTTTCTGATTTAGGCACAAGGCCAGCAATTTTTGGAGAAAGGGTAAGTCGATTTAATCAGTTCCAGTGCATGACTGGTACTTTATATAAATTAACCCCGTTTGGATGAAAGGCAAAGCAAACCTCAGCGTGATTTGAACTCAGAACATAAATGGCCATAACTCTATACTGCAAAGCATAATGATAATAATGGTTTGTTATATAGGCACAAGGTCAGCAATTTTGGAGTAGGGGAAAGTCGATTAAATCGACCCCACTCGGTGACTGATACTTTATTTTATCGACCCCGTAAGGATGAAAGGCAAAGTTAACCTCGGCGTGATTTGAACTCAGAGCGGAAAGGGTCATAACTCTATGTGACAAAGCATAATAATAATAATGTTTCTACTTTTGGCACAAAGCCAGCAATTACCCAAGTGAATTACTGGTGCTTTACTTTATCGACCCCATAAGGATGAAAAGCAAAGCTAACCTGGCAGGATTAAAAATAATAATAACAAAGGAAAAATAATTAATTAATGGATAAATGTAAAAGGGGCAGAAAACAAGATGGATAAAAATGGAGACAAAACTAAAGTTTGGTAATTGAAAAAGTCTGGAATAGTAATTGAAAAGTGTAGAGAATACAGTGACACCAGCAACTACAATAACAACAATCATCACACATAGGTCAGCAATAATGGCATTTACAACTGCAATGACAGCAATGCTTTAAAGCCAGCTATTTGTCCATGGCTGTTAGGTGGTGTTCTTTGTGTGGATGTGACTAGTCATTATGGGTATGTTGGTAGTAGTATGGACAACAACAACAACAGTAACAGTATCATCATCGGTACAACAGTACCAGGAGCTATAACCTAGTATCTGCCAAACTAATGTTATTTATGACTAGATCACTCCTCATCATATGTCTATAAGTATGATGGTGCCCTCCATCCCCCTATGTCAGGAGAGCATCATCACTACCATCAACAATGATCGTGGTATCCAAGAGGCCAAGAGGATCAGCTCAATCCTTTTATGCTTTGGTGGGGTGCATTTCATTATTAGCACCACCACCACACTGTCTATTGTATTTTACCCTATATACCAGCCCTTGTGGCCAATAAATGAAATCATTATTAATTAGGGTTGGACGCCATGGTTTCTAGCATAGTTTCGTCCCTTTACAGTCAGAGTTCAAATCCCGCCGAGGTTAACTTTGCCTTTCATCCTTACGGAGTCGATAAAATAAGGTACCAGTAATGTACTGGGTTATTGCTGGCCTTGTCCCTAAAGTAGAAACAATTATTATCATTCAGCATAGTTACGTCCCTTTACGGTCTGAGTTCAAATCCAGCCGAGGTTTACTTTGCCTTTCATCCTTACGGGGTCGATAAAATAAAGTACCGGTAATGCACTGGGTATTTGCTGGCCTTGTGCCTAAAGTAGAAACAATTATTATCATTATTATGATAATAATAATGATAATAATTGTTTCTACTTTAGGCACAAGGCCAGTTCTGTGAGCCGAGGAGCGGTGGCACTGCTGAGAAAGGATCCGAACAAGGGGGATAACATAGACAATTTCCGGCCCATAACTCTGCTAAACACAGAGTTTAAGATTTTGGCCAAGGTGCTAGCAAAGAGGTTGGCGCTTGTCGTTGGTGGTCTGGTGGGAGAGGCGCAGACATGCGCCATTCCCGACAGATCCATCCACGACAACCTCCACCTCATGCGATACATCGTAGAGAGGGTAGCTAGGGAACCTGGCACGGGTGGGTCCTTGATCAATTTAGATCAGTCAAAAGCTTTCGATAGGGTCGACCATCGTTACCTAGCGGCAGTCCTGAGGGCGGCTGGCTTTGGGCCCGTCTTCAGAGGCTGGATCGCTGCCATGCACAGCGACATCTGCTCTGTAGTGAGAGTGAACGGTCACCTGTCGGAACCGTTCAACATCATGCGCTCGGTCCGCCAAGGATGTCCCCTCTCGTCCCTCTTGTACGTATTGACTCTCGAGCCATTACTGCACAAACTGGAGACGTTGAGGGGAGTCCCGCGCGAACTAGGATGCGGAAGATCCGTGTCAGCATATGCGGACGATGTCACCGTAGTGGTGTCGAACGCCAAACACATCGAGGCGATCGGCACTACACTAAGAGAATACGAAGCGGTGACAGGAGCAATGATCAACCAGGAAAAGTCAGTGGGCCTGCAGCTCGGCACCTGGAGAGGCAGGTCCATGCCGTCCAACAGCGTCGTCGGGCGCTGGACGGACGGACCGGTTAAATTGCTAGGGGTCTGGTTCGGTCCGGACCTCCAGACGGACAAAAACTGGGACGAGGTGACGAGCAGGGTGGCTTCTCTCACCCAGAAATGGGCGGAGAGGAAGCTATCCCTGAAAGGTCGAGCGGAGGTGGCTAACGCGTACATCGCGTCTGTCATCTGCTACCGCCTAACCGTCGTACCTTGTCCTAAGCCTCGCCTGACTGCGCTGGAGCGTTTGCTCTTTCGCTTTTTGTGGAAGGGACGTGCTCCGATGGTCAGGCGGTCCATCTGTTGTCAACACCCGCTACGTGGAGGGCTGGGCATGCCGTGGCTGATGATGCGCAGGCACGCGCTCAGGCTACGACATCTCCACCTCTTCCTCGACGGTGATCAGGTGTGGTCGCCGTTTGCTAGACGCGTTTTTCCCCAGCTCGTTTCCTTGACGGAGCTGCAGTCCTGGGTCAAGCGAAGACCGAGAGGGAGCGCCTGGAGACTGGAATGTCTTCAGGCGCTCACAGCCCTCGACCAATCGGGCAATGTGATCGGTGGAAACTCCACCTCGGCGTTCTATAGAGGATTAGTGGAGGGGAAGAGCGACGACGTACTTGGGGAAACTCTAGGCGTCGACGAAAATCAACTAGCCAATCTCTTCGGAAGAACTTTCGGGCCAGGGCCTATGGACAACTTCCAGAAATCTCTGGCCTGGCAGTGCTACCGAGGAGCCTTGCCAGTTCGGGATAAACTCTACAGGCATGGAGGTGCCGTCAGCCGGGCATGTCCGAGATGCGCGCAGGGCGACGAAACCGTCCTGCACGCACTCGTCCAGTGTCCGAAAATTGCTGACTTGTGGGTTTATGTCGAACACCTGCTGTCGCGTTTAGGACGAATCCAGCTATCATCTGAGTCTATCGTGAGGATTGCCCCGCCCTCCTCCTTTAGCCGGGAAGGGCAGGCAGTTTTTATCTGTCTGGTGGCCATGGCGAAAGAGATAGTATGGTGGACACGTTTGAAAGGGCTGAAGACGAGCACTTACCTCTTCGGTGATGCTCTGATTGACTTTTTCAAATTTCATTTGAAAAGGAAAATCAGAGTAGAGAGGGAAGTGCTCTCTTCCCAGCATTTTGTTGAAAGATGGGTGAGAGAAGCAAGAATGGCCCGAGTGAATGGGCCTACTCTGAGCATATATCTGTAAATTAAAGGTGGAAAACTGGGAGAGGGCACTTGCCTTGGTGGTCAGGGTCATTGTGGCTTTTTACTGGGCTTTCTCCACAAATGTCCCTCCGAAGTCTCCCCCCTATTGGGGAATTTTTCATTGTTATTTTCATTGTTATTTTTGTTACATCCTCTGTTTTTGTTTTTTTACACGCAGAAATGCCCATTTGTACCGTCCTGCATTGTCCTGCACTGTCCTTAATGTCTACTTTATGTAAACCCTTGTGGTTAATAAAGAAATCATTATTATGATAATAATAATATTATATATATGATAATAATATAAGGGCGGTGGATTGGCAGTATCGGTAGAGAGTCGGACGCCATGCTTTCCAGCATAGTTACGTCCCTTTACGGTTTGAGTTCAAATCCCGCCAAGGTTAACTTTGCCTTTCATCCTTACGGGGTCGATAAAATAAAGTACCAGTAATGTACTGGTAATTTGCTGGCCTTGTGCCAAAAGTAGAAACAATTATTATTGTTCTTTGAGTCTCAGTCATTGATGTTATTTAACTGGAAAGTGTGTTGTAATGAATATCAAGCCGCTACCTGCAGCCTCAGATATTCAGGACGTATCGGAGGGTTCTTGCTATTCCCAGCAAGCATGCTTTTGAGGTGTTCCAAAAAGCAGGGCTGGACTAACTTTCTTTAACCATCCTTGGAAACTCTTTGAGATAGTACCTAGTGCGCCTATGACAATCGGGACGACTCTGACTTCATGGCAGTTCCAAATCCTTTTTACCTCCCACTTTAAGTCCTGGTATCAGTTAATTTTCTCCCTCTCCTTTTCTTGCAATCTCGTGTCAAATGGGCCGGCTACATCTACAATCAGGCACGATCTTTTTCCTTGTCCAAAACCACCAGGTGAGGCCTATTGTGTTCCAGTTTCTTATCCGTCTGTATCCTAAAATCCCATAGCACCTTCACCAGATCGTTTTCTATCACCGACTCTGGCTTATGCTCATACCACTTCTCAGAATGTGGTAAATTGTTTACTTTGCATAGGTGCCAGATCACCCTGCCCATCACATCATGTATCCAGCCTTTATAGTGAGTCTGGGCTAGGTGTTTACACTCGGATACAATGTGAGCCACAGTCTCCTCTCTCTCCACAGATCCTACACAATGGGATAGCCGCCTCCTTGTAAATATGGTGTTTCACCCACTTAGTTTTGAGTGACTGCTCTTGTGCAGTCATTAGCATTCCTTCTGTAGCTTTGTTAGGATCTCCTCTTTTTAATTAATTCCATGTCTGGATCTCAGAATTCCATTTTCAGACGTGATTTTAATACGCTCCTTACTCTCCTAATATACTCAGATCTTATCAATTCCTTCATGTTTTTTGTTCTTGATGTCATCTGCCTCCAGAACACCTAAATATTTGTATCCTTCTTCAGTGTCAATTTCCTTTATCATCTCACCTGTTGGTACCTGGATTCCGTTGCTTCTGCTCAATTTACCCCTCTTCATCACTAGGACTCCACACTTATTAATCCCAAATTCCATACATATATCACTGCTGAAAATACGGACAGTGTCAACAAACACATCCAACTCCTTCTCACTCTTCCCAAAGAGTTTAAGATCGTCAATGAAGAGGAGGTGGTTGATGGTAAACTCTCCTTTTCCCAACTTGTATCCTGCTCTCACTCTTCACAGCATAATGGTCAGGGGTATCAGGGCAAGGACAAACAACAGAGGGGACAGACTATCTCCCTGGAAGATACCTCTCTTGATCTTCACGCCTCCCAAGGATTCTCCACCCGATGTTAATTCTGTTTCTTTTGCTCAACAACTGTCTGATGTTATCTGAAACCTTGAAGATCTCTAGGCTTTTGGTGATCCAAGAATGAGGTACCATGTCGAATGCCTTTTTGTAGTCTATCCTTCCCATGGCAAGACCAGTGTGTCTCCTCTTGCAATTACTCATTACCATCTTATCAATAAGTAGCTGGTCTTTTGTACCACGAGACTTCTTTCGGCATCCTTTCTGTTCGTCCGGTAACAAGTTGTTTGTGTGGAGGTGATGGTAGATTTCCTCAGACACAATGTTTGTTAACAGTTTTCACATTACAGATAGACATGTGATAGGTCTATAGTTGGTAACATCATTACCCTTGATTCGGTCTTTCATTGCCAGAACTGTGGTAGTCTTTGTCAACCACTCTGGTACCTCACCCGACTCAAGAATTGAACATGGTTGTCAGTTTCTGGTGGAGGGATGGTATATTTTTAATCCAATGCCCCTGCGCACCATCTGGGCCTGGTGATTTCCAGTTGGTTAGTTTTCTGGCCTGCCCTTTAAGAGTTTCAACTGTGATACTTAAATCAGTTTGTTGGTGTGCTTGCCCACTAATCTCCTTTTGTACTGTCTCAATCCACACTGCCTGGTCATTATGTTTAACATCCTGCTCCCATATTCCTCTCCAGAATGTCTTAGTCTTCTTCCGCCCCAGGGATCAAGTTGTTGCCTCTTTCTTTCCCTTCAAGCTGCCCAAACAACTTCTTCTGGTTGTTGTCAAACATGCGGTTCTGTCAAACTGACTCTGCTCTCATATCGCCCAATCTTTGCACTCTTTGCTACAATGCGTTTAGTTTAAACGATGTCAAATTTAAACTATAATATAATAATAATAATTGTTTCTGCTTTTGGCACGGGGCCAGCAATTGTCCCTGTGTGTTGCTGGTGCTTTGTTTTGTCGGCCTCATAAGGGTGAAAGGAAAAGAAGAAAGAAATCATGAAAAATTAGTCGAAAAATTATAGAACAGAACACAGACAGAAGCAAACGCAACAGCAAACACAAATTTCAAAAGTTTTGAACACAACAACCCCTACTTCCCTTAGCAGCAGCATCAACAACAACACTAGTAACCGATGTTACTGGCCTTGTAAAACGGAAAACGCAAAGGAAAAAAACAAACAAAAAACAAAAATAAGTCAGACATTCAAACATTACAATGAAACTTATGTTTATTTTTTAAAGTTTTTATCTATTTATTTGTTTATTTATTTATGTTCGTCTACAGCGTGATGGTGCCATGCTAAAATCTCCGGAGTTGTTGAAATCACTGGGGGTGATGAAATCACCGGTGGTTATGTAACCATACATTCACCAATACTCGGTATGAGTGTTTAAATGTCGAACCTAAACAGTTTGAATAACGGTGAAGAGGCGACTGGAACGTTATGTAACAGACTCTCACTCAGCAAGTGCTCCCTGGCCCAACAGCAGGGACCTGGCTGTCAACCATATACTGCTGGTGTTGGAGGAAGAATAAGAAGGAAAGGGACAAGAACCAACTGGACGAAAGAATTGAATAGAACTGTTATGCAATGTTACCTGAAGAGTAACCCCAAGGAGAAAGGCTATAGGAAACGGATGCATAATATCTGGAACGAGATTAGTCTATTTAAATTAGATGAACAAAAATTGGCCGGGCAGGCCCGGGTAATAAGAGCTAATGGATGGATAAGCGAGTTGGAACTGGAGGAACTGAGCAGAGAGATTAAGTTGGAAATGGAGAATGGAGTGTGCCAGGCAAACGAGCCAGTGGGAAATGAAGGTGAAGAGGTTCAGAGAACGGAGGAACCATCCGAAGCAGACAATGATCTGAATGCTGACATAGATAACATCTGGAACATAGATACGGCCATTGAGGAAATGAATGCTGACGGGCTAGGACAAGATTTGGTTGATATCCTAAACTTAGTGGTAGATGAAATGAACAATGATAGTGGGAAACCTATGAACCTAAGATTTGTAGACAGGAAAAAAACCCCAAAAAACCATTATTATCATTGTTTTATTAATATTATTATTATTGTTATTATTATTATTATTATTATTATTAGTGGCTTGGGGTCGTCATGGAAGCAGGGTCACCTGCTCAACGACCTCAGGTCACTAAACATAGATGTAGTGGCCATCAGCGAGACCAAAATCTCCGTAGCACGGGCCTTCGCACCGATCTTCGGTGGCTACGATGTGTACGCATCACCCAGCCGTCCTGGATCGGAGAGAGGAGTTGCTGTGATTTTTCGGAGAGGTTTGGATCTTGCCATACGGGCCATCTTCCTGGACCCAGAGGGTAAGTTGGTGGTGCTGGACGTGACCAGCGGAGACGGGCAAGCTTTCAGGCTAGTGGCCGTCTATGCGCCGACAGGAGCAGGGCGGCCTGATTTCTTCCGGCGTCTGGAGATCTTTCTTGGAACGTCCCGCTCTTTAGTGTTAGTGTGCGACTGGAACGGGATCTTAGATGCATGCTGGGACTGTGTGGGATTAGCAGATAGGGGTGGAGGGTGCAAGAGCCTCACCAACCTGCTCAGGCGTTTTGAACTGTCTGACATGTACCGATTGGATTTCCCGAATGTGCCAATGTGGACTTGGACACATCGCATAGGGTCATCCAGATCATATCTAGATAGAGTATTTTGTAGGGAAATAGATAGGTCTAGCATAGGCTGTCCACAATTCAAGATAGTCAGCTACACGGACCACAAATTCGTGATCTGTGTGCTTGACTTAGATAGGCTTCATAGACGAGGACCCGGCTACTGGAAGCTAAACGCGTCCTTACCAGCGCGCAAGGCCTACAGAGACCGGATTAGCGAACTAGTTAAGCGGGCGTTGACGGGGTCCATCGTCAACAAAAAGTGGTGGTTTGCTCTGAAAAGAGCGATTAGAATAGAATCCATTAGGTTTAGTAAGGCTTTAGCAATAGAGAAAAATAGAGAAGAGGGAGTACTAGTTAGAAAATTAGACGAGGCGCTTAGCAAAGACATCGCGACCGACGTGCTTGCGGCGAAATTGGCCCTTGACCAATTCTTCAATGCAAAGCACGAAGGCTGCGTTGTCAGAGCTAGGGTGCGTGTTCTCAGACACGAGGGGACGAAAGCCGTTCAATGGGCCCGAGTGGCGGAGGCGCGTCGTGGCAACAAAGCCACGATCCGGTCTTTGGTGGACCACGACGGGCGCATGCTACTCGATCCCGGGCAAATGTGTGAAGCTTTTCAGCGACACTTCGCTCAGCTGTTCGAGGGCAGCGGTGGGCCTGGTCGAGGGATGGACTTTAGTGTCTACCTCGACGGACTGCCGCGGCTCTCGGCCACTGAGTCGGAGTGTTGCGAAAAGCCGATAACAGCCGCTGAAGTACGGGAGGCAATGACTGTCAGCACAAGGGGTAAATCTCCTGGTTTGGATGGTCTGCCCTATGAACTTTACGTACAGTTGGCAGACTTGTTCGGAAGCCTCTTGGAGGACGTCTACTGCAACTGGCAATAGAACGGGAGAATTCACAGCTCTGTGAGCCGAGGAGCGGTGGCGCTGCTGAGAAAGGATCCGAACAAGGGGGATAACATAGATAATTTTAGGCCCATAACTCTGCTAAACACAGAGTTCAAGATTTTGGCCAAGGTGCTAGCAAAGAGGTTGGCGCTTGTCGTTGGTGGTCTGGTGGGAGAGGCGCAGACATGCGCCATTCCCGACAGATCCATCCACGACAACCTCCACCTCATGCGATACATCGTAGAGAGGGTAGCTAGGGAACCTGGCACGGGTGGGTCCTTGATCAATTTAGATCAGTCGAAAGGTTTCGATAGGGTCGACCATCGTTACCTAGCGGCAGTCCTGAGAGCGGCTGGCTTTGGGCCCGTCTTCAGAGGCTGGATCGCTGCCATGCACAGCGACATCTGCTCTTTGGTGAGAGTGAACGGTCACCTTTCGGAACCGTTCAACATCATGCGCTCGGTCCACCAAGGATGTCCCCTCTCGTCCCTCTTGTACGTATTGACTCTCGAGCCACTACTGCACAAACTGGAGACGTTGAGGGACGTCCCGCGCGAACTAGGATGCGTAAGATCCGTGTCAGCATATGCGGACGATGTCACCGTAGAAGTTTCGAACGCCAACCACATCGAGGCGATCGGCACTACCCTAAGAGAATACGAAGCGGTGACAGGAGAAATGATCAACCAGGAAAAGTTAGTGGGCCTGCAGCTCGGCACCTGGAGAGGCAGGTCCATGACGTCCAACAGCGTCGTCGGACGCTGGAAGGACGGACCGGTTAAATTGCTAGAGGTTTGGTTCGGTCCGGACCTACAGACGGACAAAAACTGCGACGAGGTGACGAGCAGGGTGGCTTCTCACACCCAGAAATGGGCCGAGAGGAAGCTATCCCTGAAAGGTCGAGCGGAGGTGGCTAACGCGTACATAGCGTCTGTCATCTGCTACCGCCTGACCGTCGTACCTTGTCCTAAGCCCCGCCTGACTGCGCTGGAGCGTTTGCTCTTTCGCTTTTTGTGGAAGGGACGCGCTCCGATGGTCAGGCGGTCCATCTGCTGTCAACACCAGCTACGTGGAGGGTTGGCATGCCGTGGCTGATGATGCGCAGACACGCGCTCAGGCTACGACATCTCCACCTCTTCCTCGACGGTGATCAGGTGTGGTCGTCGTTTGCTAGACACGTATTTTCCCAGCTCGTTTCCTTGACGGAGCTGCAGTCCTGGGTCAAGCGAAGACCGAGAGGGAGCGCCTGGAGACTGGAATGTCTTCAAACGCTCACAGCCCTCGACCAATCGGGCAATGTGATCGGTGGAAACTGCACCTCGGCGTTCTATAGAGGATTAGTGGAGGGGAAGAGCGACGACGTACTTGGGGAAACTCTAGGCGTCGACGAAAATCAACTAGTCAATCTCTTCGGAAGAACTTTCGGGCCGTCACCTATGGACAACTTCCAGAAAACTCTTGCCTGGCAGTGCTACCGAGGAGCCTTGCAAGTTCGGGATAACCTCTACAGGCATGGAGGTGTCGTCAGCCGGGCATGTCCGAGAGGCGCGCAGGGCGACGAAACCGTCCTGCACGCACTCGTCCAGTGTCCGAAAATTGATGACTTGTGGGTTTATATCGAACACCTGCTGTCGCGTGTAGGACGGATCCGGCTATCATCTGAGTCCATCGTGAGGATTGCCCCGCCCTCTTCCTTTAGCCGGGAAGGGCAGGCAGTTTTTATCTGTCTGGTGGCCATGGCGAAAGAGATAGTATTGTGGACACGTTTGAAAAGGCTGAAGACGAGCACTTACCTCTTCGGTGATGCCCTGATTAACTTCTTCAAATTTCATTTGAAAAGGAAAATCAGGGTAGAGAGGGAAGTGCTCTCTTCCCAGCATTTTGTAGAAAGATGGGTGAGAGAAGCAAGAATGGCCCGAGTGAATGGACCTACTCTGAGTACGTATCTGTAAATTAAAGGTGGAAAACTGGGAGAGGGCACTTGGCCTTGGTGGTCAGGGTCACTGTGGCCTTTTACTGGGCTTTCTCCACAAATGTCCCTCCGAAGTCTCCCCCCTATTGGGGAATTTTTCATTGTTATTTTTTTGTTACATCCTCTGTTTTTTGTTTTTTACACGCAGAAATGCCCATTTGTACCGTCCTGTATTGTCCTGTACTGTCCTTGATGTCTAATTTTTGTAAACCCTTGTGGTTAATAAAGAAATCATTATTATTATTATTATTATTATTATTGGTTGGTGAAGCCACGCTTCTTATCGCCTCCAGTCTTTTTCAACGTTTTACTTCTTTTTCAACCGTTCTAAACATTTTATTCAAGTTTTAAATTTGATAAAAGTTTAGAAGTGACCCACCTAATACAGGGGTTCACTAGTAAATAATATGGCATCCCTTTACGGGTTGTCCTATTCGTATTTGTGTAAAAATATTTTTTTGAAAAATTTCAACATGGATAACACAAAAGAGAGAGAGAGCGCTGTCAGACAACACAGAGAGAGGGACCTTTATCAGCATGTCAACAAGACAGCGTTCCAGCGGAAGTAAATATAAACGAAAATATTACAAAGGAAAAAAGATTGTTACAGATTTATAATTAACAAATATTTCTAACACAAACAATACCAACAATAACACCACAACATCACCAACAACAACACCAAAAATAACAGCGGTAAAGTCGAGAACGACAATAACAAAAATAACAGCGGTAAGGTCGAGAACGACAATAACAAAAATAACAGCGGTAAGATCGAGAACGACAATAACAATGACAATAACAACAGCCACAACAACAATAATAGTAGGAACAGTATCAACAAAAACAACAATAATAACAACAGCCACAATAACAGTAGCAACAGCAACAGTATCAACGAAAACAACACCAACAACTGTACCAGCGAAAAGAACAACAATGACACCGATACCTGTAATAGCGACCTCAGCACCACCAGTAAGACCAGTAGCGGCAGCAATAGTGGTGCTTCTGAAAAAGGGACCACTTCTTTTGCAGGTGTCGCCCGAAATATCGAGACAGTGTTAGTCACAGAGGAGGAGATGGCATTCGCAAGGGCCATGGTGACAAGAAACGCAAATAGAGTTTCCCTGAAACCTCCACCCGATTTTTTCAAGGACCAGCAGCTACGAACGGTGACTTACCGCACCGTAAGCAAAATCTCACATCGAGTGGAGAGAGCCACAGAGGCTCATATCCAAAAGGCCTTGGGGTGCGTCTGGGCACCCAAAACCCACATCACCCGAGGCAGAAAGTACGCCACAGTAGACGTACTTTTCGCCACCCCCCAGGAAGCAAAGTCTCACTCTTTGGAAACCCTAAAAAGTGAGGAGTTAGTCTTGGTGCCCTCCTACTGCGGGCAGAAAATTGTGAGGGTCAAAGTGACCCAGGTCCCACCCGACGTGCCCATACCTTGGCTAGCCGCGTCTGTCCTTGCTGGAATTGAGAACAGGGCGACCATGCTGCAAGTAGAAAAAATAGGGAGAGAGAACTGGTCAGGTAAAGGCATGCAAATGCTTATACAAACTGACCAGGAATGTATCGAGGCTATCCCCGATATCATAGACTTTGAGGGAGGACTAAAACTCCCTATAAGTGTAGAAGGAAGACGGCCAAAATGTTATCTCTGTGGGTCGAAAGGTCACCTCAGGGCCTTTTGCCCGCAGAAGACACCGAAGAGGGCCCCTCTCCTTCCAATACCTGGTCCGCTGCTACCAAGAGCAGGACAGGCAACAAACGAAGAAGCCCCTTCCACGGTGAGTAGGAGGGCAACGTCCGTAGCACCCGTACCAAGGCCACGGATAACTAAAGCAGCATCATCAGTAGCGGCAACACCAATAGCTACATTTGAAATAGCTACACCAGCAACAAAATTGCCGAAGAGGGCTCCACTACCACCACCAACAGCCGTGGAGCACATACCTCTCCCAGACGCCACAGAATCCGACATGGAGTTTGAGGCGGGAGTGACGTGGCAAACAGTCTGCCACAAAAAACAAAAAACAAAAAAACCCTTAGATTCACCCTCCAAAAGCGAAGGCATACAAAGAGGGGTAAAGGCAGCAAGGAAACTTGCAGCAACACCACCTCAAACACCAACAACGCAAATACAACAAGACACACACACCAAACAGCAACAAGAAGAAACCGGCAACGAAATCACCCCTCCCCCTAAAAAGTACACAGCCATAAACATAGCAAAAAAAGAACTCATAAAATATATAAAGCAACACACATACATCACGGAAAAAAATTACTACACTCCACCAACACCAAGAACTCTCCCGACAAACATAAGCATCATCGAAATCTCAATAGAACAATACAAACCTTTAAAACAAAAATTCCCCAACGCAGTTGGAGACTTCAGAGGGACGGTTACCAAGAGGATATACACTGAGATCCTCTTGGAAACACCCATGACCAGCGAAAGAGACGGTTCTACTGTCCCTTCACCACACGAACAGGTAAGTGACCCTTTCTCATTTGTCCTGTTTCTCATCCAACATGGCTGTACTCAGAATAGGCAGTATAAATGCACGTGACCTGGGGTCATCTTGGAAGCAGGGTCACCTGCTCAATGACCTCAGGTCACTAAACATAGATGTGGTGGCCATCAGTGAAACCAGAATCTCCGAGGCACGGGCCTTCGCACCGATCATCGGCGGCTACGATGTATACGCATCTCCCAGCCGTCCAGGATGGGGGGAGGGGTTGCCGTCCTTTTTCGGAGAGGCTTGGATCTCGCGATACGGGCCATCTTCCTGGACCCAGAAGGTAAGTCGGTGGTGCTGGACGTGACCGGCAGCGAAGGCAATGCTTTCAGGCTAGTAGCCTTCTACGCCCCAACAGGGGCAGGACGGCCAGATTTCTTCAGACGTCTAGAGACCTTTCTTGGAACGTCCCGCTCTTTAGTGTTAGTGGGTGACTGGAACGGTATCTTGGATGCACGCTGGGATCGTGTGGGGCTAGTGGATAGGACAGGAGGGTGCAAGAGCCTCACCAACCTGCTCAGACGTTTTGAACTGTCTGACAGGTATCGACTGGATCACCCGAATGTGAAGATGTGAACATGGACAAACCGCATCGGGTCATCCAGATCGTATCTAGATAGGGTATTCTGCAGGGAACTAGATAAGGCTAGTATAGGTTGTCCACAATTTAAAATACTCGACTACACAGACCACAAATTTGTGATCTGTGAGATCGACATAGACAGACTTCATAGACAAGGGCCTGGTTACTGGAAGCTGAAGGCGTCTTTCCCGGCGCGCAAGGCCTACAGAGACCGGATTAGCGTATTAGTTAAGCGGGCGTTGACGGGAGCGGTCAACAACAGGTGGTGGTTCGCCCTGAAAAGGGCAATTAAAGTAGAGTCGATTAGGTTTAGCAAAGGAGTAGTGATAGAGGAAAATAGAGTAGAGGGAGAGCTAGTCAGAAAGCTAGAAGAGGCGTTTAGGACAGGCATCGCACCGACGTGCTTGCGGCGAGATTGGCACTCGACTAATTCTTCAACGCAAAACACGAAGGCTGCTCTGAAACACGAGGGGACAAAAGCAGCCAATGGGCCCGGGTGGCAGAGGCGCGACGTGGCAATAAAGCCACAATTCGGTCTTTGTCTGACCAAAACGGGCGTGTGATGCTCGAACCCGAGCGGATGTGTGAAGCTTTTCAGCAGCACTTTGCTGAACTGTTCGGGAGCAGCGGCGGCCCGGATCGGGACATGGACTTCAGTGCATACCTCGACGGACTGCCTCGGCTCTCGAGGAACCGCAGCACAGTGTTGCGAAAAGTCAATAACAGCCGGTGAAATACGGGAAGCGATGGCTAACTGCACAAGAGGTAAATCGCCAGGTTCAGATGGTCTGCCCTACGAGCTTTATGCATTTATGCCAGACTTGTTCGGTGACCTCTTGGCAGACGTCTACTGCAACTGGCAGCAGAATGGGAGCATTCCCAGTTTTGTGAGCCGGGGAGCAGTGGCGCTGCTGAGAAAAGACCCGAAAAAGGGGGATGTTATTGATAATTTCAGGCCCATAACCCTGCTAAACGCAGAGTTCAAGATTTTGGCCAAGGTGTTAGCAACGAGGTTGGCGCTTGTCGTCAAGGGTCTGGTGGGAGAGGTGCAGACATGCGCCATCCCGGACAGATCCATACACGACAACCTCCACCTCATGCGATACATCATAGAGAGGGTGGTTAAGGAAGCTGGCAAGAGTGGAGCCCTGATCAACTTGGATCAATCCAAAGCATTCGATAGGGTCGACCATCGGTACCTGGCGGCGGTCCTCGAGGCAGTCGGTTTCGGGCCCGTTTGCAGGCGTTGGATCGCAGCAATGTACAGCGACATCTCCTCAGTTTTGAGGGTGAACGGTTACCTGTCGCAGCCGTTCAGCATCATGCGCTCAATCTGCCAGGGTTGTCCCCTCTCGTCCCTCTTGTACGTATTGGCTCTCGAGCCGTTACTGCACAAACCGGGGGCGATGAGGGGCGCCCCACGCGAAATAGGATGCGGGAAATCCGAGTCGTCTTACGCTGACGACGTCACCGTGGTGGTGTCGAGCACCAGACACGTCCAGATGCTTGGCACCGCTCTCAAGGAATACGAAACGGTGACAGGAGTAAAGATAAACCAGGAAAAGTCGGTGGGCTTGCAGCTAGGCACCTGGAGAGGCAAGTCCATGCCGTCCGACAGCGTCGTGGGGCGTTGGACGGACGGACCGGTTAAATTGCTCGGCTCTGGTTCGGACCGGACCTCCAGATGGAGAAAAACTGGAACGAGGTGACGAGCAGGGTGGCCTCCCTCACCCAGAAATGGGCTGAGAGGAAGCTGTCCCTGAAAGGCCGGGCGGAAGTGGCGAATGCGTACATCGCATCCGTCATCTGCTATCGCCTCACCGTCGTCCCTTGCTCCAGCCCAACTCTCACCAAAATGGAGCGCCTCCTTTTCCGCTTTTTGTGGAAGGGACGCGCTCCCATGGTCAGACGATCCATCTGCTGTCAACACCCGTTGCGTGGAGGACTGGGCATGCCATGGCTGATGATGCGCAAACATGCGCTGAGGCTGCGACATCTCTGGTGCTTCCTTGATGGTGAACGGCTGTGGTCGCCGTTCGCCAGGCACATTTTCCCACAGCTCGTCTCCTTGACGGAGCTGCAATCCTAGGTCAGCAAAAGACCGAGGGATAGCGCTTGGAAACTGGAATGTCTCCAGGCGCTCACTGCCTTCTCCCAGTTGGGCACCAGTATTGGTGGAACATCCACCTCGGCGTTCTATAGAGGACTAGTGGAGGGGAAGAGCGACGACGTTCTCAGAGAGATCCTGGGCGTCGAAGAAGATCAGCTGCTTGCTCTCTTCCGGAGAACTTTCAGCCCGGGGCCTATGGATAACTTCCAAAAATCCCTGGCCTGGCAGTGCTACCGGAGAGCGCTGCCGGTTCGAGATAAGCTCTACAGGCACGGAAGTGCCGTCAGCCGAGCCTGTCCGAGATGCGCGCATAGCGACGAAACCGTTGTGCACGCACTCGTTCAGTGCCCGAGCATTGCTGACTTGTGGAGCTATGTCGAACAGTTGCTGTCACGTGTGGGACTGATCCGGTTGTCGACTGAGTCCATTGTGCAGATGGTCTCGCCGTCTTCCTTTGAGGAGGAAGGGAAGGCGGTTTTCATCTGCCTGGTGGCCATGGCGAAAGAGATTGTGTGGTGGACAAGGTTAAAAGGATTAAAGACTAACACTTTCCTCTTCGGCGAATCCCTGATTAACTTTTTCAAGTTTCACTTGAAGAGGAAAATCAGGGTGGAGAGGCAAGTGCTTCTTTCTAGCAAGTTTGTTGAAAGGTGGGTGAATGTAGCGAGAATGGTCCGAGTGAACGGGACCGCTCTGAATATACGTCTGTAGTTTGAGAGATGGAAGAATTGAGAGAGGGCGCTTGCCCTGGTAGTCAGGGTGGCCGTGGTCTTTTGTGTGGTTTTCGCCACGAGTAACCCTCGGAGGTTTCCCCCCTATTGGGGAATTTTTCATTGTTTCAATTTTCATTTTATTGTTTATATATATATGTTTTATGTCTTTTATCTTTTCTTATATAAATAATAAAAATATTTACACGCACAAAACCCACATCGCACCGTCCTGTTCAGTCTGTGATGTTTTTCTTGATGTCAGCCCTTGTGGCCAATAAAGAAATCATTATTATTATTATTATTATTATTATTAGTAGTAGTAGTAGTAGTAGTAGTAGTAGTAGTAGTAGTAGTAGTAGTATCAGCAGCAGCAGCAGCAGCAGTAGTAGTAGTAGTAGTAGTAGTAGTAGTAGTAGTAGTAGTAGTAGTAGCAGCAGCAGTAGTAGTATCAGCAGCAGCAGTAGTAGTAACAGCAGCAGCAGTAGTAGTAACAGCAGCAACAGTAGTAGTAGTAGCAGCAGCCGCAATAGTAGTAGTAGTAGTAGTAGTAGTGATACCATCCAGGACTACATATACTGGGGTGCACGGTTGTAATAATAGCAGCAGCTATCGCAGTATGATTGATACTAGTGTCAGTGTGGTTTCCTTGAGTGTCATTTATGTATTTCCCTGGGCTCAACTTTTAGGAGTGCTTGCTTCAGACACATTAACCCTTTAGCATTTGCTTTACTCTATATTTACCATTATATTTTCATGGTAAAGGCTTTATCTCACATAATTATCTCACATAATATTGAATCTGTGAGATTTTTATATTATTTATTTTGAGTACTATACCTTAACATCAGTATGAGCAGTCGGTTACAGCCTGTTTGAACAGAAAGAGATGAGAGAATTCTAGCCAGATATGGCTGGTTTAAAGGCTAAAGCGTTAATGTACTTGTTCAGCTGTGGCAGAGGTGCATTCCATTGTCTATATGACGGTAGCCTTGAACTTTTGAATTCATGGAACAAGAAGTGTAAACATAAAGGCATAAGACATGTAGGAGAAACCTGAAATAGTGAACCGTGAGTTATGAAATACTAATATATGAAGCAATACCACTTAAGATAGAGAAGGGCAAATACTTATATATCATTTTTTATGCATTGATCTTGATTATACGAATTTTCACTTAACATTATTTGAATAGTTTATGGTTGGTTTTCTACAGCTGTATGCCTTTCCTAAAGCCAACCACATTGACAGTGTGTGCTGCGTGCTTTTTGCCATGTCTTTCACGCATCCACTTTACACTGTGGGCTGCATGTTTGGGGGATGGTTTGCTATGGTTGGATATATTTGATTATATATATTTAATGCAATGAAATATCTATGATCGTCGGCAAATCACTGATGAGGGACTCATTTTATTACATGTTATCCATGCGCTACCTGCAGTATTTTTCTCCATATTTTATTATATATATAATTGAATATACAAGAGAGATAAACACAAATATAAACATACATGTGTTCGAAATGTAAAGGACCAAGTTCACTAGGGTGAAAAAAATACTAACTATAACAATATGGTTTGCCAGACTTAATTTAAAATAATAAATCAAGAAAAAGAAGAACAAACCTATATTGGGCCTGAAACACCTAGACAGCTATCAGAAGAGACTATTTTGAGTTTCTAACTCAATATCTGATATATATATATATATATATATATATATATATATATATATATATATATCACTTAGCATATGTATCACAAAAACATCCAACCCACACTGTAAAGTGGTCATGGGGTCAGGAAGAGCATCCAGCCATAGAAATCCACCCAGAAACAGTCCTATATGAGTGAGACATGGTCACTTGACCCAACTTGCCTCTAATGGGACAAACCCTTCTAATCTATGTTAGCAAGGAAAATAAATGTTAAACGATGATTAAGATATGTATATGTATATAAATCTGTACATATATATACATACATACTTGCACACATATACATGCACACTTATATACATATACACACTCATACACACACACACACACACACAACACACACACACACACACACACACACACACACACACACACACAGACACACACACACATATATATATATATATATATATATATATATATATACACGGTGTGGACGATATTTGTTCGCAATTTTCAACTGCTAATTTTATGCAAATTTTTTTTACTTCTGTTGTCACTCTTGTCTTCATAAAAACAGTGACTATATTTCCATTATTTATTTTCAGAATAATTGATTATGAATAATTTTGAACCTCCAAATTTGTGGAAGAGACACGGAGTTCTTCTTGGAATCCGCGCCGGGAGGACAAATAAGGAAATTTCAGACTTTCTCAGCGTCAGCGGGAGAATGGTGGAAAAGGTCAGAAAGGAATTGGAAGATTCAGGATTCGACTACGAAGCAACATCAGAGAGGAAATCACATGATCGACGATCTGACGCCTTCAGAATGCCCGAGTTCGTCGCTGAAGTTCAGACTATCATCAACAATGAACCTAGCAAGTCGATGCGTAACATTGCAAGGGACAAAGGCGTGGATGAAAAGCTCATTAGGCTGATGGTACATGAAGACATTCGCTACGTTTCATACAAGATGAGGAAAGGACAATTTCTATCAAAGATGATGCAAGAAAAGCGACTCAAGCACGCAAAGAAGCTGATCAACAAGTTGAAACACCCACTGGAGCCAGACATGCTGTGGTTTTTCTCTGACGAGAAAAACTTCTGCCAAGACCAGAAGATCAACTCCCAGAACAACAGGTGGCTCGCTGACTCATCCAAAGACGTGTCCAGAGTCATGCAGACAAAGTTTCCAGCGACAACATTTATCTTTGGTGTCATCAGCAGTCAAGGTGACGTCATGCCACCTCACTTCTTCCCTAGGAGGCTCAAGCTGAACACCGATGGCTACATCCGCGTTCTGGGCGAGGTAGTAAAGCCCTGGATCGAACAGGTAGCTGCAGGTAGGCCGTATGTGTGGCAGCAAAACTCAGCGCCCTGCCATACCAGCCGAAAGGCCCAAGCCTGACTGTCAGAGAACTTCGTCGACCACACTTCACCTGACATCTGGCCTCCCAGCTCGCCTGACTGAACCCCCTCGACTTATTTGTGTGGGGCGCAGTGGAACGAGACACCAACAGATCTAGCTGCAATACGAAAGACGATCTGAAGGTCAGGATCACAAGTGCTTTTAGGGGCCTAAGTCGGGGGACAGTGTCGAAGGCCTGTAGCCGGTTCCGAGGCCACCTTGAGGCCGTCATAAAGACCAATGGCGGGTTTATCGAGTGAGATCGAAAGAACAAGTCATGAAGACAAACTGACCCAAGTTTGATAAATATATCTTAAAAAATAAAACTACTGCGTTAATTTTTCCTAGACAGTAATCTTGAGAACAAATATCATCCGCACCCTGTATATATATATATATATATATATATATATATATATATATATAAATATATATATATATATATATATATATATATATATATATATATATATATATATATATATATATATATATATATATATTCACACACACACACATGTCTATATGTATGAGTGTGCACATGTTTGTGTGTCACATCAGCGTGTGATTTAGGTTTGAATTGAGACCTAGAAAAAATACAAATAAAGAAATAAAAGAACATTACATTTGCTTAACAACAAAGAATGAAAGAATTATATTATGACTTATTCTACTAAAACCTGATATTCCTTCTTCTCCTCCATACATTTACTATGTCAATGTTTGATTTGATGGTCGCACTGACAACAGTGATTTTACTCTACAAATATTCACAACATTCTCGATATTTACAGTAATATAATGCATCATTTCGACATTTTCTCATCACTTTCACCTCACATTTTTATTGTATTTTCCATTTTCAGATGTCAAATTCTCGTGACAGGCCACTTCCATCCCGTCATAATAAAATCCTTTACAGAAGACACCTACAACTCAAAGGCCAGACTGCCAGGCCTTCTGCTGTTATTATCATGCTTGTTTATATATTGTGAAGGTGCATGACTTAGTGGTTATAGTGTTTGCCTAATGATCGTAGAGTTTGACTTTATTTCATAATGCTCCAGCTGCCAAAAATGGTTAGACTTATGATAATAATAATAAAATTATTGTGTACAGTGCACAGGTGCATTACAACTCATCAAAGGTGCATGTGTAGTACATAGGAAAATGTGTCATGCCTAATCTCCCTGAGATACACATGTCTTTGGAATAATCAGTTGCACTATAGACTGTACCTGTTATTTAAATGGCCAGCCTTATCATACACTGTATCATGCTGAATCTCCCTGAGAAATATATTAGGTGTGCACGTGTCTGTGGAATACTCACTTATGGGTTATTTGATTTCATGAGTAGGCTGTTCCATTGATCAAATAACTTGAACACTTATCTTCAGAATTGATGGAAGTCCAGCGACAACAACATTTTCAACATAAACAACAACAACTTCTTGTAGGGGTGGCAGTGGAGGATTGGCAAAGTCATTGAAGCATCAGATAAAAATGCTTCGCCGTATTTGTTTCAGCTATCTGTCCTCTGAGTTAAAATCCTGCTGAGTTAAACATTAAAGATATCATCATCATCATCATCATCATTTCATTTTACGTCCGCCTTTTCCGTGCTTGCAAGGGTGGGACGGGGACTGATTCTAGCTTGATTTCTACAGCTGGATGCCCTTCCTAACATCAACCTCATTTACAGTAAGTGCTGGGTGGTTTTTGCTGTGGCACCTACACGTCCACTTTACAGTGAGTGCTGGGTGTTTTTTTGCCGTGGCATCTACACGACCACTTTGCAGTGGAATGATAGGGATCCCAGTCCCTATCATCTCATTTCTACAGCTGAGTAAATTGGAGCAATGTGAAATAAAGTGTCTTGCTCAAGGAAACAACACATCACCCGGTCTGAGAATTGAACTCACAACTTTTCAATTGCAAGGCCAATGCTCTAACCACTAAGCCCTGTGTCTCCATATATCTATATATATATGTATCTATTGTTATACTTTGGGAGGGTTATGCTGCCAATATAATATATATATCATCATCACTGTTTAATGTCTATTTTTCCATGCTGGCATATGTTAGACGAGTTAACCTGTTGTGAGCAATTCCAGGTCAAGTGACCATATCATGCTCATACTGAACCCATTTTGGCTTGGTTTCTACAGCTGGATGTTCTTCCTAGCGTCAACCTCATTTACAGTGAGTACTGGGTGCTTTTTCTCATGTCGCCTACACAACCACTTTTCAGTATGGACTGGGTGCTTTTTACTGTGATACCTACATGACCACTTTACAGTGAGGGCTGGGCGCTTTTGGCCATGTCACCATAACAACCACTTTACAGTGCAGGCTGGAGGCCTCACTGGATGTACACTTCAGCTTGTCCTCATGGGAGATGCATGGGAGTGGGTGGAGTGGTACATACTATACATATGCTTCATCTTCGGCCTGTGCCCATGGGAAGTCGGGTATTCTGTATTACTGCCTGAGATCTCAATCCTGTGTTATTGCCTTTGAGAAGTGCAATTGGGCAAGGTCAGCTTTTATCACCTCGCTCCAAATCTTCCTGGGCTTCCATCGACTTTGAGCTCTCTGCACATTTTTATACAGTTGCCATCCTTCATACGCATCACATGTCCATACCCACACAATTTCCTCTCCTGCACACTGCATCTAATTCCTCTTATGCCTAGTTTCTCTCTCAGTACGTTTATGCTTTGCCATTCACATATATTACTATTACACATCCATTGGAGCATGCAAGCTTCATTCCTTTCCAATCTATGCAAATCTTCTGCACACAGCGCCCAGGTCTCACTACCATGCAACATTGCTGTTCATATGCACACATCATACAGTCTGCCTTTCATGTTTATGGGAAAACGATTTGTAGCTAGCAATAGTAGTAGCTCCTGTCCTTACTCCCTTACACTGGCTACTGTACTTTCAGAACACCCACCTCCACTGCTGATTTGGTCATTTAGGTAGCAGAAGCTGTCTACTGCTTTTACTGAACCTTCTCAGAATTAGATAGCACTTGTTTCCTGTGGTCGTTTGCTACTTACTGCTCTACGTTCCTAACTAAACTACCTGAGAACCCATTACATCGCTTGAGTACCCATAGTTTGCATTTGGGAGAGTGGATGGAATTTTTACCTACGCTTTTCCTACATCCTTCTTGGACCTTAGTCATTGACAGGTTGACTTTAAGACCTTTGTTTCTAGACCATGCTTCCAGGTTTGGAATTTTTTCTCTAATTCTGCCATAGATTCAGCTATGAGTGTAAAATCATCAGCATACAGGAGTTCCCATGGGCAGCCAGTCTTAAACTCCTCTGCTATAGCCTGCAGAATGATATACAGGAGAGGGCTAAGAACAAAGCCCTGGTAGACACCAACCTGCATGCTAAACTACAATTGTTGATAATCCTAACTTTCCTGACTGCTCCCCTATACATGGCTTGTACAGCCTTCAGAAGCCCCTTATCTACTCCTAGTTTTATAAGAGGCCACCAGATTATGGTATAGGGGATTTGTCAAAAGTTTTCTCCAGATCAACATATGCCAGGCAGAGCGACTTTTAGTTTGGTACTCCTCCTGTAGCTGCTTCACAAGGAAGAGAGCATCTATGTTGATTTTACCTGGCATAAATCCAAACTGTATCTCATCTGAGTCAATCCAGTCCCTAATCAGTTGTGCTATAACTTTCTGTTACTTTCATGACCTGGTCCATCAACTTGATGCCTATATAGTTTCCTCTATCTAATGCATCTCCTTTACCCTTGTAGCAGTTGACAATGATGCTGTTGTGCCAGTCATTCGGTATGACACCATTTAGTATTACTTGGTTTACAATACGAATAGTTAAGGTGTGACCGTCTGATCCAGATGCTTTCAGCATCTTGGCAACTATCCCTGATGGTCCGGCTACTTTCCCGGTCATATATATATATATATTTATATATCATCATCATCATCATCATCATCATCATCATCATCATCATCATCATCATCATCATCATCATCATCATCATCATATATATATAACTGGCAATCTGTCAGTAATAATAAAAGTGTTCCAGTTGATATCGTTATGAAATTAATGTAGAAATGGCTGAGCATTCCACAGACACATGTACACTTAACATAGTTCTCAGGGAGATTCAATGTGATACAGAATGGGACAAGGCTGGCCCTTCGAATTATAGGTACAACTCATTTTTGAAATATAATGTCTTGCTCAAGGACACAATCTGCTGCCAGGAATCAAACCAACACCCTTATGATCATGAGCCAAATACCCTAATCACAATACCATGTACCTTCACACATATATACATAAACACACACACACACACATATACATGCATACATACATACATATATATATAAAGCGGACGTAAAATTATGATGGTGATGATGATTATATATATAAATATATATATACATACGTACACTCACACATTTACATACACGCATATAATTCTTTTGTAGAATTAGTTTTAAGTTTTTGGCAAGCAACTAAAAGAAAGAAAACTATCAAATGTGCTATACTTCTCTATTTCGTCTTATTCTCTCCAGTTGTTCTATAATGCTTAATGCTTATAGAGACTTCAGAATATTGTAGCGGAAATATTGTCATTTCAATGATATCAGCATTGTGTTAGTTAGTTTTAACCATATATCATGCAAATTTTTCTCTAGATTCGCTTGAATTGCCTCATTGAAGATGTAGCATTTGGAGTAAATTAGCAAAATCACCTGTTACATATGCAGATAACTATAGTCATTATCTTCTTGCTTGTCCTAATGTACCCAAATGAGCTCAGTTATTCTTACATTTATATATTTGCTTTTGTAAAATGTTGAACAAGGAAAAGAGAGACAAATTGATTATTAAATCAGATAACTTAGTATTTCTACTCAATTACATTACATAATTATGATACAATAACTTAGCAGTTTGACAAAACATGGATCGATAAAATAAGTATCAGACTTGAATAGATTAGAACTGAAGTTGATATGATTAACTAAATCAAAGCAGTGCCCCAGAATGGCTGCAATCTGATGACTGAAACCAGTAAACGTTGAATTTATAGAGTATTTATAGAGGGAGAAAATATAACACTAGTGGTCTTTAAAATGGAAATGAGATCCCTATCGGGAAGATTTCTTTCTGCAGCTGAAGTTCAATACATAGAGATGTCCTGCTAAGTGGTTAATGTGTTGAACTTGCAGTCATAAGGTCATTAGTTCAATTCCTGGAATGGGTGACTTGTTGCATGCTTCAAGTATGGCTCTATATTAGGGTGGGTTGGGAAGTTCATAGGTTGACTATAATGGAGTGATGCTAGAGCTGTGAAATCTTACATGCATTAATTCCAGCTCTTCTTATTAATAGCTGCACTGTTTCTTTCCAGGGACTATGTTGAAAAATAAAACTCATTTTGTCATTCCATGAGAGTATCTTGGTCAGCCTATGAACTGTTGTTTTGTATGATAAGATGAACCATCACAGAAACCTCCAGTCAGATACAACCACACAGAAGACCAGTTAAACCTGCATATAATATAAACTAAATTTCATTTATGAAGACATGTGGTCTAGTAGGTAAAGTGTTGGACTCACAAACGCAAGGCCAAGGGTTCAATTCCTGAACCAAATGGCACAATGTGATATGAAGCAAAACACTTCATTTCATGTTGCTTTTCATGACAGGAGTGGGACACGTATCCTATAACATACAATCTCATATGAGGCCGGCTATACTTACACAGGTATGAGCTGTGTGAGGCATCTGTCGTATGCTTCAATTCATATACATAACATGTACCGATGTATATACAGAATTATCAATAATAATTATGATTTTATGTTTGTTTTTCATTGTGGCATGGCTACACAGGTTGTCACCCTCTGAAAACAGATGAGTGACAGATCTTGGTACATTCAATAATTTAGCATATATGTGTATATATATATATATATATGTGTGTGTGTGTGTGTAGAAGGTGAGTAATATTGTAGAACAATAAAACTATGCATAAATCAGATAAGTAGCACTTAACAGTTGATAGAACTGGAGTATATAGATATATAATCATCATCATCACTGTTTAACATCCATCAGATAAGATGAGCATGTTGTGCTTATACTGCACTGATTTTGGCTTAGTTTCTATGGCTGGATGCCATTCCTAACACCAACTACATCTACAGTGTTGACTGGGTAGTTTTTGTTATGACACCTACACGACCACTTTATAGAGTGCGATGGAAGCTTTTTTTCATGGCCCCAATACGACCACTTTACTGTACGGGCTGGTGGGGGGGTGCATGGTGATAGGAGAGCTAGATGGGGGACGTATCAGTTGAGGGGATGGGGGTAGGAACTTGGGGGAAGGGTGGAGAGTATAGGGTGGAAAATAAGGGAAAGTGGTGCATATTAAATGCATGATTTAGTCTGTGCATAGGGGAAGGCGGGTTTTCTGTATAACTGCATAACACCAGAGATCTCGATCATGTGTCCATTATCTTAGAGAGGTGCAGTTGTGCAATGTCATCTTTTATCACCTTAACCCAAGTCTTCCTAGGTCTTTCTACACCATAGCTTCCATCAACTTCAACTCTGAGCACCCAGCACATTATTATACAGCTGTCATCCATCATATGCATAACATGTCCATACCAACACAATCTCCTCTCCTGCACACTGCATGTGATCTTTCTTATGCCCACTTTTTCTCTCAGTTTATTTATGCTTCACTGTTCATGTATATTACTATTGAACATTCAACAAAGCATGCCAGCTTCATTTCTTTCCAATCTTCACAGGCCCTCTGCGCACAGAGCCCAGGCCTCACTACCATGCAACATGACTGCTCATATACATGCATCATACAATCTCCCCTTCATTTTGAGGGTAAAAACCTTTAGTAGCTAGCAGCGAAAGTAAATCCCTGAACTTTTTCCATCCCATCTGCACTCTGGTTATCGTACTTTCTGAACACCCACTTCCACTGCTAATTTGGTCACCCAGATAACAGAAGCTATCAACTGCTTCTAAAGAACATTTCAAGAATTTAATAGCATTTCTTTCCTGTGAGTTATTGTTACATACTGCATTTGTTACTTACGTGTACAATAGCCACATATAAAACCTACATTCTTAGCTAAATTACCTTGGATCCCACAACATCACGTGTGCACCCATAGCTTGCATTTGGGACAGTGGATGGAACTTCTACCCTCCTTTTTTTCTACACACTGTGCAGAGCCATTTCCCATAAGGGGTATGGGCCTTGTTTTCCTTACTACTTACTAGAACTTTGGTCTTTGCCAAATTGACTTTAAGACCTTTTGGTTCCAGGTTAGCTTCCAGGTCAGGAATTGTTTTCTAGTTCTTACATGGATTCAACTATATCAGTTAAATCATCAGCATACTGTAGTCCCCAAAGTCATCCTGTTTTAAATGTTTCAGCATCTCAGCAACTCTACTCAATAGCCATGCTGCTTTGCCTGTTTTCATATCCTTAATTGCCTTAATAACTACACAGCTGCTGACTTGCCCTACTGGTCCCTCTGTAGGGTCTACATGGAGCAAGCTATCTTCCTCCCTTGCATTCTCCTCATTCTTCAGTCTCTTATAATGACACTTTCATGCTGCCTTCTTTTCAGTTTTATTGAGGCAAGTGTACCATTGTCATTCTGGACACACTTCTCCCCCACAACATCACTATTTTCCTTGACATACTGCCTTGCAATCCTGAACACCTCACGTCTTTGATCCTCTCATTGCATGACATGCATAAACTTCTTACTTTCTGCTTCTCTCCTTGCAAAGTATACTTGTCATTATACCTCTCTCTTGGCTACTTGGTAAGGTTCTCTGCTACCCCCATTTTGCCATACTTTCCCTGCCTGCCTCTTAGCTTTAAGTAACTCATTCACTCTACTATTCCACCACCAAGTCACTCTGTTACTCCCTAGATTTCTGCTCCAGCCACATACCTCACATGTGGCTTTCAGTAGATTTTCTTTCAGGAACTCCAACTGATCTACTATATCGTATGTCACTATTTCGTTTACCTTATTGTCACAAGCGTCAAGTTAGATATTCCTAAATTTGTTATGGGTTGGGGGCTCCTTCAACTTCAATATCTTTCTTATCCAAGTTGCCTTATGTCTGAGTAAATCTAGCCCTAATTAGCAGGTTGCTGGTTACTTACTTATGTTGGGAGGTGCATTCATACCTGGGAGGGTCTTGTGTTTCCTACCATTGCTCTATCTATTTAGCTGGTGTACTCACCTGATCTATAGGTGGTTGTCAGGTTTTTTTTCTATGTGTGTTACAGATCATCAATTCATTAATATCACAGCATTCTAGGAGCCTAACACCTTCCTCATTTTTCATACCAAACCCATACCCATCGCGTAACCCGTAGAAACCATTACTGAGTTGTCCAACATGTCCATTTAAATCTCTTTCTATGATTAATAGTTCCTTGTCATTTAATAAAGAAGTAGTCTATATTAGGGATTCGTAGAAGTCATCATTTTGTCTGTCTAGTATCCCTGAATGTAGTGCATATTAATATATATATATAGATATATATATGTTATGAATAAAGTCTCAACACAGTTGTATGCTAAATAAGGTTTCAAAGCTTACTCTAGCATCGGTCTTAGAGACGGTGTGTCTGCTAGTGTTACTTATCTTTCAGGCAATACCAAGATGGCCGACAGTATTCACATGAGATCTCATCAAGTGCAAGAGAGGTAATTATAGTGTAATAATAATTTTGTGCTTTTGTTTTTCAGGGGTGTAACTCCTGTATTTGTATATTTTTCAATGTATTTATAATTGTTAAAGTGTCTGTATTGTGTATATATATATATATGTGTGTGTATGTGTGTGTGTGTGGGGGGGGGGGGGTGTAATTTTTATGAGTGATTATATGGATTATTGTAGAAAATGTGTGTTTTTTATTACGGTGTAGAGTATTGTTGAATATTTATATGCTGTGTATTTGTGTACTTGTGAATTTGTGTATCTATGTATATAATATAGAATAAGGACGAGTTGGAAGAAGTTGTGGAGCTGCTTCCTTTGTTGACAAAGAAGGGTTTCTCCCTGCGTACGAAATGACAGTTATATGATACCTGTGTGATATGCACGATGCTGCATGGTAGTGAGACATGGGCAGCAACTGCAGAGGATATGCGACGGCTGGAGAGAAATGAAGCAAGTATGCTCCGTTGGATGTGCAATGTCAATGTGCGTGAACGACCAAGCATAGACGAGTTGAGAAAGAAACTGGGTATAAGAGGGATAAGTTGTGGTGTGCAGGAGAGAAGACTGAGATGGTATGGACATGTGATGCACATGGAGGATGACCACTGGGTAAAGAAGTGCCAAGAAACCCCAGTAGAAGGAAGACGCAGTAGAGGTAGACCACGAAAAACATGGGCGGAGGTGATGAGAGCAGACCCCAAATCGCTGAAACTCACCGAGGAGATGACGAAGGACTGTGACAAGTGGAGAGATGCTGTGCTGAATAGGACCCGTCCAACCCTTGCAAGCAGGGAAAGGTGGACGTAAAATGATGATGATGATGATGTTCATGATGATAGGTGGGGTGTGATATGTATTTTGTTAAAAGTGTATGTGCTATTTATGTGCATATTGTTTGTATAGCTATTGTATTTAACAGTGTTGGATGCAGTGTGAAGTGTTTGCAGACTTGAGACCAATTTAGTAAACTATCGTGTGTGTAAATACTGGTATTTTGTGTGTCTGGGCCAGTATTCTTCCATGCTGAGTGAATATTTGATCTCATATGTGGGCTTCCTTGAAATAACTCATGATTAGTGTTTAGGCAATTATCTGAGGAATTCAGCCCGTATAATATTCTTAATCTTTCACTTGGGCAAACTGGACACCTTTTTGTTCCTTTCATATAAGCGCATAATCATACAGGATGTTCCATTTAATCTTGCAATGTATACCTTTAACTTTCAGTACCCTTACACGATTTGCAAGTACCATGGCTCTCCTCAATTCTTGGTGTTAGAAAGATGTTATATGTGAATATTACTGTTGTTGCAACCAGTCTTGTGTCATACCCACACATCGTTCTCTGCTCACTGTATGTTCGGTTGTTTCTAGTATGATGGTATCTTTGTATACAACCAGCCTATTACATCTTTGTTCCTGCATGAGCATCTCTCAGATTTATATCAGGTTCTTTTTTATATGTTATTTTCGCCTTCCCAGAAGGTCTGCCAGAGTAACTGATTTTCACTTTATACCTGTTTCTATTTCTATGTTCAGGGGAAAATGATTGTCTATTAATTCTCAGAATGTTGCTTATGTTAGTCTTCACTACTAGGGAGGAAAGGGGTGTAATCTAAATTATATTTCTTTTCCTATTTTATGTATATTTTGAGTGGTGGTATTGGGTATATTTTAAACTTTATCTCAGAAGCTGATATCTGCAAATGCTTTAATATAGTATGGGGCTGCCTTATCAAATATCTCCTTGGAGTAAGATAAGTTAGAGATCCAATCGCTAGTGTTAGGGATTTTTAAATATTACTGGAGGATCAAGACCTTCTATTAATATATCTTTGTTTTTTTAGGCTTATGGTAATGTTTATGGGTACCTGAATCTAAATCCAAGTTAACATCTAAAAAATTGGCATTAGTTAGATTAGTATCTATGGTTATTTTAATATCTAAGTTGCTAAAGGTCTGTATTAGTATAAAGGATGAATAATTCAACAAAATTACAATACCTGAACTGTCATACAATTTCATCGATACATCGAAATGATTCCCTGGATTTGATTTTTTAGCATAAGTAGACTCATTTGTAAATATAGGAGTGTACATAATAGCTTCTATTTTTTATTTTTTGGTCAGTGATTGGACCAAATTGGCGTGGTATATTGAATCATATATGATGTGTTCATGTAAATAAACATCCTTTTAGCCCTCGCTAAGAATTTTAAAAATCCGTGATCATGTCACTGCTATTTTTGGCAACAAAGAGAGGGCACACTGACAATACCGCCTTTGGTTTTTAATTATCATCTAAGAGGTTTACTCCTTTTGGCTGCTAAAACGAAATAAGCTAAAAGCTTACAGTTTTTATGCTTATGAACATCAGCTGATGAAATCATTTATGTATGTGTATGTGGGGTGTGTGTGTGTACATAAGTCAAACAAGGGTTTAAACATAATCTATACGATTTTATTAGTCTTACGTACCTTCTTACAACTGAAAATTTAAAGATAGGGAAAATTAAAAAAATTATTTTATTATAGTAAGACACCTGTGTATTGAAGCAAATCCATATTAGTAACCAGCCTTTAAAAAAATTGATTTTCATGAGGAGTTATGTAGATATCAATATTATTAATATGACATTTTAATATTTACATATCTACTTTTTAAGAGATTCTTTTATCCTCAAATTTATGTAGATTTATGCATTTTTATATCTCTGAGGGAAATGAAAATGAATATATGTAGGTATATCTAGAAGAGGATCTGCTTAAGAGGAGATATGTAGATACTACATCGTATTATTCATAATATTAGCATCTATAAATCTCCTTTTGAAATAAAAATTACTATAAATAGGAATATCTTTCTTTTATTTTTAAAAATGTTTTCTTTTGTTTTAAGACATGTTATTAGTATATGGATTTACTTCCATGTATTAGTAGTATCATATAAAACATTTTTTTTTTAGCTATCCTTATCTTTAATTTTCACAGTTGTACAAAAGTAAGACTAAAACAAAAGTTATAAATTCTGTCTAAACACTTGGTTGAATTATTATATATTATTTATGGTTTATACACTATTTGGATTATTTACCTTATGGTTTACACTTTTGATAAATTGGTTCATTATATTTGCAGATTGTAGAAACACATTGAGCAAGGGATGAATTTATTGTACAGATGTGTGTCTAAGGGCTTTTCCCTTATCTCTAACCTGTATATTACAGTCCTCCAGGCCATAAGAGAGTTTAAGACTGCTCATGGGAATTCCTATATGACAATGATCTAGTCTTCTTAGCTTAATCTGTAAAAATTCCAAATATGGAAGCAAAATCTGGAATAAAAAAGTCTTCATACTCAATCTGTGAAAGACTCAAGTCTTAGTGAGTAAAAAAGAAAACAGGGCCCTGATCCCTTCAAGGAAATGGGCTTGTTCAGTATGCAGGAAAGGAGTAGAGAGAAATTCCATTCTAGGTACAAAACATAAGTTATTGGTATAAGAGAGGGATGTCGTGGGATCTTAGGCAGGCTAAAAATGAATATAGGCTTTGTATTTTGCAGATGCACAAGAGCTCACATGAAATTAGTTCTATCAAACACTCAGATGATCCGTAGAATTAGTTGACAGCATTTGTTATCTGAGTGACTAAATTAGCAGTGTAGGTGAGTGATCTGAACATATAGTTGAAAACAAGTTGGAAAAAGCTCATGGAGCTGCTACTACTGCTGGCTACAAAGGACCTCTTCCTCAGAGTGAAAGGCAGATTGCATGATGTTTGTGTGAAAATGTCAATACTGCATGGAAGTGAGACTTGGACTTTATATACAGAGACATTACAAAGATTGGGAAGAAATGAGGTTATCATGCTTTGATGGATGTATAATAGAAGTTTAGTATACAAAGAAGAATCAATGAGCTGAGAGAAAGACTGGGCATAAGATGGGTTAGATGTACGGTGACAGTATGGATGACAGCTGCATAAAGAAATGCAGAGTGCTCAAAGTCAATGGTCCTTTTGGAAGGGGAAGATCTAGGAAAACTTGTGATGATGTAGTGAAGGCGAACCTCACACAGCTTAACCTCATGAAGGAGATTACCTAGGATCGAGATGACTGGCAACATGCTCTACTATAGCAGCAAGGGGAGAGGGGTTTCCATCTGTCAGTATGTTCTTTACTTCGTAACCACACACCATGTCTATATTCCCCAACATTAATCCTGAAAAAAGCAGAGAGATGGAACAACAATGAGGTGCCCACCTGACAGTATACTCCAAATTTCCATGCGTTAATCTCTGCTTACTATCTAAGACTCCCCACCCTATAATTTAGTCTTCTCTGTCTCACACCCTTCTTTCCTCCTCAAACCCATGCCAACATGAAGAACCTGTGCAATTTCACTTCCTTCTCCCCTTCAGTTGCTTCGCTGACTCACTGTCTTCCCAACCCAATATAGAAAACCTGGCAGACCCCACTACTTACTTGCTTCAAGGCCTCCTCCATGACCCAGTGCTTCTTTACCCATGATACCCTATCCTTCTTCCTAACCTGGCAAGCAGTGTATAGCCAGCCCCCGCTCACCCATGATGGCATGTCCATACCATATCCCAGCAAGCAACATAGAGCTAGCCCCATGAAGCATACAGCTAGCCCCCTATCAACGATGGGGCATACCCCTTAACTCAGCAAGCAGCATATAGACAACCCTCCTCTTAAGCACAATGGCATGTCCACCCCATAACCCAGCAAGCATCATTTAGTCTCTCCTCCATTATGATCAGTACCTCACAATATTGGCCAATGACACAACAAGAAGCATAGTATCATAATGAGGTAGTGCTGACACCAGGAACAAATATATCCAGTTCACTCTGTAAAGTTGTAGTGCCTGAGACATGATAAAATGATCCCAGTACCCATTATAAAGTAGGCGGTATTAGGAAGGGTATCCAGCTGTAGAAACCAGAGCTCAGTATATGACAACCCATATCACCCATGCAAGCATGAAACATAGATGTTAAATGATGACAATAATGATATCTCTCTCTCTCTCTCTCTCTCTCTCTATATATATATATATATATATATATATATATATATATATATATATATATATATATATATATATATATATATATATATATATATATATACAGAAGGAGAGAGATGTACATGGAAGAATATAAAATATGTTTATGTACAACAAACATTTATAATCATGCTGTGATTATTTTAAGTTGCAATAACGTAAAAGCTACCTCACTAATCATGTGAGATGGCCAAATACTAGTATTTCAGGGCCTTTATCCATCATTAGGAATATTTACACACATGGATGTGCAATGTGCAATGTCTGTGAACGACCAAGCATAGACGAGTTGAGAGAGAAACTGTGTATAAGAGGAATAGGCTGTAGTGTGCAGGAGAGAAGACTACATTGGTATAGACATGTGATGTGCATAGAGGATGACCGCTGGGTAAAGAAGTGCCAAGAAATGCCAGTAAAAGGAAGACGTAGAGGGAGACCATGAAAATCATGGGCGAAGGTGGTGAGAGCTGACCTCAGATCGCTGAAGCTCATAGAGATGATAAAGGACCCTGACGAATGGAGAGATGCTGTGCTGAATAGGACCCGTTCCACCCTTGCAAGCAGGGAAAAGCAGGCGTAAAATGATGAGGATGATGATGATGATGATAATGATGGTACAAAGGTGACTAAGCTAATGGCTTACATATAGACATTGCAAATAATACATTTTTGAAAATCTTCATTTGCATATAATTGTTTCTACTTTAGGCACAAGGCCAGCTATTACCCAGTGTATTACTGGTACTTTATTTTATCGACCCTGTAAGGATGAAAGGCAAAGTCAACCTCGGCGGGATTTGAACTCAGATCGTAAAGGGACGTAACTATGCTGGAAAGCATGGCGTCCGACTCTCTACCGATACTGCCAATCCACCGCCCTACGCATATAATGGTGGCCCTTCATTTGCATATAATGGTGGTTTTTCAGGCGGGTATTAATCAGCAGTAGCACTATTGGCATATATATATAGATAAATGCACAGCAACACACATACACAAATATACACACATATATATATAGTTGAAAATGAATCAACAAAACACAGGAGGCAATTGTACACAGTTATATTAGTTTCCTGCTTGGTGGATACATATATATAAATATATATTTATATATATATATATTGCAGAATTGGGTCTAACGACTGAGCTCTTGCCCTTTCGAAGGCTAATTCCAGACTGTTATATATATATACATATATATCAAAACAACAAATTAATAATGGAAATATTACTTATATTCCTAATTCCTTTCAAATCCACAATTATTTTCAAAATTATTTGAAAGCCACAGATTTCTTTTGTAATTAGAAATATGATAACACGGTAATAATATCAACAAGAACAAATGGTATGCGACAAGCAGATAATAATAATATTATTAATAATATTTGTAAAAATAGAAGAAAGGGATGAATTTCAATTCATTGACATTTCAAAAACACTTCCAGGTTTTGGAAGAAATTGTATTGAAGAAATGTAAAATTCTTGAGATTATTCTTATTATATTTATTTTTCACAAATTCATCAAATTCAAAATGCTAAACAATAGATTACATTGCAAAGAAATATGGAAGAACCAAACCATTTGTGCCCAAAGGAATTCACAATGAGTTACTAAAAGAAAGGATATGTGTATACATATATATATATATATATGTATATATATATGAATGTGGGTTGTGTCTAAGCGTGTGTGGTGGTGGAGGTGGTGGGGTAGGGGGGGTATTTATATATATATAAAAATAATCACAAAACACAAAGCAGAATACTTTGCGGAAATCTTGTTTGAAAACTTAAATCAGGTTTGTATGTATGTAAGAGTGTGTGTGAGCATCTTCTTGTGTGTTATGTATGTATATATATATATATATATTAATGTATATATATATATAGATTAATACACACACACAGATATATTAATGTATATATATACATGTGTACACACACACATATATATGTGTCTATGTGTGTGTGTGTATGTGCATACATATCTATACACCAATATATCCACAAAATGTGTTTTATGAAACCCTACAAGCTATTTCTAGGATTTGCTATAGTAAACAGTATGTATATGTTCCCAGGCAATTTTGCTTTTATCGTTAAACATATATATATAAAGTACTTCATAAATTTCTAAAGATGTGGCATTTCAGAAAATACTAATTCAATTTGGCTTTTTTTTCCAATATATATATATATATATATATAAATATATATATAATATTAAGTGGTATAACCCGTCTTTCACTTTATATACACACACACACATACATATATATATATAGACCCCACAACTTACCATGGATATCTGTGTGTGTATATATATATATATATATATATGTGTGTGTGTGTGTATTGAAGTGAATAACTATGTGTATACTCTGGGAATGTATCTTACATTGCCTATTAAGTACGTTGAGATACAACCGGTCCTGGCATTGATAAATATTCTGGGTCCGTCAACTCCTTATTATATATATATATATATATATATATATATATATATATATATATATATATATATATATATATATATATATATATATATATATATATATATATGTTATATATGCAAGTACAGTAACTAGAGTCAGAACTTGATGGAAAAAGTTCAGAGAGCTTATACCACTATTTGCCGCTAAAGGGTTCTCTCTAAAAATGAAAGGCAGGCTGTATGATGCCTGGATACGAACAGCAATGTTATATGGCAGTGAGACCTGGGCATTGTGTGCAGAGGATATACGCAGACTGGAGAGGAACGAAGCTTGCATGCTCCGCTGGATGTGTAATAGTAATATACGTGAACGGCAAAGCATAAACGAACTAAGGGAAAAATTAGAAATAAGAGGGATCAGATGTTGTTTACTCGAGAGAAGACTACGTTGGTATGGTCACGTGATGCGCATGAAAGACGACAGCTGTATAAAAAAAAGTGCAGGGCAATAAAAATAGACGGTAGCCACGGAGTAGGCAGACCCAGAAAAACCTGGGACGACTTGATAAATTCCGACCTCACACACTTACACCTCTCCAAGACAATGTCACTGGACCGAGATCTTTGGCTCTACACAGTAATACAGAAGACCCGCCTTACCTAAGTACAAAGTAAAACCTACTACAGTCAGTAGGCACCTCTAACAAAAATACACCCCCGTCCCACTACCCTCCACCCCATCAACACCACCCCTTCCAATGTAAAGTTATGTTGGTACCACAACATCCAGTCCGAAACAAATGAGGTCGTGTAGGTGTCACGACAAAAACACACAGTCCACACTGTAAACGTGGTTGGTGTTAGGAAGAGCATCCAGCCGTAGAAAACCCGCCAGACAGTCCTATGCGAGCAAGACAACCACTCTTACCTCAAGTGGGAAAACTCCCATCCAAACCCACGCAAGCGTGGAAGATGGACGTTAAACGATGATGATAATGATGATACATACATATATGTTCATTTATTTATAGCTGCAAAATATAAACATTCCATAGAATATAGTAGGAATATTTTCCCATGCAAAAATCACCCTATTTAAACAATCTCTACTTTGTGTTCGACTACACAATTATTATTAACTTTAGAAACTATAGAGATGCTTAAATATACTAGCAGAAAAACCACCCATCGGGTGGTTTTCTGCTAGCATGTGTAGTGTGTATATTGATATTATACGCAGGTATATATATATACATGTAGATATGATACATCAAATAAAATCATAATTGACAATATATAATACATAGAAATTGAACGAAGACTGCGTTACACTGTCTTATTTAATCAGTAACGTAATCCATGATACATTAAAAAAGACAATATTATAAACTGCATTAGGAAAAAATTAGTGACAGAAAATGAGTATGTTTATTTAAGCAATGGCCAACCGGAAGTGTTGACATTTCAGAAATTTTAAAGAAGTGAATCTTTAAATAAACAAAATATATTTAATGAACAGCCACGAAATTTAGTAGATAAATTATGTAATATTCATTCATTATTTATTCAAAGTTGACTTTGCCTTTCATCTTTACGGGGTCGATAAAATAAAGTACCAGTAATGCACTGGGTAATTGCTGGCCTTGTGCCTAAAGTAGTAACAATTATTTATTCAATGTTATCCAGCTTATTTTACTAATGGGATAAACAATTATAAACCGTACACAGTCCCGCACTCCTTAATTTATTAGTTTAGATATATATATATTCGGATATGTGTGTATGTGTGTGTGTGCGTATGTGTGTGTGTGTATGCATATTTGTGTGTTTGTACTCACACTCTTATATATACATAAACATGGATATGCTCATGACAACATGAATATATATTTTTATGTATATACAATTACAGTGCCTTTAATATACACAATATATGCTATATATTCATCACATCAACTCCAACATAAAACTTGCGGCTCAGTAGTTACCGATGATGTTGATCTTTTCTTCTTTTCGGGTTATAGCTACTGTCGCTCAGAGAGTGGGATTGGCTCAGTACACAGTCTTTGCTCACTTTAAAAATAATCTTCATGCACAGGCATTGCACGATAGCATTAATTGATAATTAATGTTATATCGTGCAATGGCCATGTAGTTTTATTTTATTCAGAGTGACTACTCTCCTAGGTGAGATATCTGCACTATGGCTTGTGCAGCCTTTGTCTGTCCTGTGCTGCATTATTTTATTTGGAGTAACTGTTCAGCTTGATGAGCTGCATTCTGCATGACTTACAGAGAGCCCACATATGGGCTCATGCAATCTTATTTTATTTGTAGTAATTACTCTCCTGGTTGGACTATTACCACCATGGCATATAGAGACATTGTCTCTAACAAGCAGTCTAAATCTATTTGAAGTGCCCACACTTCCATTCAATCTACCAGCCATGCATCTTATGGAACATTCACCAGTCATTCACAGCAAACTTTTCATCCACACATTGAGCACCCATTAAGCATGTCAAAAGAGCTCATCAGTTTATATGAACCACATTAAGAAGCCTTGGTGTAGTTGGTTCCTATAGCCAATGGAAGGTTAAGCACATTTGATAACATTGAAATACATCTTGGTTTAAACCATAACATCAAGTAAAATATTTGGAACACAATGATGTATTCAGAAGTGCATGGTAGAAATTATTGCAACAATAATATATATATATATTATATTCTCTCATGTCCTTTGTTAAAACATCAGATGGATGTTGTTTCATGATCCCAGCAGAAAGAATTGCAAACGCATTACCCTGGTGGATGGTGAGGGAGATGTGCTAAAAGAATCAGATAACCCTGTAAGGCGTGTTCTTGCAAATGGCTATCTCCAATTCCAATTGCAGAAAGTAGGGAGGTGGTTCAGGGATCCATGACATGATGTACTTCCACCATTATGGTTTTGATGTGAAATTCGTCAGAGAACAGCTGGTGCTTTGACAGATTACAATCTTCACTCCGTTGAATAACAGAGCCTAGATTTCTTGTTAAATTCACCAGGTTAAGTGTTTGTGGAATACTCAGCCACTAACTTGTTAATTTCAGACTATTCCATTGATCAAACAACTAGAACACTCAAACAGGCACTCCACTCAACACACACACCACCTCAGCACCAGCCAAAACACACACCATACCAACACATCACCACTCAGCACACCACCACTTAACACACACTGCCAACATATCACCACTCAGCACACCACCACACAACACACACACAGGCAATCCCAACACACCCCCATCCAAAGTACACAAACCACCCAACACACACACGTATGCAATCCCAACACACCACTACCCCAACAAACCACCACCCAACACAAACAAACCATCTCAACACACCACTACCCACCATACATGCATCACCTTACATTTTTCCAGATCAACTAACACATGTGGAGTTGAGATTTAAACAAAGGTATTTTGTACAGTGTGGGACATATATAAAGACAATTCCTCTGATGATTAGATCATTGTCTTTTGTTGCTTTACCAAAATCGATAGTTGGTAATCGATACTTCGATTGTTTGGACTATGAAACAGCGCTGTAAGGAAGAAATTACTTTTTCCACTTTAAATTATATATATTTTCCAGAATATTATTTGCTTCATATATGTGTACAACTTATCCAGTCCTCTGAGCAGAGTCAAGTTGGGCAAAGTCATTTTGAGTGAAATGAAAATTATGGGCATTTTGAGCAATGCCTATTAAGTGATCTCAGTTTGAGCAAACCTCAAACTGTTTTTTTTTAAGACACATTGAGCGAAGTTGATAAAAATAAAAATATACTAGAAATTTACAATTCATTTTTGCAAATAATTACACCTTCACAATGAATAAATAAAAAAATATTAAAACTCGACAGATTTTATGGTAGAAAGAACTAAAGATTCACGTTTAAAATCGAAAAAATTAATTCTAGAAAGAATAAAAAATTCAAAAAGTAATGTGTCTAAAATAATCTGCAATTTCTAAATCTTCTCTTGATTCAACAATACTTTTAATTCTTCTTTCTAAGTTCAAATGTACGATTGTATATATTTTGCTTAAAATTAATCTTTGCTGAAATAACCATTCGCTCTTAATGCTTCACTCTAAATAACTTTGCTCAAAATGAATGGAACCATGTACTATGAGTTTTTGAAAGGATATATGGTTCTTCTTCTCTCAACATAAATCTTTTAAATTTTAAATAAATACATACACATATATATATACCAATATATACATATATACATATACATATATATATATACATATACATATATATATATACATATATACATATATACATATATACATATACATATATAATATACATATATACTTATACGTATATACATATACATATATACATATACATACACACATTTGAAGGCGCATAGCTTAGTGATTAGAGCATTGGGCTTGCAATCGAAAGGTTGTGAGTTCAATTCTCGAACTGGGTGATGTGTTGTTTCCTTGAGCAAGACACTTTATTTCATATTGCTCCAGTTTACTCAGCTGTAGAAATGAGATGATAGGACTGGGGTCCCTATCATTCCACTGCAAAGTGGTCGTGGAGGTGCCACGGCAAAAAAGCACCCAGCCCACACTGTAAAGTGGACATGTAGGTGCCATGGAAAAAAATAACCCAGCACTCACTGTAAATGAGGTTGGTGTTAGGAAGGGCATCCAGCTGTAGAAATCAAGCCAGAATCAGTTCATGTATGAGCAAGACAAGGTCAGCCGACCGGACACTGCCCACAACAGGACAACCCGTCTAACCCATGCTAGCGTGGAAGAACAGATGTAAAACGGTGATGATGATGATATACATATAGGAAGCTTGCCAAACAAACAAACAAAGGATGTGGAGACCCTCCAGTCATATCATGGACATAGCAGCCTCCCATGTATTGGTGATCTACATGATAAACGCACCCAGTACATGCTGTAAAGTGGTTGGTGATAGGAAGGGCATCAAGCTATAGAAAACACACCAGACAAAGAGTCGGAAAGACCCTTCAGTCATGACAAGGACATGTGAACCTCCCTTGTGTTGGTGATTTAAACAATAAACCAACCCAGCGTATGCTGTAAAGTGGTTGGTGATAGAAAGGGCATCCAGTCATAGAAATCTTGCCAAACAAAGGGTTGGGAGGATCCTCAGTTATGTAAAAGGCTTGAAAACCTCTCCTGAGCACTCAATGGAATATGAGACTGTACTTAAGTGAGACACAGATCCCTGGCTTGCCTAAGAGATCAGTGGCTCCACTTCAGTACTGACTTGGTCTATATGAACCCATCCAACCCTTGCTAGCAGGGAAAGTGGACATTAAAATAACAATTATAGAGAGATACCTATCTCTCCATGCATTGAGTATTCCCATGATTAGGGGTCTCCCTAGTTTCTGCACCACAGACCAGAATATATATATATATATATGCAATGAGTGAAGAGATGCTGTGCTAAAACCATGGAGAAGCAGACTTAAAAACGATGATGATGATGATGATGGTAATATATATATATATATATATATATATATATATATATATATATATATATATATATATATATATGTGTGTGTGTGTGTGTATATGTATGTATATCATTGCTTAATGCCCATTTTCCAAGCTAGCATGCTTTAGATGAGTCGTCCCATTATGAGGAAAGTGAAATTAGGTGATCATGTCTTGCTCATACAGAACTGTTTCTGGCTTGGTTATATATGTGTGTGTGTGTGTGTGTGCCTGTGTGTGTGTCCGTGTGCGTTTTCTCACTCTCTACTCCAAATCTCTGGAACTTTCTGGCTAAACTGAATTTAATCTAATAATTATGATATGAATCAAGGCTCCTCAAATTCCTGTCTATGGTCTTACTTTCACTTTATTACCTCATTTCATTTTCATTTTATTCTTCTCTTTCTTTATTCTTTATGTCTACAGTCCTTTCTCTTCCTTTTCTTTCTTTCATTCTTCTCCTTCTGTCTTTCCTTTCTCCCTCCTAAATATCTTGATATTATTTCTTTCCCTACCACTATACCTCATTTCTTTTCTTTCCATCTCACTTTTTTACTTTCTTCTTTCTTCCTGTCGATACTAATACAGTCTCACTTTTATGGGAAGAAAAACAACTATTTATAAATTACTACCATTGAGAGATGTTCCAGAAATCATACCATTTAATGACCAATTCCATTTGACTTATTGTTCTCTACCAATAATGTATTTGAGCCAAAGCTGGTCAGTCTATAAAAGCTATTGACCCGGCCACTTTACGACAAGAATGAAATGGAAATGTGATCAAGTAAATCAGAAAAACTTAAGAAATTCAATTTCAGGCAAATATTCTTATTCCATTAAGCTTTTCTAAGTCGAAATTGTTAGAATATGTAATTCCATTGTCCTATTAACCTTGTATGTTCTGCAATTGACACGATTGCTACACACCTGTAACAAAACCTTTATTTTCTAGTACAAGTGAAAAACACTTTTCTCTTGCTTCCTGACCCCATCGTTTCTCTAACTCAACTGGATTGTGTAAACTAGTTAAGTTGATTATCAATGTTAGCTTAGTTTAGTTAACAACCGAAGCAATAATTAAGCTTCCTATGTACTGGATTCAATTATATTATACTGTAGTGTATTACATAAATGGTACATTAGCAAGCATAAAGCAATGAGTAACTCCTGTACATTTTAGTAAACTAATCACTAATTTCAATACCGATTCCCTTTAGTCACAAACCAATTAACTGGCTAACTAACTGATATATTTTACTTTAACGAAATACAATCACTGATGGCTGAATTAAGATAACCAGCAGCAAAACAGAAATTTCCACTTTAGTTAATACAAGCGAAAAGAGGAAAAGGGGATTTAGGAGAGAAAATTGTATTACAATATTGTAAATTTTGATGGAAAGTGTTTCCGGCTGTTGAAGAATATAATTAATTTGTTTCACTAATGAATAACAGTTGAAGGCATAACATTTTATGATAATTCCTTGTCGTTTTTTTTTTTGTTGTTTTTACTAAGTAATTACTCATACGTAAGATTTGGATTTTCAAAAGTTTTTTTTTATTTTTATTATTTGCATTGGTTACCTCTGAAGCTTATACCATAGAACTAAACACACAGACATTTACACAGATGCATACACACATATAGATACACACACACATACAGATACACACACATACAGATACACACACACAGATACGCACACACACACACACATATACACACACACATCCACTCACAGATACATACACACATATACACACACACATCCACACACACACACACACATATGTATATATCGATGGTCTCTTAACCCTTAAAGGAGTTGTATGGGGAATTATTGTGAAATGTGGCAGAGCTTGTCTTTCTTTATGTTTAAAGACACCAGGTTTATATTAAATGGATAATTAGTAAAAGCGAGAGAAAGTGAGAGAGAAAGTATGAGAGAGAGATATCTAAGGTGAGAAGAAATTAGATAGAGAGAGGAAGTGCGAGAGAGTTAGAGTGAGAGATAGGGAGAAAGTGAGAGAGAGAAAGTTAAGGAGAGATAAAAGAAGTGAAGGAGAGAGAGGGGGGATAAAGGAAGAACCCAACCAATTACTGAACTGTTTTATTTATCGACCCTAAAAAGGAGAAAGCCAAAGTTGACCTTTGTAGAATTTGAACTCAAAGCACAAAGAGCCAGAAAGATTACTGCAAAGCATTCTAATTGTAGTTGCAACATGTATCTAAATAGGAAGCTGCAAACAAATATCTACCAAAATAATATGTTGTTCCATATACCTGTAAATTATCACATGTGCATAATGGGCTCTCTGTCAGCTTTCATGACCATTCAGTCATTTGGTGAACTGAATGTCTGGACAACTTGTAAATTAAATTCTAAGTGGTTAAAGATTCTAGACATATATAACATTCATTGCAAATACAATCCATCTTGTACTATATCATAAGTGGCTAAGAATTCCAAACACATGTACCCAAAACACACTTCTCAGTGTAACACAACATCTGACAAGATCTATGCCTTTCATTTACTGGTACAATCCACCTTCTAATATATTCCAGATACAAGAACCTATAACTTACTTGTCAGCCAGATTCAGTGTAACACAGTTGTCATTGGCAGATAGCATCAGCAATGGATAGACAAAATGAAAACACGGTTTGCTAGATTAGATCTGAAGATCAGTTTGTTTTTTACTATGAACAAACTTTCGTCTTTTCAAAGTGTTAACATAATTAAGATTACGTTAACAATATTTTCATTTTCAATATACATTCATACTGAACAAAAGAAAAATAAATGTTTAAAACAAATGAAATACATAATAAATTTGAATGGTATCACAATATAGAACTGCATACACTATCATTAAAACACACAAACAATCTCCTACGAGATACAACATTGTAGGAAGCCAACTAAACCTACATAGGTGTGAGCTTAATCTAACTGTAGTAGCTATTCTCACTTAAATCCTAACACACATTCTATCAAAGATCAACACCCACACCTCCCCCACTCTACTCAGGATCACACCCTTCCTCTAAAATTCCGACACATCAGTCTTAATACCTTAGCAGCAGTTATCACCACAGTACCTACCAGGTTGTCAGAGGTCACCACTTTCGCCCATCTCATTAACTTCCTCCTCCCTATCAAATCCCAACATCCTACCACACTTGACATATACCCACCAACACTACCACCCACAAAACTGTCTGTAGGGTAGAAGAGCTCCTTCATTGAGTCAAAAACTAACATTATCTGTAGTGTTGGTGCCAGGAAAAACACAAACAGTACACTCTGTAAGATGGTTGGTGATTGGAAGAGGATCCCACTGTAGAAACCATGCCAGAAAGAGTGAAGAGGACCTTTTAGTTGTGCTAGGGGCACAACAACCTCTCTAGTGTTGGTGATCTAGATGGTAAACACAACGAGTACACTCTGCAAAGGGGTTGGTAATATGTATGGCATCCAGCCATAGAAAGTCTCCCCCACCAAAAAAAAAGAGATTTAGGAGGACTCTTCAGCTGTGTCAAAGACATGACAGCCTCCCTAGTGCTGGTGTCAGTAGAGTTCACGATCATATGTAAGTGATATGCAAACCCTAGCCCATCAGAGAGTACTGACCAGTCTGGCAAGGAAAGTGGAAGTTAAAGAATGACAATAATGATAAATAAAAAGATTAGGCCTCCTATGATTAAAGCACTTGAGAAACCTCTTACGAGATGTAAACTCTTAGGAGGCCAGCTAAACCTATATAATGTGTGGTGAAAATTGTATTTTCCTTTCAAGAATGAGATCTCAATAAAACTAAGTTAAGTTAAGCCTGGCTAGTTTTCAAATTGGTTTATTTATTGTTTTGAATAAGAGACCCCTCAAATAAGTTATATAATGTATATATGTATGTATATACATATGCATACAGTTATGTGTGTGTGTGTGTGTGTGTGTGTGTGTGTGTGTGTGTGTGTGTGTGTGTGTGTGTGTGTGTGTGTGTGTATCATCATTATCATTATAACATCCACTTTCCATCCTAGCAAGTGTTGGATGGATCTATATAGACCAAGTCAGTACTGAAGCAGAGCCGCTGATCTCCCAGGCAAGCTAAAGGATCTATGTGCTCGGGCGAGAAATAACATTCATATATATATTTATTTATATATATATATATATATATATATTTATTTATGTATATATATATATGTGTGTGTCCATTTGTGTGTGTGTGTGTGTGTGCATCTGTGTGTATGTGAGTGCGCATATATACCGACACACACATATATATATGTGTGTGTGAGCACTGTACACAATAATTTCATTGTTATTATTAGATAAGAAGATCGGTGGATTGGCAGTATCGGTAGAGGGTCAGACGCCATGCTTTGTAGCACAGTTACGTCCCTTTATGGACTGAGTTCAAATCCCGCCGACATTACTTTGCCTTTCATCCTTATAGGGTCGATAAAATAAAGTACCAGTAATACACTGGAATAATTGCTGGCCTTGTGCCAAAAAGTAGAAACAATTATTATACAAGAAGATAAATAAAATTTCGTTTGTGTAGGTCAAATCAAGTATGTTTTTGTATGTATGCATTGATTCTAGCTGTCTGAAGTATAATACATTTTGATTTCTATTAATTCCCTATGGAATTGTTTGACCAACTGCTTTGCTTTATTGTTTTACTTGTTTTTTTTATGTTTATTCTTTCTCTAGGATTTCTTATAATTTTTTTGAAAGCAAAATTTTTGCATTGGCCCCTAAAATACTACCGTGGGCCTCAGAGGGGGCATTTGTGATCTGGCAAGCTGACTACCTGACCAGTCTGCAGTTGCATATATTTAACGTCCCCTTTCCCAACTAGCAAGGGTTGGATGGGTCTTCACAGACTGAGTTAATACTGAAGCAGGGCTACTGATCTCCCATACAGGCTGGGGTGTCTGAATCTCACTTACATACAGTCCCACATTCTACCGAGTGCACAAAAAAGGTTGATAGTCATTGTCCCCATGAAAGTGCCATCTTGCCTTTCTAGGATTTGGGTGAGATGATAGAAGAAGAGAGATAATTACAAAGTTATGAATGTATGGCAAGTGTGGTGTGATTCGACTGCGAGATGAGTGAGAAAGTGGAAGGGTTGAGTTTTGATAGCATAGGGGAGAGTGGATGTGGTGGTGAGAATACATAAATGGAGATATTGGTGGAGTTGTGCATGGTGTGCTCAATAACACGGTGTGGAAGAGATGACAATCACCAATGCCAGAAAAGGGGGCGTAATGATGGAGAGAATAGCTAAGGAGTAATAATGGAGAGAGTATGGAATGGGTGCATAGGTTGTGATAGTGAGAGTATCTAAGGGCTTTAGAGAGTGCAATAGCTAAGGAGTGATACTGTGGGGTGCATAGAAGGGTGGCAGGGTTTGTAGTGATGGTGAAGATCACTGCTAGGGAATGCTAGTGGAAGCTGGGACACAGGGATCACTGAGGTCACATTGTATGCTGTAGGCTGGGTTTTCAACAGTACAGTATAGCGCCAGCCCTCAAGGTCCTTTATCATCTCTGATGTGAGGTTTAGTTTCTTAGTGTGGTCTTTACAATGTCATAAGTCTTCTTGGGTCTACCTTTCTCATAGGTCCCAATCATAAAATTTCTCTACAATTCTTTATGTATTGCATGTCCAAGCTAATTCAGTTTTGTTGTACACTACATCCAATTCCACTTATGCCAGGTTTTTCTCTCAGTTCACTTTTACTACATCGTTCATACCCCCTAACATTATGCAGCCATCAAAGCACACACATTTCATTTCTTTTTATCCCTTACAGGTCATTTCACTGTCATGTGAAATTGCAGTTTGCACACAGACATCATACAGTCTACCTTCACTGAGAGAGAAGCCTTTTATTGTTAGCAGAGGTACGAGTTCACTAAACTTCTTCTTGCCTTTTTCGTATACTAGTTATCACACTAGCATTCTTCCACACTGTTGATTTGGTCACCTCGGTAATAAAAGCTATCATTATCTTCAAAGGAGCCTCCCTAACAATTGAAGGAATGTATTTCATCTTCATTCCTGGTGTTTTCTTCTTCTGTGCAACTGCTATATACAAAGTGTATCTCCTCTGTTCAGCATCAAACAGAGCAAGTGCCCCACTATCATTTCAGATACACTTTTCCCCAACCACATCACATTGTCTTGCAATCTGCAATCCTTCATACCTCTGATCCTCATGACACAAAACGTGTGAACTTCTTTACTTACTTTTCCCTCACTAGATATACTTGGTGTCTGGCCTCTCTTCTAGCTATTTGGAATTGATTTTGGTCTTCACCATTCCTCCAGTCTCTCTAGGTTTTTTTTCTGTTTTAATGGCTTCTTCTATCTTATAATTCCACCACCACGTGACCTTCCATGGACCTTACACCAGCTGCAAACCTTGGTCATGGTATCCAGCAGCTTATCCCATAGAAATTTCCAATTTTTCACTATTCTATGTTTCTAACTTCTCTTTCTTACTGTCATAGAGATCAAGGATTTCTCTAAATGTGTTACTTACAGAGAATTCTCTAAGCTTTCTTGTCTAGACTGATTTTCTTCTCTTGATCCACCTAGCCCTTACTCTAAGGTCATTGAAAACTAAGTTTTGTTGGGAGGTACATCCTGTCCAGGAAAGGACTTGGCAATAACAACAATTTTCCTATCTTCATTTCCTTTTGAGAATAAAGTTTATTTGGCTCATATGCCCTCCTGATTAGTAAGTGATCAGGTGGCTGACTTGTTTCCTAAAATGTGTGTTGCAAATGGTTAGTTTGAGAGCAGCACAGAACTCCAGAAATCTAGACTCTGCCTCATTACTTATACAGTAACTGTAGCCTCTATGTATGCCAGGGAATCGATCATGGTGTTTCTCAAAATGTCCATTGAAATAGCCAGCTGTGATAATGAGATTTCCATCAGTTGTCATTGAAGTAATCTGCAAGAGGATCTTACAGAAGTGTTCTGTCAGCATGTCTGCATGTCCTGCTAGTGAAACATATACAGATAGTATAGTGGCTGTTGTATTGCCCATGGCTAGTCTACATGGTCCACCCATTTCTCAGCTATGAGTATAGCTATTCCACTCGCCCCATTATTGCTACTCACCCAGAAGAATTTGTACTATTGTTCCTTGTCTGTGATGTATCTGTCTGAAGCACCCCACCACCTTACGTCTTACACACAGAACTCATTTACTTGTCCTTGCTCTAGCATCTCCACAATCTCACCACATTTATTTTTCATAGCCCCAACATTTTTAGTGGCAATTCTGAGGATCTGTGCACAATGGGAAGGGGTTACATGAGTGTCTTGCGCTTTTCCCAGGATTGAGGGGTATGAGAACCAGATGACCGTTTGGTGATAATTGGGGGATTCACATGAATGTTAGGTTCTGTTCTTTCATGTATTGTTTTATATTATCTTGTCACTCAGATGTTTGTATTTACAACAAGTACCAGTGCCAGCTGAAGCCACAATCAGTCACTAGGTTCTTTGCAACCTACATAAACCACCCATGTATCGCTGATGTCACCAATACAGTATTTACTATAGTGAAAAAGAAGAGGGGCATGTTTCTGTATAGGAAGACATGATCACCTGATCTGAATTTTCTCACAATATGGCAACCCATCTAATCCATGCTATCATAGAAAGTGGATGTTGAATGGTAATGATGGTGGTATGTATGTATACAGGAGTTCAATCCATAACTTCTATGTAACAGGTTGATACGCAGTAAAAAGCTAAATATATGTAAAAACAATTTCATCATTTTAATTAAAATCATCATCATCATCATCTTTTAACGTCCATTTTTCCATGCTTGCATCGATTAGGCAGGTCATCCAAGTTATGATACAAGTCTGGTCAGTTGGCTGTGCCATACCTTGCTCAAATGGAACTGTATTTTGGCTGGGATTTTTACAGCTGGATACCCTTCCTAACACCAACCACATCTACAATATATATTGTGTATATATATATATACACACATATTTATGAGGGGTGAGTGAGTATTAGTAGTGTAAGCTCGCCGTGTGTATACAGGGATCAACTACGCATGCACACAGAGGTCATTGTGTGGGTGTGCATGTGTGCATGTGTGCGTGTGTTCATGTGCAGCCACATGTGTTTGTGTTCCCATGTGCATGTGTATGTGGGTGGGCATGTTGGTGGAACTGTTCTTATGTTGTTGGGGGTGGTACACATGTGGATGCATAAGCAAACACATGTAGTCATAGCTGGCTTTGTGTGTATAGAGTCAACCACGTGCAATCATGGTGGTCAATGCCTGTGCATGCATGTGCACATGTGCATGCATGTATACATGTGCATGCATGTATACTTACATATGCACAGGTGTAAGTGGTGGGGTGAGATAGCAGTGCCGCTTGGTGTTAGTTGCAATAGGTGGAAAAGGTTTAAGTAGTTTGGGTGCGGTGGTGGGAGGGCCAGTAAGAATTGGAAGTGCTTATGTGCAATTACAGAGGAGTGCTAGTGTATCCATGTGCTTGTGTATTTGAGTGAGTGTATGCGAGTATATATCATCATCATGATCATCGTTTAACACCTATTTCTCCATGCTAGCATGTGTTAGATAGGTTGTCTCGTTTGAGGCAAGTTGGGTCAGGTGACCATGTCTTGATCACACAGAACTGTTTCTGGCTTTGTTTCTGTGGCTGGAGGCCCTTCTTAAAGGCAAAAACATTTATATATATATATATATATATATATATATATATATATATATATATATATATATATAAAAGTAGCGAAACAAACGGTTATTAAACAATTTTCTAAATAAATTAAAAAATGATTAAATAATCACCTGTTCAGATGCTGTTACCGACGGTTTCATCATTCCGAAAGATTGGAAATCCAACGAATTTCCAATGGAAAGAAATGAATCTTCAGACAGCCCTATTTCCACGCTATAAGGTATAGCAAGTAAATATTATGCTCCCTGCCCAACGCATGCGGTCAAGCCGTTAAAGTGACACACACGCAAATCAGGTCGCTGATAAAATCTGGATATTATAAACATGTCGAATTGCCACTAAAATTAGCAGCATTATTCAACGTTTTGTTCTCTACGTAAGGAGAATATATTATAGAAGTGGATGGATACTTCAACAGGTACAATGTACTTGGAGAAATATTCAAGTTGTTTATAATACATGTGGTTCAATGGCACTAATTCTAGATACCAGAACAATATAAAAGTAGCGAAACAAACGGTTATTAAACAATTTTCTAAATAAATTTAAAAATGATTAAATAATCACCTGTTCAGATGCTGTTACCGACGGTTTCCGCGTGGAAATAGGGCTGTCTGAAGATTCATTTCTTTCCATTGGAAATTTATTGGATTTCCAATCTTTCGGAATGATGAAACCGTCGGTAAAAGCATCTGAACAGGTGATTATTTAATCATTTTTTAATTTATTTAGAAAATTGTTTAATAACCGTTTGTTTCGCTACTTTTATATTGTTCTGGTATCTCGAATTAGTGCCATTGAACCACATGTATTATAAACAACTTGAATATTTCTACAAGTACATTGTACCTGTTGAAGTATCCATCCACTTCTATAATATATATATATATATATATATATATATATATATGAAAGACGTAAAATAAGAAGATTATAAAAATTAACTTACTTACTAAAATTTCACTCCAACTAATTAGTTTCTGAAAGGGAAGAATAAACATGGTTTCCGAATGGAACACATGGAGAAGGCCTTTCGTCATCAGGAAGTCTGTTCTCAGCTAAGTTCCCAGGCAATGCGTGGACACAGGGAACTTATACAAAAATAATTCAGTGGATGGAAAAAAGCAAGCGTGGACTAAATTCGAAGACATTGAAAAATTCACTACCTACTTGGTCGGTGGCAAATTCAAAAGAATCAATCACGTGACATCGAGGTTAATCAGTGAGGAGTGGGGTGTTAAGAAGACAGTAGCCGAACTATTATTATGAACTATAGTAGCATTTTTGGCTAGTTAATTTTTATAATTTTCTCATTTTACGTCTTTCATATAATTGTTCTGCATCCCCTTGCATTGAACCACAAAGTTACTAAGACAAAACCTATATATTTGCTAGCATAGGTATGCATCTGTATATATATGTTGGTAGATATACTAATTCTTTATAATTATTTCCAAATTATTTTGTTGAGCAAAAATTTGCCAAAACTGCTACTATAGTTCATAGTAATAGTTCGGCTACTGTCTTCTTAACACGCCACTTCTCACTGATTAACCTCGATGTCACGTGATTGATTCTTTTGAATTTGCCACCGACCAAGTAGGCAGTGATTTTTTCAATGTCTTGGAATTTAGTCCACGCTTGCTTTTTTCCATTCACTGAATTATTTTTGTATAAGTTCCCTGTGTCCACGCATTGCCTGGGAACTTAGCTGAGAATAGACTCCCTGATGACGAAAGGCCTTCTCCATGTGTTCCATTCGGAAACCATGTTTATTCCCTTTCAGAAACTAATTAGTTGGAGTGAAATTTTAGTAAGTTAATTTTTATAATTTTCTTATTTTACGTCTTTCATATTATTGTTCTATATCCCCTTGCATTGAACCTCAAAGTTGCTAAGACGATACCTATATATTTGCTAGCATAGGTATGCATCTGTATAGATATACTAATTTTTATATATATATATATATATATATATATATATATATATATATATATATATATATATATATATATATATATATATATATATATATATATATATATATATATATATATATTTATTTATTTATTTATTTTGCGAGGTTTTTGATATGAAATTGTGTGTCGAAACAAATATTGTTATACTTAGGGAGGGTCATATTGCTGTAATAATATTCATATTTCTCTTAAGTCGCGTAGGCAAATCAGAGAGGCAAGCGAAATAGAGCTTAGAAAGACAAAGCTAAACAGAAAAAATGAATGGAATAATAACAACACCCAAACAAACACTACTGACTTAAGAGAAATAAAAAGAAATAAATAAATATATACATAAGCACAATAAAAACAAACACATATAAACACACACTAGTAAACTAAGATAGAATACAAGAACCAAAACACAGTCACCCAAACGCGAACACACACACCAAACACTATACACACATGCAAACGCATGCACAGTGAAGAAGACAAAAATAAATAAATAAATAAATAAAATAAAAATGGCGTAGACATACAATACAACAGGAGGAACATAATAGTACCACTGATGATGTTGCAGATGTGCAACGAAAGAATTTTGTTAGACTATATATATGTATTTATGACCATTTGTCAGTCAATGATAAACATTGAGAATCATATATATATATATGTATGTTTATATATGTGTATATATGTATAAGTATGTCTGTATGTATATATGTTATTTATATTGTTTAAAGAATTCTGAAGAAATCAGCACAAAGAAGAATGAATGACAGAACATCTTGCTGTATTGATAGAAACGTTTGTAAATCAATTATATAATTTAATGTAATTTAATCTTGGTTATTTTATTCATGTATATATATATTTATATATATATATATATATATATTAGAAAGTGAGGTTTTTTTTACAAATTGAAAAATAACCGAGGTGTCCTACACGAGTGAAAATATAAAGAAAAAGAGAAGAAATCGAAAATGTAACTGGAGTCTTATTTTCTTTTTAAATATATATATTTATTTGGTTCCTTTACCGGTTTCGCAGTTCTTCTGCTTTTCAAAAGGTGAGTTGAGATGGAGGGTCTGTGGTTTTTCTCACATCTGTGAGAAAAACCACAGACCCTCCATCTCAACTCACCTTTTGAAAAGCAGAAGAACTGCGAAACCGGTAAAGGAACCAAATAAATATATATATTTTAAAAAAAAATAAGACTCCAGTTGCATTTTCGATTTCATCTCTCTTTCTTTATATATATATATATATATATATATATATATATATATATATATATATAATGGAAAATGTTAACAGGAACAAAACAGAGAGGCAGTACAACGAATGTTTATTAATTTCACGCTCTTGAGAGTGGGGTGGTGGTGGGGAACGACGTTTCGGGCATAAGCCCTTCTTCAGGTGAAAAGTCTGTGGGAAGAGAGTTCAAAGGGTGTGTAGGGGAGTGGTGGAGAGACATATAGCAAAAAGGGGGTGGGAGAAAACGGTGGGAATGAAAATTAAAATTAAAATAAAAATAAAAATAAAAGCATGATCAAAATAAAATTAAACTGGGGTAAAACAGGTGGTGGAAGCGTGTGGGGAGTGTAGGGGTGGTGGCGGGTGGAGTGGGGAGAGGGAGACGGGGTGTCCGAGCGGGGAGGGCTGAAGGTGGTGTGTGTGTGTAGGTGTACGTGTGTGTGTGTGTGTGTGTATGTGAAAGCAAGGGTTGGGGGAAGAACGGGGTTGCGTGTTCAGGAAGAGGTGTGTGTGAGGTGGGGTGTAGGTCGGAGTGTGTGTGCGTGTGTGGATAGAGGGGTGGGGGAGAGGAATCCGGAGGCTGAATGTGTAAATATGTGGTGGTACGCACGTGTGTGTGTGTGGTGTTTAAGCGTGTTGTGGGTGTAGGTGGCGTGTGGGAAAAAAAATTTTTTGGGGCGTGTGTGTGGGTGAGTCGTAAAGGTGATTATATATATATATATATCATAATCATCATCATCATCACCGTTTTACGTCTGTTCTTCCATGCTAGCATGGGTTAGACGGGTTGTCCTGTTGTGGGCAGTGTCTGGTCGGCTGACCATGCCATGCTCATACAGGAACTGATTTTGGCTTGATTTCTACAGCTGGATGCCCTTCCTAACACCAACCTCATTTACAGTGAGTGCTGGGTGCTTTTTCCGTGGCGCCTACACGTCCACTTTACAGAGTGGGCTGGGTGCTTTTTTGCCGTGGCACCTCCACGACCACCTTGCAGTGGGAGGGTGTGGGGGCATATTGTCTATATGCTTCAGCTTGTACCTATGGGAGGTCGGGTACTCTGTATTACTGCGTGACGCCAGAGGTCACGGTCGTGTGTCATCGCCTTTGAGAGGTGTAATTGGGTAAGGTCGGCTTTTATCACCTCATCCCAGGTCTTCTTGGGTCTCCCCACTCTGCGGTTTCCATTGACTTCTAGTGCTCTGCACCTTTTTATGCAGCTGTCATCCTTCATACGCAACCACCTCTCCTGCACACAGCATTTAATTCCTCTTATGCTCAGTCTCTCTCTCAATATATATATATATATATATATATATATATATATATACATATACTATATTGAAATATTCCATCCTGTGAAGTAAAGACACTTAATTTTACGTTGTCGATTACGTTTGTAGGATATATATATCTCTTCTTACAAGTTGATAGCAACAAATCTGTTAAGAATTATTTGTATCACCTCTTGGGTTTTTACTTTTACAGCAATTTCCGATGATGAGCTTCCATTCGATAATCAATAGGGAGATATTTATTGTTTGGTGTAGTGGTTATTCTTGTTGTTGTTGTTGTTGTTGTGTTAGCTTAATTTGTAACCGGAATAATGTCTTAGGTGTGTTTTGCAATGAGTTTGGGAAAAGAAGTTTTATTGTCTACTAAACACGTCAGCATGGAATATATCCTACACTGTCCGCTGGTCAGAGAATTGACTGCAAATAACAATAAAATGCAGTTTGTATCTTGTTCAGAAGATGATGTTTTAAAGTAGATAAATAAATAAGTTTCGTGCCAACAGGTAAAGAAAAAGTGAAGAATATATATTATAAAAGTCTCCTTTTAAAAATAAAAAAACATACCTTTAAAACAAAAGGAAAACACTACGAAAATTAATTACAAGTATCCTGTACTTTGTATGTTCTGCAACATATATTATCAAATCTATTGTTCCTATGGGACCTCATGGAAACAAGCTATAAGTAGATTATTATTATTGTCTGTGTTTTATTTTATTTCTAGCTCTACCCTCCTACTCAAATATTTGGAGAAAATAGAAAAAGTTAATTCTTTGTTTATATAAGTTTCTATTTAGGACACACCTTTACTTGATGAGATAGTTGAACATAATATTTGGTCAATGTATTGAAAACTGAGAAATTCTTAGCTTGTTTAGTTGATAAGGTACACATTTCTTTGTGTTAATGAATGGTAGATCACAAGCCACTGCGGTGAAATAGTGTTCAATTGATAAGGTACATATGTTTTTCCTGTGATTGAAAGGTATAGACAGTATGCCATTGTGATGAAATAGTGTTCAATTAGTAATATATACATGTCTTTCATGCCAAAGAGTGGTAGATTGCAAGCCATCGTGGAAAGTTAGAGTTTCAAAACAATATCAGGTTTAAAATAAGTCTGGTTGATCTCCATTTTCTGTCAACAAAGAATCATCATCATCATCATCATTTTTGTACCCTTTCCATGGTCGCATTAGTTGAGTGGTTTGCCATGGTCTAAAACCAGACAGGTTGGATCGACCCATCTTTTTCATACAATCTACATTTGGTATGGCTTCTACAGCTGAATGCCTTGCCTCATGTGAACCACTTTATAAGGTGTACTGGGTGTGTTTTTTGTGATACCATGACTGCTACTTTAAAAAGTTGACTGGGTGCATTTCATCATAGCACCAACGCTAACACTTTACAGGGTGTAATAAGTGAATTTTATAAGGGCATCAGCACTGGAGAGTTTGACACATGCCAAACCAGATTGAAGAGTCCTCACAAACCCTACATTGTCTCTGTTGATTGCTAAACACTATAGCTTGTAGAAGATATTGTAATGTCTAACTTTTAATACAAAATCTCATGAACCCACCTCTGATTTTATGATATAAAACTATTTTAAAGTGTTTATATTTATCTAAAACTTTTCCATCATAATTTTATGTAAGAATCAATTTCATAAAAAGAAAATTATTAAAATTACTAAATGCTTCCAAACACTTGATTATTTTAAAACTTATTTTCAATCATAGGCAGTGTATTTCATTAGAAATATGGTAAGTAAAGGGTTAATTATAGGCATTGTATTTCGTTAGAAATATGGTAACAAAATGGATATTGTCCTTGGCCAAGTGGCTCGGCAAGTTGAACCTTTATCTTGGTATCAATAGTATTAAGCAATTGAAAGAAGGAGACTTTGGCCCTCTGTTGAATAGATCAAATATTAGCAACCACCTGGTGGGAAAAGGAGATAATTGATAGCAATCTGGCCAAAGTTACTTCTAGGTATAGAAGTAAATTTGGTTTCCTATTTAGACGAACATCTTCCAACATGATTCTATGTTAGAACCATATGTTACACTCATCGTCTCAAGGTAGTCTGTGTAGTGCACTTTACATCATCAACATCACCATTTAGCATTAATTCTTCCATGCTTGCATGGGTTAAATGGGTCGTACATGCCGGTAGGCAGGTCTGTCCATGGTTGGCCATGTCGCACCTTGCTCCGGCGGGGACTATAAATTTGGCCGGGTATTTTACAACTTGATGCCCATCCTAACATGAACCTCATTTACAATGTGGGACTGGATGGCCAGTTGGCCATACAAAACACCTCTCACAAAGGAACATGCGTTGGGTCCTGACCCATCTCACAGTGGAGCCATAGTTTTGGAGCCTGATACTGGAAGGCACTGATACGAGGAGCCTGACCCACATTACAGCATAAATCAACCCCAGTACGTTACTAGTACTTTATTTTATTGAGCCTATAAGGATGGAGACAAAGCTCAACTTGGTAGGATTTGAACTCAGAATGTAAAGTATGTAACTCTATGCCATGAATCATGTTGTCCAATGTTCTACCGATATTGCCAATCCACCACCCTTAATTAATAATATGAAAAAATTGTATATGAATAGATAAATATGTGTTGCCTTCATTGCATCATCACCCCAACGCCACCACTACTATTACTACCAACAGCATCAACAACAACAACACCAACATCACCTCCATCAACAATAACATCACTATCATCACCACCTGTACCAACAATAACACCAGCACTACAACCAGCAATAACAACAAAGAAACAAATATTGTGTATTCATCAGAAATATGTTTCCAGAGGCAGTTTAACATTCTATTACAACATTGTTTAGCCTAACATAAGAATACATTTCTGCTTGATGTAGTCATTATACCACTTAGCATTAAATTCTCTATACAAATCATATCTGAGTTAAAATTCAATATTTTGTTTGCCATTTTCTCCTTCTAGCATATAATTCCAATTTACTATTTCTGTTATTTATGAGATATTTTTTCTTCTAATTCAGTTAGTGCACTGCATCCTTTAGCTAGTACTGGAACATGGTATATCACTGTGTTGTAACATATGTACAGTTGGTATTGTTATATGGTATATCACTATTATGTAACATATGTACAGCTGGGATTGTATATGTGTAACATACAAGCCTAGGCCAAAATGTTCATAAGCTGACAATGTAAGAGTGATGCTAGGGCTGTGAAATCTTGCATGCATTAATTTCAATTCTTCTAATTGATAACTGACATTGTTTCTTTCCAGGGACTATGTTGGAAAATAAACCTCATTTGGTCATTCCATGAGAGTATCTTGGTCAGCCTATGAACGTTCAGCTGACCCACGTATGTACAGCTATTTTATCATGGTCTATCACTATGGTGTACCATATGTATAGCTGGTATTTTATCATGGTATATCACTTAGGTGTAATTTTCATAGGCAAATAGCATATGTTGTCATAAAAATATTCAGATAAATATTCCACCACACAGACACTCACACCTGTGTCTACCTGTTTTCTTGCATCCCAATATGAACTGGAATGATTAGTATCAACCTTGATACACTGAAACCTAAGTGATTACCAAAGTTTGGCTGAGGATGAGAGACTGTCTATTTTTCCATTGTTTTTGTCCTGTTTTGCATATATATATATATATATATATTATAGAAGAAAAGTTAAGTATTCATGATAAATCAATACAAGTGATTCATCTATAAATATAGACGACCTATCATACGACATAATTGCCAAAGTAATAAGAATCAAAACTTTAACTGACATATAAAAACCGAACCAATGAAAATAAAACTATATGTGAGACATAAAGAGATACACATATATTATATATAAGAGTTGCAGTCATTCAGATATTAAAACAAGTAATACAAGATTCTGGCAATGATTTGGAAATGTATAAATTACATTATACAAATGATATTTTCTGATATCTGCAAACATTAATAAAACATATTAACATAAGTATATACATACATAAATACATACATATATACATACATATATACATATGCATATATACGTATATATATACATATACACAAACACATACATATACATATACACATACATATACATATATACACACACACATATATATATATATATAAATATAATTATGTATACGTACATACATATATATATACAGACGTACAGTAGTATGTATATACATACATACATGCACACATATATATATGTATGGGTTTACCGAACATTTATTATAATGTTCGGTTTGTTTGTAAACAAACGCCCCGAATTAAACCGTACAGTGTTTGGCAACCATCGTTGCCCTTTTGTTCAACACTGACAAAGGAACGATGAACTAGTTTCTAGCTTATTAGCTGTCATCAGCACCGTATACCTTCCTGTCAGTCGATTGAACGTTTGAAAGTATATACTTTCGTTATGCACATTAATGTTCAATCGACTGACAGGAAGGTATACGGTGCTGATGACCGCTAATAAGCTAGAAACTAGTTCATCGTTCCTTTGTCAGGGTTGAACAAAATGGCAACGATGGTTGCCGAACACTGTACGGCTTAATTCGTGCTGTTTGTTTACAAACAAACCGAACATTATAATAAATGTTTGGTAAACCCATACGTACATATATATATATATGTGTGCATGTATGTATATACATACTACTGTACGTCTGTATTCATATATGTATGTACGTATACATACTTATATTTAAGTATAAGTCGTACTAAGAGTGAGAAATGAAATTTCATTTTTACCATTTATATATATATATATATAGCACTTGCTAGCCGAGAAAAACCAATGTTAGATGATAATGATAATTGTTTCTACTATTGGCACAAGGCCAGCAATTACCCAGTACATTACTGGTACTTTATTTTATCGACCCCGTAAGAATGAAAGGCAAAGTTAACCTCGGCGGGATAATGATGATATATATATATACCAAGTGCTGTTGCAGCCCTCTTTCTCAACTCTTCCATGTGTCATATCCTAGATGTACTACGTATTAAGGGAAGGGGGTGCTGAAGGGTGACTGTCCCACTTCATGTCTGGATAGGCACCTAAAACCCTCAGCAATAGCATGATACATAGTACCACGTCATACTCAATTGCAAAGGATCTGGCTGTAGTATATATAAATGGACATATATATGTTGATGGGTTAAGGTGCAGCAAGTTGTTATTTTCTATATCAATATAATTTTATTTGTATATTCCCACTCCCAATTTTTCAATATATCAGTAGATTTGCTTCACAGCTTGTGAGTGAGCTATTTTTAGCAATCCTCCCAATATTCCACTGTCCCAGACTGTCACAGTTACTGTCGCAGTTGTCATATCAACACATGAGATGCTGTATCGGATGAAACTTAATTATGGACAGTTAATGTCTTGTCTAAGAAATAAGATGACTTACTGGTGAAGGTCAGCTTCTTAACATTATCTGTAGTAGTGTCCTCTGTTTTTTGTATTTTAGCAGCAAATATACACCAAGAGATGTGATGCAATGAGTCAATATCTGTGATATCAATATAATTTCATATCTGTGTGTATATATGTATATATTTATATATATATATATATATATATATATATATATATATATATATATAGAGAGAGAGAGAGAGAGAGAGAGAGAGAGATAGAGAGAGAGAGAGAGAGAGAGAGAGAGGGAGAGAGAGAGAGAGAGAGAGAGAGAGAGAGAGAGAGAGAGAGAGAATAAATAATTGAAGATACATATACATACATATAAATATGTCTGTCTTTGCTCAATTAATGAATTAACTAAATAATTAATCAATTAGTCAGAGCATTATAAAATCATAAATAGGTAAATTAATTAAGTAGTTGAGGTAATTTTTTATTTTATTTGCTTTGGCTATTTATGATTATATATATATATATATATATATAATTCAAAATCCAAAAAGACCTAGGAATTATTATTAGGCAGTATCGGTAGAGTGTCTGACACCATGCTTTGCAGCAAAGAGTTACGGCCCTTTATGATCTGAGTTCAAATCCCGCCGAGGTTAACTTTACCTTTCATCCTTAGGGGGTTGATAAAGTAAATTGCCATTAATACACTGGGATAATTGATGGCCTTGTGCCAAAAGTAGAAACCATTATTATTATTATTGGATTGGCAGTATCGGTAGAGTGTCGGACGCCATGCTTTGACGCCATGCTTTGACGGTCCTTGCCATTCTGAGTTCAAATCCTGCCGAGGTTAACTTTGTCTTTCATCCTTACGGGGTCGATAAAATAAAGTACCAGTAATACACTGGGGAATTAGCTGGCCTTGTGCCAAAAGTAGAAACAATTATTATTATTATTATTAATTATACATTGCTACAGGTGTTTCATTGTGGCTAGAGTATCACATCAATTGTGGAGATAAAAACAGATAACATCAGAAAAATTTACTCCATTACAAGTGCATTACTCAAAACAGTATTTCTTCAGGAAATATAATAAAAAATAACAATAAATTCATTAATATCAAGACAAATTATCAAGATAATACAGGTAATATGCATTCAAATAGGATGGAATTATAAATTTATAAATACGAAATCATAAGCTTGGGTATATTTTTAGACATGCAAAAAATAAAAATTATCAGTTTTATTTCACACATATGTTAAAACTGTTAATTGGTTATAGCAAGAATTGTTAAAAAGATGTTTTAGGAGGTATATGGTAGTGCTTTTCATTCTTTAAACATTTTATCCTAGAAAGATTTGAAGATGTTTAGAAGATATTACATTAGTTAAAGATCTCATGCAATTGTAAAGTAACATTGAATTAATGCAGTAAATTTTCTTTTTCTCATAGATATATATTCCCCAAGCATATTTACACATTCATCTATTATTTTTCTGATCATGTTTTAAAGAAACATTGCACCATAGGCCGGATGTTTTCAAATATTTTAGCACGTAGTCATTTAGAAGACCGTTAGGTGGATTGGAAGTATCGGTAGAGGGTCGGACGCCATGCTTTCCAGCATAGTTACGTCCCTTTACGATCTGAGTTCAAATCCCGCCGAAGTTGACTTTGCCTTTCATCATTACGGGGTCGATAAAATAAAGTACTAGTAATGCACTGGGTGATTGCTGGCCGTGTGCCTAAAGTAGAAACAGTTATTAACCAGTGTTAGTTCATTTAGGATTCCTAATATTAAATATTTTAACGGTGTTTATCAAGTATATTACTACATATCAATAAACTGTTTATATTTATTACTTTTAAAGAAAACATTTACGAAAAAACAAGGGTTTGTTATGATTTAGTACAAAATTAAATTAAATTTATATTGATGTGTCAAATATCGTTATTTACCAGTGTTAGTTAATTTACGGTTCCTTATTTGAATATCATTACAATGTATGTCAATCATAATATAATAAAGGGAGGAATGCGGGATTGTGTCCTGAATATATCTGTTTATCCTGTTAGTAAAATAAGTTGGATTACTTTGAATAAATAATTGTTTCTACTTTTGGCACAAGGCCAGCAATTACCCAGTGCATTACTGGTACTTTATTTTATCGACCCCGTAAGGATGAAAGGCAAAGTCAACCTCGGCGGGATTTGAACTCAGATCGTAAAGGGACGTAACTATGCTGGAAAGCATGGCGTCCGACTCTCTACCGATACTGCCAATCCACCGCCCAAAATAAATAATGAATAGATATTACATAATTTATGTACTAAATATTGTAGCTGCTGATTACACATAAATATTCTTATATATAATTATTGCTTATTTTAAGCATGGCGTCCGACTCTCTACCGATACTGCCAATCCACCGCCCAGAATAAATAATGAATAGATATTACATAATTTATGTACTAAATATTGTAGCTGCTGATTACACATAAATATTCTTATATATAATTATTGCTTATTTTAAGATTCACTTCTTTTAAAATTTTCAAACGCTAATACTTCCGGTTGTGTTATAACATACGCTATATCATATCGCTTATATAAACGTTTATATATTTCCATCATAATGTTTATATTTCTGTCACTAATTTTCGTCTTTTTCGTTTTCATTACATTTCACTGTAATGCAGTTTATATATAACTAGCAGAATGGCCCGGCGTTGCTCGGGATTCTAAACATAGATTGGCATGTGTATCCCTCCTTTATGAAACAGTACAGAGAAGTACGGAATACCTCGGCCTCGGGATGGTTTCTACATTTTGTGCTTATAAAAGAAATTCGTCGTAGATTACCAGGGTTTTTATCCGTGCGAAGAAAATCAATACTTTTGTTTATATTTTGTTACTGTGTATGCAAAAATATCTGTACACGAATATATAATTATATATATATATATATATATATATATATATATATATATATATATATATATATATATGTATATATATTAAAATAACAGATTAAAGTTTAAGCAAAGAATCGCTGCTTTCACCCTTAACGGGATCTTCTGAAACTAAAAAAATCAATCTGTGAATGCAGAAGTAAATATTTCGAAAAACGTTACACACACTATATATATATATATATATTATATATATATATATATATATATATATATATATATATTGGTAAACGGAATAGAAAATGCTGACAAATTGTTCACAGTTGAAAAATAGTTTAATTAGGAATAAAAGAGTATTAGTAATTGTATGGGTTAGTATTCAGTTGTGGTTTTAAGTTTTTAAGTTTTTACCAGTTACGCATTTCTAAATGCTTTTCAAGAATGGCGTAGGACAGAACAAAGGAGAGGCACAGAAACAAAGAAAGGAATCCCGAGTCACTGAAGAGGTCACAGAGTGTGTGACGAAAGAACTATGACAATATATAAACAACTATCTGGTTGTGGAACCAACCAACCAACCAGAAATTTATAAATTTATTATAATAAATTGAAGTGAAAGCAACTGGTGCGTGTGTTTCTTATTGGCAACATGACCCTCCCAAAGTATAACAATATCGGTTTCAACACACGATTTCAGATAAAGAATCTTGCTAAACAAATTCAGAAACGAAATATCGTAAGCCTTAGCCAGGCTAATAAGATACTGAAAACCACCATGTTCTGTTGTCTACGAAAAACCATAACATCTCGACAACTACACTTCATAAAAGAATGTGCCTCGTCCCAAGTTTACACCAACACCATCAACACCGACGTAAGAAGATTACAACTCACCAAAAAACCAGCAGATAGGCTAAAACGAACACTAATTCTAAACATAAAAAAGAAGATCTATAGAGAATTAAGTCATCAAGAAAAACATAAGCGTAACCTAATACAAGAAATAGCTAGGATCACCACACCAAGAGAGAAACTAATATTTATAAGCCTTATACGTCCTGAAGAATACATTACTCAAGAATGTGATAAGCACTTTAACAAGAAACTAACGTGGCTTAAGCAGATAAAGCTAAATCAGGATACTATAGAGAATACCAATAGATATCCCGACAAAATTGACGGTATAAATATGGCCGACACCTCATTAACAGATGAGTTCAACAACAACAACAACACAAATACATACGGCAACACAATAATAGATGACGATGAATTATCTGTATTACAACTTCCACCTAAGTATGCGACATTCAAGAAGGTAAATATGATTAGTTGTCTGTCAGAAATAGAAAAATAATTTACAAAACTACGCTGGAGCCTCAAAAACAAAAACAAAAACAAAAGCAACAATATACGCACACACATATACAACACACATCCCAACAACAACAGACACACAGACACAAACAACAATAACAACAACACACACACCAACAACAACAACAATAATAACAAACCCAGAAACAACAACAACAGACACGCAGACACAAACAACAATAACAACACACACAACAATAATAACACACACGGAGACAACAACAACACACATCAACAACAGCACACATCAACAACAACAACACACACACATTCAATGCCTCTCACCACCACCACAATCTTAACAAACACACAGACACAGAAAACAAGTAATGACAGTAGCACAGAAATCACAGAAATAAGGGAAAGTAATAGGATTAAAAGGAGAAGGGAGACTAAGGACAAAGAAAATAACCAAGACGAACACACAGACACACAAAATAGGGTAGATAACAACAATGAGCCAGTGGAAAGAGACAGGAGTAATTATGAGAGACATAGAAACAACCATGAGGCTGTTGGTGGAAATAGAAATAGAAACAACACAACTAACAATAACAGTAGCACTAGTACACATAAAGCAGCAGCCTGGAACTCTAGTTTTTATAATCCCTCCGATAAATTGTTCGACCTGCGACGAGTCCACGCCACGACTTTACCATTTAATAAACGCACGCAATTGCCGTCGCAGGTCGATGAACAAACAGAAGCACAATTTAGTATAGCTAGATCCGAACTTAGAAATATTATAGAACAGTATAGCAAGAAGCATAATAGAATGGAGGCCCAGCAACTGGGAGAAAAATCTGCAAATGGCTTGCGTAAGCTCATGCAGCGCTCGCGTAATGGAGAGATAGCATGCTTTCCAACAGACAAGTCTGGCAGAATGTCGATTGACAGCCTGCCAAACTGCATCCAGGCAATGCAACCCCACATCACTAACACAAGAGAAGTAACACCACAGGAGCATGAGGATAGAGAAAAAGCCCTCAATGCCCATATGGTGATGTGGACGAATATAATGCAGCCCAACAAAAGGACTGCCAACAACTTCCAGGCCTGGAACAATAACGTGCCGGCGTTGTATGGGCTTCGAAAAGACCATAAAACGGGCAGTGACCCTGTCGCGGGACCACCAACACGGCCAGTCTGTGGAGCTAACATTGCTAGTAACTACAGACTGTCCTACTTCCTCTCCCTGATCATACGCCCCATCATCGAAATGTCCCCAGATGTATGTGACAGCACGGAGGACCTCCTCAGCAGAATCGGCGTGAGTAACCGATCTAGGGACCTAACAAACTGCATAATAGGTAGTATGGATGTTGTGTCCCTGTATCCATCTATTGACGTGGATTTTGCTGTGGAGAAATGCGTAGAAATGATCAGTGAGAGCAATGTTGAGTTCCGTGGGATTGATACCAGTGAGCTGGGACTCCTACTTAAACTTACCTATAGTAATAATTACCTAGACACATATGACCTTAGCAACCTGTGCCCTACAAGACCAGCAAGAGGCAGACCACCTACCATTACCTCAATGGCCAAGAAAACCCACACAGATAAATGGAACGGGTGGACCAGAGCCATACGGACACCCGAAAACCACGATGAACTGAAGAAAATTATTGCACATGCGGTAGGGGCCAGCATAAAACTAACCCTTAAGGAACATATGTTCAAATTTAATGGAAAAACATATGCACAAGAGGAAGGAGCAGCCATTGGTGTTAGCATTGCAGGCGACATAGCTAACTTATTCATGGTATGGTGGGACGGTAGACTTAAACTTAAGCTTAAAGAACAATTAGAAGACCCCTTAACCCTGATAATGTACTCCCGCTACGTTGATGATATAAACATCGTAGTTAAGACACCCCCACTAGAGAACAGTCAGGAACTAGAGAAAAACACAATGGAAAGCATCCAGCAAATAGCTAACTCCATCCACCAGAGCATTAGAGTTACTATAGACTACCCAAGTAAACACCCCAACCATCGATTACCTGTACTAGACACAGAGCTCTGGTTAGATACCATTAATAACAAAAAACAAATCCTCCATTCCCATTATACCAAACCCATGACTTCCAAACATCTGATCCACCGAAACTCGGCCGTTTCGGACCATACCAAAATCAACATGCTGATTGCGGATTTGGTACGGGTGATGAGAAACGTGTCCCGCATGTGCAACCCCGAAGAACTAGAGAGACACATACAACACTTCATACACCGTATGCAGTTCTCTGGCTACAATCAGAGAGATAAAATCAGAGTGTATAGAGGAGCCAGAACCAAATGGGAAAAAATGGTAAATAATGACATAAATGGGACCTGCCCCTTGTATAGGAGCTAATTTTGGAATAGAATAGAAAGAACTAGGAACAAGGCTAATAGAATAAACTGATGGTATGATAGCAATAAATACCAGAGTGTAATGTTCATCGATACAACCCTTAGAGGTGAATTAGCTTACAAATTTAGAAGGGCCCTAAATAAACATAAACTCAATATTAAGATAGTAGAAAGACCAGGTACCTCCTTAAAAACACTTATTAGCAAGACATACCCTTTTCAAAGACCCTCATGTATAGATAAGAAATGTATAACCTGTAAAATAAACCCCCATATTAACTGTAAAACTAGAAATGTAGTGTATAGCATAAGATGTACTGAAGGACAATATAGAGACAAAAATATAGTGTACATAGGTGAGACAGCTCGTAGTGTAAGGGAACGGATAAATGAACACTGGCGAGACCTTCAAGATAATAAAGAATCATCTGTGCTCTACCAACATGCTAAAATAGAACACAAGGGTAAATTAGAGAACATAGAAATAAAAATAGAATCTACACACAGAAAAGACGCAATGTTTAGACAAATTACAGAGGCAATAAACATAAAAGAATTACAACCAAAATTAAATAGAAAATATGAGTGGAACAGCAACATCACAACTTACAATTAAGGACAAAATGAAAACACACACATAGAACAAACAACCAACCAGTAACATGTAAATAAACAAATAAATAAATGAACATAAACACACACAGACACCCGGATGTGGCGCATGCGCAGACTGAACACACAACACACACACAGAAACAAAATGGCGTAGGACAGAACAAAGGAGAGGCACAGAAACAAAGAAAGGAATCCCCAGTCACTGAAGAGGTCACAGAGTGTGTGACGAAAGAACTATGACAATATATAAACAACTATCTGGTTGTGGAACCAACCAACCAACCAACCAGAAATTTATAAATTTATTATAATAAATTGAAGTGAAAGCAATTGGTGCGTGTGTTTCTTATTGGCAACATGACCCTCCCAAAGTATAACAATATCGGTTTCAACACACGATTTCAGATAAAGAATCTTGCTAAACAAATTCAGAAACGAAATATATATGTATATATGTGTGCGTGTGTGTGTGTGTGTGTGTGTGTGTGTGTGTGTGTGTGTGTGTGTGTGTGTGTGTGTGTGCGTGTGTGTGTGTGTGTGTGTGTGTGTGTGTGTGTGTGTGTGTGTGTGTGTGTGTGTGTGTGTGTGTGTGTGTGTGTGTGTGTGTAGGATTATGATATAAATCAGGAGGCAACCACTGTCAAAAATGATACACAATACATTTATAGGATATAGGTATATTCATTTTGTGATAGAAAAGACTTCTACGGGATTATAACTGTTTCAATCAACTGATAAAGAATACAATACTCAGTCATTTTCATTTTAATTTCACAAGCAGGCTGATTAAGTGACAGGAACATTAACTGTCAGAACCAACAGATATATATACATATATATATAATATAGGAGGTGAGTTTTATTGTAGAACAATAAAACTATGCATATATCGGATAAGTAGCACTCAACAGTTTGTTGACTGGATACTTCCTTGTTCACAAATGTTTTTTTAGGCATCATATCATAGCTTCGTCAATACTGTACTAAAATGTATATATATATATATATATATATATATATATATATATATATATATAAATATCTATCTGATGAGATCTGTGGATGGGGGAAAGCAGTAGCCAGACAGAGGGTGACATGGTAATGGAATAGCAAAGTGGATAGAGTCATAAGGACAAGACAGGTGAGGAAAGACTGGAAAAATTGGGGTAGCAGAAACTGGTATCAGGCAGCTAAGTGAGAAGCTTGACAGCAGATATACATTGTTCAGAAAGTGGCTGAAAGAAGGTTTGCCAAGGTCTTGCAATGTGGGTATCAGAGACAGGAAGTGTTCCGCATTGCAAGGCAATGTGTCAGACCGAATTAGGATGTTAATGGGGAAACATGTTCGAAATTGCACTGGTGCAATTAGCACCACTCATGTTCAAAAGAAAAAGGCCTGGAAACGTTACTATAAGAGGCCATTTAACGTCTATTTACCATGACTGCAGGGGTTACAGGGGCTTTCATATTTTGAGAATAGAGCAGTCAGTTGGCCACATCTTGCTTAAACATTCCATTTGCCCTTGGTTTCTATGCAAACATTTGGCAGCATTTACTGGAAGCAATTTATTGACCACCTAACAGTGCGGGCTGGGCGGTATTTATCTTGGAATCAGTACTAGCTCTTTACCTAGTGGACTGGGTACATATTATCATGGCACAACCACTGCCATATTACAGATTGGACTGAGTGTATTTTATCGTGGCATATTCACTACCATATTACAGAGTGGATTGTGTGTATTTTATCACGGCACAAGTACTGCTCTATTACAGTCCAAAGGGCTTGTGGTGTCCACAGCCATGATGGGAAAAGCAGTGAGGGTAATGGATGGTGTTAGTTTTGGGCAGGATGGAAATTATATGTGAAGGAGAGAGCAAGGTTGGAGTTATAGAGGTAACTTTGAAGTGAATGAGTGACATCCATCATTATATTGTGGAACATTGATCTGACAACATTTTTCCGCTTTTCAATATATTTATTTCTCAAGTTCATATTTTTGTTTTTTTTTATTTGTGGATATATATTCTTTTTGTTTGTTTTTAGTCAATGATAGACGGAATAAAGTAGAAAAATAATGATATCAGATATTTTTACTGAACTGCACAGCGAAAATATCCTTGTAAAAGAAAGAAAATAAAGAGAATTTAAGAAATATAACACGAACTCTTCAGGCCATGCACATGCATATTTATAAACATCTATATAAGAAATATAACATGAAAACTAACTTCAATCAATATACCTGAAGAGAGGATGGGACTGACCATTTTTCTTTTGCTTTTTTCCATTGTCTTTGTTCTGTGCATCCTTACCCTCAGTTTTGAATATATATATATATATATATATATATATATATATATATATATTATACTTGGGGATGGTCATATTGTTGTAATAATATTGTTGCCATAATAAGAGAACACACTCACTGTTTGGTTGATTTTCGCTTCTGCATCTTTTATATCTCCATACTTAATTTATATGGCAATCAATGTTTATCATTGATTGACCAATATATATATATTCAAAACTGGGGGTGGGGGTGAGGGTGAGGGTGTATGTATATATATATATATATATATATATATATATATATATATATACACATATACTAGTGGCCTCTCAGTCTTCACCCTGGTCTGTACTGTGTTCAAATCTATTGATAAGGCACCTGTTGTCATCTATCGTAATGTCCATTTTCATTAGAATACAAGATGTTCAAAAGGTATTTAAATATTTCATAACATTAATTTTTTTAAATTATTTATAATATCTGAATATCTAAAGTAATAAAGAGAATAATAGAAAAATATATTCTACGAAAATTATAAAACATTTACAGACCTTCGGTATATACAATGTTTTTTACTTTTTTCTTTGGAGCATATATGAAGAGTTTGTGGGGTCTTCCTAATCTGGAATAACCTACATACAAATGACGCTGCGAGAAACAGCCTCTTTTAGATGGAGACCAACAACCTGCAGTGTTTGACCTTGGGACTTGTTGATGGTAATTGCGTAACTGACTCTCACTGGGAATGGCAGTCATTTGAAACAAAAAAGGACATATGTTGGTATTAGCGGTATTCTAAATATAGATGCTATGTCTCCCTTATCAAATCAAGTGAGGATTTTGGCTTTAATAATGTAATTCATTCACAACCATATACACCTTATTACACACTCTTGGCTGAACCAGGTCTCTGAGAAGCATGGTAACTGTGCCCTTTTGTAATTCAGTTCTGCATGAGCAAGACATCGTCAGCTGACAACACTTGCCTCAAAAAGGACAACTCGTCTAACCTATGCTAGGGTTGAAAATGGACGTTAAATAATGATGATGATAGTACATATATATATATATATAATCATGTTTACTTCTTCTCATTGGAAGATATCTATTCACAATCCCCATGTGATATTTAGGGCAAATACAAATTTATTATAATTCATATATATATATATATATGTGTGTGTGTGTGTGTGTGTCTCTCTCTCTCTTTCTCCCTCCTCTCCCCACCCACCCCTCTCTCTCTCTATATATATATATATATATATATATATATATATATATATATATATAGATATATATATATATATATATATATATATATATATATATATATATATATATATACACACTATGTTGAAAAGGTAACACACTAGAGAGAGAGAGATACAGTGCGCTATCAATAAAACAGGGAAAAACCACCAGTGTATGGAATCTATAACCAATGAAAGACAGAGTATAGACACGATAAGTAAAAATATAAATTAAAGAGTAAATAAATACCTCTATAACTATATAACTTTATAACGTTATATAGTTATAGAGGTATCTATTTACGCTTTAATTTATATTTTTAATTATCGTGTCTATACTCTGCCTTTCATAGGTTATAGATTCCATACACTGGTAGTTTTTCCTTGTTTTATTGATAGCGCACTGTATCTCTCTCTGGTGTGTTACTTTTTCAACATATTGTATTTTAAAGAGCTCAGGATTTCCTCTCCTTTGAGCACATTATTTACAGGGAACGGCGAGAGTCTATGGCTCCGTTAATGTATCGTGATATATATATATATATATATATATATATATATATATATATATACATATACAGAAGTAGTGAGAGACACTTATACACATATAGAGAGTAGAAGAAAGAGTGAGTCAGATATCAGACCAGCTGACAACAAACGAAAGAAATGTTTTTGTTAGTTAGAAAGAAGAGGAGAAGAATTGAGTGAGAGCTGGAGAGAGATATGGAGGTAGAGTGAGTGAGAACTGAAGTAGTGTTTCCTTCTATATTGATAGCATGAGGGATAAACGGACAGTACTTGGCTGCTACAAAGAGCAGTATATTCTCCTCCAACTCACCCCTCATTCTATTTTCAGAAAATAAGTTGACAGTTAGCTTAATGGAGGTCAGATTAGTTGAAAACATTAAAAACCTTAATTGTTATCAATTTTTTTTAGTGTTATTAGCGGTCAACTTACAAAGTTCCTTCATTGCTAGAAGGCTTTGCAAATGTTTATTTGTAAACATACCATTAGATATATGATGTAAATTCACATACTTTAATGCCAGAGCCAAAATTGTATTCTACTTTCAAGCTGAGCCAGCGTGTACACTTGCAAATGACGTTAATCAGCCCATCTACATAGGTGAAAAACTATATTTTTCGTCTGTTTCAAATTCCAGCAGAGAGCACCGGAGGCACTGTCTTGATGATGGCCAGTGCCAGAAATGCACATTGACAGCTGTTCCCGCAGCTTCTACTGGAATGCCTTAGAAGGTGCTAGCCATAAGGTTTTCAATATTCATAACTAGAAGGCTTTCCAAATGTTTATTTATTAAATACCTTACATCATTCGATGTACACATCCACACACACACACAGACGCACACACACACACACACACACACACACACACACACACACACACACACACACACACACACACACACACACACACACACACACACACACACATATATATATATATATATATATATATATAATTCTTGAACAAATATATTTAATGGCTAATAATTGATTCGGGAACCATATCAGTATTCTGCACATAGAGATGATAATTATCGACTATAAAATCGATAATAATAATTTATGATAAAAAGAAAAAGAGACCATATCTACGTTTTTTTCTTCTTTTCTTTCACTTCCGTTTAATTTATTTTCTCTCTCTTTTTTTTCTCCCTCCAATAACTTACAAAGTTATTGACGCACTGGGGATAGACGTATTGTCTTTAATGTATTGAAACATCCGAGACTCCCAGCAGACAACTGAAGAGGGGACCTCTCTCTTGTTTCTACTTTCCTTTCATTATTTTCTTGGATTGGCAGTATCGGTAGAGGGTCGGACACCATGCTTTCCAGCATAGTTACGTCCCTTTACAGTCTGAGTTAAAATCCCGCCGAGGTTGACTTTGCCTTTCATCCTTACGGGGTCGATAAAATAAAGTACCAGTAATGCACTGGGTAATTGCTGGCTTTGTGCCTAAAGTAGAAACAATTATTTTCTCTCTCTCTCTCTCTCTCTCTCTCTCTCTATATATATATATATATATATATATATATATATTAATAATAATAAATTTGAAGACTAAAATCCAAAGGGGGCTCGATAAGGATAAATATATATCAGATGTGTGTGTACACGCGTTATATACGTATTTATGTGTGTATATTTATATACGTTTATTTAATTATGTATACACGCACACACTCACATGTATATGTATATATGTTTTTATATCTTTATGTGTATTTGGTGTATACGTTTGTATGTGTGCGGGTAAAGGCGTTGTTTGGGTTCTGTATGTGCGTGCGTGTGTTTTTTTCTTTGGGGAGGGGGGTATTTGCATACCCATGGCGAGTGGTTTCGCGTATGCCTGTGTATGTACGTATTTGGATGCGTGTATGTATATATTTAATTTCAATTACCTCTGTATTTTATTTACTTTATTCTTAACTCTTAAGCCGAGAATCATTCGATTTCCTAAATAGAATTTTAGTCTACGACTTCAGTTATACCATTTACATGGGTTTGTTTTTCTCATTGCTCCACATAATGACGTGTTATCTTCGTTTTTTCCGTTCATTGCCAGAGAACGTCTCCATGAACCACCTAATAGAATATTAGTCTACGACTTTATTTATACCATAAACGTGGTCTTGTCTTTGAGTGTAATTGTTCTCACTGCACCAAACAATGACGCATTATCTTCGTTTTTTTTTCGTTCTTTGCCAGGGAACGTTTCTACGAACCAAAGTATCGTCTTTCTGTCTTCCTTCGGTTGCAACGTTTTTTGAAATATTTACTTCTGCGTTCACAGATTGACGTTTTAATTTCAGAAGATCCCGTTAGGGGTGAAAGCAGCGATTCTTTGCTGAAACTTTAATCTGTTATTTTAATAAATAAATATATATATATATATAAGTATGTATACGTACATATATATATGTATGCAGACGTACAGTAGTATGTATATATATATACATACGTGCACACATATATACATGTACGTATGGATTCACCGAACATTTATTATAATGCTCGGTGTATTTGTAAACAAACATCCCGAATTAAGCCGTACAGTGTCTAGCAACCATTGTATATATATATACAACAGTAATACTATACTTTACTATACTATATATTTTCAACAGTAATACTATACTATATATTTTTAACAGTAATACTATACTATATATTTACAACAGTAATACTATACTATACTATATATTTTCAACAGTAATACCATACTATATATTTTTAATAGTAATACTGTACTATATATTTTCAACAGTAATACTATACTATATATTTTCAACAGTAATACTGTACTATACTATATATTTTCAACAGTAATACTATACTATACTATATGTTTTCAACAGTAATATTATACTATATATTTTCAACAGTAATACTGTACTATACTATATATTTTCAACAGTAATACAGTACTATATATATTTTCAATAGTAATACTATACTATACGATATAGTTTCAATAGTAATACTATACTACATAGACGGCTTATCGTCTGTTTATCCAAGCGAAGCTAGATACGTCAGCTATATATATATCTGGATGCCGTAGAACACGCCAATTGTATCCGGGTGCCAACCGGACGGGCTAGCTAGTATATATATATATATATAAGCAAGATGTATGGTAGGTCGTATGTGAATCGCGATGATCACGTCTGACCTACCAAATATGTGACGGTAGCTAGTTAAGCTCTATGCGTATAAGCAGAGCAGAAATATTAGTGAAAAAGAACAAAGGAACTATTATGACATTATAACAAGTTTATTGCCGACAGCCGTTTCGTCCGACCATATAGTGGGACTTTTCAAGGCATATAACATGTTATTGTAAGATCATTATTTACATCAACGTATCACTCAAGACTAGCAATTTGAAATTGTGGTATACATCCCTGACCCCCGACAACTAATATAAAAGAGCCCCCTTAGAATATAGACCCCAACTATACAAGCGGAGCTGCGGATGTATACCACAATTTCAAACTGCTAGTCTTGAGTGATACGTTGATGTAAATAATGATCTTACAATCACATGTTATATGCCTTGAAAAGTCCCACTATATGGTCGGACGAAACGGCTGTCGGCAATAAACTTGTTATAATGTCATAATAGTTCCTTTGTTCTTTTTCACTAATATATATATATATATATATATACTGAAATAAATGTTAAGTGAAAATATCCAAGAGTAAGAGCACTTACTCCATAGGACGAGTTTAGTATAAATAATTACAACAGGGACATAAACAGGAACTCAAGTTTCGTTGGGTCAGGGTCCCAATTCATTCAGCCTGTCATGAGAAAAATAAAAACAAAGATGGCCATGTTTGTTATTGTTCTTCTCATGACAGGCTGAATGAATTGGGACCCAGAACCCAACGAAACTTGAGTACCTGTTTATGTCACTTTTATATATATATATATATATATATATATATATATATATATATATATATATATATATATATATATATATATATATATATATATATATATACGTATAAATCTTCAACATAACACAACATACCAGTTTGAAAATCCCACTGAATGCAAGAAGGTTCCCCAGAGAGTTAATGAGTACTTTAAGTTCTCCACAGAAGTTAACAAGGACTTATCAGAATTAATATCAATGACAACTTGTTGTAAAGATTTGAATTTTTAAAGAACATAAACCACCAGCGAAGTCATTCTTCCCTTTTTTGAAATTTATTTTACTGTACCAAGGAATTCCCTTCCTTTTGCTACTATATGTATATATAGAAAATGGTGTAATAAAAACAAAAAATAGAAGAATAATACGTTTGTAAAGAAAAGAGTATGAACAGATCGGGGCCTTCAACTAGTAAGTAAAATAAGTGTATACAGAGCATGTGTGCTAAATGTATTTTTGTATAGATCTGAAGTATGGACAATAAAATGACTAGAAAGGTTTCATCAAAACTGTATCAGACAGATTTTAGGAATTAAGATTTGATATCAGTTACTGGAGTACTGAGGAGAGTTGGTTGTGAAAGTATTGAAAAGTTCATTATTTCAGCTAGATGTGTTGGACTGGTCATGTTATCAAGATGGACGATACCAGGTTAACCAAGAGATTGTTATATATACAGCTTTTAAATAAAAAGAAGACAACTATCTGTGATCATGCTGACCAACATCTTCTGGTCTTTGCTAAGAATTCCCAATTTCTAATATCTATATCGAGAATCTTCAAATTATCCCTAAGCACATCTTTGAATTTAGATGTAATACATGCAAAAGACTACGACTTTCTAGAGCTGGTCCCGTAAAAAATTGCTTGTGGTTGGCTAGACACAAGTTGAATATGATGATCTTTTACTGCACAAGTTTGAAGAAAAATCTGTTGTTCTGAAAGTGGTCTGACCAAACACTGTAATTGACTTGATCAGGGCTGCAATATTCATTTTAAGTATAATATTTGTGAGAAGACATGTGGCTCTGGCTAGTCTGAAGAGCCAATTATGTTCCTTCAATTGGGGTAATTATCGACAACGTTTGAAGAGGTGGCAATATTCCAAAGAGAATCAGCTATCATCATATATATATATGTATATATGTATATATGTATATATGTATATATGTATGTTTATATATATATATATATATATGTGTGTGTGTGTGTGTGTGTGTGTGTGTGTGTGTGTGTGTGTGTGTGTGTGTGTGTGTGTGTGTGTGTGTATATTAAAAAGTGACAAAGGCACTGTGTAGTTACTAATAAATATTATTTAGAAAACGTAAGAGAAACACACACATAAACACAAGGACAATTCCCATATATATGTATATATAAAATAGTTCATTTGTTTGTCTGTTTGTCAATCTGTGGTGATGGTGATTATTGTGAGTTATCAATTTCACTATAACTGAGTGTGATGAAAAAGGGAGGGAATGAAGAAGTGAGAATTTGAGAGAAATCAGCACATGTAATATTAAATAGAACTCTGAAAGCCTAACATGGAACTAAACAAGTAGGTTAACATTGCAAGAATGAGGATGGAAAGAAGTAGAGATAAAGAGAGCCAAGAAAGTGAGCGATACATGTTCAACATAGTAGCTGACCCTAAAGCAACACACATGCTTACTTCAGTATTGAATGTCCCCTTCTCTCTCCTGCATGAAAGGAGGCGTGACTAAAACAAGTGAGGAACATGCATTCAATAAACGTAAAACAACACATGACTGCTGCTTTAATATCAAAATCTGCTCTCTCCTCTAATGGCTGCAGCACATTTTGTCATACATTCTTTATATCTCTTCCATGTCTGTATATATGTCATATCTACTTAATATTTAGCCAATGAAAAAAAACAGCCCCTATACTGTT
>OZ024742.1:255270818-255423318 GCA_964016885.1 Eledone cirrhosa
TGCGAGGTCATCTGCATACAGGAGTTCCCATGGGCATCCGGTCTTAAACTTTTCCGTTATTACCTGCAAAAATATGATGAACAGGAGAGGGCTAAGAAGAGAGCCCTGGTGGACACCGACCTGTATGCTAAATTCCTCGCTATAGTCATTGCTAACTCTAACTTTGCTGACTGCTCCCCTATACATGGTTTGTACAGCTTTCACAAGCCATTCATCTACTCCTAGTTTTCTAAGAGCCCACCAGATTATAGCAGGGGTAACTCTGTCAAAGGCTTTCTCTAGATCGAGGAATGCCAGGTAGAGCGGCTTTCTTTTAGCTAGGTACTTTTCCTGTAACTGCCTCACAAGGAAGAAGGCATCAGTGGTGCCTCTTCCTGGTACAAACCAAAATTGCATCTCATCTAGTTTCAGCCGGTCCCTAATCAACTGTGCTATAACTCTTTCTGTTACTTTCATGACCTCGTCCATCAGCTTTATACCTCTATAGTTTCCTCTATCTAGTGCATCACCTTTACCCTTTTAACAGTTGACAATGATGCTGATGCACCAATCCTTTGGTATGACACCTTCTAGTATTACCTGGTTAACAATACGTGTGGTTATGGTGTGACCTACCGACCCAGATGCCTTCAGCATCTCGGCAGCTATACCCGATGGACCGGTTGCCTTCCCCGTCTTCATATATTTGATTGTCTTACTTACTACGCTGCTGCTGACTTGTACTGCTAGCCCATCTATAGGGTCTACTTGGGGTAGGGTCTCTTTCCCATGCAATCTCCTCATTTAGTAATCTTTCATAATGGCTCTTCCACGCATCTTTTTTTCTCAGCATTTGTGAGGGCAAGCTCACCTTTATCATTCCGGATACACTTCTCTCCAACGACATCACAATTCTCTGTGACACACTGCCTCGCAATCTTGAACACCTCCTGTTTATTGTCCTCCCGTTGCAAATCATGCTTGAATTTTCTATCCCTCGCTTCCCACCTAGCTAAGTATACTTATCGCCTAGCTTCCCACCTGGTCTCTATGTAATGTACCCTGCTTCCCCCTTTCTTCCATTCTTTCCATGCCTGTCTCTTGGCCTTAACTGCCTCATCTACCTTATTGTTCCACCACCAAGTCACTCTCCTCCTGCCTGTGGTCTTACTCCAGCCACAGATATCATCCGTCGCCTTTAGTAAGTTATATTTTAGGAACTCCCAGTGCTCTTCTACATTGAATGTCTCTATCTGTTCTTCTTTTCTGTCATAGGCGCCGAGAAAAATATCTTTAAATCTGTTACTGGCTGAGGGGTCTTTCAGGTTCCAGATCTTTCTTCTCCAGGTTGGCTTCTGTTTCCAGGTTCGTCTAGTTCTGACTGTGAGGTCGTTGACGACTAAGTTATGTTGGGAGGTACATTTCTCATCAGGGAACGCTTTTGTGTTTACGACCGTCCATCTGTCACGTCCTCTGATGAGGATAAAATCTATCTGACGAGAATGCTCCCCTGATCTATAGGTGATCAGTTGGTTGTCGGGTTTTTTGAAGTTTGTGTTACATATCGACGTGTCATTGGCGTCGCATAATTCTAGAAGCCTGAAGCCTTCTTCATTTCGTGTGCCAACCCCCATGGCCTCCATGGACTCTATAGAAGCCGTCACGGTGTTTAACCTACGTGTCCGTTAAAATCTCCTGCAATGATTAGGAAGTCATTGTCGTTTGTTAGAGCAGTAGTGTGCATTAGGGACTCGTAAAAGCTATCTTTAAGTTCGTCTGGCAACCCCGATTGGGTTGCGTAAGCTGATATTATTGTGGTAATTGTTTGATTCAGGAGTTGTCTGACTTTAATTATTCTTGCATTCATCCTGTTCACTGAGATTACCTTATCTACCCATTTCTCAGCTAGTAGGATACCTACACCACCCATCCCATCGTCATTTCCCACCCAGAAAAATTTGTAGCACTGACTTTTGCCAACAAGAACTCTAGCACTCTCCATATAGTCTCTTGCACACAGCATACATCAATTTCCTTTCGCTCTAGCACCTCTACGATTTCTCCTGCTCTTCCTTTCATTGTGCTTACATTCATGGTTCCAACTCGGAGTTTTGGGCATTTGCCAACATTCGTGGGAAAGGGTAAATTTTGTCAGGGGTGTGTGTATGCTTCCTGTCTCTGAATTAAAGCTGCGCATGGGTGCTTGGTAACACGCGGATTCATGTTTATTTTCATTTATTAATTCGGGGTTGCTCCATTTATTCTCAGCTCATCCATACATAACGGTTAGAGAATTAAGGGCTAGAAGAACAGTGGTGGTGGTAATAATGGCAGGGTTTGTTGGGGCTGGGAAGGGCTAGGAGAGAGGTAGTAGTAGTAATGGCAGAGTTTGTTGGGGTTGGTAATGAGTGGGAGGGACATGCTGAGGTTTCATTGGTCGAATAGGCTATGGTCATGTGGGGGAGTGGGCGAGAGGGAAATTGTGAGATAGGTAGCCATCATGGCCTATAGCATCTCAGAAGATTTCGGCGAAATAAACCGATACGATAACCTATATTAGAGAATGCGAAATGTTAGGATATATATATATATATATATATATATATATATATATATATATATATATATATATATATATATATGCGTGTGTGTGTGTGTGTGTGTGTGTGTGTGTGTGTGTGTGTGTGTGTGTGTGTGTGTGCGTGTGTGTGGGGAATATTTGTGGATGTACACATATGTGCGTATATACGTATGTGTCCATGTCGATTTACATATATATGCGTGTGGTGTGTGTGTATGTGTATGAATGTGTCTATATATATATATATATATATATATATATATATATATATATATATATATATATATATATATATATATATATATATATATATATATATAGGTAAATATATGACCCCAACGGCAGAGCTCAGCCATTTTCTACCCACCCGAGTCGTTAGGGGGTTTAAGGGCGAGGTAAGTCCTACCTAATCGGTGTTTGCATGCAGTTACCAGTTCGTCTTTTTTGTTTAGGAGGGAGTTGGTCCTTCGTAAACAGCATTTGTAATGTTTCCTCCGAGCATAAGTTACACGGACGGCGTCTTCCCGTGTAGGAGTTAGCTCTGGACAGTAAGCTCCAAGTAAGATTGTATGTTATGTTATTATCTTGGAGATCCCAGATGTGGCCCGAAAATGTAGTGGCATGTCGCCGGACCGGGTTTCGGAACGTATTCCGGTGTTAGTAAGAGCCGGGTCTTAAAGTCACGGTTAATCTTATATAAGCTTTGTTGGAGGTGTCCGTCCTCACGTTGCACTGGTAGATCACGTTACGTTCTCGGCATCTGTTGTTGAGGGGGCACGTAGATCTATCAGGGCAGTTACACCTCCTGGTCGGCTCTCCGCTAATGTCTAGGTTGTTTCTTCCATAGATGTTGAGTTTTTTGTTGTTTGAGGAGACGATGTTTTGTGCGAAGTTTGGTGTGGAGCTGTAGGAGAGTTTGATAGTGTTTTTGTTGATTATGTTGTGGTAGCCGTGTTTTGGTGGGAAGTGTTTTTCGAGGAGCCTAAAGAAGATTTTCCCGATAGGTGTTGCCACCTCGGCATTGTGGGGAGGATTGAACCACGTTACGTGGCGTGAGCGGAGGCGTCACCTGCTGGTTCCGCTAAGGGAAGCTGGATAAAAGGATATTTCCTCCCAGAAGCTGCTTCGCTTGAGGGCCTGGTTGTAATGAGGCGCATGTTCGTCGAATATCTGCTCATTAACGGACAAACGAGATATGCGGAGGGAAATGTTTTTAACCAGATTATTGGTGATGTTTCTGGGATGGTTAGAGCGGCGGTGGATGTAGTGCAGGTTTTCGTTTAGTTTCCTGTATGGGTAGTACAGATCACTTCTTACTATCCAATTTTATATTTTTATATATCTTTCTCTTATTTTTTTATTGTCTCCTAATCTCACTTGATTTACCTATTCTATAACGTCCCTCCTCTATTTTCTCCAGAACCCTTTTTCGCCTACTTCCTTTGGCCTACTTTCATACACAATCCTTAGAATGTGCTGTATAGATTTCACTTTCAACGCTTGACCGGCTCCACCCACTCCCTCATTGTTCTACAGGCAAGTACAGCCACCCCATCTCCCACCCAATGTCATGATAGACTTAATTGTATTTACAACAAATTTTGACTAATCCTCTTGACAACTACAATCTTCCCATATAAGGAAGTACCCCTTGAAAAGTTCGGCTATTTATTTACCAGGCTAAAAATTCTAATTTAGTCCAGAAATAGCCGTCGAAACGGCTTGAACTCTGCCGTCGGGGTCATACATTTTCCTATTACCCACTCTATTACTCTAAGTATTGAGTACTCTGGAGCGTTATGGTCTATCTGGTTCCTTACCACAACTCCTTCGTTATATATATATATATATATATATATATATATATATATATATATATATATATATATATATATATATATATATATATATATGTGTGGGGATATTGGTGGTATATGAGTATTAAATCTAGCAGTGAAAGGCAGGCCGACGACATCCCACGCATGAACAGGCACAACAGCTTGACCGGGTGAGAGACAGGCGTTACCTTCAGGATAGACTGATAATGATAATGAGATAATGAACCAATAGCGGACGTAGAATACCACGCTGTTAAAATGTGCTGTAGATAGCTAATAGCTAGAGATCTTCACGCATAGAATCGGAGACGAGATCACATAGGAAATATATATCTGACAATCTTTCGATTAGAGTCAGGTTCGATCTATAATAGGCCTTTCCTCGAGCTGATCGCTAGTGAAACATATGTAATATGTTATTAAATATGTTATGATGCAACACTGAATCCTTGTTCCTTTATTAAAACAGATGAGCAGTATAGTGAGTTTAACAAAAATATCAAACCATACATACTGGACATCAAATAAATATTTTACACACTCATAATGGTAACAGAACCCTGTTTTATCTTTGGAATGGTTAAGTTCAATGGTTAATTAGGATCTTCGAGAGAATAATATAGATATTTGATGTCTGGTATGTATCGTTTGATATATTTTTGTTAAACACATTTGTAATTATATGTTCTAACAGAGACAGCTCGGAATTTATCCTTGAGCTTTTTTTGCAGCTGATATGGATAATATCTGTGATTTTCTCAGATGCAACATCTTTATTCATTTTAGTGATATAAATATGCTCCTGAATGGTTTGGTATTTTATTGTTGAATGGTTTGTTTTATTTTTTTTTTGTATGTGGGGGGGGTACTATTTCTAGCTATCCATATACCTATTCATGTCACGTAGACAAAACTGAGACACAGTGTTTATTTTCGAGCCTCCCTGTGCATTTCAGCCAGTTTCTTAGATTTGTTTTAGAGGTGTAAGTTCATATAGTTAATTCTCTCTCGCTTATGTTCCTAATTAACCATTGAACTTAACTATTACAATGGTAAAACATGGTTCTGTAGCCACAAGGGAAAAATATACAAGTGAAATAGTTATTTGATGTCCAGTATGTAGTGTATAATATACTGTTGTTAAGCTGCCTATACTGCTTATTTGTAATTAATATTTGATATATTTCTATATATGCCATTTGCTTTCGAATTTGTATATATATATATATATATATATATATATATATATATACGTTTAAATTTGGTGGTTTACCAGAGGGTAGAATTGGTCATTCTGCAATGTTAATCATAACGTAATATGAGAAAAGCACTCAACGTTATGCAACTCATTCATCTTCAATATCGAATCATGTTGGTGGTGCGAAAACGGAGCAAATGTATTATAAATTAAAATGACAGGAGGCCAAATATTTTGAATTTCCTTAATTTTGACCTGATGATGTCACTGGGTTCTTAAGCAACCTGGCCACTGAAATGTGCATAGTGTTTACAGTAATAAAAAATTAAGGAAATTCAGCATATTTGGCCTTCTGTCATTTTACTTTATATATATATGTGTGTGTGTGTGTGTGTGTGTGTGTGTGTATACCTGTTTAGCTTTCTTGACTGTTACTGAGGTATATGTGACATGTTCACAGAACAAAGTTAGAAAAATGATTTTTCTTAACTAAAATGTATTTTTTCTTTGATATTGAGGCTCCCATATTGAATGATATAACCATATAGTATATGCTTTTATAACCAGCTTTATTAATTTTAACACTATCTAATTGCTACTGTATAGGCTCATGGCTTAGTGGTTAGAGCATTGGGCTTGCAATTGAAAGGTTGTGAGTTCAATACTCGGAACGGGTGATGTGTTGTTTCCTTGAGCAAGACACTTTATTTCACATTGCTCCAGTCTACTTAGGTGTAGAAATGAGACGATAGGACTGGGGTCCCTATCATTCCACTGCAAAGTAGCCGTGGAGGTGCCACGGCAAAAAAGCACCCAGCCCACACTGTAAAGTGGACGTGTAGGCGCCACAGAAAAAAAGCACCCAGCACACACTGTAAATGAGGTTGGTGTTAGGAAGGGCATCCAGCTGTAGAAATCAAGCCAGAATCAGTTCCCGTATGAGCAAGACAAGGTCAGCCGACAATCTGTCTAACCCATGCTAGCATGGAAGAATGGATGTTAAACGGTGATAATGATGATGATGATGATGATATATATATATATATATATATATATATATATATATATATATATATAAAAGCATATATTATATGGTTATATTCAATATAGGAGCCTCAATATCAAAGAAAAAATATATTTTAGTTAAGAAAAATCATTTTTCTAACTTGATTGTGTGAGCATGTCACCTATACCTTAATAAAAGATAAGATACCTTAGAAAGATAAACAGTGCTGTTTCAAGATTTGTTAATCCTTCATCAGTGATATTCACTCAAGTAGTATTGAGATGAAAATGGATTAACATCTATATAGATTTTGTGAGTCTCTTCAAATGTATTCTTCTTACGTAACATAAAATTCAGTTTTATAAGTAACTAAATCAAAGGAAATGTATCTAAGTAAGTTTTACAATAAGATATAAACAGTGACTTTTCTAGCAGTGACTATATGTGAAGAATAGCATTTTTAATGACAAGAAATAAAGCCCAGTAAAAATAACAGCAAAGTGACAAAGTAACAGCCTAAACAGAGGAACATCATCATCATTTGCTTCTTGTGGAATCAAGATTTATGGGATTTTGAACATCTAATGTAGAGAGGGTGACTGGAAGATTGGGAGCAGTAGTGGGGGCACTGAAAATAAAAGTGAACATATGATGTGAGCCAAGATGGAAGGGAAGTAATGTGAGAATAATAAGAGGAAGACAAGGTCAGAAGTATGGCACGAGTGTCAGGAAGGTGCACATGGTGTTGGTTTCTTGATATCTGTAGATTTTGCAGACATTCTGGTGAGTGTGACTAGAATAGGTGAATGGTTGATGATGGGGAAATTGGTGATAGGAAAATTCATGCTGAACGTCATCTTAAGCAATAGCACATTGGCAACTCAGAGTGTTGAATAGAAAGATAAACTTTGGTGTGCAATAGAGATGACTGAAGACATGATAGACAAGGAAGTTATCATGATGAAAGATTATTTGAATGGAGATGTGGGAAGGAGTGTAAATGATTTCGAAGAAGTCCATGGAGTGTATGGTCATGGTTGAGCTGACATGTTAATCTATATCAGAGGTTCTCAAAGTGGGCAATACTGACCTCCCGGGGGGCATTGAGACGGTCCAGAGAGGTACTGGAACCTAAGGAGACAGTGTGGCTAGTGTAGAGATGATATAATAGTATATTAAATATCAAATTATACATATTATATATAAATATAGTAAAATAAAAAACATATAATATTTATTTATACATAGTATAAATGGTTTGTGCCAGAAACAGGGATGACCAATGAAATTTATATTGTGAGACAGTTACAGGAGAAATACAAGGACAAGAAGAAGAATTTGCTTTTGGGCTTTGACATATGCATTGAGGGAATTGGCAGTAGCGGAATGGTTGGTTAGAGTAAGACAAAGGATGAAAACAGTAACGAGGTTGAAGTGAATGTTGAAGTACAATAAGGATCAGTATTATACCCATTATTATTCGTAGTTTTGCTGGCGGTATAGGCTTGAAGTTTAAAGGAGGGTTTACAGTGGGAGTTATATTACACAGATGCCCTGGTGTTAATGGCAGAGAATAGGGATGTACTGAGAGAGAATATTAGGTGAACGGAATGCATGGAGGAGAAAGATATGAAGGTAGATATTGGAATGCTGAAGGAAGTGGCAAGTGGTAAAGCATTTGGTGAAGTGGAAAGAACAGGAAAATATCTCTACAATAGTAGTTATAGTAAGATGTACATGGAAAAAGTTCCAGAAACTGAGTGATGTGCTAAGAGAAAATTGAGTTATGTGTTGAGAAGGAATAAAAGTGACTGAGGGAGGAGAGTGATGAACACGACAGCGGAAGTAAATAGAAGGGGAAGACCAAGAGAGATATGTGTAAAAATTATGAAGGATGAAATAAAAATCGGGTGAGGGTTGCAATTGTTAGGGCAAAGCGGAAAAGATTAATATGGAACCTGCAAAGATAACTCCTGCCTTAAAACACTTGTTGTTATTGCTGGGACATCACAATCAGCATTTTGCATGAAATATAGTGTCTTGCTCAAGGACACAATGCAACACCAGGAATCAAACTAACAACTTTACAATAATGAGTTGAATACCCTAATCACTAATTCACATGTCTTCACAACAGATAGGTTGTGTGGATGACAGAGAGAATGAAAAGGAAAACCTAGTGAAATGGTTGAGTCATCTAGATCTAGAAAGATAGCAAAGAGACAGAAGAAATGTGACTGGTTGATATGAAATGTACAATATCTAAATATATAATGAGTTAAAGTGAGCATGTAAACGAATGCCAAAAATTGTTAAACATATTAAAATAAAATAATTGGACGTATTAAAACTGTTTGTCATTCAAATGTATTCATGAAAATTAAGACCCAATGTGTGGCCTGGACAATCCTGGCTTCTGGTTTTCCTAACTCAGAATAATTAATGACTTATAATCATTAATATGTCTTCTGCTAACAGATGCATATGAATTATAACGTAGTAATCACCCTTTGAGAATTAAGACTTGCAAACTTGAATAAAGATCTTGAAAAGTTTTAGACATTTGCGTTACTAATAAGAACATTTCTGTTAGAAGTGAAAGCAATTACTAAGATAAAATTATTGATACAGAGAAAATTTCGATTTAAGAAATTAGTTTCATTTCCATGAAATATCTTTAAAAGTGAATGGTTGAGGTTAGGGACTTCGGTTTATGATTGTCATATCGTTTATTCAATTCCTGGTGGTGTAATGTATTCTTGAACATGGCTCTTGTAGATTTAAAGAGTCAGCTTTGTCAGATATTGTTTCATGCACATATACAAAAGATATACAATATGGATTGCACTTATAAATCAAAGGGCTAGCCTTTTCACAGCCTTGTCATGATGAATGTCTGTGAGAACTATGTTAAGAGTATATGTCCGTAGTATGCTCAGCCACTAGTATGTTAATTTCATGAGCATTATTTTGTTGTCAAAGAACTGCAACACTTGTCATTTGAACCAACAGAGGTCTGCTAAATACTTATAATGCAATTTGTTAAAAAATTAAAGCAATTTGCCAAGGTGAAATTACTAATAAAGACAAAATTTCAATTTGAGAATTCAATGACTTACATGAAATATTTAACCCTTTAGCATTTGAACCAGCCATATACAGTCATAATTGTCTCACCTCTTTCTGTTCAAACTGGCTGTAACTGGCCACTCATTCTGATGTTAAGATATTGTTCTCAAAATAAATAATACCAAAATCTCATAGATTCAATATTACTTAAGATGGGAGGTAAAGTGTTTACTGTGAAAATACAATAGTAAATATAGTGTAATGTCAATGCTAAAGGGTTAAAGCATTCTCAAGATAACATCCTTGCTGTTGTGTTAGTTAAATAGATTCAAAATTTAACTGAAATAAGGGTTAGATTATCTAGAATGAAAAGTTGGCTTCTCTCGCTGAAAATTAATCTCTCTTGAGCCTCCAAACTAAATTCTTGCAAAGCATGTTAAGCTGATACTTTCTAAAGAGATGACATTTCAAATAAAGGGGAGGATAAACCATCTGGTATAAATTATAATCCAAATCTAATTTTCAAGAGCTAGGAATAGATTTTTATGTCAATCTGTATTTGTTCAACCTAGTGGGATTTATGTTAGTGAATTATTGGCAAAACTTTAACTCTTTCATTACCAGAGACACTGCCTATGATCTTCAAGTAAGTTTGAATTTCCATGATGATAAGTTCACTCATATTACAGTGACTCTGAAGCTTTGCAAATGCTATTGTGGAGCCATGGTTAACACGTTTGAACTACATTTGCTCTCTTGTTGCCACAGTCCAGGTCAGCTCATTTAGCACACTACATTGAATAACATCATAGGATCACAGGTAAACTATCTAAGAACCTAGACTTTATATGTGGCCAATGCTCAGGTGCAATAAGTAGCAAGTGTCCAAAGGATACTAGCTCCTTCCATTGCCCAGATGGTTCTATAGAAATAGTAGATACTTTCCGTTACCTGGGTGACGAAATCAGCAGTGGTGGAGGGTGTTCTGAAAGTACAGTAGCCAGAGTCAGAACGGGATGGAAAAAGTTCAGAGAGCTTATACCGCTGTTGGCTACAAAAGGTTTCTCATTAAAAATGAAAGGCAGATTGTATGATGCCTGTATACGAACACCAATGCTTCATGGCAGTGAGATATGGGCATTACGTGCAGAGTACCTGCGTAGACTGGAAAGGAATGAAGCATGGATGCTCCGTTGGATGTGTAATAGTAATATACGTGAACGGCAAAGCATAAATGAACTAAGTGATAAATTAGGAATAAGCGGGATCAGATGCTGTTTACTTGTGAGAAGACTACGTTGGTATGGTCACGTGATGCGCATTAAAGACGACAGCTGCATAAAAAAGTGCAGAGCAATCAAAATTGAAGGTAGTTACGGAGTAGGTAGACTAGAAAAACCTGGGATAATCTGATAAATTCCGACCTCACACACTTACATCTCTCTAAGACAATGTCTCTGGACCGAGACCTTTGGCGCTACGCAGTAATACGGAAGACCCGCCTTGCCTATGTACAAAGCGAAACCTACAGTCAGTAGGCACCTCTTAACCAAATATACACCCCAATCTACTACTCCTACCCTATCCTCCCACTCCCACCAACAGCACGAGAAAATAAGATCGAGGTCGTGTAGGTGTCACGACAAAAAACACACACAGTCCACGCTGTAATGTGGCCGTGTAGATAACACGGTAAAAAGTTCCCAGTTCCACACTGTAAATGTGGTTGGTGTTAGGAAGGGCATCCAACCGTAGAAAACCTCCCAGATAGTCCTATATGAGCGAGACACGTTCACCCGACCAGCCTTGCCTTAAGTGGGACAACTCTCGTCTAACCCATCCTAGCGTGGAAAACGGACGTTAAACGAAGATGATGATGATGATGATTGCACCCTATGCATTTAACCATTAAAATCTTCATTACATTCAAATAATTTTATATTTCTTTTATTTTTACTCAAACAATATGAAGAGATAGACACACACATGCATGAATGCACACAAGTGTACACGTACACGCACACACACACATTGCACTATCATATACAGCTTGCTGGAGACATTCTTCATTATTTGTCAAATCACCAGTTTGGCCATTTTGGATTGGCTGTGCTCATTAGATTCTCTTTAAGAGAAAAATTCTATAAATGTGTTAATAATTAGGGATTAGGTATGTAGAAAGATGAGCATGAGGGACGTAATCATTTTGTTAAGGTCGTTTTGCATAAAACAATAGATACAAGGAGCTAATTTAAATGGTTTAGTATTGTAAGCAGTTAAGCACATAAACGCCTAGAGACAGAAAGAATGGAGAAAGCTGCCTGTGGTAATCAAACTAACATCTGCTGTATGATGGACCATACTGTGTTACCATTACCATTTCTCCATTCCGCAGTTCACAGTAATAATAATATTAGCTCAAAGAAGAACAGAGAATTTTCCACTGCGCTCAAATACAAATATATTACACAGAGAGTAGTGTGTTACACAGTGAGATGTGTGTAAATAATTATTACATGTGGGTTTAACCGTTACTGTATGGAAAACAACACCTACAGGTTAGCAACCTGTAGGTGTTGTTTTCCATACAGTAACGGATAAACACACATGTAATAATTCTTTACACATATCTGACTGTGTAACACACTTCTCTCTATGTAATATATTTGTATATATATATATATATATATATATATATATATATATATATATATATATATATATATGTGTGTGTGTGTGTGTGTGTGTGTGTGTGTGTGTGTGTGTGTGTGTGTGTGAGATGTGAGAAAACCACAGACCCTCCATCTCAACTCTACTTTTGAAAAACAGAAGAACTGCGAAACCGGTAAAGGAAGCAAATAAATATATATATATATTTTTTTTAAAAACTCCAATTGCATTTTCGATTTCATCTTTTTTCCTTATACTTTCACTCATGTAGGACACCTCGGTTATTTTTCATTTTGTAAAAAACACCTCACTTTCTAATATATATATATATATATATAAATGAAAAGTATAGAAATTATTGTAGCAAGAAGCCAACAGTATTCCATAATATATAAGTGACTATAGCGTCAAAATGGAAAAATAGTTAACGTAATATATATATATATATATATATATATATATATATATATATATATATATATATATATATTAATAAAATAATGAATAAACAAAGAAACAGTTCCTTATATTAAAAAAAAATTCATCATTTTACGATCGTTTCTAGGATATATATGTGTTAGAGTTGGTATGCATATTCTATAGATCTATGTACAATATTTGGACACTACCGAAAAGTTTTGGTAGATTTATCTCTCTCTCTCTCTCTCTCTATATATATATATATATATATATATATATATAAATATATATATATATATATATATGGAATAGAATGAAACGAAATTTCATTTCTCACTCTTAGTACGGCACTTACTTAAATGTAAGTATGTATGTATACGTACATACACACATGTATAAAGACGCACAGTAGTATGTATATATATACATACATGCGCACACACATATATGCACGTATCGGTTTACCGAACATTTATTATAATGCTCGGTTTGTTTGTTTGTAAACAAACAAACAAACAAACAGCTCGAATTACGCCGTACAATGTTTAGGCAACCAGTCACCTTTTTGTTCAACACTGACACAGGAACAATGTACTAGTTTCAAGCTTATTAGCCATCGTCAGCATCGTATACCTTCCTGCCAGATGGTTGAACGTCTAAAAGTATATACTTTCCCTATGCATATTAACGGCTGAGCAGCCTAATTTGCATATCGAGTGAGTTCAGTCGGCCGGGCACACCCACCGAAAACGATAAATGGAATAGAATGAAACCAAATTTCATTTCTCACTCTTAGTACGGCACTTACTTAAATGTAGGTATGTATGTATACGTACATACACATATGTATACAGACGCACAGTAGTATGTATATATATACATACATGCACACATACATATATGCACGTATCGGTTTACCGCACATTTATTATAATGCTCGGTTTGTTTGTTTGTAAACAAACAAACAGCCCGAATTACGCCGTACAGTGTTTAGGCAACCACGTCACCCCTTTGTGCAACACTGACACAGGACCGATGTACTAGTTTCAAGCTTATTAGCCATCGTCAGCATCGTATACCTTCCTGCCAGATGGTTGAACGTCTGAAAGTATATACTTTCCCTATGCTTATTAACGGCTGAGCAGCCTAATTTGCATATCGAGTGAGTTCAGTCGGCCGGACACACCGAAAATGATAAATGGAATACGTACATACGTGTAAACCCTTCTTCGTCAGCAGAGGAAGCAGCTTCCTAAACTTCTTCCAACCTGTCCTTATTTTAGATACTATGGCCTCGGAACACCCCCACCCCCTCCCATGCTAATCTGATCTCCTAGGTACCGGAAGCTATCCACCACTTCTATAACACCCGCCTGCATTTGAAAAATGTGTCTATCAATGCGACTTCTACTGTCTAATTTCCCTGTACATTTACTGCATACGTATTTCTCCCTACCTGTTAGTTTGCCTGCTATCCCGGTACATTTCTTGTGTACCCAGGATCTGCATTGTGTGCATTTTATGCCAGTTTCTTTTCTGCATATGGAACATGGCCATTTCCCTGACAGAATCAGAGTGTTGTCCTCTTTTCTACTCATCAACACATTTGTCTTAGCTAGGTTCACTCTCAATCCTCTTGCTTCCAACTGCTGTTCCATAGCCATAATTTATTCTCTAGCTCCTCTACTGATTCTGCTATAAGAACCAGATAGTCAGCATAGAGAAGTTCCCACGGACAGCCAGTCTTAAACTCCTCTGTTATGGCTTGGAGGACTATAATGAACAAGAGCGGGCTGAGGACCGAATCTTAATGTACTCCTACTTGTATCTGGAATTCCTCACTAAACTCCATTCCTACCCTGACTTTACTGACAGTACCTCTGTACAAAGTTTGCACTGTCCTCACAAGCCATTCCTCAACACCTAGTTTCCTTAGGGACCACCAGATGACAGATTGCGGTACCCTATCAAAGGCCTTCTCTAGGTCAACAAAGGCTAATTATAGTGGCTTATTTTTCTCTAAGAACCTCTCTTGTAATTGTCTCACCAAGAAGAGGGCATCTGTTGTACTCTCCCCAGGCACATATATATAAATATATATATATATATATATATATATATATATATATATATATATATATATATATATATATATAAAACGAAGTAAATGTGGTAAGGAACCAGATGGACCATAACGCACCAAAGTACTCAATACTTAGGGTAGTAGAGTGGGTAATAGGAACGAGTAGGACCCCGACTGCTGAGCTCAAGCCGTTTAGACGGCTAATTCTGTCCAGAATTGGACGTGGAAACGGCTTGAGCTCAGCCGTCGGGGTCCTACTCGTTCCCATATATATATATATATATATATATATATATATATATATATATATATATATATATATATATATATATATATATATATATATATATGGGAAAGAGTTAAAGAAATTTATATTAATATTTTATTAAATATTGGTGTTAAATTGAACTGGCATATTGTTGACTTTGGTATATTTTCCCAATAGCATTAGTAGAGCAATTAAGATTAAATTACTTGACTAGTCGGTTGAATGTGTCCCACCACTAAAATCCTTTTTACTCAAGAGCTTTGTAATAGAGTTAAATTGAAGTGTGGTTCTTTGGGTAATGATTATAGAAGAAGAAATTAAAAAAAAGAAGGCTATGTTGTCCATAAATATTGGAAAAGAAATAATCTTCTAAGTGAATTGAAATGTTTTTACTGAGAGTAGTAATTGAGTTGTATGGGTGTAGCATGGTCGAAGGGGTAAGAAGACTACTTACCAATCATAAAGTTCTAAGTTCAATCCCACTGCATAGCATGTATGGCAAGTATAATTTGCAACAGCCCTGGGTTGACCCAAGCCTTCTGACTGAAATTCACTAGATGGAAACTGATTGAAAGTCCATCAGAATTCACTGTAAATGTATGAAAGATAATTGATTGAAACTATCCAGGGCAGATGTCAGTTGTCTCTATTGCAATTCAATTGATATCTATTGTATTGTCTCTGTTATCTCTATATTTCCATCTAAAATCTCTATCTCCACCTACAGTCTATATCTTCATCTACAATCTATATTACCATCTACTGTCTATATTACCATCTACAGTCTATATCTTCATCTACAGTCTGTAGTGACCTGCATTCCGCGGGCTCACATACATTCTCCGTGCGTTATTTGGCTCAGCCCAGCCAATGACCTGCAGGAAAAATTCCCGCGTCGATTCGAGAAATTGCTCTCCTGCTTCTTGACCATGCTAATGTAAAGATCACTTATTCTCTTGCTGCTTGAACGTCGAAGGACCAACACAAACAAGGTAACGGTGAGATTAGCACTTTGGCCTGCCGGCCTGCCTTGGGTCTGGCACAATGCCACATTCCTTTTGAAACCATTTTATGTTTAACTTCAACCATACAATTTAACAAACATTTCTTTGTGCTACAATAAAATAAACATAGATTTCACCTCTTATTTCTGCCGTTGACATCGTTATTATGCTTCACGTGGTGCTACTAACTATAACATATCTTAACTCTTAAAATTGGTGACTTTCGACGCAGGAGTATTTAAGAATGAAAAGCTCCTTTACAATATATATATACACCAACCATGCTTCCTGTTAAAAGTCTATATTACCATCTACAGTCTATATTACCATCTCCAGTCTATATATATATCCATCTACAGTCTATATCTCCACCTATATGCTATATCTGGTTACTATTCTATCATCTCCATAGTGATATAATTGATATACAGTCTATATATATGGTGATTATTATATCGTTTCTGTAGTGATGCAATTGAAAGTTAACTCAAGCTAGATTCTATTAAACATTTAGTATCAATTAATTGAATATAAAATAAAATGTACAACTTAAACTTATGTATCATTAGTTGGCCTCTAAAAAAGCTGTATCCTGTAGATGACTTCTTGGGCATTTTAACGATAAGGGCCTTAATTCTAAAATGTTGTTACAACTCACACCTAAGTAGGTTTAGGTGATCTTCTACTTGTTTGTATCACATTGAAGGTCTCTCAGGTGTTTTTATGATAGGGCCTTCAGTCCTATCATGTTGTTACAACTCGCACCTATGTAGATTTACCTCGTCTTCTACAAGATTGTTTCTAATAGGATGTTTCTCAGGTACTTTAATGACAGACGCTCCAATCTTATAAAAAATCGCATGAAATGATGCACCTTGCCCATGAACAGAACAAGCTGCCGTGTCCAGCAATCAAATCCACAACCTCATGATATTGAATTCAACACTCTTACAACAAACAATAGTAAGTCATTTATTTCAGCAATCTAAAGTGTTCACTAACTCACAAGCTGATGTAAACAGAATGATAAAACTGAAATAGAAATATCATTTAATATTAAATTCATAAAATGTTATGTCCTGATGGTGTGCCAGAAATTTCGAGGAAATATTTCGATGTTTAATCACATGGACATAGCAGGATGTAAAATAAAATATGTGTATTTAACGAGTGTTGCTGAATAAAGTAACAGATATTTTTTTATTATGATTTTTAATCATGGAATTATATTAAATTGGGTTTTATACAACAATAGTATTATCTCTTCAAATATCATCAGCTGGCTTTTATTCTTTAGGAAATTGTTGAAAACAAAACAAAATAAACCGATCAACAATATGTTATTTTGGTATTGGTCCAGAAATTCTCACGCTAAACATTCCTAATATAACTTTTATTTTTAATGACTTTGTTAAGAACTGAGAATTTGTAACAACAGCAGCCACTAAAATCATAACATCATAGAATGGATGCTATTATAGTGGCCATAGGATTTTTCAATCGTAGGACAAGCATGTTACAACATCTCTAGTACTAGTGTAATGATAAAATACATTTAATCCACTCTGTACAGTGGTAGTACTTGTGCCATGAAAAAATTCCCCCAGTACACTCTGTCAGGTGGTTGGTATTAGGACATGCAATCAACCATAAAAACTATGCCGAATATGTCATATATAAGTGACATAAGGTTGCTCCATTTCATCTGTGACAACCCATCAAACTCATGCCAACATGGAAAGCAGAAATAAAAACAATGATGATGATGATGATGATGATGTCATCATTGCTTGCTGTGTCAAAACATTGTATATTTTTTTTATCTTTGAGTGCCTGAATATAATGAGTGAGTAGAGAAGAAAAAAAGAAATTCCAACCAACTGAGATTATCCCCACAATTTGAAGACCTGGCTGTGTTTAGTTGATGAGAAGTTGGCAGGAGAGAGAACTCATGTCTCTTGAGCTGGTCCACACCTTTTGGTTTGGAACAAGTTAAAACAATGCAGTAGTAGTGGATTTTGTCTATGAACCAACCTGGCGAAATCAACAGACATATTTCAATTGAAATACATATATATATATATATATATATTGATACTATGTGACTAAGATCCTCTTTGACAGGCCTCTGGCATAAATACGTATCCTTTAGTGAATTAAGTTGTTATTGTATTTAATCATGTTTGTGTGTTTGTGGATAAGTTTAGATGTATTTTCATTTAGATTTTGGTAAGTGACAATCTCTCTCTCACTCTTTCTCTCTTTATATATATATATATGTGTGTGTGTGTGTGTGTGTGTGTGTGTGTGTGTGTGTGTGTGTGTGTGTGTGTGTGTGTATACACACATATATATATATATGTGTGTATATATATATATATGTGTGTATATATGAAAAAGAAGTTGAAAATGCAATTGGAATCTTTCAGACGGTTTATTTACAATAATCTATAACTTAACCGGTTTCACAAGTTACAGGATTTTCAATAGTTAAGAGAAATGGAGCAATGTTGTCTAAGCTGCCTTGTAATTGCATCTAACTGATGTTGGAAATTTCTTTCAGTTCTGTGCAAAAATGCGGCTTAGATTGCTATATGTTTGAAGTACAATTTAATAGGTTGAGGAAGATCACATGATTAGGAATCGAATTTTGTGCCAAAGTGTCAACATTCTTTCAGCTCTATACAGAATGGTAGTTCAAATTGGTATCTGTTTAAAGTATAATTTAATAGGCTGAAGTTGGTCATGTGATTAGGCACTGAACTTGGTGGTACTTTCATGCCAAAACTCGGAGCGTCATGGTTTAGTGTATATGGACTGTGGCAATTCATGTCTGATTTTTGTATGTTCAGTAGTCAAGGGAAGATGGTATTGTCTTTGTGGCAATCTCCCAAATTCAAATGTACAAGAGTTTTATTCATGTGTGTGTGTAGCTAGTTTCTTAAAAAAACCTTACTTTCGAATACATTAACTGTGTATATATATATATATATATATATATATATATATATATATATATATATATATATATATATATATGTGTGTGTATATATATATATATGTATATGTATATGTATATATATATATATGTATATATGTATATATATATATATAGATAGATAAATATACACGGGTGTGTATGATTGTGTATAGAAGATTATATTAATAAGAGGAATTCCAACTGTGTCTGATTTACTCGTTATATTTACAATACTTTAAAATGTATAATGGTATTATAATGAAATAGTATGCTAGAATATTAAATGTTAAGTGTTAATTGAACAAGTACTTACATGCTTTCGAAATCTTCAGGTTCCTAATGTGTGGTGACAGTCAAGTTTGCAATTTTCAACTGTTGAAATTCAACAGTTGAAAATTGCAAACTTGACTGTCACCACACATTATGAACCTGAAGATTTCGAAAGCATGTAAGTACTTGTTCAATTAACACTTAACATTTAATATTCTAGCATACTATTTCATTATAATACCATTATAAATTTTAAAGGATTGTATATATAACGAGTAAATCAGACAAAGTTGTAATTCCTCTTATTAATATATATGTATATATATGTATATATATATATATATATATATATATATATATATATATATATATATATATATATATATATATATATATATATATATATATATATATATATATATATATGTATATATATATATGTATATATATATTTGTATATATATATATGAATAAAGTTAGTCCTTCATCAGTGATCTTCCAACCATCATTGGTATTTCATCGCTTTAAAGACCATATACCTCCGGTTGGTGCGAGCAACGGCGAAAAAAGTCGTTGGGACACGTAAATAAGGGGGACACGAGTGTAAACAAACAAAAATGGTGAAGCAACGAAAAGTGAGGAAGAAGGAGTCAAGTCCCAAATTTCTATGAATTTAAATTCGGTGAAATCATGAACGAGAGAGAATAAAGACCATCAAACCTGGTTGGAATGTGAGCAAGGAAGGAATTCCGTACAGGTCTAACGGGAGGAAGAAGGGGTCTAGTCTGTGGATTCGGTGAACGTAAGTTCTGTGAAATCGTAGACGAGAGAGAGAAAAAGCGACCTGCCAGACCAAGGGTGCGAAAGAAAAGAATTACGCACAGGTCAAACGGGAAGAAGGAGGAGGAGAGGTAGTAACAGAGAATGAGTGAGTGAAGGGTGAGGAAGAGGCTAACAGAGAGAGTGACTGCTAGAGAGGGTAATGATACAGAGAAAGAGGAACCAGTAAGAACGAAATAGACGAGTAACAGCGGGGAAAAAAATATGTGTAAATATGAGAATAAACGTGCTGCGGGGTTGCTAATGGGTTACATATGAATAAAGTTAGTCCTTCATCAGTGATCTTCCAACCATTCACAGACTAGATCCCTCCTTCCTCCCGTTAGACCTGTACAGCTGGATGCCCTCCCTAACACCAACCTCATTTACAGTGAGTGCTGGGTGCTTTTCTGCCATGGCACCTCCACGACCACTTTGCAGTGGAATGATATGGACCCCAGTCCCTATCATCTCATTTCTACAGCTGAGTAAACTGGAGCAATGTGAAATAAAATGTCTTGCTCAAGGAAACAACACATCACCCGGTCTGAGAATTGAACTCACAACCTTTCGATTGCAAGGCCAATGCTCTAACCTCTAAGCCATGCGCCTATATTTATATATATATATATAGTTAATACGAACCATTGGGAGAAATGTAATAAATGACTGATAAGTTTCAAAAATCCAGTACAATGTGATAGAAATATATAAAGGGCAAAGGATGACAAATAAAACAGAACAAATAATGTTTTAACTAGTATATTTCAACATGATATTTCAGAGCTATTGCCTGCATTTCAATTGTGAAATGGAATAGGTCAAAACAAAATCAAATGATCAATGAGTTCTTCGTTAATTGGTCTAAGTATCTGAAATATATATGCATGGAGTTGATATAGTAGCCAATCTGCTTCATACATTTCCAATCTATTATCTATCTGTTATTTTTTTTTCTTGTTGATAATAATGGTCTCTTTGATTCTTACATTACCCACATTACTTTCTATTGTCTCTATCTTAGCCTCAATGTCTACTGCAGCATCTGTCAAGATATGTTTTGATAGTAAGAGCTCTTGTTGCCATGTGCTCCTTGATCTGTATATGTAGCAGCCGGATTGTACTTCTGATGTACAAGGAGCTACATTTTTTGTATGTGACCTTGTAGACCACATGTGCTCTTATGCACACTTATGTGTTGTTGATGTAGTCATGTAGGAGTTCAATATTGTTGATATAGACATGTAGAAGTTCAACATTATTAATGTAGTCATGTAGGAGAGTTCAATATTGTTGATGAAATCATATAGATGTTCAATATTATCGATGTAGTCATGTGGGAGTTCACTATTATTGATGTAGTCATGTAGGAGTTCAATACTGTTGATGTAGACATGTAGGAGAGTCCAATATTGTTGATATAATCATGTAGCAGTCCAATATTTTTGATGTAGTCATGTAGCAGTCCAATATTGTTGATGTAGTCATGTAGCAGTCTAATATTGTTGATGTAGTCATGTAGGACAATTCAATATTGTTGATGTAGTCATGTAGCAGTCCAATATTGTTGATGTAGTCATGTAGCAGTCCAATATTGTTGATGTAGTCATGTAGGACAGTTCAATATTGTTGATGTAGTCATGTAGCAGTCCAATATTGTTGATGTAGTCATGTAGCAGTCCAATATTGTTGATGTAGTCATGTAGGAGTTCAATATTGTTGATGTAGTTATGTAGTTATGTAAGAGGTCAATATAGTCATGTAGGACTGTTTGATATAGTTGATGTAGTCATGTAGGACAGTTCCATATTTTTATGTAGTCATGTAGGAGATCAATATTATTGATGTAGTCATGTGGGAGATCAATATTATTGATGTAGTCATGTAGGAGTTCAACATTGTTGACACAGTCATGTAAGAGAGTTCAACATTGTTGACACAGACTACCACTAATCATTTCTAGTAGTACTAACTATATTTAATTAGCAGCTCGTAAATGTTTTAATGGGAAAATGAATATTGATTATTTTGTTGTGTTCTTCCTTTCTCTTCCAACTTGTACCTGTAAAATGTGTTGTTTTGAAATTGTAATAAGATGGTTAATTATTAACGCCCTGTAATACATGAAAACATATTAGAAATACATTCTTGAAAAATACAAAATCGCACTATGACCACTTCAGGTTAACAATATAATTCTCACAATGGACAATCCACAAATAAGGATACTATAAACATATGAATTCACAAACACATTTTTAGATATTTTCTGCTAAGTAATTCTGAAACGTTATGAGTTAAAGACAAAGAAATCAAAGCAGAATGAAACTGACTGGTAATGTTCTCGTGTGAAAAGTTCCAGCATATTATAGCCATGTTATAGTACTATATAATCTCTAAATATAAGATAACATTTCAAAAGAATACAATACACTTCATGAAGTTTTACCATTTCCCACAAGTGATAACATTCTAGGATTCTATATTCTATTGTTCAATGTTTAATTGTCTATTTTAGATGCAGTAATACATCTGTGACTGCAACTTTCTAGAGAATAGCGCTTATATTATAATAGCATTTGAATCATTTATAGCATTTTAAAATATAGTCGACTTATTTCAAATACATATACATATGTATATATACATACTTATATACATTCTTGTACACACACTCACACACACACACACACACACACACACACATATATATATATATATATATATATATATATATATATATATGTGTGTGTGTGTGTGTGTATATACATATATATATATTCATGTGTGTATATATATATATATACATCTATATATAAAGTAAAGCATGTCCATAGAATTATTTGATAATATATATACATCATATATATATATATATATATATATATATATCTATATATATATATATATATATATATATATATATATATATATATATATATGTATATATATACACACATGAATATATATATATATATATATATATATATATATATATATATATATATATATATAACCATGTAAAGGCAGGTATAAAAACGATAATGGTGATGATATATATAGCAATGTCTGTGTGTTTGTGATGTCTGTTAAGTGTTTTTGAAATATTCACTACAGTGCTGAAGATGATATATGAATATGTTAGCTGAGAGAAATTATGAAATTATGCATGGTGTGGTATTAGATTCAAGCAAGAAATGAAACAGCATCACTGCAAGTTCAAAATATTATCATGACCATTACTATTTATAAGCAATTCACTACCCACTCACCAATATTATATACGCATATAATATATATATACATACATATATATATACATGCATACATATATACATATATACTGTAAATGTGGTTGGCATGAGGAATGGCATCTAGCCATAGAAAACCAGCCAGAAACTTTTTTATATGAGCGAGATACGGTCACCCGACCCAACTTGCCTCTAAATGGGACAGACCCGTCTAACCCATGTTAGCGTGGAAGATAGACGTTAATCAACAATGATGATGATGATACTTATATGTGAGACATGGGCAGCAACTGCAGAGGATATGCGACGGCTGGAGAGAAACGAGGCAAGCATGCTCTGTTGGATGTGCAATGTCAATGTGCGTGAACGACCGAGCATGGATGTGTTGAGGGAGAAACTGTGTCTGACGGGGATAAATTGTAGTGTGTGGGAGAGGAGACTGCGATGGTATGGACATTTGATGCGTATGGAGGATGACCGATGTGTGAAGAAGTGCCAAGAAATGACAGTTGAAGGAAGACATAGTAAAGGAAGACCACGAAAAACATGGGCGGAGGTGGTGAGAGCAGACATCAGATCGTTGAAGCTCACGGTGGAGATGATGAAGGACCGTGACAAGTGGAGAGATGCTGTGCTGAATAGGACCCATCCGACCCTTGCAAACAGGGAAAAGCGGATGTAAAATGATGATGATATATGTGTGTGTGTGTATATATATACGTATATATGTATACATATAGATATATATACGTATATATGCATGTATATATATATATATATATATATATATATATATATATATATATATATATATATATATATCATCATTATCATCCTCATCATTTTACGTCCGCTTTTCCCTGCTTGCATGTGTATATATATATATATATATTTATATATATATATATATATTGGGACTGTACAGGTATCATAGTTATGAAGGTACGCATTCCATTTTAATTAATCTGTTTAATTATAATGTATTTCCTGTACCTCTCGCAGTTTTTATGTTTTTCACTCTAGTGGTAATATACCCACTGTAAGGAAAACACATTTTTTTTGTGTGTTGTATCCTCTCTATATTATATAAAGAGCCCGTAAAATTTCCTTGAGCTCATTAAATTACAGGGATTAACGCAAGTCCTTTACTCCAATGCTTCATTTGATATATATATATTATACATATATATATGCCTGCTAATGTGCAAATCAGGCTGATCAGTCACTGTATATTTCAGAAAATATCATATATTTTCACTAGTTCTGACAGTTGGCAGGTAAGCAGTAAACTACACTGATGAAGGGGAATCACCCAGAAACATTAGTGTCTGCAGTTCTGTTTGCATGCCAACACAAGAGCGAGAATGAGGGGCTCATTCTACTGACATGGCATATAAAAGAGGCTGTTTGCATAATTGCAAACGACTTGAATTTTATTATTAATATTCGGAAATCTTAGATTACATTTATATATATATAATGGACTTACAATCATAATGTCACTGGTATGATTCCTGGGCTGGGTTGTGTGGTGTGTTCTTGAACAACACTTCATTTCATGTTGTTCCAGTATACTCAGCTGAAAATGAGTACCAGCAATAGCTGGAAGCTTAGCCCTGCAATCGACTGGCGTCCTGTCTAAGGGGAAGTCTTGTATTCTCAGTTGCTACATGCACAAAAACCAGGATAAGCCTTGGCCCGATGAGTCTCCAAGCTCAAGATAGACTTTAGACTTTAGATATTACAGGACCAGAACTGCACATTCCTGACGATTTGGTGTGAATGAAACAGTTCTAGTCTATATAAAATTAATATACTTTTTCTCTTCTAACATATTGAGTACCTTATTTAACTGTGGTTTCTTTCTGATACCCTTTGGAAAACCAGCCCTAATATATAAACATACATTTAGAAACATCCGGTTGCCATCAGAACTACTAGTAAAATTAAGTCAACCAGATGTTTACACTTCTAGCTAAAGGCGAGAAAAGACTCTGAGAGACAGCAATTGTGATGACGGCTCCCTTGGTGTAGTGGTTAACACTACAGCATTCAAAAGATATGGGGTTTGATCCTTCTCAGATTACTCTGTCCGTATTTTCCATCTCTAGGTCTACTTTACTTGATTTTCTCAACTATTATATATAATTGTTTCTACTTTTGGCACAAGGCCAGCAATTATCGCAGTATATTACTGGTACTATATTTTATCGACCTGTTAAGGATGAAAGGCAAAGTTAACCTCGGCGGGATTTGAACTCTGAACATAAAGGGCCATAACTCTTTGCTGCAAGCATGGCGTCCAACCCTCTACCGATACTGCCAATCCACCGCCCTATTATATATAATTAATTACATTAAGATGACTATATTTAGAATTGCAAACAATATTCAAAGACTGGAAAAAAGTGAACATGCTCTGAAGGATGTGTAATAATAGTGTGCAAAATGACAAAACATGAATGGGCTGAGAGAAAAACTGAGCATAGGATGGATTGGATGAAGTGTACAAGAGATGACTGCATTGGTATGGCCATGTGTTGTTTATGAAGGATGAAAATAATTGCATAAAGAAATACAGGGCACTCAAAGTCAAGGGCATCTGAGGAAGAGGAAGACCTTGAGCCTAGGAAAATCGGTTATCACAGAGGAAATGACACAGGAGCTAGAAATCAGGTGATATGACATTCTAAAGCAGGCTCAAATCCCTACACAAGCGTTGATTTTACAAACATATTAAAGATGGTTGTAAAATGTAGAAAGATAGTAACAACACTTAAGCTGCCCTTTCCACTGCTCATCCTCACTATCTATTCCCCTCACCTAGTCTTCCTCCTTGCACACATAATTTCACCCCTTCTCTTGCATAATCTCAATTCTAGTTCCTTCTACTACATTCCCATCCCTGACTCCTACCCAAATATGGATGTATCTTCACTGTACTGCTAGATGCTGCTTGCTCACCCTTTCTCTCCCTCTTTTCAAGACTAACCTATGACCCAGCACTTAGTCTCTCTTCTTCGTCTTCCCCACAACTCACACTGGCAAATCTCCTTGCCCAACCCTGCCAGCATGGAAAACTACGCACAGCCCTCAATACCATCAGATGTCACTTACTTCATTTAAGCTCACCCCTCCCTCCATTGGCCAGTAACAGACAGCCTAAACACTGCTCTCACACCCTGCTCACTGTCCTCCCAACCAAGTATACAGGCACCCTAGTTTTAAAATGTGGTAGTACTGGTTCCACAATAAAATGTGCCCAGTACTCAGCCTACACTTGAAAGTGGTTGTGCTGGTGTCACAATCAAATGCACCCATCACATACTTTAAAGTGAAAGTGTTGGTGCCACAATAAAATGCTATTTATCCACTCCATAAAGTGGTAGTGATGTTAAGTGGTACACAGCCCACACTGTAAAGTGGTAGCGCTAGTACATGATAAAATGCATGAAGCTCACACTGAAAAGTGGTTACATTGGTACCATTATAAAAGTACCTAGTCTACTCTTGTCAGGTGATAGTGGTGATACCACAAGGAAAACAAATTCAGTACATGCATATATCGACCAGGTAGTCGGGAGTCAACACTGAAAACCTCCACGTCAATGCATCAACAAATTAAATCAGTGATATTTGTTCAGATGAGAGCTGTTTGACAAAATTGTGTCTGAATCTTTAAAATTATGAAACAAATACCATAGAAATATGTATAATAGCTATTACATAATAAATATAATGTGATGAAGTATAACTTTATTGTATTTTATTTCATTGTGGTTCAAATACTCCAGCACACACTGACATGCGTAGTCCCATATCATATAAGGAATGATTTACTATTGTTGAGTGCTTAATGCTGCTTACACCAGTATTTATTAATCGATATTTGCGACTGCAAAAAAAAAGCACTGATTGATTGACATGACATAACCACAGAATATATGTATATATATATATATACACACACATGTATGTGTGTATGTGTGTGTGTGTGTGTGTTTGTGTGTGTGTGTGTGTGTGTGTGTGTGTGTGTGTGTGTGTGTGTGTGTGTGTGTGTGTGTGTGTGTGTGTGTGTGTGTATAAAATAATATATACTGAAAATACACATGATGCTGTACAGAGTAACAATTGTAACACTTGTTATCTTTATGTATTATGTAATAGATTCCTCCTTCACTGAGGAGATAGAAATTAATTAAACTTCTTTACTCTCCAGAAATTCTAGCAATTACATCATAGAGATCAACAAGTGAATATGTCAGTAAAGTACAATCAATTTAAAATTTTAATCATATGACTGGCACATCACACTGACCTTCTCTCTAATCATATGCAAATTTAAGCAATACATTAAATGTGTGTATATTTAATCAAATTATCAGTGTATATTATTAACAATAAGTTCCAGCAGATAATATTGGATTTGAAAATCAAATATCAACATCAAATGCGTACAGAGAGATTAAATCAACACATTATTCAATTAAATGTAACTGCATTGATTAGATAATACATAGAGTTTTACAGATGTGCCAAATATTATTAAGCTATGGCTGGATGGGCAGATAGTATTCTTTGTTAACATTTACAATAGCAGAGAAACAGATTTTTCACAATTAATTGTCATATTTTTTGTTTTGTTTTTATTTTACTACCAAATGGCTAAGAGGAATCTTCAGTTAAAGCATGAACACAACAATCTCTCTACTGTGGATGCCATGAAAACATACTACCAGTACACATTGTAAAGTTGGAATTGAGAAGGGTATCTACTCATAGAAACCATACCAAAAAAGGTTAAGAAGACTTCAGTGATGTCACGAACACAACAACCTCTCTCATGCCGGTGCCATGAAAACATACTACCAGTACACAGTGTAAAGTTGGCATTAGGATGGGTATCTAACCATAGAAACCATACCAAAGCCAGAATGTAAGGACGTGAGATGTAGACCTGCTGGTAAGATGGGGCCTGTTGATGAGAGGACAATAAGTCCAATTAAGTACTGACTTTGTTCATAATGACCTGACCAAACTGTAACAGCATGGAAACATGTATGTTAAATGATGACGAGGATGTGATTTGGTCATGCTGTTTTCATACGGTTTCACATGCTTGAAAAAAGATATACTTATATGTGTGTGTGTTTGTGTGTGCATGCATGAAAGACATTTTTTAAACTATTGAACACATTAAAATAACAGTATATTAGTAAAACATAAGATTTAAAAAAAAGACTTTTAATGTTTCTTACTCCAATTCAACATTAGAAGAAAGAGGAAAAAGTAGAAAAATGGAGAATAAAGGTGAAAGTACACATGTGAAGTTGCCCAGGTGGATTGGCCAGTATTGGTAGAGAGTCGTACGCCATTCTTTGTAGCATAGAGTTACGGCCCTTTATGATCTGAGTTCAAATCCTACCGAGGTTAACATTGCCTTTCATATTTATGGGGTCGATTAAATAAAGTACCAGTTAGGCACTGGGGTCGATTTAAACGACTTTCCCCTCCCCAAAATTGATGGCCTTGTGTCTATATAAGAAACCATTATATCTAATAATAAAAAGTGTATAACAATAATATTAAACAACAAATTTATTCCACAGTTAATAACAATATTAAATGTTAAATCTTATATACAGTTTATGATAATATTTATTATATTAATTACTGTTTATCTGAATACTGATCCTTCCTTGATTAAGTCACTGCAGCATTAGATCTAGTTAAGACTGACTCATATATCCTACTGGGAGACTTCAATGGCTATGTTGGCACCAACCAACTGACATGGAAAGGAGCGAATGAATGGAATAGTAATCCTGATCTAAATATGAATGGAGAGGTCTTATTAGACTTCTGCTCAAGCAATGGACTCTCTATTATGAACACCTTCCAGTACAGGGACATCCATAAATATACATGGTATAAGGGGAATCAGGGACAGAAATCAATAATTGATTTCGTTATTATATCTTCAATTCTCTGCTGGATCTGTGTGCTACGATAGAGGCTTACTTGTCAACTGATCACCATCTAGTTATCAGCAATATGAGACTACCTAAAGCCAAAGAAGTCCACAAAATTGACAAATCCAAGTCGAGGATAAAGTGAGAAGTGTTGGTGGATAAGGAAGACGGGACCAGGTATGCAGCTACTATTGCATCCAAATCCGGAGAACTTCCTGTGCAAACTGAGGATGTTGAAAAGAGTGGAGATTGTTCATCTTAGCATTTTTCTGCTTCAGCTGTTGAATGCTGTGGATGAAAGAGGCTTGGTGTGGGACTGGATGGCAGGAGGACCCCTTGGTTCAATCAAGAGGTCAAAGATGCCACCCGAGCAAAGGAGACCTACAACGCTTGGCTGGGAAACAAGTCCTCCTTCTTGCACTTGCAAAACAAGCTGGCATAAAGAATCACCGTGGAGACAGTAAAGGCATATAAAGTTAAGACATGGGAGGACTTTGGGGTTAAGCTGGAATCTGACTTCAGATCAGGAAATAAAGTGTTCTGGCAGACCACCCACTGACTTCGTAATAAGAAGTCCTCCTCCACCTCTGCTATCAGGGATGCATCTGGGATTCTCCTCTCTTTAGAGAGGTGCATTCTGGCAAGGTGGAGAGAATACTTTGCTGATCTCCTAAGTTGATCACAACAGCATTTTCTGATGTAAATGAAGTGCATCTGGGAGCGATGATTAATCTCTTGGAGGCTGTGGTCACAAGAGCAATTAAAGAGCTCAAATATGACAAGGCCACTGGGGAGGATGAAATTCAGCCCAAGATGTTAAAAGTTTTAAATAGAGAAGGCATTCTCTGACCGACTCATATGAGCCAGGTGACCTGGATATCTGGAAATGCACATAAGCAATGGCAATTGGGAGTGGTAATCCCAATTTTCAAAAAAGGGAGATAAGAGAAATTGCTCCAATTACAGAGGAATGTATGAGTATTTGGTATATAAATGGTGCTAAATAAAAATCATTCACTGTGGGAATCAGACTCTGCCAAGGGTGCATACTTTCACCTCTCCTGTTAACTATTATATATACTTGCTTCATGAAAGTATCACACTTCAGCGAAAGCAAACCACAGCTATCCGCAGAGCCATCCGCAAAGAAGGACTGGATTACAAATAGCACATTCCGGCCCTTCTCTGCATGGATACCTATCTAAAGAGCAATCTAGAGACAACAACAACTAATGCTCGCTGACACAAGTATCTGCCAGTGGGCAAAAACCGGATTAAATGCAGCAAATATACATTGGTAGCACGACTTGAGCATTCCACACCTGCATTAAAAACACCCCAACACACACGCATCCTCACTAAAATTACACATTGACAAATGTAGAAACACCAACAAAAATATAAGTTACTATTGAAGCCAAAGAAAGAAATGTGGACAATTTAAGAATTAAGGAAGCCTTGCTCATACGTAGACTCAACCGACAAATAAATAATACATTAGAACTCAGCACACAATACTTAACATAAAAAGACACACCCACACAAAACCTGAACAACATCTCATACAAAAAAAAAAAGAAGAAAATTGATTCCATGAAATATTATATCGGCAATTGACTTCATTCTCGTGAATAGCAAAGTAACCATCAAACAACGCTTGAAAACGGTTTAAGAAATTTAAATCTAAATTTAAACCGAATGAGAAGAAACCGGAACATTTTTCTCTGAAAGTTCTTTATACTCTGAAGAAGGGAATTTTAAGTCCGAAATATTAGGACGAAAGAAGCAATAGCATCAACAAAACAAACAAAACAAAGATTAACAGGTAACTTACTTTTTTGTTACCTTTATCTTACAGTCCATTTTGCATTGTTTAGTTTTATATCCCTTTCCATATTATATATCATATACAATTCTTCAAGTAATCTACAACATTTTATTGTTGATTAATCATTTCTCCTTGTATATTCTTTGTTGTTTTGTCTGCTAACTGATATTGTGAAACAATTCTAAATTTGGGAACATTTTTCCCAATGCATTTTTTCTATATGCTCATTCAGTGGAACCTTTCTTGTATTTATATTTCGGATTTGTTGTCAGGAGGTTACCAGAACTGTTCATAGAGCTCTGCCAGTTATTCTGGCATAATTTTCGAAACAAGTGCAGCATGTTAAAACATAGACGAGATTATAAGATGAACATGGGAAGCTGTTTTTAAGATTAAAATGTTGTCCATTTCCGAATTTAAATTCCGACTCTTCAAGTATTTATTCACAATTTCAGCAATTATGTCTACCACGGTTTGTTAGGAATCTGTGAATTTTTGCACCTGTGAACATTTTTTCAAATATTTTGTCTGTCGTTTCCTCTTTATAATTTGTTAATTGTCCAAGTTTTTTTTTTTCAGTTTTTTATGATTATACATCATAAGCAAATTCCGATGGGGATGATTTTAAATTTCAATATTCCTCGGATTGTATGCTGTACTTTTTCTTTTGATTTATTTTTACAGACCGTAAATCTTGAATATTTATATTTTCGCTCTTTCTATTCCATTTTTCACTAAACTGGGAAGAAATTTTCGATTGATTAAGATATTTTGTAATTCTATCATCCGTCGATGCTGTGTTGCCATACAGGAAACATTTGCGCATATTTGTTTCGTCAAAGTAAAAGTAATATGTGTTCGTGTATGTTTAGGATGGCTGTTTTGAGTCAGAGGTTTTATAATAGATATCCATTTCAATTCGTCCGTCTATTATGTTTATCAAAATCTCTAAAAAAGAGTTCTTCCTTGTTAAATTCCATCGTGAATTGAATATATATATATATATATATATATATATATATATATATATATATATATATATATAATTTAGAGATATATATGTATATAGGGAGAAAGAGCCATGTATCATTTGCGAAACACATACTATATATATAATATATATATATATATATAAATTTGAATTATTGATGCTCTGGAAAAATGTTCATTGAACTTTTCTACTGAGAAACACAAAAATCATACATAATATATATATTGTGATACCTTAGGTTTATATATATATATATATATATATATATATATATATATTTAGAAACACACAGATACATGCGGACACACACATATATACATGAATGCATCCGCACCCAACTGTGAGTTAAGGGTGCCAACTTCACCGATGTTGCTCAATGAATGACTGGGACAGACCAATTCAGTTTGAACCAGACTGAACCAGTATCAGAGTTAAAAATACATTATGAAGAGAGAAGAAACATTTAGATATAATTAGTAATAAAATGTATCATACCTAAACTGTTCCTAAATTCCTCGACTACGTAGTTTCGTGGCATAAACAAAAACAATATATCAAAGATATAGAGTCCTTGCGAGGTCTGCCGACTTATCAAGAGGATACCTCATTTTACTAGTCTCAAGAACGCGTCTACACGACGTGAGAAAGAATCCCAAAAGGCGGAGGGGGAGATAGTCACGCGATATAACGTGGACCGTTATATCGCGTGACTATCTCCCCCTCCGCCTTTTGGGATTCTTTCTCACGTCGTGTAGACGCGTTCTTGAGACTAGTAAAATGAGGTATCCTCTTGATAAGTCGGCAGACCTCGCAAGGACTCTATATCTTTGATATATTGTTTTTGTTTATGCCACGAAACTACGTAGTCGAGGAATTTAGGAACAGTTTAGGTATGATACATTTTATTACTAATTATATCTAAATGTTTCTTCTCTCTTCATAATGTATATATATATATATATATATATAGTATAAATATAAAAATTCTTTTTTTTTTTAGGAAAACCATTCAAGGAGTGAGTAGAAATTTAGAGAGATATTTATTTGATCATATAATCTAACACGTGTTTCATTATCGAATACATATTTGTCTACGAGAGCTAATTAGAGATATTTTTTCTATTCATTCACTCGCATTTCATCTACCACCACCGAATCCTCAGAGAAAAATTATACAATATGTTTTTAGCGTATTTGTGTAGAAGGGGAAAAGAATAAGTGACGTAGTTAGTAACCTATAGACTTCCAGTATTTTTGGTAATGTTGGAGTAATATATTATTCTATATTTCAAAGAGGACAATTTTGGGTGATAGGAGTGTGTGTTGTGATGAAAAGAAACAAGCTGTAAATTCATTAGCTTTGGTAATATATACGTGACTATTATAAATATAGGGGATTTTGAAATGGTAGATTTGGCGCCAGTTTTCTTTGTCATAAAGATCGGCCAAATATATTTTTGTCTAGCATATTCATATTGTCTAGCATATTCATATACTTACAGGGAGTTTTCATAATAACAATCAATCTACATTATTTTATTCTGGGGCTATGAAATTGAAAATCATCCTCCATAGCATTTCAATATAAAAGGCAAATACATAATATTTATACATTAAATGTAACACAAGCACGACGACACCTGAAATTATTCCTATACACTTATATAAAACATAAATATATCCATACATACGTACATACATACACACATACATACATACATACATACATACATACATACATACATACATACATACATACATACATACAAATACATATATATATTCATAAACAATCTACACAAATGTGCATACGTGTACTCACACACATATATTGTATAGGTATATCTGTAATATATATATATGTATAATATATATATATATTTATATATATATATAATATATTTATATATATATATATGTGTGTGTGTGTCTAGTATCTGTGTATATAGGAATATATCTATGTATGTATATAAATGTATATATAATATATTACATATACTGTATATAATATATATATATATATATATATATATATATATATATATATATAATAGATATACATTCATATACACAGACATATGCCAAAATACATTATATACATACACACACACACACACACACATACACACACACATACACACACACACACACTTACACACACACACCACACACACACACAGTACCGATATGTGCGTAATTCTCGTGCTTAATCGATTCGAAAAACTCTACTTGAAAACAACTTGAAAACAGTCGAAATAATACGAAATTTTTCAGTGCCATTGAAGAATTTTGCGATTTGTCACGAAATTGCTGCCTCACTGGCTATTCCAAAATATTTTATTTTCATTGAATAATCATAGCGTAAAATAAAGTGTCGGTGTGGCATAAGGGTAAAAGTTCGTGTTATTTGTTTTCAAAAAATAGATAAATATATATATATATATATATATATATATATATATATATATATATATATATATATATCTATATATATATATAGATATATATATATATGTGTGTGTGTGTGTGTGTGTGTGTGTGTGTGTGTGTGTGTATGTGTGTGTGTGTGTGTGTGTGTGTGTGCATATATATGCATACATATATACCTATATATATATATATATAATATATATATATATATATATAATATATATATATATATATATATATACACATATTATATATATATATATATATCATCTTCATCTCATCATCATCATTTAACGGCTGCTTTCCCTGCTAGCAAGGGTTATATATATATATATATATATATATATATATATATATATATATATATATACATACACACAAACACACACACACACATATATATATATACATATATATATGGGGGCACGTGTGTATGTGTATGTATGTATATGTATGTATGTGTATGTATGTGAGTATGTATGTATATACAAGAACTCTTGTCTTCTATTCAACCTTAAGCTACTAAATTTCTTTTATTTTTCTCTCATTATTTGTTTAATATTCGTTATATATTGTTTCTCTCTGTCTAATGATTGCTTTGTTTAAGTGTTTGTGTGGAGTGGCTTTCGGAAAAAATAGTTAGTGTTTTTTGTTATTTTCATATTTTGTTCTAGTAGTAGCAGTAGTATTAATAGTAGTGGTAGTAGTGGTGGTGGTGGGGGTAGTAGTAGTGGTGGTGTTTTGTTTTGTTTTGTTTTTTGTTGTAGTGCACCTGAGCACTATACAGAATAATTTTCATTATAACTGTTATTATTTGTATATTATTAATATACTTATTAGGGCAGTAAATTGGTAGTATTGGTAGAGATATGAAAAACAATCTTTGCAGCATATAGTTAAGTCTATTTAAGTTCAAATCTCGCCAAGGTTAACTTTGCCTTTCATCCTTACAAATTCGATTAAATTAAATAGCATTTATATACTGAGGTCGATTTAATCAACTTTCCCCAGCCCTTCCACAGAGAAATGTGTATAGGTCTAATTAGTAGTAGCTTTAGTTTTGTTATATGCTTCTAGTTTATCTTTTTCTTCTTCATTCTCTTCATGGTCTTCACTTTCATCTTCTTTCCTTTCAACATCATCATCATCATCTTCTTCTTCTTCTTCTTCATGTCCAGATGCTCGGCACGGCTCTCAAAGAATACGAAGCGGTGACAGGAGCAAAGATAAACCAGGAAAAGTTGGTGGGCTTGCAGCTTGGCACCTGGAGAGGCAAGTACATGCTGTCCGACAGCATCGTGGGGCGTTGGACGGACGGACCGGTTAAATTGTTCGGGCTCTGGTTCCGACCGGACCTCCAGATGGAGAAAAACTGGAGAGAGGTGACGAGCAAGGTGGCATCCCTCACCCAGAAATGGACCGAGAGGAAGCTGTCTCTGAAAGGCCGGGCGAGGTGGCGAATGCGTACATCGCATCCATCATCTGCTACCGCTCACCGTCGCCCCTTGCCCCAGCCCAACTCTCACCAAAATGGAGCGCCTCCTCTTCCGCTTTTTGTGGAAGCGATGCGTTCCCATGGTCAGACGATCCATCTGCTGTCAACACCCGTTGCGTGGAGGACTGGGCATACCATGGCTGATGATGCGCAAACATGTGCTGAGGCTGCGACACCTCTGGTGCTTCCTTGACGGTGAACAGGTGTGGTCACCGTTCACAGCTCGTCTCCTTGACGGAGCTGCAGTCCTGGGTCAGGAAAAGACCGAGGGATAGCGCTTGGAAATTGAAATGTCTCCAGGCGCTCACTGCCCTCTGCCAGAGAGATCCTGGGCGTCGAAGAAGATCAGCTGTTTGCTCTCTTCCGGAGAACTTTCAACCCAAGGTCTATGCATAACTTCCAAAAATCTCTGGCCTGGCAGTGCTACCGGGGAGCGTTGCCGGTTCGAGATAAGCTCTACAGGCACGGAAGTGCCGTCAGCCGAGCCTGTCCGAGATGCGCGCAGAGCGACGAAACCGTCGTGCACGCACTCGTTCAGTGCCCGAGCATTGCTGACTTGTGGAGCTATGTCGAACAGTTGCTGTCGCGTGTAGGACTGATCAGGTTATCGACTGAGTCCATTGTGCAGATGGTCTCGCCGACTTCCTTCGAGGAGGAAGGGCAGTTGGTTTTCATCTGTCTGGTGGACATGGCGAAAGAGATTGTCTGGTGGACAAGGTTGAAAAGTTTAAAGACAGATACTTTCCTTTTCGGCGAATCCCTAATTAACTTTTCAAGTTTCACTTGAAGAGGAAAATCAGGGTGGAGAGGCAAGTGCTGCCTTCTAGCAAGTTTGTTGAAAGGTGAGTGAACGTAGCGAGAATGGTCCGAGTGAACGGGACCGCTCTGAATATACGCCTGTAGTTTGAGAAATGGAAAAATTGAGAGAGCTCGCTTGCTCTGGTGGTCAGTGTGGCCGTGGTCTTTTGTGTGGTTTTCGCCACGAATAACCGTCGGAGGTTTCCCCCCTATTGGTGAATTTTTCATTGTTTCAATTTTCATTTTTATTATTTATATATATATATGTTTCTATGTCTTTTTTCTTTTCTTATATGAATAATAAAAATCTTTACACGCACAAAACCCTCATCGTACCGTCGTGTACCGTTCTGTGCCGTCTGTAATTTTTTTCTTGATGTCAGCCCTTGTGGCCAATAAAGAAATCATTATTATTATTATTTTTTTATTTTTTATTTCATTATTGTTTCTGAGATATATGCCGAGTGTCTTCCTGACACCTAGGGCAAATAAATTCACAGTGTGTATTGGTAAGCTAGTTAATACGGCACATTGATTATAATTTAAAAAAAAACAAAAAAAAAACAGTTTACATATATACATATATATGTAAATACAAGTAGGGATATCAATCCTAAAGAGATAGTGCTCTTCTCAATACGTGTGCAGTACCAGTCAAAACAATTTTTTGCACCTCGTGCAGAGAGGGTAAACCAGGAATCATTCGCAAATATTGTTCTGTTCTGTTCTTGATCATTCCCAGTCCTCCCACAATCCCTGGTATTGTAACGGCCTTGAGGTGCCACATTTTCTCAATTTCAATAAGCAGATCTTTATATTTTCGTAGCTTGTCAAATTCTTTTGCCGCGCTATTGTGATCACATGGGATGCTCATATCTATCAATAAACAGACCTTGTTATGTTGATCTTTTACAATGATCTCAGGTCTATTTGCTTTTCTGGTCCTGTCAGTATTTACAGGAAAGTCCCAGAGAATTGTTTATTTTTCGCCTTCAGTTATAGCCTCAGGGTGATGATTGTACCACTTGTCTTCAGCATTGATTTTGTAATGCCGACATATTACCCAGTGTAGATATTGGCCAACTCTGTCATGTCCATATTTGTATTCTACTGCTGTTAAAACTTTACATCCAGAGACTAAGTGATCCACTGTTTCAACCCCAGCATTGCAGAATCGGCACTTTGGGTTTATTCCGTTTTTCATCACATTGACCCGGTAATTACGAGTCAATAAGCTTTGATCTTGGGCAGCTAAGATGAAGCCTTCACTCTCCGCCCTTAGCCCTGAACTACGTAGCCACTGATGGGTGTGCTTTTGGTCAACATCAGCTTGTTTTCTACGGGCCATGCAGAGGTTTCTGCTCCCAATTTGATGCTAATTGTCCTTGCCCTTTTGTTTTTGCCAGTGATTTTATGTTCCTAGCAGCATCAGTTTCTTTAGTCTGTCCAGTCTGGGTATCAAGCATGAGATCAGTAGCATATGTTTTGCTCTCCTTCAAGATAGAATAAAGATTCTTACTTTTTTCATGCTTTTCAACAAGTTTCAGCATACAGACGTTAGTTGTTTCAAGGTATTTGGCCAGTCCAATGACGGTGGTCTTATAAGCAAGTTCAAATTGGATCAGGCTACGGCCTCCTTGAGTTCTAGGAAGGTAAAGACGATCCACATCTGCTTTTGGGTGGTGCATCATATTACAGGTCAGTAGCTTACGGACTTTGGTGCCGATTCTTTTGATTTCACTCATATTCCAGTTCAACACACCGAAGCTATAAGTGACAACTGGGACTGCCAAAGAATTTATGGCTAGCACCTTGTTACGAGCGTTTAGTTCTGATCTCAGAACTGCACGTACTCTCCTGTAATATTCTTTCCTTATCCTCTCATCCATAGTAGCATGCTGTATGCCAGAGCCCTCATTAATCCCTAAGTATTTATAGGTTTGTTCCTGCTCAAGTTCCTTTATGATTGTTTCAGCATCAACTGAGTGTGAGTTGACAAGCTTCCCCTTCTTGAAAGTGACTTTTGCACACTTGTCAAGTCCAAACTCCATCCTGATGTCATCGCTAAACGTTTTTACTGTCCACAAAGGGCCTTCCAGTTCATCATTATCTTTGCAATATAGCTTCACATCATCCATATAACATAGGTGGCTAATTTCTTTGTTGTCAATTCTATAACCGTATCCTGTTCTATTAAGTTCGGATGTAAGGGATATTACAGCTATGCAGAAAAGCAAGAGTGAAAGTGAGTCACCCTGGAAGATACCACAATTGATGTTTATATTCCTAGAGCACAGTACCCCAGTGGAATGAGACAACTGGAGATTTGTGTTCCATAATGACATATTGTGTTTCAGGAAGTTTGAGATCACAGGTGAGATTTTGAAGATGCCCAGTGATTTCAGAATCCATGAGTGTGGTATGCTGTCAAAGGCTTTATTATAATCGACCCATGCAGAACTGAGATTTCTGTGTTTATTATGCAGTTCTCAAGGATCATACGATTAATCAAAAGTTGATCTTTGCAAACATATGAACCTCGTCGGCACCCTTTTTGTTCAATGGGGAAAAGATTGTTCTCCTCCAAAAACACGTATGCTTTTTCCATGAGAATAGAGGTTGATAGTTTATAAGTGGTGGGCTCGATCAAGTGACCATTCAGGTCGATAATTGGAGAAGAGTTTGTGCCAGAGAAGGACTTTTAGATCTCAGGTTGGCACCTTCCTCAGGGACGCGCTTCCTGATTAACCATAGGAAAAGCGATTTGGTATTGTGTATTAATTTTTATTTGTTCATCTCGCAGTACATGTATAGCGGGAATACTAGCGTGTATGAATGTAACAAGGAGACATTGTTTGTGTGTATAATATTTAATCAACAATTTAACAGTATAGTTGACATGTCAATGAATAAACAAAAGAATGAAGCAAAGTTAGTAGTTACCGTTTTGATTGCCAGGCAAACGCAGGATGGTAGAAGACGCCTGGCGAAGGCCAAGCGCCGGAAGGGCAAATGAGAGAGTGAGAACTTAAAGTTGTTAGTTTTATAGGGTTCTGACCGGAAGTTACAGAAAGGGTTCTACTTCCCGTCTAGATCTTGTTAATCTATTGGGGTTGTGAGTCACAACAAGGGAGGCAACTGCTACACATGCTTGCATTACGCATGGTATTGGACGTACATGGAAAGTTGCCCAGCTCTTTGGATAGTGCATTTGCTGGCTGGCACTGAGATCATTATTACTATTATAACAGTATAGTTATGGTCATTGCTGTTGTTGATTGAGGTGATATTGTTATGGTTACAGCTGTAAGTAAGAGGTGCACGAGAATTTTCTCAACTGTTCTTGTGGTGTGAGTGGTGTTGGTGCTGGTGGCAGGGAGATTAATGCTGGGGGTGGGGTGCTGGGAGTGGTAGTGGGTAGGGTGACATTGTAGCTTATAGGAGTTGCTTCTCCGATGTTATTTTCTGTCTATTTTGAGTTTGAGGTGTAAATAGGATGCTAGTATTCTTTTTTTTCTTCCTCTTTGTTTTGTCCTTTATGTGGGCTTCATACACATACATAAATATACATCCACACGTGCATACTTATACACACGTATTTATATACACACATATATATATATCCACACATTAGACACTGAGAAGGGAGGTAGGTAGCAGTCAGTGACAGTAGTCTAAAAATAGATTGAGGATTTACTGGTGTCAATGTGTAAGGAAGTGGTTGTGAATGTGGTATGGGAGAGAGAAGTGATCTTTCAACTGTCCATTTTCCTTTCAAAATCTGAAATTTAGCCACCATCGACCAAAATGTAAAAAAAGAAAATTGTATTGGGGAAATATTTAAAAATATATATGCACCTTTCACATTGTAGCGGCCTCTTACGGCTGTAACTCAGCACGTATAGGAGTTGCGTCCCTTTGCGACGGTCGCGACTCCCAGTGACAGATCCATGTACTAAATGGAGTTGCGTCTCCCTGGGGACTATATATTTGAGGACAATCAAGGCATCACACTCACTTCCTTCGCTGCAACAAGAAGAACACTTCAGACCTTGTCAAGAGATGACTCCTGTCTCACTTCCTTCGCCGCAACAAGAAGAACACTTCAGACCTTGTCAAGAGATGACTCCTGTCTCACTTCCTTCGCCGCAACAAGAAGAACACTTCAGACCTTGTCAAGAGATGACGCCTGTCTTCTCTCTCATTTCCTGCGCCGGCAGCCTAAAGAAACACTTGAACCTTACCAAGAGAAGATTCCTGTTCTCTACACACTCCGGTCTGGGAGTTGTGACCAACTGACCATCAACATGTGGTAAAAATTATTTCAATTAATTTATTTGATTTCTGTGGAGTAAAACCATGTCACAACACTCACCTGCATTTATTGTCATTCTTAATAATGTATATACACTGATACTAACATTCTAAATTGGTGACCTGACGTTTAAAAAAAAAAAAAAAGAATGTGAATTGGTATCATGTGTATATTAAAAAAAAAAGAGAAAGAAAAAAAAACATTTAATACAGAACAACACACTTGATTCTGATATGGCTGTATTGACCGATCTAAACATATTTCTCTGTAACACTTAACATCAAACTCGTCATATGTGCAAAACGAACATCCAAAGTATTTACACAAAAACACACAGCAATTGTATGAATGTTTTTTCTTTTTTTCTCCTCTTCTTCTTTTCTCTGGCTAAAATTTTTGAGGATGACAAGATGGCGGCTTTCTTCTCCATCAATAGTGTTTTGGGCGCGAAATAGTCCGCCATGTTGGTTTTAGTTTTAAATTCCCTGCCTATACCTTATTAATGACATCGCTCGGTTAGTCGCTCCTTTGCATATTGTCTCGGATGCATTCTTTTTGCTGTCCAGTTGTTTGACAGAGAAAAACAACCGATTTTGTTTTCCCTTTGCCTTGTGTTGGAGACATTTTTCCAGACGGAAACGATTTTTTTTTTTTGCAAATTATCTACGGTATACCAATGGCATCTCATTCTGTTCTACCTATGTACACGGGCGACGTAAGGTTATGGTTCGCCCAACTCGAAGCATTTTTCGAGGCGAACAGAATTGACGAGGCACAACAACGTCCTCTGGTCCTTAGTGCAATTCCGCCGACACTTATCCCAGCGATTAAGGTCCTGGTGTTAGAGACACCCACCGACGCGACGTACAAGTCTCTGAAGGCTGAAATACTCAGCCGAACTGCACAGTCCGCAGAAAAAAGGTTTAGGGCTCTGGTCCATCTGGAGCATATCGGTGATGGCACCCCATCGAACCTCCTAAGGCGAATGAAGGACCTAACGGAGGGGTCGGTAGCGGAAACTGCCATGCTGAAGCAGTTGTTCTTCTCGCGCCTACCGACCAACATTAGGGATACTTGCACGGGGGCTCAGCTTGCCGCCTCTGCGGACAAAGTTTTCGAAGTTACGAGTGCTGGAGGCAGCGAAGCCCTTGTCGCTGTTTCCCAACCAGCTCAGGCCACACCTGGCCATGCCATCTGCGCGGCAGCTCCTACAGAGAGCTCAGTTATTATGGCGATGCAGAGGGCCATTCAGCAACTCACCCTGGAACTCCAGAAGATGAAGGTCTGGTGTGATGCCCGTTCGCTCCTCCGCAGCCACGGGAGATCTCAATCTTTAGACGCCGCTCCAAGTCACCAGCTTCATCTTTATGCTGGTAGCATGAGCGATTTGCCGAGAGCGCGAACCACTGCGTGCAACCTTGCTCGTTTCATAAGGCGGGAAACGCCAAAGAGGTCCGCTGATGGGGGCAGTTGACCTCAACATAAAGCCACCAGACCGCCATTTCTTCATTAAGGACCTTGGGCCGGGAAGAGGTTTCCTCGTGGATACAGGAGCCTCCTGTAGTATTTGGCCGGTCCATTGCCTGAAAGATACCCCCGTAGAGTCATCCGTTACTCTGCAGGCCGTTAATCACTCGTCTATAAAGATGTACGGGCAAATCTCGCTTCCTCTCGAATTCCTAAATCTTCGTAGGGATTTTAAGTGGATTTTTACGGTTGCCGATTTGCCATACCTTTTCTTAGGAGCGGATTTCCTCCACAACTTCTCTTTGACTGTGGACGTCCGTGGCCAACGCCTGGTGGCGACATCACCGGTTTTTCAATTCATGGCCCGAAAGCCAATGCTCCAACAGTCAGCTCCATATTCTTCATCGCTGCCGCTGGAGACGCCTACCATTGTTAGGTTCTTTCCCGGAGCTCACCGATGGAAATTTTCGAGTCACTGAGCCAACACACTCAACTAAACAATTCATTTCCACCACCGGTGCTCCAGTGTTTTCGCGTCCACGCCGCTTACTGGCGGACAAATTAAAGGCAACACGGTCCGAGTTCGACCATATGCTGCAGCTGGGCATTATTCGCCCATCTACAATTCTTTAGGCTTCACCGTTACACATGGTGCCCAAGACTTCCGGTGACTGGAGACCCACTGGGCATTATAGGAGGTTAAATGCTATGACCGTCCCGGATAGGTATCCCATTCCCCATCTCCAGGATTTCGCATCTTCATTGCAGGGGTGTAAGATTTTCTCAAAACTAGATTAGTGCGAGCTTACCACCAAATTCCGGTCAGAAAGGAGTATATTCCGAAAACGGCGATTACAACTCCTTTCGGATCCTTCGAATTTTTTACCTTGCCTTTCGGACTCAGGAACGCCGCTAGCACTTTTCAGCGGTTCATAGACGAAGTCACTCGTGGTCTGGACTTCGTTTATGCATACATAGACGATCTTATCGTCGCTAGTTCCTCTCCGGAATAGCATATGCAGCACATGCATCTCTTATTTCGGCGACTTCAGGATTACTGCGTTCGTGTGAATCCCGCAAAATGTGTTTTCGGTTCCACTTCGCTAAATTTTTTAGACCACCTCATCGACGCCGAAGGTATTAGGCCGCTTCCACAGCGAGTTCAAGCCATACAGGATTTACATCCGCCTACTACACTTCATCAGTTGCGTCACTTCTTAGGCCTAATCAATTTCTATAGGCGTTTCGTTCCTCATTGTGCTAATTTGCTATCTTCCCTTACTGACATTTTGAAAAATAGTCGTAAGAAGAATAAGGATATTTCCCTGACACAAGGACAGCTTCAAGACTTCTAGACTGCCGAGACAGCACTCGCTAGTTCATCTTTGCTAGCCCACCCGGTACCAGAAGTCAAGCTTTCGCTTTGTGTTGATGCATCTGATACCGCTGTGGGAGCAGTTTTACAGCAGTTCAATGCTGGAAGCCAACAACCTTTGGCATTTTTCTCAAGGAAGCTGAAACCAGCAGAAACGCGTTACTGCACGTTTGGGCGGGAATTATTAGCCATATATCTGTCGGTGAAACATTTCTCTCATATTCTTGAGGGGAGAAATTTTACTGTTTTAACCGACCACAAACCTCTGACCTTCGCTTTGAGGGCTAAAGCCGACAGATATTCGCCCAGAGAGACAAGGCACCTGAATTACGTTTCGCAATTTACAAATGATATCCAGCATATTGCTGGCTCGCATAACATAGCTGCAGACGCATTGTCACGTTTGCCAATCAGCTCCATCTCGTCATCCCAGGAGATCGACTTAGGTCGTTTAGCTGCAGACCAACCTGTACTCCAATCGTTGGATACTCTTTCTACCGAATTTGCGACTTGCATCTTCAAATATCTGCTCTTGTCGACCAACCATCGACAGGCAGATTCTATGTGATGTATCTACGGATTCACCACGACCATATGTTCCTGAGACTCACCGTCGAATTGTGTTCCTTACTTTGCACAGCATTTCTCACCCAGGAATTTCTGCCACAGTAAAGCTTATAACGGCTAAATTTTTCTGGCCCAATATGAGGCGAGAAATTACTGTCTGGTGCCGTTCCTGCACACAGTGTCAGAGATCTAAAATCCACAGACACATCCAGACTCCACTTGGTACTTTCAGTGCTCCAGATGCTCGGTTTCAGCACATCCACATTGATATCGTTGGACTTTGGCCATTCAGCAGTGGATATTCGTACCCCTTGACCTGTATCGATCATTTTTCGCGATGGCCTGAAGCTATCCCCTTAAAAGATATTACTGCTGATACTGTAGCGCGTGCCCTGGTATCAGGGTGGATTACCCGCTTTGGGGTACCAACTAGAGTCACCACAGACCGTGGTAGACAATTTGAATCTCATCTTTTCTCTGAGCTCACAAAGATCATTGGCGCTCAACGGATTCGGACGACAGCTTATCATCCTGCTTCAAACGGAATGGTGGAACGATTCCACCGCCAATTAAAGGCCGCTCTTCGCACCTATCCAGACTCTCAACGTTAGAGCGAGTACCTTCCTATTGTGTTGTTAGGAATTCTGTCATCAATAAAGGCGGACCTTGGGTTCTCCCCGGCCGAATTACTGTATGGTGCTCCTCTAGCGTTGCCTGGGCAAATGCTTGCCTCTGTTGATCTTGCTTTCCAGGACCCTGTTTCCTAGGTATCTCGTTTGCGCTCCTATTTTCAGGACTTACCGCCCATGAATACTAGGAAACAAACTATTAAAGCTGCAGTCCCGAGGGATATTGCTTCGTGGACACATGTATTCGTCAGAAACGATGCGGTTACTCCACCCCTCACACAACCATACTCTGGACCCTACCGTGTGTTAGCACGTACTGACAAACATTTCACTGTAGACATTAAGGGGTCAAGAGAGACAATTTCGGTGGATAGACTAAAAAGACCATACAATGACGCTCATACACCCGAGCCACAAATACCCCAATCTTTCTCTCTTGTGCATACACCTTCTCCTTCTGCCCCACCTTCACCTACATACAAGACCATGACCCGTTCCGGTCGAAGAGTCCACTGGCCCAAAAAACTCTGCCAAACTGTTTTCATGGGAACTGGCCACTGGAGCCGTTTTTGTTTTTCTCTTTATTGTATTACCATGTACCTTCCGTTACCATTTCATGCCTGATTTATACATGTACCTTTTCGTTACCATTTCATGCCTGTACCTTTGCGTTAATATTTCATGCCTGTGCTGGGAGTCCATGCTAATGGGTTCGCTACAGTTACCTTCGGGTTTTTCGCCTAGCGTCTGGAGGAGGGTACTGTAGCGTCGTTCTCTTACGGCTGTAACTCAGCACGTATAGGAGTTGCGTCCCTTTGCGACGGTCGCGACTCCCAGTAACATCCATGTACTAAATGGAGTTGTGTCCCCCTGGGGACTATATATTTGAGGACAATCAAGGCATCACTTTCACTTCCTTCGCCGCAACAAGAAGAACACCTCACATCTTGTCAAGAGATGACTCCTGTCTCACTTCCTTCGCCGCAACAAGAAGAACACCTCACATCTTGTCAAGAGATGACTCCTGTCTCACTTCCTTCGCCGCAACAAGAAGAACACTTCAGACCTTGTCAAGAGATGACGCCTGTCTTCTCTCTCATTTCCTGCGCCGGCAGCCTAAAGAAACACTTGAACCTTACCAAGAGAAGATTCCTGTTCTCTACACACTCCGGTCTGGGAGTTGTGACCAACTGACCATCAACATGTGGTAAAAATTATTTCAATTGATTTATTTGACTTCTGTGAAGTAAAACCATGCCACAATACTCACCTGCATTTATTGTCATTCTTAATAATGTATATACACTGATACTAATATCCTAAATAAAATATCTCCGGCCACATAGATGATTGCATAATAATTAGTCGGATTTTTGATTAAACAGAACTTATCCCCAAAAATAAACAGTGTGTTTTCCGATCTATGTCTGTTTCTTTTCTTCAAATAATTGTTTCTACTTTTGGCACAAGGCCAGCAATTAACTAGTGTATTACTGGTACTTTATTTTATCGACCCCATAAGGATGAAAGGCAAAGTTAACCTCAGCGGGATTTGAACTCAGATAAATATATAAAAATATTTATGCAGTTCTCACAACTAGTGTCAGATTATTTGTAGAGATAAGTGGTGAAATAATTTGTAGAATTTTCGTACCTGTAAAGTACTGAGCTCGTAATATTCACATTTCCATCACCCAAATATCTGGCTTTGTGCTACGTTAGAAGGAACAATTATTCTTCCCTGATTTGGTGCAAAAATAATATGATACAATTTTGAATAAATGTTCATTTCTAAGCAAAATGACAAACATTTTGAAATGTTCCTTTGGAAAATTCTCAAATATAGAAGACAGAAGCATTATTAGAGAGAGAGAGAGTATTATAGAAGACAGGTATATTATTAGAGAAAACAGTAGACAGAAACATAGAAGCATGACATATGTGGCCCACAGGTTACACCCTTCTTTATCTGTGTAAATTAACAGTAAGGCACTTCTTTTGTTGTATTTACTACGAAACCCTGTAAATAGTTTGTCTAAATCAGGCATGTCGACCTGGAGGTCCCCCGAGGTCCACATGGGTCACATATGTATTGTCTGAAGGCCACACACGACAACTAATTGTGCACATTACAACTAATTTTATGAAGATAAAACATGCTCGTGCTGTAAAAACCTTTGTGCGGGCCGCAGGTGTGCTTGTAAAGGGCTACATGTAGCCCTCGGGCTGCATGTTTGACATGCCTGATCTAGATGATAACAAGGATAGCAACAATGGCAATAACTCAAATTTAGTTAATGATGCTCACAAAAAATAAAATGCTAGATATGAGATTACCTATACGAAAGAAAATATTTTGGACAGGTGTATCATATAAGATAGTGCATCTTTGCCTAAGAATGGACATAGGTGCACGGCATTGGATTGAGCCTATGACATTGTAAGTATGAAGGAGACTCCTTTAACTTTCTGTCATTTGTGGAACTTACCCAAAAATGAAATCCACATGGAAAACAAATAGTTAAATCAGTGCAGACATAATTAATGCAGAGAGAACAAAACAATATGATTTAATAAAATTACCTCCCTGCATTTGTTATGCCTATGCATGTTATCCAAAGTGCAACAATGGAAATTCTTTATATAATTATTCTCAGTGTGTATAATGATAAAGTTAATACAAAAGACTTCCTTCAATCAAATAACTGTTTATATCTTCTTTTATATTATATATTACATGGTTCAGATTATTTTTCAACCACATATAAAAGAGATGGCTCTTTTATGCTTCCTACAATTTAAACTTAACTATGTAATATAAATATCTTTCTTCTTCTATGAACGTTCAGTATTGGTATGTTTATCTTCATTGTTTACCATTCCTGATTGTTAGTGGCTGTTAATGTTGTTTTGGTCATTCTTCTTCTTCGTCTTCTTCTTTATGATTGTTATTTTTAACTTTATTTTATTTTATTTTATTTTTTAAAGTACATCAATAAGGTTAGACTACTTTTGTAAATAATATTCACTAGACATTACCGTAAAATATAAGATTTAAAAAAATTTAATCTCTTTTATTGATTCCACTTCAAAGATAGAAAAAACACCGAAATATTATGAAAATAAATGAAGAATATTTTTAATAATAATAATGATAATAATAATAATAATAATAATAATAATAATAATAATAATAATAATAATAATAATAATAATAATAATAATAATAATAATAATAATTTAATGTTTTGAAACCAAAAATTATCACCACATATAGAAAATAAAGAAAAAATTAATGTCACTAAAATTATACTTCGGAAGAAAGTTCATTGAAGAATATCAGAAATAAAATTATATGTGTATATATACAACCATACATATATACATGTATGGTTGTATATATACATCATCATCATTTAACATCTGTTTGCCCTTCTTTATATATATATATATATATATATATATATATATATAATATATATATATATATATATATATATATATATATATATATATATATATATATATATATATATATATATATTGTTATATGTCAGAATTAATAACAGAACACACTCACTGTTTGGTTGGTTTTCGCTTCTATGTCTTTTATATCTGTTAATTTCATTTATTCGGTCCTCAATGTTACCATTGACATTGACTGACCAACGGTCAAAAATACAGATACAATATAGACACAAACACATATATATAGTCTAACAAAGTTCTTTCGTTGCACATCTGCAACATCGTCAGTGGTGCTATTATGTTTCCTCCTGTTGTATTGTATGCCTACGCCATCTTTATTTAGTCTGTTTATTTTTTTTGTCTTCTCTGTGCATGCGTTTGCGTGTGTGTATAGTGTTTTGTTTGATGTGTGTTGGTGTTTGGGTGACTGTGTATTGGTTATTGTATTCTATCTTAGTTTACTAGTGTGTTTATATGTGTTTGTTGTTATTGTGCTTGTGTATGTATTTATTTATTTATTTATACTTCTCTTAGGTCAGTGTTGTTATTCCATTCATTTTTTCTGTTTAGCCTTGGCCTTCTAAGTTCTATTTCGCTGGCCTCTCTGATTTGCCTATCTGCTGGGTCATTTCTATGTTTAGATATTATTCTAATTTCTATGTTGTCTATGTTACCGTCGTGTTGATGTATGGCATGTTCGTATAGTACTGAATCGTTTTTTCGTCCTTTTAGTTCCCCCAGTGTTTGTCTATCCTTTCACCTATGCTACGAGCTGTCTCTCCTATGTATGTTGTTATGTTTCTGGAAGTACCCTCTGTACATCTTATGCTATAGACTATGTTTCTAGTTTTACAGTTTATTTGTCATCATCATTTTACACACATATATGTGTGTAAAATGATGATGACATATACTGATATATATGCAGTTATTTTTATCAAATAGTACAGGATGGTCTCATACCTAATAACTGGTGCAGTAGTATCATTATAAACAAGAGCAATGGAGACGCATTTGACAGAAATAACTACAGAGGTATCAAGTTGATGGACCAAGTCATAAAAGTTACTGAAAGAGCTATAGTACAACTAAATAGGGACAGAATCAAGTTAGATGAGACTCAGTTCAAATTTATGCCAGGTAGGGGTACTACCAATGCCCTCTTTCTGTTGAGACACCTACAGGAAAGGTATTTAGCTAAGTGAAACCCACAGTATCTAGCATTGGAAGATCTGGTGAAGGCCTTCATCAGGGTCCCACGCTCTATAATATGGTTGACACTTAGGAAACTTGGTTTAGATGAATAGTTTGTTGGGGTCGAATAGTTTGTTGGGGGCATGCAGGCCATGTATAGAGGAGCAATCAGCAGAGTGATATTTGGCAATGTGTACAGTGATGAATTTGAAGTGCAAGTGGGGATCCACCAGGGCTCAGTCTTCAGTCAACTCATGTTTATCAATGTCCTTCAGGCCACCACTGAGGCGTTTAGAATTAGTAGTGAGGTAGGAGGCAGTGAAAGTGTGATAATTAGGATAAGAACGGGCTGGAAGAAGTTTAGAGAGCTGTTACTGCTACTGACAACAAAGGGATTTCCTCTAAGAGTGAAGGGTAGATTGTATGATGCCTATGTGTGAACTGCAATGTTACATGGCAGTGAAACATCAGCCTTGACTGCAGAAGACCTGTAGAGGCTAGAAATAAACTAATTGAATATGTTCCGACGGATGTGTAATGTTAGTGAGCATGAGTAACATAGTATAAGCAAACTGAGGAAAATTTTGGCTGAAGAGGAATTGGATGTAGTGTGCAAAAGAGAAGACTGAATTAGTATGGATATGTTTTCATTCCTTAGTTGCAGCCTTCCCTAAAACCCTTAGATACCCTCACTATTGCACCCTCGTAGCTACTCTTTTCACTCTAATGCACTCCATGCATGCCTCCTCTACCATCACTCTTGAGCTATTCTTTCTGTCACTACATGTCCCCTTCCTGACACTGGTGAGTGCCACCCTCAACCTCAGCACTAATGACTAAACCATCCCCCCCCACACACACACACCTCCATCACTTCGCTGTTCTCACCCCTGCATCCCCTTCCTCACTCATCACCCTATCAATTCAAACCACACATACCATAAATTCATACATACCACCCTCTTATCCACCTCCAGAGCAGAGAGGGCTCTTCCATTGGGACAAGGACAACCCCGATACAACTTGTATAGTGGTAGGCAATATGAAGGGCACCCCACTGTAGAAACCAGGCCTAAAAAATGGGTTGAGTGGACCCTTCAGTTATGTTATGGCATGACATCCTCTCTAGTGCTGGTGATCTACAGGATAAATGCACCCAGAACATGCTGAAAAGTAATTGGTGATAAGAAGGGCATCCAACAGTAGAAAGCTTTCCAAACAAAAGTTTTGGAGGACACTTCAATCATGTCAAGGATAGGATAGCCTTCCTGTGTTGGTAATCTACTCAATAAATGCATCCAGTACACACTCTAAAGTGGTTGAAGATAAGAAGGACATCCAGCTCTAGGAAGCTTACTATACAAAGAGCTGAAAGTCTCTTCAGTTGTACCAAAGATATGACAACCTCCCCTGTGCACATGATAGAATGTAAGACCATACATAAGTGAGATGCAGACCCCACAACCTGTCTGAGCAGTCAGTAGTTCCACTTCAGTATTGACTTAGTTTATATAGACTCATCCAATCCTTACTAGCAGGGAAAGGGGGTGGTAAGCAATGATGATGATGATGATGATATTGATAATGCAGGTGAAACTCCAGAGCAATAAATCTCAAATTTCACCTTCATAAAGAATATATCATCATCACCACAATTTTACATCTATTTCCCACACATACATGGTTTAAACAGGTTGTCATGCAGCGGCTCAACAGGCTATCCCTTGCTTATACACTTTGTTTTAATATGGTTTCTACTGATGGATGCTTGTCCTAATGCTAACCATATCACAGTATGTACCAGGTTTGTTTTCTCATGGTATTACCACTACCAGTTGATAGGATGGAATGGTTCATTATATCATGGCACCAGCACTGCTACTTTACAGACTAGTCTGGCTGTATTTTATCATTGCACCAGCGTTACCACTTTACAGAGTGGGCTGAGTTCATTTTATCATTGCACCAACATTTTACAGAATGAGGTGAATGCATTTTATCATTATACCAGCACTAACATTTTCAAGTGTAGACTGAGTGCTGAGCTCATTTTATTGTGGTGCCAGTACTAACACATTTCAACACTAGTATTTACATCCTTAGCCATGCTGGGAATAGTGAAGGAGAAGATTGGATGGGTTGAGTGGCCTTAGGGCAAGTGTGCAAAATCTGGCTCTATTGTGGTAGGAGGAGGTGGGTGTGAATTTCCAAGCTGTATTGGTTTGGAAAGTAGGGGATGAGGGAATTTGGAGATAAATTTGGCATTGTGTTGTGATGGAGAGATGGTAAGGGGAGTAAGTGTTGTGCTGTAGGATGATAGGGAGAGAGAATACACTGAAGATGCATCCACTTTTATGTAGGAGTCAGGGATTTGAATAGTAGGGGGAACTAAGAGGGAGGTGAAGGATTGTTGTAGGGGGGACTAAGTGGTTGTAGAGGAGACTAAGTGGGTGAAGGGAAAGACTAGGAAAGGGAAATAGCTAGTGAGAAGGATGAGTGATGGGAGGGACAGCTTAAATGTTTTTACATCTCTTTACATTTTACCATGCTTATGTAGAGGTGAAAATCTTCTGTAGTATGGCAAATCACCAGCCATCTTGTTTCTGTATCATAGTGTGGCATATAACCAGCCATTTTGATCCTGTCTTGTAGTATGCTATGTCAACAGTTGTCTTGATCCTGTGTCATAGTTATATGGCATATCACAAGTTTGTATCAATCCTGTGCCATTGTATGGCATATCACTATCTGTTTTGATCCTGCATCATAGTATGGCTTATTGCAAGGTTCATCTTTTTGGGTAAGCCTTTTCCACTTTATCACATGTTTTTCTAGGTCATCCTTTTTGACAGGTTCCCTTAACTTTAACAGCTCTACACTTCTTTATGTAGCTCTCATCTTTCATATGTATCACATGGCTATATATATATATATTGTTATATTTGGGGAGGGTCATATTGTTATAATATTGCCACAAATAATAACAGAACACACCCACTGTTTGGTTTGGATTCGTTTTCGCTTCTGTATCTTTTATATCTCCATAGTTAATTTATCTGGCAATCAATGTTTATCATTGATTGACCAACGGTTTAAAATACAGATATAAATATATGTATATGTGTGTGTGTGTGCATATATATATAGAGCGAGAGATGTGTATATATATATGTGTGTATGTGTATATATATTGGGAAAATGGTGGGAGTAGAGACCAATACACAGCCACTTAAAGAGAAGCTAGACATCAGGTGTACTTAGAACGCAGGGAGGCTGAGAGTAGGAGATTTGCCAATGTTCTGCGATGAGAAGATCAGAGACGTGCGGTGTTCCGCATTGCAAGGTAGTGAGTCACTGTAAATCAGGATCTTGTTGGAGATAAGTGTGTCTGAAATGATGCTGATGTACTTAGTGCCACTGATGATCAGAAAAAGGAGGCCTGGAAATATCATTATGAGAGACTGATGAATGTAGAGAACAAATGGGAGAGAGAGAAACTACCCCCAGTAGACCCGACAGAGGGACCAGCTATTGAGATCGACGACTATAGAGTCAAAGAGGCAATTAAAGAAATGAAAAGTGGTAAGGCTACTGGACCGTCAGGGATAGTTGCTGAGATGCTGAAGACATCAGAAGTAGGAACTAAACTGGTTGCACACATTGTCTATCAAGCTATATATGTCAGAGTCATACACAAAGACTGGTGCAGCAGTATTCTTATAAATTGCTACAAAGGTAAAGGGGATACTCTGGAGAGGAGCAATTATAGGGGCATAAAACTGATGGATCACGTTATGAACGTGGCAGAAAGAATACTAGTGCAACTAATTAGAGAAAGGGTCAAATTAGATGAGATGCAGTTTGGTTTTGTACCTGGGAAAAGTACAACAGATGCCCTCTTTTTAGTGAGACAACAACAAGAGAGGTTCTTACAGAACAATAAGCCACTATACTTAGCTTTTCTTGACCTAGAGAAGGCCTTTGATAAAGTACCCCGATCTGTCATCTGGTGGTCCCTAAGGAAACTAGGTGTAGAAAAATGGCTTGTGATGACAGTGCAAGCTGTGTGCAGGGGTGCTGTCAGTAAAGTGACAGTAGGAATGGAGTTTAGTGAGGAATTTCAGATACAAGTAGGAGTACATCAGGGTTTGGTCATTATAGTCCCCAAGCCATAACAGAGGAGTTTAAGACTGGCTGCTCATGGGAACTTCTCAATGCTGACGATCTGGTATTTATAGCAGAATCAGTAGAGGAGCTATGGAAACAGCAGTTGGAATCAAGAGGACTGAGAGTGAACCTAGCTAAGACTAACGTGTTGATAAGTAGAAAAGAGGACACAACTCTGATTCCATTAGGGAAATGGCCATGTTCAATATGTAGAAAAGGAGTTTGCATAAATTCTATAAAATGCACACAATGCAGATCTTGGGTACACAAGAGATGTAGTGGGATAGCAGGCAAACTAACAGGTAGGGGAAACTACATATGCAGTAGATGTACAGGGAAATTTGACAGTAGAATTCGCAGTGATAGACACATTTTTCAAATGCAGGTAGGATCTATAGAGGTGGTTGATAGCTTCCGATACCTAGGTGATCAAATTAGCAAGGGAGGAGGGTGCTCCGAGGCCATAGTATCTAGAATAAGGATGGGTTGGAAGAAGTTTAGGGAGTTGCTTCCTCTGTTGACAAAGAAGGGTTTCTCCCTGTGAATGAAAGGCCAATTATATGATACCTGTGAGAGATGTGCGATGCTACATGGTAGAGAGACATGGGCAGCAACCACGGAGGATATGCGATGGCTGGACAGAAATGAAGCAAGCATGCTCTGTTGGATGTGCAATGTCAATGTGCATGACCAACCATGCATAGATGAGTTGAGAGAGAAACTGTGTATAAGAGGGATAGGCTGTAGTGTGAGAGAGAGAAGACTGTGTTGGTATGGACATGTGATGCGCATGGAGGATGACCGCTGGGTAAAGAAGTGCCAAGAAATCCTAGTAGAAGAAAGACGCAGCAGAGGAAGACCATGAAAAACATGGGTCGAGGTAGTAAGAGCTGATCTCAGATTGCTGAAGCTCACGGAGGAGATGACGAAGGAGCATGATGAATGGAGAGATGCTGTGCTGAATAGGACCCGTCCACCCTTGCAGGCAGGGAAAAGCGGGTGTAAAATGATGATGATGATGATGATATATATATATATATATATAACTTACATGTAAAATAAAGACAGGGGTTTAAACCCATAAAATACAAAAGAATAAATAATAAAGTAAAACTTAAATCAGAAACAGTCCTCATCATTTAACATGTGTTATACCTGTTAGCAAGGGTTGGACATATCTTCACTGACTAAGTAAACACTCAAGTGAAGCCAATGACCTTTCAGATTGGCTGGGAGCCTACATCTTGCTAACACAAGTTCCTGCACTTTACCAAGTGTTTAGACAGACAGGTGGTCCGTATTTTGCTTATATATGTTCTGTACTCTACTAAATGCTTTTTATCATGGCACAGGCACTAGGGAGGTTTTCTTGTCTTTGAAAAAGCAGAGGAGTCCTTTCAGCCCTTTGTTTTCTCTGGTTGGATGCCCATCTGATTACTAATCATTAATAGCTAAAATACATGGTACAAAATACAATTACCTAGTTAAACAAAATTATAATTAAAACAACAATAAAAAAAACTTTCCTGCCAGAGACGTTTCAATGTTGATTTTATACCACACCATATCAGAAACATGATACATTATATATAATCAATCCTTGAACAACATTGCCCTAAAGGCTAAATACAACAAATCTAAATGAGACAAAAAGAGACCACATAAAAAGCAATTACCCAATTAAATATGTATATAATCAGCCTGGTGATAAAAATAATTGTCAGGATAAATTTCCCTTGCTAGCAGGGAAAGCAGACATTAAAACGACAATGATGATTATGATGATGATAATATATATATATATATATAATCATCATCATAATCATCATTGTCGTTTATATATATATATATATATATGTGTGTGTGTGTGTGTGTGTATCATCATCATCATCATCATTTTTACGTCCAAACTGCATCTCATCTAGTTTGAATCTTTCTCTAATTAGTTGTGCTATAACTCTTTCTGTTACTTTCATAACTTGGTCCATTAGTTTAATTCCTCAATAGTTGCTCATTTCTAGAGCATCACCTTTACTCTTGTGATTTATGATTGTATAGTTGCTCCAGTCAGTGTGTATGACTCCATTCTGTATTACCTGATTGACTATGCTTTTTTTTTTTTTAGCATCAATGCTGCTAAATGCGCCAGTGTCATTTCTAACACACTTTTTCCCAACAATCTTCTAATTTACACTGACATACTTACTGTCTTGCAATGCAGAACCCTTCATGTCTCTGACCTTCATGTCTCAGGACATTGGCAAACTTTCTTTGTTCAGTATCCAGGTTTAGAAACCAAGTCTGAAAAGGAAGGTATGAGTGTGATATGGCTTCCTGACCAGTATAATTTCAGAACATTACAGCCTGGCTAACCCATGCAAGCATGGAAAACAGATATCAAACAATGATAATGATGGTGATAATGATGATGATGATGATGATAATGATGATGATGCTGAAATATGCCATTGAAATATGACAGTCAGATACTGTTTTTGTTATAGAATGTAATATGTATATCATTTTAGAATGTAATATGTATGTCAATTGAATGTTTTAATGTTCTATGAAACAAGTAGTATTGGTAGTAATAAGGATTACAACTATGAGTTCATGTCTAACTTTCTGGAACTTGGGGTATAAACTAATGCTATCTGTAGAACTTCAGATGTCTATCACAGATATTACTTTAGGATCATAGTCTTTACTTTTTTACTTTTTCATGGGTTTCAGTCATTAGATTGTGGTCATACTAGAGCACAACCTTGAATTTTGCCAATCAGAATTAACACCTATATTTTTCGTCTCCAGTGATTATTTTATTGATCACTTTTTTTTTGATTTGCAAATTTATGGAACATAAACATAGACACAGACACAAACAAACACAAACACAGACACTTGCATACATACATGTATACACCCCACCCTGTAAGGTGGTTGTGTAGGAGACACGGTAAAAAGGCTCCCAGTCCACACTGTAAATGTGTTGGTGTTAGGAAGGGCATCCAGCTGTAAAAAAACCTGCCAGAGACACTTCCGTACGAGCGAGACATGGTCTTCTGACCATTCCCGCATCAAATGGAACAAAACCATCTAACCCATGCTAGCGTGGAAGATGGACGTTAAACGACGATGATGATGGTCATGATGATATATACCATTCTATGTTGACGTTGTCTTCGATTTCCTCTAACAAAATCTGATCATTACTATATTCTCTATCTCTCTCTCTCTCTGTATATACATATATATTAAATGGAATGAAGTGGACGTTAATTTTCAGATATTCAGAAAAAGGACAAGTGCATGCAGTCATGAAAACTACTGATTCACCATGATGGAGATCATCATCATCATCATCATCATCATCATCATCATCATCATCATCAGCAGCAGCAGCAGCAATATCAATGGCTCTCACAGCTATCAAGCTATTTTTGTTTGATGCTCTAAGGACATTCAATGGTTAAATTGGAATACATAATATGTGAAAGCTAAAGAAATGTTACTTACTGTGACATCAAGTCACCATGTGTAAGGTTAATGAAAGATGGACACAGCAGTGTTGTATTTCCACTCTTTTTCAATACTAAGTATTTGACCCGTTTTAAGAGATTGTATGTATTTTATGTACGTGCCCTATTGGCAAATAAAGAAACCCATTATTATTATTATCATAATCAAATAAAAAGAGTCGATATCAATAAACACAATTAAGGTAGCAATAAATTTATTGGAAATTTATAGTAACGACTATTGTTTTTGTTGATTTTACCACTTTTTACTTATGTAAAACACACTTCTGCTGAAGGTTATTCATACTGTCCTCAACATTTTGGGTCTTTGTGGCCAATAATAACAAACATTATCATTATTATTACTATTTCTGTTTTTCCTCTTCTTTCAGTTTTGTTTCGATTTCTTTCTGAGTGTCTTCCCGACACCTAGGGCAGAGAAACTCACAGCATACATTAATAAATCAAAAGCTTACACACTAGATTGCTCAAATCATACACTTTACACAGTTACAAGTATATCATTTGCTTTATACATATACACCTTATCTATTTAATATCACATTTACAATTGAATGATAATCAATCATATAAGAGTGATCAATTATATACAACTTACATGATTATGGAATATAATTAAATAAAGTTTTGTAAACAAAATTTCATAGGGGATCATCATTCCCACAGAGATAGTGCTCTTCTCAATATGTGCGCAGTACAATTTAAAACAATTTTTTACACTTCTTATTGTGGTGGTAAGCTAGAGATTGTTCTCGAATAATTTTCTGTCCCTTTTTATCATTCCTAGTGCTCCTACAGTCACTGGTATTGTAACTACCTTGAGATGACACATTTTAATTTTTTTATTTCAATAAACAAATCTTTATATTTTCTGAGCTTGTTAAATTCTTTTGCTGCAATATTATGATCACATGGGATGCTCATATCAATCAATAAACAGACTTTGTTATTTTGGTAATTTACAATAATATCTCATCTATTAGCTTTGTGATTCTGTATGTATGTACAGGAAAGTCCCAAAGAATTGTAATATTTTCTCCCACAGTTACAGCCTCAGGGTCATGCTTATTCCACTTTTTACATCTTTGTTTCCATTATAATTATTTTTACAAGCAAAAACACATATTGTAACATTCTGTGCTGTCTTTAATGTTTTATTTTTTTTTTCATGTGAGACTTATGTAGCTAATAAATAAACCATTATTATCATTATTATTAAGGTGGTGGATTGACGGCATTGGTGGAGGGTCGGACGCCATGCTTTGCAACTTATAGTTACGGCGCTTTACGATCTGAGTTCAAATCCCGCCGCAGTTAACTTTGCCTTTCTTCCTTACAGGGTTGATAAAATAAAGCACCAGTAATGCACTGGGATAATTGCTGGCCTTGTACCACAGTATTGGTAGAGCGTCAGACACCATGCTTTGCAACACAGTTACATCCCTTTACGGACTGAGTTCAAATCCCTCCGAGGTTAACTTTGCCTTTCATCCTTATGAGGTCGATAAAATAAAGTACCAGTAATGCACTGGGTAATTGCTGGCCTTGTGCCATAAGTAGAAACACTTATTACTATTAATACTACTAATTCAGTCCTTGTGGCCAATAAAGAAATCACTATTAATACTACTAATTCAACAAGGGTGATGGACTGGAAGCACTGGCAGAGCATCAGACAAATGCTTTACAGTGTTTAGTTATAACTTTCTGTATTCTGAGTTCAAATCCAGCCAACTTAATTTTGCCATTCATATTTCCGTATATAGTACCAGTTAAGTACTGGGGTTGATATAATCCACTTTACCTTTCTCCCAAATTGCTGGCCTTGTGCCAATATTAAATAAAATTGTTACTAATTCAATTACTACTATATTTATTAATACTCATATTACAACTGCTAAAGAAACTACTACAATTATTACTACAATGACTATGACTATGTCTACATTTTATCAATTTCTATAAATTATTACATTAGAATAGTGGCTAAAATGTGGGATGTTGGGTGTGGCATATTTAATATAAATTTTTAACTAAATAAATATATATGTCCAAGTGTGATTGTGCGATTTTCAATATGTGTATATTTGTGTGTGTGTATGTATGGGTGTATATATATATATATATATATATATATATATATATATATATATATATATACACATACATGTGTGCATATATATATATATATATATATATATATATATATCAATACACACACACAGATACATATATTTGTTAGTGGCTAGATGTGTGAATGCATCAGATATATGTAATTTTAATTTTTCTGTATTTTTAATATATCTAAAATCTAATCTTTATTTACATACAAATAAAAATATATTAAGTGATTAAATAAATAAAAATAACAATATAGAAATACATATGTATGTAGATACATACACGCATACATATATGAATATATATATATACATATATATATATATATACACATATATATATATATATGTATATATATATATATATACACACACATATATATACATACACACATATATATATATTTATACACACACGCATGCACACATAAACGCACACACATACGCACACGCGCACACGCGCACACACACAATACGCGCGCGCACGCACACACGTACACACACATATCTGAATATGTAATAAATGGATATTTCCACATTGAAATGTTTTTATTTAATCGCTTAATTTATTTTTTCTTTGACTGTAAATAGAGATTACTTGTGTGTGGTATATACACATACGCACACGCACACACGCACACACGCACACACGCACGCACACACACATATATCAGAGGTAAATAATGTATGTATATATATATAGGATTGGTTATGCAAATCAGAGAAACAAAACTCAATACATGGGTAGAGTTATTTACTTTATAGCAATAATATACATACACACACTACCCCCATATATATGTGTGTGTGTACATATTTATATACTGTCCTGAAAAAATGTATACACACTTTAACAGCATTCTAATAAATATTGCCTGTACAGATAATTAAAGTATGTATACATTTTGGCAGGACACCCTGTATATGGTTTTTACATCTGTTTTTCCAAAGCTGGCACTTAATTCCAGCTTTTAACCTTTCAGTTATGCTGGGGAGCCCTACTTTACAGAGAGCACTGGATGAATTTTATCCTGGCACCAAAAGTAGAGAAGTTGTGTCCATGACAACAACTGAAGCATCTTACCAACCTTTGTTTAACAGGTTTTCTATGGATTGGTGACTTTCCTAGCACTATGGTAATGTCATTTAACAAAATGCATACATAGTATCTATTGGTATTATTGCTGCTAAGGGTGGTGTATTGGAAGACTTAATAGAGTGTCGGACGATATGGTTTATGGCATGTGGTAAATAAATATCTCTTAGAGACAAATGCTGCACTCTTGGAATAACCTCAGTGTGAGTGTGTGTCTGTGAAACATATACACCATGTCTGAACACAAAGGAACCAAACTCCCATTGTCACTGCGTCCGTCTCTCTCGCTCTCTCTATCTCTCACTATTATGAGCAAATGAGAACCACCCGGCGGCCCCAGTGGACAGAATAGAGAAGGTGATTTATTGGAGGATGGTGAAGGAAATGTACTGGAAGAGCCATTCCGCTCGGCAGGCTCACACCTGCGAGTAGCCAACTCTGTGCCAATGGTGGTGAGTTAGGAGGTGTCCCTAGGGCAAAGGACACCAGAAGGCTCCACTGCTATGAGCTTATTATAGCTCTTTACTTTCAGAATTCTAAGCCCACTGAAACTACATTGCCTAGGGTACTTGGATAAGTTTATTTCATTTTAATGAAAGAGTTCCCTGGGGACATAAACCCCTGCTGAAAATGTTTTCGCTTCGATTTATATGAAATTTAAACCATAGGTAAATGCAAGATACGATGCCAATTCACAAAATTTCAGCAAATTTCAATAATATTAAGACACCATAATGGGGCTAAAGCCCTTATAGAGAAAATTTTGGCCAATAAATGGAACAAGATGTATTGTAAAAAGATTGCATGAGAACTTGATTGAAGCAACCATTATATTCAGGGCTTACAAAGATCAAGCTCTTCTCATTTGGAGGATTCCACTTATGCCAAGTGATTGCGAGTTACCTTTTACATTTAAGAGGCTGCAGTTCCCAGTGAGACCATGCTTTGCCATGAGGATCAATAAGAGTCAAGGCCAAACTTTCAAAACTATTGGTATATATCTGACAAACCCATGTTTCAGTCATGGCATGTTTTATGTGGCTGTTTCAAGGACTGGAACTTCAAAAAATCTCTACATTTTAGCCAATCAAAGAAAAGCAAGAAACGTTGTTTACCCTGAAGTTCTTCATTAGCACAAAGTATGAAATATATTTTCATGTATTTATTATGTTAAAAAATAAATAATTAAACTTTGAATTTCTAATTTTCAAATAATGCTTTACACAAAAATGAAATGATCAAGTTTTGAATTGATATTTTGAAAAAAAAATATTTACAAGAAACAAAATAAGAATAAGATTTAATAATGTAATTTTGATTTGATATATTACAAAAAATAATGTTTTCCAATTTTTCATGCATTACATTTTACATTGAGTAATATTGAAATGCAAAGTTTTTCTCCATAAATTATATCGCTGATTTAAAATCAATCATCATTTTCTTACAAAATAAATGTGTGAAATGCAGCAATGTGCGGGTAATTCGGCTAGTATGTTAATGTTATCACAGTTACTCTATAGTATTTGTTTATGTTATCACAGTGGTGGATTGGCTGTATTGGTGGAGCATCGGACAACATGCTTTATGGTATAGAGTTACGGTCTTTTACGATCTGAGTTCAAATCCTGCCGAGATTAGCTTTGTCTTTCATCCTTATAGGATCGATAAAAAAAGTACCAGTAATGCACTGGGGACGATTTAATCGACTCTCCCCTCCTCCAAAATTGATGGCTTTGTGCATAAAGCCTAAATCACAACCAATGTTATCACAACTCTATTATAGCATCTGTTATTATTATTACTGCTAAATTATAGTATCTGTTAAATATAGTATCGATTAATGTTATCTCAGCTAATCTAAAGTATCTGTTAATGTTATCACTGCTAAAGTATAGTATTAATTAATTTCATCACAGTTGGGTTATAGTATATTCAAACATGGTGTACATATTTTTGGTCATTTAAATAGCAATTTTCGAGAAGTCCTCTAAGTAGTCATATGAGTTATGGCCCTTTATGTTCTGAGCTCAAATCCCTCCAAGATTAGCTTTTCCTTGCATCATTACGGGGTTGATAAAAGTAGAAACAATTATTATCATTATTAATTTTTTTCAAGGGCGGTGGTTTGGCAGTATCGGTAGAGGGTCAGACACCATGCTTTGACGCATAGAGTTACGGCGCTTGCCATTCTGAGTTGAAATCCCGCCGAGTTTAACTTTACCTTTCATCCTTACGGGGTCGATAAAATAAAGTACCAGTAATGCACTGGAATAATTGCTGGCCTTGTGCCAAAAGTAGAAACAATTATTAATTTTTTCATTCTTTTCATCTACAAATTCTCCTGAAACCCAGCCTCTACACCCACCAGGACCCTTTTCAATCATGTTTATACCTATCATCATCATCACTGTTTTACGTCAATGTCTCTACGCTAGCATGGGTTAGATGGTTGCCCTGTTGTGGGCAATGCCAGGTCAGGTGACCATGTCTTGCTCATGCAGGACTGATTTTGGCTCGGTTTCTACAGCTGGATGCCCTTCCTAACACCAAACCTCATTTATATTACCATCCTAGCACTCCCTAAAAATAATGTTGATTTCTTGACACAAGGGATACATACACACACTCTAAAGGACAACAGAAAAATTCCATATCCAGTCTTAACTTTTTTCAGCTTCTTTCACAAATTTCAAACACTGATCTTTACCCTCAATTAAACCCCCCACTAAATACCCACACACACACAAAAAAAAATACACATGAAAAATGGCATCTGGACCATTATTATGAATAGAAAAAACCTTTTCTATTTTTAATCAAGTGAATTCAGTTTAAGCCTTAACCTGTTGAATACCACCACACCTTCATACATATATATCATCATTGCCGTTTTACGTCCATTCTTCAACGCATGGGTTAGACGGGTTGTCCTGTTGTGGGCAATGTCCAGTTGGCTGACCTTGTCTTGTTCATACAGGAACTGATTCTGGTTTGATTTCTACAGCTGGATTCCCTTCCTAACACCAACCTCAATTACAGTGAGTGCTGGGTGCTTTTTTTCCGTGGTGCCTACACGTCCACTTTACAGTGTGGGCTGGGTGCTTTTTTATATATAAGAAGAAATTCTAACAGAGAATTCACATATATTCAAACTGCTCACAGAATATATGAAAAAAACTTTTTTAATATTTGATATTTGATAAGATTGTTATACAAATCAAAACCGGTTATATTTAATGCAACAATTCTAAAATTGTTCATTCTGTTGAAAAAAATAGCCTTATACTTCTGTGCTTTTTCACCTTTACATTTTAACTATAAGTTATACGGTAATAAGAATACTGTATTCCAATGATTTGATCACAGACACACACTGTATTTAAGGTCGAGTGATGCAATTTTGAGTGATCAGCTGCATTTAAACTCACCTGATCAATGAAACAATTGTTAATACTGTAAATAAAAGCCTTTTTGTACTGCTGACCATGTTATTCTTCACTCTTTCACTACTATATATATATATATATATATATTAGAATTGTTGCTCTGAAATAGCTATATATATATGAATGTATATATAGTGTATTTTGCAATACACTGTATGCTTAATAAAAAGCATTTTGAAGACCTTATGCTATTGTTTTAGAGTAGTGACAGACTCACTTACTTTAATTTCAGCAAACAGGGGGAGATAAAGCTGACAAAGCCTTGTTTCTGCATTTATTGATGCTTATCAAAGCCAACTACTCCTTCCGTTTGCTGAGAACCTGGATGTTTTGGTTCTTGTTTGTTGTTTGATAGTGGGATACTGTTTATAGAGATATTTAAGTGTTGTTTCTGTAAGGTGATTTTATGTCTGAACACTACTCTACTGAAGGAAGCAAATCTAAACTATAATAAAGTAAGAAGCGTGGGACTGTGTACGGTTTATAATTTTTTATCCCCTTAAGTTCTTAAGCAAGATGTGTGTCCCAATCCATGATTTGTTCTGTTAAGACTCATTCAAGCTATGCTAACATGGCAAAATGGACCTTAAATTTTGATGATTATGTTAGTAAAGTTTCTATTTATGTAAGATGACAACATCAGCAACAAGAAGGATTGAGGCTATTGCTTCCTTATGAGGTAAAAGTGTTTTGAATATACTAATTGTGTGAGTATGATTGGTTTACATCTTCATGTTGTTGTTTTCTCTATCCTCACACATATATACAACACACACACAAACTCCGTGTGTGTGTGTGTGATGATATGTATATATATATATATATGCGCATGAGTGTGTGTCTATATGTGAGTCTGTCATGAAATACATCTGTACACATACACACAAACACACACACATACATATATATATATATATATAAATATATATATATATATATATATATATATATATACATAAACATATCATTGATGTACATATCACCCAATATATATAATATAACATACATAACATACATTATAATATAGAAGAATATTTAATCTAAATTTACCAAAAATAAATGACCATTCTCAACATCATCTTCTTTCCTCTGACAAATCAATGTGAAATATTTGATCAGAACCCAATCGAACCATTCACTAAGACATATCAGATAATAATCAATAGTTTTCCATGACATATGGAATTTTGACAATTCTTTTTCTTTAGACGACAAAAATTAACCCATCCTTCACCATTCTACACACTTCTCTCTTCTCTCTCTTTCTTTCTCACCCTCGATTTTACCTTCTGTGTGTGTATGTATGTGTGTATATGTGTGTGTGTGTGTGCATGTGCATGTGTGTGTGTGTGTGTGTGTCTTCCTGTATTTCTCATTCTGTGTGTGTGTCTTTCTCTCTCCCTCAGTTTCTCCTTATGAGTGTGTCTCTTTCTCTCTTTTCTTCTATTTTTCCTTCTCTCTATATGTGTATCTCCTTCTCTCTATATGTGTATCTCCTTCTCTCTATTTCTCCTTCTGTGTGTATAACTCTCTCTCTCTCTATCTCTCTCCCTCTCTCTCCCCTTTTCTTTGTATGTGTCTCTCCCTCTCTCTCATGCTATTTCTTCTTCTCTGTGTATGTGTGTGTGTGTGTGTTTGTGTGTGTGTGTGTGTCTTCCTGTATTTCTCATTCTGTGTGTGTGTCTTTCTCTCTCCCTCAGTTTCTCCTTATGAGTGTGTCTCTTTCTCTCTTTTCTTCTATTTTTCCTTCTCTCTATATGTGTATCTCCCTCTCTCTATTTCTCCTTCTGTGTGTATAACTCTCTCTCTATCTATCTATCTATCTCTATCTCTCTCTCTCTCTCCCTCTCTCTCCCTCTCTCTCCCCTCTTCTTTGTATGTGTCTCTCCCTCTCTCTTATGCTATTTCTTCTTCTCTGTATATGTGTATGTATATATGTGTGTGTGTGTGTGTGTGTGTGTGTGTGTGTGTGTGTGTGTGTGTGTGTGTGTGTGTGTGTGTTTCTCTCTTCCTCTCTATGTTACTGTCTCTCTCTCTCAACAAAATAAAAATATGTTATGAAATGAAATATGTTTGGTTGGCATTTTGGTTTATTATCATTATATATATTTTATTTTTGCATAAATATATTTCTGGAAATATTCTTTGTATTTTTTTTTTTACAATTATATATTATTATTATTATTGTGTTATTTTTCAATCTGAATAATGTAAACTTGAATAGAATATTTCATTTTCCATTGTTTAACGATGAGAATGCAGGTTTCTATCACAATCAGATTATATTATATGTCTATATATATATATGTGTGTGTGGATTTATGTATATACATATGTGAATATATATATATATATATATATATATATATATATATATACTTGATATTCTATGCTATCTTCTGCACTTTATATATGTGTGTGTGTCTGTGTGTACAGCATGTCGTCATTTATACAACATACGCTCTCCAACAGGGTATTGTTCATATTTCTCATGTATCTTATTCATTTCTTTTGTTTCTCTTCTTTAATATAAAGGTTTAACCTGAAACTTTAAATCTCTTCTTCCCTTACTGATGTATTTCCTCAGTAATACATTTTGTCCTTATTTGTATGTATATATTTGGTCAACCATGTGTCTTTTTTTTCAATATTTTCACTTTTTCTTTACCTTATTTTAAACCCTCATGTTTTATCTGTTTGATCCACTGTACATATAAGTATTCTACATAGGACTTAAGTGTCCTCAGACATGTCTTTGATATCCAAGTTGTCAGCAGAAGGACATCCAGGAGTCAAACACTGAAACAGTTGAATAAGGAGAGTGAGGACTCTCTGAAGAGCTTCTGTTCTGCTGTTCAACTCTCCCTAGAGATTCTTGTTGCTATATCTATATAGAGAGAGAAGTACTTCCACAACAGTTAGTTCACCATACCAAGAACAAATGTTTCAGCTTATTTGAATCGTCAACTTGGTCTAAAAAGAATCCGAATAAGGTGAAACATTTGTTCTCAGTATGGTGAACTAACTGTTGTGGAACTACTTCTACCAAACTCGTTGCTGGTTACTGAGTGCTCTACTACTGTAGATATAACCCACCAGTATTCTACTATTATATATATATAAATGAAAAGTATAGAAATTATTGTGAGCAAGAAGCCAACAGTATTCCATAATATATATATATGTATAAACAAAATGAACGAACAAACAAAAAGATGCAATAACATAAAGTTTATTAGTTTCACAGTTGGTGAGATATATATATACACAAACACATATATTTAAAAATATATATATAAACATTTTTTTTTACTTACCTTCCTCTTCTGACTCTTGTCTATCTTTCTATCTTTCTTTTTACCCCTTATTCTATTTTCTAATCAAAGACTATTGTCTGGAATGTTATGACTCTTCCCCTACTATATGAAGTGTTTATCTAATTTATATCCTTATTGTATGGATTTGGTAAAGGTGCATATATCCAGTTTTTGCCATCTCATGGAGTTCTTTGCCCAACTTCTTAAATTTTTTTTATAATGAGCAAATTTTACTGTTGTCATTTGCATTGGAACAAGTACATTAAAGTGGTAGTGTGGGTGTCATTATTAAAACACACCAAGTACTCTCTGTAAAGTGGTAGTGCTGGTGCCATGAGACAAGAGAGAGTCTTTCTAATTAACATCAAATAAATCATACATTATGCCCTACATTAAACCATCATAATTGGGCCTCTGTTGGAAACATTTTCTCTTCTCTACAGTATAACATTATAAGTTGTCATCTGTTAAATATATCTGCTCTACATAACAACACTAGCCACTTGTTTGGTTCTTTCGTCAGTTTAAATGTGATGATGAATATTCTAAACAATAATGATAACAAACAAAAACATAAAATACAGCAAAACAAAAAAAACAATAGCTAGAACTTAAATTATAACAACAGCAACAATACAACAAAGCCAAAGAAATACCCTAGGGTAAGTTGCAATAAAGAACATTTTAATGAGAGACAGTGATTGTTAGTTGGGGAGGCAATGAACTACGAACCAATAAATCATGTGTTGAATACAGCTTGTTATGAAACATTATTATGTCATGTCTCTAGACAAAGGCCCAGATAGATGGACATTATTATTTTCAATCAAGTATATTTCCCCATAGAAGCATCCTACTCAAACATATTAAATAATTCATTTTCCTTTGGCAACACCAACATATCTGAGTTGTAGGAGGGAGAAATCTTTTAAACTATCTCTTGGGAAGCCAATTACCCACATTGGTCTCTTAAAAAATTTCTAGTGAATATATTTTTCTGTATTATTTCTTTTACCTAGCAGAAATAAATTGGTGTTACTCCAATTTCATAGTTTTAACTGAGACTGTTACTAGCAAATATGTACATTTATATATGTGTTAAGAAAATATCTTTCTATGTAGTGAAGAGGGTTGTTCTAATCTGTTACATGACTTGGCATGGGTGCATGTAGGCTTTGTATTAGAAAATCTAGGCCTAGTAATATTCCAGGGAATGGAAAACATAACTGAGAGAAGGCATATTGTAGGACTAGACTAAAGCACTCCTCTTGGGTACACTGTATCCTTTCCGGTCATATGAGACAACTACAAGGGTTGGGACCAGGCAGGACATCCAGCTATAAAACAGTGCCTCAGAAAGGAACTTATGATGTGTAGCATTTGTGATGAGGCTTGCATGTCTAACCCCTGTTTTAGCAGAGAAACTGACTTTAAAACACACTCAATACCCCTACCACCACCATCATCATCATCTTAAAATCAGCTTCATTTTCTGGCATGAGTTGGACAGGACTTTTTGAGACAATGCTTACCAGCTAGATGCCCTTCCTGACACTATCCCCTTTAGTTGTTTCTTATGACATGCAAGGATATTGTGTACCTATACTAAATTGGACACAGTTAAATGAGTGTTAGTTATTAATAGCACTTCTAATTTAAGCACAAGACCGGCAACAGGTAAATATCTGAACCTCATGATCATGATCATTATCATTTTATATTTGTTTTTCCATTATTGCTTGGGTTCCACAGGTCTTTTTCAGCACAGCATCCTTCCACTCATTATGTTCTTATGTTATCTTCTCAGTGAGCTTCAGTGATATATTATCACCTCTCACCACCTCCACCCAGGTCTTCCTTGGTCTTCCTCTACTGCAGCTTCTTTTCACTGAGATTTCCTCCTCGAAATTTTCCTGCATTTCTTTCTTGTTATGTCTTGTGCTTTATTCTTTTAACCTTGAAATGATGCAAGGCAAAGTTGACTTTGGCTGCATTGGAATCCAGAACATCAAAAGCTCTAAGTACCACAAGTAAGTTTCCCAAATGTTTTAACAATACTGCCTACATGCAACCCTTACTTACTCTGCCATATCTTATTGCTTTCTATTTTAGATTTAAAATCTTCTAGAATGCTAATCAACCTTTTTCTTAACATATTTCTAATGAAAGACATTGCTTATGGTTTACAAATCTTTTTGTAAATAATCAAGAATTTAAAAGGATTTAGTAGTGTAACTAATTAAAACTAGTGGACACAATGTGGCCAAATATTTAAGAAGTTTGCTTCACAATCGTTAGGTCCCTGGTTCATTGAATCTTGAGCAAATATCATCTTCAAGTTGACCCACATCTAGTAAGTAAAATTGGGAAAACAGAAATATTTGGAAGCTTCTCAGATGAACTGTATCTGTAATTCAAAGGGCCAGTCTTTTTGCACAGTGTATTACTCTGAATTTCCTTGAGAATTATGTTAAATGTTCACATATCTGTAGAATGCTCAGTCACTGACATGTAGTTTTCATGAGCAGGCTGTTCTGTTCATCAAACACACTTCGCTGGAACTAGCAAAGGTCCATTTCAAATGTGGATTGGCAGTATCGGTAGAGTGTCAGATGCCATGCTTTGACACAGAGTTATGGCCCTTGCCATTCTGAGTTCAAATCCCGCCGAGGTTAACTTTACCTTTCATCCTTACGGGGTCGATAAAATAAAGTACCAATAATGCACTGGGTAATTGCTGGCCTTGTGCCAAAAAGTAGAAACAATTATTAAACTGGTGCTTGGAATATACCTTAACAACAGTTTTTACAGGAACTTATGTTGGAAGGTTTTTAGATAAATATAAACATTTTGTATCATAGAGCCAGGGGTAATTTGGTGGGTTGGATTCAAAAGGGTTCATATGAAGTATCCATTAAAAACATAAACTTTGAGTATTTGATTTTTATTTTCAGAAATTATTGTCATCATTACCAATGTTTTGCAGCCATATTTCTTGTTGGATAGGTTATCATGTACTGACAGGTCTTACAACTACAGTCTACTTATACATTCTAGCTTGGTTGGCATTAAGTTGCCCTACTTAATGCCAACTACTTGGAAGCATGTACGATGTGCATTGTACTGTGTGACACTAGCAACACTATTTTACAGAGTGGACTGGGTACATTCTTTTGTGGCTCCAACTCTACAACTTGCAGCAATGATATAAAATTGTGAATTCTTACATAGATTCTGGATGTTGAATTTTGTAATAAAAACTAATAAGAAGAGCAACCCAATGTCATAATGAGGTAGCAATGGGACCATAACAAAATTGTAACCAGTCCACTCTGTAAAGTTGTAGTGCTGGTGAGAGAGAGAGAGATTTTATAAAAATATTTGCAAGAAGGATGACTATGTTGGTAAGGATGTGTTGTTTGTATAGAGAGAACAACAACTGCCTAAACATGTACAGAGATTGACATGTGGTTTGTATGGAGAGAATGATGGCTGTATGAGGTCGAATCAGGGCCTTCTCACTCCTGTTGGGGGAACATCTCCCTGGTTAACCTCTACCACTTTCATGGGTCCGTTAGCTATAAAATAATTATACATATTCATTTTAAAAAATGTGAGTACACATATTTCTCAGGAGTACATATATTCATTCGAACATCAGTTCACAAACGCCTATCATCAGAACATAATACATCTTAGTTCATGAACAGTATCTCAAGTAACAAACAATCAAGCCAGAAATTATGGTTGGCAACAAGCTTGGAGTATCAGTGAGAAAGTTTCACTTACTGTTTAGTTAGTTACTATGGTGATATCTATCTGTCTTTCACACACAGTCTCTCTCACTGTATTTCCCAGCATTTCATATGGGGAAAATAGTTTTGGTTTACAAACATTGGGTGACAAACTGCCTTCTGGAATAAATTACATTCTTGAACAGAGGTTCCATTGTATACATATATATATACAAAATAAGGAGAATTTTCTTTGTAGAAATAACTATTAAAGTTCATGAGCTGATCATTAGATTCGACCAAAGAAATAATGTTGCCAATAGTTGTTCCATTGCTGATTTTATCTGTAACACCTGGCAGAAGGTGACGGATGTGAATTCAAAATACACAGAACCAAATCAGAATCCACACAGCATCCGGGCTGAGACTCATTTAACAATTCTGTCAAACCACCACATATAAACTTGTACTCTATCACCCATAGAAAGGATGAAAGGCAAAGTTGAACTAAGAGTACAGCAAGCCAGAACAAACATCAAGACCCATCATTCCACTTCTTATGAACTGGTATTTTATCAACCATAGAAAGAATGAAAGGCAATGTTGAACTGGGAATACAGCAAGCCAGAACAAACTGTTGATAATCTAATGTTGTAAATAAGGTTATCTTGGGCAACTAAACCTGGTGGAGCCTTTCTGTATCTGAAACTGAACACAACCAATTTCTTCCAGTGAAAGAAAGTATGAGTTAGAAGTAGAGGAAGAAATGACCCTAGTATTTAACTGATATATGGTTGACCTTAAAAGAATGAAAGGCAAAGCTGACATCAACAGAATTTGGACTCAGAACACAGAGCTAGAACCAATACCAGCCTGACATGAACTGGCTCTGGTTCTATGAAACTAAACCACCCATTTTAAAAGTTTCCTATTTAAATTAAAATCTTCCAACATAATTTTATTTAAGAAGCATATGTTATGTTACTATCTAAGAAATAAAATGATTAATAATTCTAGCAAATCCCTCAAAATTCCTTATTAATTAATTGAAATAGATTGTATATCATTAGAAGTACCATCATGAAAAGGTTAAAGGGGTCCTATATTAAAATCTTCCAAGATAATTTATATAAGAACCATATGTTACATTACTGTCTTAGTAATGAAATCATCAATAATTTTAGTAAATGCCAAGATTCTTCATAAATCAATTAAAATAAAGTGTATCTCATTGGAAATATAATCATAGATGGTTTAATTCAAGTCACTGCCAAACAGTTAAATATAATCATCATCATATTAAAATAAGAATTTTCTCTCTTTTTTTGTATCCATGTGTGCATTAAAAATACTTCCTGTCACATTATTTCTTTGGACAGAATTGAACCACAGATTGGTGAAAAAGAATTATTACATGTTATTGTTCACAGCTGCTTTTAGAATGGTAAACTTTGACACAAGGCAAACATATTTTGGTGGGAGTGTACAAATTCTGTTTTGATTGTTACTTATTTTAACACCACCATTGTGACAGGATTAAAGATATGATGGAAATAGGTATATGAAAAAGTGGATCTCCGTCAGTTTTCACGATGAATACACCTGGTGTTCAAGTAACAGAACAGCCTGCTCGTGAATTAATATGTAAGTACCTGATCATTCGACAGAAAATCTAATTATTAGGGAGATGACACATGACACATTGTGTGACAGAACAGGCCCTTTGAATTACAAGTACAATCCATCATGTATTATAGCATAAGTAGCTGAGCAATCCACAAGCAGATGCACCCTTAACTCTTTAAGCATTTAAATTTGTTTTGGTGTGCTGTAAGAAATTGAAACTAACAAAGGAAATAAATAAATAGAGGGATGCTATACTAAAGAGGACTTATCTAACTCATACAACCATGGGAAAACAATGGAAATAATTCATAAAAAATCTTTCAATCATAAGGTTATGGAAGAACCATTGCTAACTTGTTTCAAATGCCATCTTAATAAAAAACATTTTACTAAATCCCTTCAAATTCTTGTCATCATTAACCCTTTAGCATTTAAACCAACCATATCCAGCCAGAATTCACTCACCTCTTTCTGTTCAAACCGGCTATAACCAGCTGTTCATATTTATGTAAAGATATTGTTCTCAAAATATATAATATCAAACTCTCGTAGATTTGATATTATGTAAGATAATTATGTGAAATAAAGTGTTTACTGTGAAAATATAATAGTAAATATAGAGTAATGTACATGCTAAAGGGTTAATGCCATGTGTGACAAAATTAGCATGTTGAATTATAGGCATAGTCCAAACAACAGATTTCCAAACAGTTTCACTCACTAGTCATACATTAGCTTGAGGTTTATGGTAAATGATACTTGTTCAAGATGCTATGCAGTGAAATTGAACCTTGGAGGATCCATTTTAAAATTCGTTTGGATTTCTACATTTTAAACAGGAAACTATAATTTTGCAAAAACAAAATTTCAGTTTTTTTATCCTCCTCTCTTTTCCCTAACATCAAAATAACTACAGTTTAGCACCACTCACCCTCCCAGTATGTGTTTCCTTAACTCTTTCATTACCATATTTCTCATGAAAGACACTGCCTATGTTAAACCCTTTTATTACATATTTCTCATGAAAGACACTGCCTATGTTAAACCCTTTTATTACATATTTCTCATAAAACACACTGCCTATGTTAAACCCTTTTGTTCAATATTTCTCATGAAAGACACTGCCTATATTTAAAGCTTTCATTACCGTATTTCTAAGGAAGACACTGTCTATGGTTAAACCTTTTAATGTCATATTTCTCATGAAAGCTACTGCCTATGATTTTGAATTAATTTTGAAAATAACCAAATATTTTGAGGGATTTAGTAATATAACAAACTTTCTCATTATTAAGCTGGTGTTTGGGAACTTAAGAAAGGTTCTTACATAAAGTTATGATGCAAGGTTTTTATATAAATATAAACATTTTAAAACAAAGTTTTGCATCACAGCAACATGCGTGGTTTGGTATATAATGGGTGCTAAATAATGAATATTTTTAAATTAAATTTTGCAGCGATATGTTGTTCATGATGTTGAATCAGATTAAGTTGATGAAATATTCTAATCAAATAACCAAGTATCGGTTGCTTTCCGACAGGTTTGCAGTTGAGTCCCTAGCAGTGGAGACTTATGGTGTCCTTGATCCTAGAGCTACCACCTTGATCCTAGGGCTACTTACCGAAATGGAATGACTCTTCCAGCGCATCGCCCTTACCATCCTCTGGGGAAATGCCTTTTCTATTCTGTCCGCTGGGGCCATGGGGTGGCCAGCATGTGGGACCTCATTTGCTCATAATACAGAAAGAAGGGGAGGGTGAGAAAGATGGAGGCGATGACAGTAGGAGTTTGGCTCTTCTGCCTTCGGACCTGGTGTGCAGCATCAGTTGACCATCTTGATGTGTTCTCTCACTCCCTATCTAAAGAGTGTGGAGAAATGCTTAAAGCATCTTTACAGTCATTCTTTACTAGAGCCACTAAACTGAAATAGATCATTATAAGAGTACACTAAATAACTAAAATGCCATCATTATCATCATTTTATGTCCACTTTCTACACTGGCATGAGTTGGACTAGCTGTCACAGTCCTAGAAGAGATGGATAGGAGTGATTTCATCTTGCTCATTACATTCCATATTTGACATAGCTTCTATAGCTGGATGTCCTTCCTAACACAACTACTTTACAGAATGCACCATCTCTATAACTTTACAGGATGTACTGAGTGTGTTTTGTGACATGAAAATGAAGACTTTACCGGGTGCATTATATTTTAGCAGGGCGGTGGATTGGCAGTAAGGGTGGTGGATTTGCAGTATTGGTAGAGGGTCGAACGCCATGCTTTGCAGCACAGTTACGTCCCTTTATGGAGTGAGTTCAAATCCCACCGAGGTTGACTTTGCCTTTCATCCTTACGGGGTCTATAAAATAAAGTACCAGTAATACACTGGTATAATTGCTGCCTTTGTGCCAAAAGTAGAAACAATTATATTGTAGCACCAGTGCTAGAGAGTCTGTCACAAAGTATGCATTTATTTTTTTAATTCAAACATCCATGTAAAGCTAGTAAATCTTGAGAGGTATTTAATACCCTTCTGGTATGCCATGACAGACTAGGAAAAGTATCTAATACTCTTTATATATAGCTGGTATGCCATGACAGACTAGGAAAAGTATTTAATATCCTTTATATATAGCTGGTATGTCATAACAGACTAGGAACAGTATCTAATAGGGGCGGTGGATTGGCAGTATCGGTAGAGGGTCGGACGCCATGCTTTCCAGCATAGTTACGTCCCTTTACGATCTGAGTTCAAATCCCGCCGAGGTTGACTTTGCCTTTCATCCTTACGGGGTCGATAAAATAAAGTACCAGTAATGCACTGGGTAATTGCTGGCCTTGTGCCTAAAGTAGAAACAATATCATTATATATAGCTGGTATGTCATGACAGACTAGAAAATGTATCTAATATCCTTTATATATAGCTTGTATGCCATGACAGACTAGGAACAGTATCTAATATCCTTGGTATGTCATGGTATGTCATGACAGACTGGGAAATGTATCTAATAGCCTTTATATATAGCTTGTATGCCATACAGACTAAGAACAATATCTAATATCCTTTATATATAGCCGGTATGTCATAGCTATGGTAAGCTAGAGGAGATATCTAGTACACTTATAACTAAGAAGAAACAAAAACAAGAGAAAAACACAAATTATAAAAGAAAACCAAAAGACACTGAGGGAAATGTATTCTGTTCTGTTTAACATTGCTCACTTATCCCAATAGAGGTATATGAGAATCCTATGGCATTTGAGACTTTTGAGTGTTGTGCTGCTAACAACCAGGTTCTTGCCATTGGTGGTAGCTTGCCTTACTGACATAGTAGGAGAGGGATCTCAAACTCAAAGACTTAAAAGGGCTGTTATGCCCTGGAGAAGAAGCACAGCAGGCCAAAAGTGAGATGAAGGGGCAAGGGGCATGATTTCCACCAGTTATAATACTAATCTGCAATACACCTGATAGGCTGCAATATATTTCATTCATCAGAATGAATAAGTATATTATAATAAGTAGAATATGTGAATTAGTACAAAATGTAGGGTGACAAATTTTCAAAATGACCAAGTTTTAGTAAAATAGTCATGAAAATTGTTCTGCAATGGCCCATAGAAAAGTAGTTTGTGGGTTGCGTATTTGAGACCCCTGTAATATCTGGAAGGGTGCTTCATTATTCCCGTGTTTTAACCTTGCTATCACCTGCAGCAATGCAGCAAATGTGTTGGTTTATCTAGAATATTATTAAAGGAAAATAACAACACTGTTTCTTTTGGCATGTAATTGAGTATACATGTCCTCTAACTTTTTCCCATTTTTTAAATATAAATTTTATTTGATAAGTTATGTAACAAATATCATCTTAATAATAAAATTGTAATTTTTTAAATCTCTTTAATTTCCTCATTAATTAATCAAATTACAGAATGTTTTGTTACAAATATTGTCATTAAAAGGTTAAAAGAAAGAGAAAAAAGAATGTGTATTAAAAGATATGGACAATTAAATAGGCCTGTTGTAAAATCTTTTATGGCCTCCATGAATTGAAAGATCATATTTATGATTTGTGGTGGATCCTTGACAATATATTGCTCTTCCAGCCTTGGTATCTTTTTAAGAAGAACTTTTGTCCCTTGTGCTCTCATATTTCTATTGAAAGACACTGCCTATGATTTTCAAATAATAAAAAATTTGGAGGGATTTAGTAAAATAACTTCTCATTACTAAGCTGGTGTTTGGAACATAAAGGTTCTTAGATAAAACACTTAAAATAAAGTTTTGTTTTGTAGAACCTGGAGCAGTTTGGTTTCAAATGGGATGAAAAGCAACATGAAATGGAGCATCTTGCTCAAGAATACAACACATTATAAAGTGTAAAAATCAAACTCTTGTCTTTATTATCATGAGTCTAACACCCTAACAATGTGGGCATACACATTAATAAAACCATAAAGCTTCTGGATACTCACTGCAAGAATATAAAAGTGATTCGATATGACCTGTTCATAATAGAATATAATTTATTAAAAGGAATACGGCTAGTTCAAAGCCTACAAGATCATTGTTTATTAACATTATTCAATATCTGATATGTTTTATATGTTGACAGATCTGGTTGAAATAATGGAGGATTATAATTTGATAGTTTATCTCTAGATTCTTCCTAATAATTTTTTCCACCCAGCTTTAAATCTTTTCTACCATCCATGACTGAAATCAATAGGAAGATAAAAGAATAGTGAATGAAAAGAAAATCCTGGAAAAAAACAGTCTCAATGTTGTATCAAAGACATGACGACCTCCCTAGTGGTGAGGCTACAATAAAATGCACTCGGTAGGGAATAGGAGCATTGAGATGCAGGCCCCCAGCCTTTCAAAGAGTTCAGTAGCTCCAGTTGAGTACAGACTCTGTCTGTGATAACCTATCCAACCCTTACTTAGCAGAGAAGGCAGATGTTAAATGATGATAATAAATTTCAAAGTGCTTTTTGCTATAAAGCAAAGAACACATGAATTGTAACTATAAAATATTTGTAAATAAATCAGGGGTATAACTGTCTTTTGTCAGAAAAAAAATAGCTAATAACATAGGGGGAGGGGTGTATCATCATCATCATCGTTTAATGTCTATCTTCCATGCTAGCATGGGTCAGCATATAAAGAGAAGTATACATAAAGATACGTGTTCAATCATAGGGATAAAAACCAACAGAGTAACGTACATATAAAAATAGCAGCTCAGAACCATTCAATTTTAGAAGCTCTACTTACATACAGAAATGAAGTAGCAGCCAATATATCAAATTGAACAACGATGTTAAAAACTCACATTAATCCCCTATAATCTAATGAGCTCAAGAAATAGATTCTGGGCTCTTTATAAATCAGCATATAGAGAGAGGTACACATAGAGATACGTGTTCAATCGTAGGGTATCAAAAACCACCAGAGTGACGAATGTATTAACTATGGAAGGAATGGTGTATACAAATCAATTAAAAGAATATATTAAAGTGTACTAACCATCTGATTATAACTATCACACCTGCTCAAATTAGAGTATGTTTCACTATCCATATTGTAGATGTAGCTTGTTGCGGGTGCCTAGCAATACGATCAACACTTCTAAAAAATATATCAGATAACAAAGGAAACACTAATTTGAGATACATATATATATATATATATATGTGTGTATGTGTGTGTGTGTGTGTAAAATGTAAACAGAAATAACAACACAAGCGGTACAGTATATGGAAGGAATATATTAGTTTAATGCTTGAAATAGCAGGAAGAGGGTCTTAACGTTTCGGACGTTAGTCCTCCATCAGAAGAAAGAATGAGAAATTAGAAAGATTGAAGTGATGGGCAGGCCGGGATCAGAAGAAGCTGTTGTATGCGGGAGAGAAGACTGCGTTGGTATGGCCATGTGATGCACATGGAAGATGACCGCTGGGTCAATAAGTGCGAAGAAATCCCGGTGGAAGGAAGACACAGTAGAGAAAGACCACGAAAAAAATGGGCGGAGGTGGTGGTGAGAGCTGACCTCAGATTGCTGATGCTCACAGATGACGAGGGACCGTGACGAATGGAGTGCTGAAGAGGACCCATTCCACCCTTGCAAGCAGGGAAAAGCAGACATAAAATGATGATGCTGATGATGTATATATATATACAGTAAAAATGAAAAAAAAACACATTAGAAAATGCTAGAGGGATTTTTTCTCAGAATAACATCAAAACATTTATTTACAAAATAGGGATTTCTGTATTTAATTGTACCAGTTTCAGCTTTATATGCTTTTTCAACAACGGAAGTATATAATTGTTTCTACTTTTGGCACAAGGCCAGCAATTACCCAGTACATTACTGGTACTTTATTTTATCGACCCTGTAAGGATGAAAGGTAAAGTTAACCTTGAGGGATTTGAACTCAGTCCGTAAAGGGACTAACTGTGCTGCAAAGCATGGCGTCCGACCCTCTACTGCTACTGCCAATCCACCACGGAAGTGTATAATGCAGTTAAATTGTATATTAATAAGAATAATAAGAATATGGAGAAAGAAATTTAGTTTTTACATACATATTTAGGGAGGAAAGTTCATATTTTTGTGGTGGTAGCAGTGTAAGTTTTAAACTTCTACCACCACTGTTGGTAAGGCTAAGGTCAACACTAACAGAGAAAGAAAGAAAACTATGGACAAAAATATGAACTTGCCTCCCTAAATATGAATGTAAAAACTAAATATTTTTTGCCATATTCTTATTATTCTTATTAATATGCAATTTAACTGCATTATACACTTCCGTTGTTGAAAAAGCATATAAAGCTGAAACTGGTACAATTAACTGTGGAAATCCCTATTTTGTAAATAAATGTTTTGATGTTATTCTGAGAAAAAATCCCTCTAGCATTTTCTACTGTGTTTCTTTTTCCTTTTATACTATTTTTTTTTATATATATCATCTCGTGTGTCACTTCTGTACATTCCATATATATATATATATATATATATATACATATGTTTCTATATGTCTCTTGTGTTGGAAAGGAGGTCAAATATATAAAAAATCATTGAAAAATTGCTCCGAAGACTCCAAACCTCGGTTTGGAAGAAACAATTGTAAGCAAATAAATGATTTAAACAGAACTTTGATTCATGTATTTTCTATATATATATACATATATATCAAATTATAATATAGAGTTAGAAACTCACAATAAATCCTCTAGCTGAGCTCATTATGAATTATAACAATGAGAGAAGGTACATAAAATATCAGATAATAGGGGATAAAACTCTACCATAATAAATGGTAGAATTTTATCCTTTATTATCTGACATAATTTATTATGTGCCTTCTTTCATTGCTATGATATTTATCTACAATATAAATGGCAATTTCTGTCTGTCTGTGTATCTGTGTACTGTGTATAACCAGTTGGCGCCTACATCAGTGATCCAATCCTGATGAAACTTTACACACGTTAAGCTAATATTCAGGTACAGGACTGGGTAATTGGATTTCAATAAAAGTCAATAATGGAACCCTTGGCGACATCTTTACAATTGAGGAGGAAAGAGAATACGTTTCAGTGAGAGAGGGGGAAGAGGAAATACTACCACTGTAGGTTAAACCCTCCCTCTCACTACTCCCCTTCCTCCTCCCACAACTCAGTCCTCCAAAATGAGGCAACAACTTATTAGAAATGAGTTTATTTTGTTGATATTTCGAGGTGCCGGATTGTGGGAAGATTATTCTTGGTATATAAACGCAAGCGTTCCCTATTGAATTTACATTAGATGAATTGTCCTTTTAAACGTAAGTAACTCCATTCATTTTCATTTAAACAAGTGTTTTTGCTTGCAACCATAACACTATTCGGCAAGCCCACATTGGATTTTCAATAAAACCCATGTGTAATGTCTTTATGTTAGAGTACTATATCTAAGCAATTCCATTTCTTAACACTTAAACTCCAAGTTTTGAACTTACTAACTTAGCATTACACAAAGCAACCCACATGCAGTGTGCGCTTACAATTACAATGTCAGGATGCAGAAAGCCAACAGAGTCATTAGTGATTAATGGTTTCGCTGCTTATTTTCTTAGCGACACAGCTCATCAGATGACTACTACTGTCAAGCTTCTGAGGTGCACTGAATAGTCACTTTGCGCCGTTTTTGCAGTTACCTACAGAACTAACATTTTAAATCTTTCGATTTTCCTATCGCCCAATTCACTTGTATCATGTAAAAAGTATGTAGGGTGACGATTTAGGGTAGTTCAGGAGCTTTCAACAGTCATTAACAGACAGCGTCTGCTGATAAGATTTAATGCAATGACCGACGACCTGGAAGTTGGCTCACTATGACATTGTTTAGAAGAATTAATATCAAATCGTATGTTGGCATATATGCTACCTGTATGTTAATTGTTTGCAGCTGTTTTTGAGATGAAACTTCATTCGGGTTGTTCTCTGCAACAAAAACATAGGCGTTTACTAATGACTCACACCAATGAGAAGGTTAGCCGCCTGATTAGTTGTTTATGTTTTGTGAATCTATACTTTTAACACAGGGAGAGCTCAATGCTCTTACTTCTTCTGTTCCCGGCGGATTCAACAGTAAGCTGCAACTTCTTGGCGTCGGTGTCATGAAGCAGTTCAAGCACCAGATCCGCGAACAGGCCAATAACTTTCCGATAGACACTGTCGATCAGGCGGTTAATCATTTGCATATCACCAACTGGATCTCCCTTGCATGAGCCAGTGTCAAGACTGAAAGCATGCAGAAGACCTGGAGTGGATCTGCATGTGAAAGCCACATTTGATGTCATCATGGCATTCCAGCCATACAACAGTGAACGTTACAAGGCCTTCTCTAGAGCTAACACTTCTCATTGTTTATCCAACTTATGGTGTTTTTCTCGAGTTATGTTTACTATAGGAGGAAAATGGGATGGTTTTATTGAATTGCTTCAGTTATTCGAAGGGATTTACAAACGGTGATATACAGGGTGCTTGAACAGTACCTGAATATGTGGTTAGAATGTCTTAGGAAAGAATCGCTTGACAGATTTTACTGGCAAAACCAATTAGCAGGAGGCCCAGAGAGAGACCCTGAGCAAGATGGTTGGATAACATCCATGAGCTTGGCTGGTCTTGCTTGGTAATCCAGCCAGATCAGTTAGAGATGGTTACTTCTAACAGGACCCACAGAAATAAGTGGACGAAGAAGAAGAGAAAAGTCAACAAGGAAAAAACAAACAAGGGAGAACAATACAATACAATGATGATATATATAAGTTTAATGGTTGATATAGTAAGAAAAATAGTCTTAATGGTTCAGTTGATAGTCTTTCATAGGAAGAGAGAATGACAGATAAAAAAAAAGAAATAGAAAGACAGATTAGAGAAAGAAAACAGGAAAATATGCTTTTCAAGAGGAACACCTGAGTGTAGTTAGCCATTTTAGAATCACAAAAATATCATAGTTTATGGAGAATTTATAACATTTTATTAGTTTTACTGAAATTTCAAGAACTGAAAAAAAATCTATAGACAAGAATGATTATATATATATACATAAATATATATATAGGAATGTACATCCCAACATAGCTTAGTTGTCAGCGACCTCACGGTCAGAACTAGACGAACCCGGAAACAGAGGCCAACCTGGAGAAGAAAGATCTGGAAGCTGAAAGTCCCCTCAACCAGTAACAGATTTAAAGATATTTTACTCAACGCCTACGACAGTAAAGAAGAACAGATAAAGACATTTAATGTAGAAGAGAACTGGGAGTTCCTAAAAAATAATTTACTAGAGGCGACGGATGAGGTCTGTGGCTGGAGTAAGACCTCAAGCAGGAGGAGAGTGACTTGGTGGTGAAACAATAAGGTAGATGAAGCAGTTAAGGCCAAGAGACAGGCATGGAAAGAATGGAAGAACGGGGTGAGCAGGGTACATTACATAGAGATCAAGAGGGAAGCTAGGCGACAAGTATACTTAGCTAGGAGGGAAGCAGAGGATAGAAAATTCAAGCATGTTTTGCAACGTGAGGACCAGAAACAGGAGGTATTCAAGATTGCGAGGCAGTGTGTCAGAGAGAAGTGTATCTGGAATGATAATCGTGAGCTTGCCCTCACAAGTGCTGAGAAGAAAGATGCATGGAAGAGTCATTATGATAGATTACTAAATGAGGAGAATGCATGGGAAGAAGAGACCCTACCCCAAGTAGACCCTATAGAGGGACCAGCAGTACAAGTCAGCAGCAGCGTAGTAAGTAAGGCAATCAAAGATATGAAGATGGGGAAGGCAACCGGTCCATCGGGTATAGCTGCCGAGATGCTGAAGGCATCTGGGTCTGTAGGTCACACTATAACCACACATATTGTTAACCAGGTAATACTAGAAGGTGCCATACCAAAAGATTGGTGCAGTAGCATCATTGTCAACTGCTACAAAGGTAAAGGCGATGCACTAGATAGAGGAAACTATAGAGGTATAAAGTTGATGGACCAGGTCATGAAAGTAACAGAAAGAGTTATAGCAGTTGATTAGGGACCGGGTGAAAATAGACGAGATGCAATTTGGGTTTGTACCAGGAAGAGGCACCACTGATGCCCTCTTCCTTGTGAGGCAATTACAGGAAAAGTACCTAGCTAAAAGTAAGCCACTCTACTTGGCATTTGTCGACCTTGAGAAAGCCTTTGACAGAGTTCCACGTGCTGTAATCTGGTGGGCTCTTAGAAAACTAGGAGTAGATGAATGGCTTGTGAAAGCTGTACAAGCCATGTATAGGGGAGCAGTCAGCAAAGTTAGGATTAGCAATGAGTATAGCGAGGAATTTAGCGTACAGGTTGGGGTCCACCAGGGCTCTGTTCTTAGCCCCCTCCTGTACATCATAGTCCTACAGGCAATAACGGAGGAGTTTAAGACCGGATGCCCATGGGAACTCCTGTATGCCGATGACCTCGCACTCATAGCTGAATCTATGGTAGAACTAGAGAATAAATTCCAAACATAGAAGCAGGGACTAGAAAGAAAGGGTCTCAAAGTCAACATGACAAAGACTAAGGTCCTTGTAAGTAGACGAGAAAACAGAACCCAGATCCCCTCAGGGAAATGGCCTTGCTCAGTATGTAGGAAAGGTGTAGGTAGGAACTCCATTCTCTGCCCCAAATGCAAACAATGGGTACACAAGAGATGTAGCGGGATCTCAGGAAGCTTAAGAATGTAGGCTTCACATTTAGCAGCTGTGCTGAGACAGCAAGCAGCAAACAGCCACAGGAAACAAGTACCACCAATCTCTGGGAGGGCTCTGTAGAAACAGTAGACAGCTTCTGCTACCTAGGTGACCGAATTAGCAGCGGATGTGGGTGTTCAGAAAGTACAATAACTAGGGTAAGAACGGGATGGAAGAAGTTTAGGGAACTACTACCACTGCTAGCTGCAAAAGGCTTCTCCCTCAGAATGAAAGGCAGACTGTATGATGCGTGTATCCGAACAGCAATGTTGCATGGTAGTGAGACCTGGGCGCTGAAGGTGGAAGACTTACGTAGATTAGAGAGAAACGAAGCCTGCATGCTCCGATGGATGTGTAACAGTAATATACGTGAACGACAAAGCATAAATGAATTGAGAGAGAGACTGGGCATAAGAGGAATCAAATGCTGTGTGCAGGAGAGGCGGTTGTGCTGGTATGGACATGTGATGCGTATGAAGGATGACAGCTGTATAAAAAGGTGCAGAGCACTAGAAGTTGATGGAAACCGCGGAGTGAGGAGACCCAACATGACCTGGGATGAGGTGATAAAAGCCGACCTTACCCAATTACACCTCTCGAAGGCAATGACACACGACCGTGACTCCTGGCGTCACGCAGTAATACAGAGTACTCGACCTCCCATGGGTACAAGCTGAAGCATATAGACAATATGCCCCCACATCCCCCACCGCAAGGTGGTCGTGGAGGTGCCCTCGGCAAAAAAGCACACAGCCCACACTGTAAAGTGGACGTGTAGGCGCCACGAAAAAGCACCCAGCACTCACTGTAAATGAGGTTGGTGTTAGGAAGGGCATCCAACTGTAGAAATCAAGCCAAATCAGTTCCTGTATGAGCAAGGCATGGTCAGCCGCCCAGACACTGCCCACAACAGGACAACCCGTCTAACCCATGCTAGCGTGGAAGAACGGACGTAAAACGGTGATGATGTGATGATGGTGACCTATTATAAATTTGCATCTGCACCAAAAGTAAAGGTGTAAAAGCCAAACTTGCTATCTTCAATTCAGCATTCGTGGCAACCCTTACTTATGGTAGTGGATCTTGGGTAATGACGGAAAGAATATGATCCCAACTACAAGCAGCCAAAATGAGGTTCCTTTGAAGAGTATTTGGAGTAGCGTTACTCGATAGAGTGCATAGCATGGAGATCAAGGACTCATTCCATATAGAGCCACTACTTCTTCACATTGATAGATCACAACTCTGAAACTATTGTCAGAACGTCTCAGGCAAGAATTACTGAACAGATTTTATGGACAAAACCAAATGGCAGGAAACCCAAGCAAGATGGTTGGATATTATCCATAAACTCAGCTGGTCTTGCATGGAGATTCAGCTACATCAATTGGAGACGCTTATGACAAGATCTGCTTGAAGGCTCTGCTCCTACGACCCTCCCAGGAATAAGTGAGAAAAGACAAAGAAGTATCTGTTCAAAAAGTACAGGCTTTTTTACTGAAGCTGCAAGAAATGTGTATGTAAACAAATAAAAAATAAATATTTAAGCAATATAACTATGTCTCATTTACATGTTTGTCTGTAAATTGAAAAAGACAAACACCCTGATTTGAGTTTCAATCTTTGTTGAGTCATCCTCAGAAACTGCCATCATCTTTCACACTTCATGGAGAAATATGCAGCTAATGCTGATATATACCCATCAGATATGACAGAATTAGAAAACTGGACCTCCTAATTTGCATGATTATTGTGCTTTGGTTACTAGTTAAATCAATTATATATTAAATTGCATGAAGGTGCATGGCTTTGGGATTAGGGTATTCAGCTCATGAGTTTGATTACAGGTGGTATGTGGTGTCCTTGAACACAATATTTTATTTCATGTGGCTCCAGTCTACTCAGCTGGTAAAAATGAATTGTACCTGCAATTCAAAGGGCTGCTGTGTCACATTCTGTGTCATGCTGAATCTCCCTGAGAACTATGTTATGGGTACGTGTATCTGTGAAATGCTCAGCGACTTGCTTGTTAATTTCATGAGCAGGCTGGTCCATTGATCGGATTGACGGGAATACTCATGTTCATAACCAACGGATTGCCAGTTTATACTAGACTGTGTACTAAACAGCTCAAGGATATTATCTTTACAAACATGATTATATATACAAGCGGGACACGTGGAAATTCCACAGAATGAAAAAATAAGAGGAGCTATTTAAGAAAGAAAGAATGATTTGTATTTTTATTACATATAAATCTTATTGTTGCCTGTGCGATAAATTATACAAAAATGTACATTAACAATCGATACAATACTTAATATACATATCATTCATTAGTTTTAATTCTATAGAAACTGCAGCATCAATATATAATTGCATATTTCTTATTACACAATATTTTATCATAAGTACTTTACATTATATACAATTAATTTACACTAAACGATATAGAGCAGGGGTGTGCAACATTCCATTGACGGGCCACTTTTGAACATTAGAACAACTATTAAGGCCAGTCACTGTAAAAAAATATGTAATCTAATGAAAACCACAACTTCTTTCCATAACATGGAACTGGGAAATTATAACACACATAACGCTATCAGTAAAGCCCTTTAGTATAGGTCAACTAACAGAAAATTGTATTACGGTTACAAAAAAAATTCTAAATAAGCCTACAAGGTAAAAATTAAAAATGGTCATCGCAGGTCACTCTCACTGGTCTGGCGGACCAGATTGTGGTCTACAGGCTGCCTGTTGCATGCCCCTGATATAGAGAATATACACAATGTTTATATTTACATGATTAGTTTCAATTCCATTGCAACTTGCAACTTTTTAACTGTGATCATATTTACCTTAATATCTCTTTGCCACAGATATTTGCCTCGCCACCCTTGCTTATCAGTGTTCAATACTTTAATTTTTACATTTGACTGTATGCATACTCTTGGAAAAGCAACATACAGTTGCCCATGGCTAAATACTGACTCAAGAAGGAAGAGACTCCCTTCATCATATGTTTGATCCTAGCTCTTGTTGATTGCCATAGCATATGACAGTCTTATTGGAATTTGGGCTCTTTCCAAAGTAAAAGGGATGTTGGGATTACTGGCAGCTAACTTCAGTCTTGGGATCAAAACACACCTGCCCATCAAAGGTCCATTTATATGAGAAGCTTTGATGGAATGTTGATACAATCCCACTTCTTCTAATCTTGTGCCATTGCATAATCCATTCTGAATTGAAATATTCCGTAGAAGCATTATTATTGATCCTGCTTTTAATTGAAGTTTGTGAGGCGGCATCCTGGAAGGTGTGAGTGAGCTCAGAAATTCAATAGAATATCTGTAAGCCTCTGAAGGGTCATCAGTGATCACTCTATTAATACTATAATAAGTATGGCTGTTACTGGGTTGTTGTCTGAGATCCCCTTCATTGATCAATAGGCAATTAGCATTCTTGACAGATAAAATTACTCACATTCTTTTCTCTTGTTGTGTTATATTGCTCAAAGTTTGTTTCACTGAAGAGTCATTTACACATGAGAATAGAGTCACTATTCAGTTCTTCAATTGCAGGTGGTGTTCCATTGTCAAGATGTAGTAGCCACTTTGCAGACTCTCTCTGATATTTTCTTACTCTGATATTATTGTTTAATGTAAAGTGTTGAAAGAAGTGATGCAGATGGGAGTTTTTAAGGCATGTTTCTCATGTGGCTTCACAAGGATGCCTTGATAATATTGGCAGCACTTGGCTGAAGTCACCTCCCAAAAGCAAAACCTTTCCTCCAAACATTTCATTGTTATCAGTGATGTCTTGAAGACACTTGTCAATGGCATGAATTACATAGGAAGGAATCATAGAAGCCTCATCCAGTATTATGAGATCCAAGTTTCATAAGAAATTGGCATAGTCAGATGAGCCAGATACATTACACACGCTGGTCTCTGTTAGTGGAACAGGGAGTGTAAATAAATTATGTATAGTTTTACCTCACAGCAGCAGCGTAGATGCTATGCTGGTCCAAGCACTGCCACACACATAATAGTTATTCATCTGGAGGTGAGAAATCAGTGTATTGAACAGGTCTGTTTTGTTACTCTCTGAGTGCATTTATGTAGAAGCAGGTATGTGTAGGCTTTTAACCTTTTCTCCTCTGTTGAACGGCATCAATTAAAGTATCAGTAATCACATGTTGCTCTTCAGTAAAAAAATCAATATCAGGTGGTTGATGTCAGCTTGAGACTCAGCTTCAATGGGCTGAGATAGGCCCAGTTTTGCACAGTTGGTACCATTTTCAATTAATATTGCGTTGATGTAACCAAGTCCTATATTTTCAGCTTGCTGGCCATTTATCCCTTGATACAAATAATCCTTAATCATTGACTCCTTATGGGTGTTCCAAGGATGCAGTGCATTGGCTGGCACAGAATAAACACACAGAGCAGCGAGCATCATACAAAGCTCTGTTGGCATGTAATGAGTAGCAGCTTCTTGTAGTGCTTTGCTGAAATAGTCATCATTTTCTATAAGACCAAGTCGCAAACATGCATCTTTGAAGGTTAGACATGTTTCTCCCTCCACTGTTCATAGTTCTTCAAAACTCTTATCATCTGGCATGTGAAGTAATAATATGTTTAACTAACATTTTTCTACAACTCTGGGGGTGACTGTGTACATTCTACTAATAATATTTTTCTACCTTCTTCTTGATCATTTTTTGTTGTGGTCATTGAATACATAGTTTTCCAGAATTTCTGGATATATGTAGCTGCTTGCACTTTTGTCCTCTTCATTAAGCTTGAACCAGGTAGTAAGGGTTGTGTCTTGGTGTCCTTGCATTTCTATCATGACCTGAGTATTGTCTCTTTGAAAGTTCACTCTTGGTTGGTTCTCCAGATATATATAGCTATCACTGTATGTGATGTACCATGAAGCTTAAATTCAGAGAGTAGCCATAACACTTCGGGCGAAGATACATACTTGCAAACAAGATAGTTTCTTATTTCCTCATGGTTGTGTTGGTTCAGATCATCATTAGGTAAAGCATTATTAGTTACTTCTATAGTGGCACAATCATGCCCCTTGGAAACATATTTAAAGAGATACTTGATGCTTCTTACTGAAAAGAAAACTTCAACATTAATATGTGCATAATATTTCTTAAGCAAAAAGGAAGGCCTTTCTATTTTTTAACTCAATGATGTGAACATGAGACACTGGCACACCAAGAATGTGTATTTCTTTGATATCTTTCATCATTTCAGAAAGCTGAGTCTTAAAAACCCGGGCAACTAAATCTGATCTGTTTTCTGCTGCTTCATTTTGATTTAGATGATTTTGAATATCAGAGCATTTATGGATGCATGTGTAAGTTATAAAAAAATCTGGCTTGCCATATTTTACAACAATTGTCATAGTATCCCCAAAGTACTGATGCATGTTTCTTTGGCTGCCAGTGAAGAACGATGACAAAATAACTCACCCCAGTATTATCATCTATTCCTCTATCTAGATAATCCATTAAACCATTATACCCATCCACTTGCAATTGGGATTGATAGTTCCTCAAATATTGAAGCATCCATCCCTCTCTTCTTTCACAGAGGCATCCACTAAATACTGCTGAAATAATTTACCTGCCCTATGTATCACATTAAATCTCCCTATACTATACAGTATCTGTAATACTTCTGCATTGTCAGTCTATTGCAGACAGAGGTCCTACATTTCTCTGCATTCTGCATGCCACTATGCCATTCAAATTCATCATTTAGAAACAATAAAGGGTAGGTCATGGGGTCCAAATGGCATGAAATGGTATTTTCTCAGGAGGATGGTCTTTAGTGTAGATGCCAACATCTCTATGTACAGGTGGCACACCATCTATCCCCACAAAAATAACAGCTATTTCTTTGCTACTTGGTAAATTATAGCATCTCAATCTGATCTTCTACTAAATCTTAATTCACAGTTCTCAATGGGAGGATTTTCTCTTCTTGCTCTTTGCTGCTCTTCTTGTCATACATTGTATTGTACACTTCAACATATGGATTATATTCATGCAACACCTCACTTACCATAGTCATTATTTGGTGGTACTTCAAATCTGTGCTACACAGCTTCATTCACATCAATAATATATAACTGGTCATATTGTGGTGTATTTTTTTCAGGGTTCAGAGGTGTAGTATAGGGACATGTTTGACCCTGAATATGAAAGCAATACGGGCCTCTGTTGGGTGGCAAGGTAAGTTGAACACCAAATGTAATTGGGTTGAACACCAGTTGTAATTGGGGATGTTCTTGCAAAATCAACTGCTTCCTGGCTTTCTCCTTAAAAGAGATTTCTCAGTCTCTCAGGGTATATTTGCAATGGAGACAGCACAACTTTTCCATTATTATAACAGCTATAACTTTCATTTTCAAATTTCAAAGCTTCCCAATGATTGCACGAAACATGCATATCACCAATACAAAATTCTTCTACATTACCATTAATATTAATTTCTGGGCCATTCTTCCTAAGATGCTCATGGGATCGATTCTTTGTCTATATCTCTTTCTCACTTACTTTCTCTCACTATCGTTCTATGGGAGAAATTGGCTGTATTCAAACCTGGAGAGGGGATAGGCTCCACCAGGTTTAAAATGCCCTAGAAACACCATATGTATGTGGAAAGAAATATTATTCTAAACACTTCAAAACATAATAAATATTCACATAAAGCAGAATTATAATATAGATTGTATATATATATTTATTTCATTTTGCCAGTGGTTTAAATGAAGAGATGATCAGAGTTTCTAACTCTTGTAGAACCAACAAAGTTGACTATAAAATATCTTCCTACGGAAAATAATTGCCCCTCTTCTGTTGTTTACCCCCCCCCCCCATTCCCACTTTTTAGCTGAACAATGGTTACTTCCATGAAATCAGATTCCCATGAAGAATGTTTTAGGGCTGTTAGTTATAAAAAAAATGTAATTGTTACAACATATAAATCAACTTCAAGATCACCAATATTGAATATCATTAAAATCCACAGCTGTCTCTGTATTTTACACTTTCCCTCCTCTGTAAATATCTTTACCACACTCTCTCACTCGCTTATTATATCTTCTATGGTGGCGGTGGTGTAGTGGTGGTGGTAGTAGTAGGGGTGGTGGTGTGATGATGGTGGTAGAAGTAGTGGTGGTGCTAGTAGTAGTAGTATGAGATTTTAGACAAACTCTCTCAGTCATTCAAAAGGCAATTGGATTGATCAAATCCGAGCCTGTTTGAAAAATTGACACTTTGAACTTCTATCAAAGTTTTGAAACTCGCTACAAACATGACGGCATATCCTGGTGGCGACGAACAATCAAAGCAGTTCACCCAGAATCTATTAATGCTAGGGGCCGGAAGACTGCCTGTAGATAGCAAGGGAGCTATTGATATAAGTCCCATAGGTACATAGAAAAAATGTTCCCTAATCTTGAATATCAGTTTGCAAGTCACAAGTGGCTCAGTGAAAGGGCTATATTGGCTACAAAAAAATGTGAATGTGAAATTAGTAAATAAAGAGCTGTTAAAAAGAATTCCTAAGGGTTCGAAACTCTATCAATTTGTCGACTGTGGTGGAACAGTCGGAATCTGTCAATTACCTGACAGAGTTCCTCAACTCTTTAGAACACGTCCTTCACCTTAACCTCTTCAGTGCCATAGATAACTTGTCCTAACATGTAAACATTCCAGTGCCACGGATGAGATAACTTATCCAAACATGTTTGAACTCCTTTCCAACAGTTCATAACTTCAAAGTTATGAACTCATTTCCAACACTTCATAAATTCAAAGCTAGATGGAGTTATTAGTTTATTGATTTGTCAATCAAAATAGTCATTTTATTGAAAAAACAAAACCAGACACAGCAACTGTAGCTGTGTAAAATATACACAACAGTCCACAGATTAAAGGAGCACCCATCATGTTGAGGAATTTGAACCCACCAAGGCTATACAACAGCACTCGATAGGTTGTGAAAAATATGTATCCACACGTGATTGAAACCACCATTTCAACAGGATGTGATAGGAGAGAGAATGTGTTCGTTCCAAGAATTCCTCTTATCCCCAATGATGTCCCATTTCAATTCAAACGGCTTCAATTTCCATTGGGTTTTACTTTTGCTATGACTATCAAGAAATCACAAGGACAAACATTTATGGTTGCCGGTTTACACTTTGAAGAGTTCTGCCTCACCCATGGTCAGTTTCATGTTGGATAACCTCATAATTCAAGGAATAAAAAAAAAATTGAAATAAAGGCATACTATTGTGATTATTGCCTGGCAACGACGAGCTACGCATCTAGGATATATATATATATGATTCCACGTGCACATATTCTTCTATGGAATATGTATTTGGTATATATAACTTACTAAAGGCGACGGGCGAGATCTGTGGTTGAAGCAAGTCCACAGGGAGGAGGAGAGTGACTTGGTGGTGGAACAATAAGGTAGATGAAGCAGTTAAGGCTATGAGACAGGCATGGAAAGAATGGAAGAACGGGGGTAGCAAGGTACATTACATAGAGACCAAGAGAGAAGCTAGGCGACAAGTATACTTAGCTAGAAGGGAAGCAGAAGATAGAAAATTCAAGCATGTTTTCCAACCTGAGGACCAGAAACAGGAAGTGTTCAAGATTGCGAGGCAGTGTGTCAGAGAGAAGTGTATCTGGAATGATAATCGTGAGCTTGCCCTCACAAGTGTCGAAAAGAAATCTGCATGGAAGAGCCATTATGAAAGATTACTAAACAAGGAGAATGCATGGGAAAAAGAGACCCTATGCCAAGCATACCCTATAGATGGGCCAGCAGTACAAGTCAGCAGCGGCGTGGTAAGTAAGGCAATCAAAGAAGGCAACCGGTCCATCTGGTATAGCTGCTGAGATGCTGAAGGCATCTGGGTCGGTAGGTCACACCACAACCACACAAATTGTTAACCAGGTAATACTAGAGGGTATCATACCAAAGGATTGGTGCAGCAGCATCATTGTCAACTGCTACAAAGGTAAAGATAGAGGAATCTATAGAGGTATGAAGCTGATGGACCAGGTCATGAAAGTAACTGAAAGAGCTATAGCACAGTTGATTAGGGACCAGGTGAAACTAGATGAGATGAAATTTGGGTTTGTACTAGGAAAAGACACCACTGATGCCCTCTTCCTTGTGAGACAGTTACCGGAAAAGTACCTAGCTAAAGGTAAGCCGCTCTACCTGGCATTCGTCGATCTGGAAAAGCCTTCGACAGAGTCCCCCGTACTATAGTCTGGTGGGCTCTTAGAAAATTAGGAGTAGATGAATGCTTTGTGAAAGCTGTATAAGCCATGTATAGAGGGGCAGTCAGCAAAGTTAGAGTTAGTAATGACTATAGTGAGGAATTTAGCATACAGGTCGGTGTCCACCAGGGCTGTTCTTAGCCCTCTCCTGTTCATTATAGTTTTGCAGGCAATAATGGAGGAGTTTAAGACCGGATGCCCATGGGAACTCCTATATGCGGATGAATCCATGGTGGAACTAGAAAATAAATTCCAAACATAGAAGCAGGGACTAGAAAGAAAGGGTCTCAAAGTCAACCTGACAAAGACTAAGGTTCTTGTAAGTAGATGAGAAAACAGAACCCAGATCCCCTCAGGGAAATGGTTTTGCCGAGTATGTAGGAAAGGTGTAGGTAGGAACTCCATCCTCTGCCCCAAATGCAAATAATGGGTACACAAGAGATGTAGTGGGATTTCAGGAAGTTTAACTAAGAATGTAGGCTTCACATTTAGCAGCTGCGCTGGGACAGTAAGCAGCAAACAACCACAGGAAACAAGCACCACCAAACTCTGGGAGGGCTCTGTAGAAACAGTAGACAGCTTCTGCTACCTAGGTGACCGAATTAGCAGCGGAGGTGGGTGTTCGGAAAGTACAATAACTAGGGTAAGAACGGGATGGAAGAAGTTCAGGGAGCTACTGCCACTGCTAGCTGCAAAAGGCTTTTCCCTCAAAATGAAAAGCAGACTGTATGATGCGTGTATACGAACGGCAATGTTACATGGTAGTGAAACCTGGGCGCTGTCTGTAGAAGACTTGTGCAGATTAGAAAGAAACGAAGCTTGCATGCTCCGATGGATGTGTAATAGTTATATACGCAAACGGCAAAGCATAAACGAATTCGAATTGAGAGAGAGACTGAGCATAAGAGGCGGATGCGTGCTATGGACATGTGATTGCGTATGAAGGATGACAGCTCCATAAAAAGGTGCAGGGCACTAGAAGTCGATGGAAGCTGCAGCGTGGGGAGACCCAAGAAGACCTGGGATGAGGTGATAAAGGCCGACCTTACCTAATTGCACCTCTCATGGGCAATGACAGACGACCGTGACCTCTGGCGTCATGCAGTAATACAGAAGACCCGGCCTCCCACAGGAACAAGCTGAAGCTGAAGCATATAGACAATATGTGTGTGTGTGTGTCCCCACTGCAGAAAAGCACTCAGCCCACACTGTAAAGTGGACGTGTAGGCGCCATGGAAAAAAAAGCACCTAGCACTCACTGTAAATGAGGTTAGTGTTAGGAAGGGCATCCAGCTGTAGAAATTAAGACAGAATCAGTTCCTGTATGAGCAAGACCCGGTCAGCCGTCTTGACACTGCCCACAACAGGACAACCCGTCTAACTGATGCTAGCGTGGAAGAACGGACATAAAACGGTGATGATGATGATGACAATATACGATATATGGCTCTTTCTATATCTATATATATATGTATATATTTGTGCGTGTATGTGTGCAGGTATAGGTGTGTTAAGGATTTCGCTTCTGGGTACAGTCCCCCCTGTATACCACCTTGTGCATGTATCTTCTACTGTAGTCTAGCCCCAATTCACCAATGCCATGTGAATGGAATTTGGTACACGGAAACTGCAGTAACTTACGTCTGTGTTTTTGTTTATGTCCCGTAACCTCGTGGTTCGACAAAAAGCGATCAATAAAATAAGTAATGCAGTCTATATGATCGACTAAATATGTACCCTAGCTTATGTGCAGTCTAATGATCGAAACCAGTAAAAGAATATACATATATACTCTCAGGTTCAAAATAATAAGGAAGGGATCGTTAATGTTTCTAGGTTGTCTCCCTTGATATTTTAAAAACCAGAATTAGTCGTTTAGTTTACGTATTGAGACCCCAATCCATGTTATTTATTTTATAAAGAATGGGATTTCTCGTAATGTTCTTTTTTGTCATGTATAATGTTTTTTTAATGTCTAAAGAAATTTAATTGTCGCAGGAATGCTACGACAAAATACAATTTCGCCGGATATAAGAGTAGCAAAATTTAATAAACGGGGTGAATCATATGAAACACGAGTGTATATAGAGAGAGAGAGTGAGAGGAGATAAAACTACGCACCTGCTAGTATTAATGCAGTAGTAAACTGAATAACTGATGGAAGCAGCGATCACGTTCGGTAATATGTAGTGAGAATAAAAGAATAAACCAAATTAGACATTTGTTTTATTCGTTAATATGTCGTGAGAATAAAACAAATTACACATTTGTATATTCGTTAATATGTAGTGTGAATAATAGAATAAGAAATGATGGCGTTCGGTATTATATATAGTAAGAATAATAGAATAACAAATTAGCATAATCGGGAATATCTATGTATGCAAAAAGTAAAGCGAAATAACAAAGAAATATACTATTATTTTAACGTTTCATATAGTAGGAACATACATACATTCTCACCCTCTCGATATATATATATTCAATCTCTCCCTATATATTATTTTGGTTTACAAAGCCATATAATAAGAATAACAGAATAACAAATTATGTTATTCAGTTTTATATATATGAATAAGAACTTATGGCGGTAGTGACAGACGCCGGAAGTGACCTTAAGTTAGGTCATTGAAGCCGTGCCGGAAGTGAAACGTCCCCGTCTCTTTCTCGTCCATTCGACTCAAGGTAAGAACATTTCTGATTCTCTTTTAAATATTTTTGCATTTATTTCGTTGTTTACTTCATTTATATATATTTCAAAACGATTTTATTATATCTTAATCTTTTTTCTATATTTCTTATATGTTTACATCACATATACGTGTGTTTATTATATTATTTTCCGTGTGTAATTGTCTAACTGTATGAACGAAGCATCCTATCTACCACGTGTTTAACTCGAGTCTTGTTAAATATGATTTCAAAGTTAATCGTCTTCATTTATTTCTGAATAAATATCAGCAATATTACATGTTCTATAACGATGTTTATAAAAATTATAGAATGTTAAATATATTTCCTTAAATAAATCATTCCACTCATTTTATGACAATAGATCTCGAATGAAAATCGTATGCTCCACTCTTTATACTATATATATACCTACACACAGACACACACACACATATATATATATATATATATATATATATATACATATATATATATATATATGTGTGTGTATTTTAGGTTATGCAGTAATTATGTTGTTTACTGGAGTTATACTAAGAACACTGCTATAGCATGAGTGTATATATTAAGTTTGATACAACGAAGTTTCAATTAAAAATGGTTTTATTGAATATGGAAGATGAGAAGTTTCCAATTTAGATCATTATTCAACTTATTACTCAATACTTAAAGAAACATGGAATATTATAAAACATACAGACCTGTCGGTCAAGCTTAAACCGTTTCGATTGCTATATATATATATACGAACTGGAGAGTGGATTCTAATACTAATTTCTCACTATATACACATACATATACAATTAGTCCAGTGAATCGGATGTGATTCTTTATTAGAGATCTAATTTAAGAGTTGGAATCTTTTTTAGTACAGTTATCCAGTCAATTCGACACATGATCTAAAAAGAATATTTGCCTTTAGTAATGTCTGCCAGGAAGTCTAGATTAGCTCTATTTGAGTATGGACATTTCTGACATGATTTTATTAAATTACGCAGTTAAAATATATTATTAAATTCCCTGTAGCAATATTATCTAATAATTTGAATTACCAAACAACTATCTATAACGTATTCCTAGTCTATTTGGTAATCACTAAAATGTATCGCGAAGATGTGGCATAAGTTAATATTGGATTCTTGATCTTCGTAAGATCATGGGATCGATACCTTGATCTGTCCATGTTAGTACCTAGGTCTCTATCATTAAAACACTGAGTAACGTTGGAGAACTACATTGGTTGGTTTGAGCTATTAATTCTATCCACAAGAAATACGTAATGTATTGCCTTGCGAAAATTATAATTTGATTGATCGTATAGATTTCCATGCCATGATTTAATGAACGAGCAGATCATTTAGTATAGCGGTGTCATTGACAATTTATACCCCCTGAAAAATATGACTGTAATGTAATGAAGCACAAGTTACCATAGATTCATCAAAACGAGAAAATTGTTTATGGGCGTCATAATCGTTTGTAACTTCTTGAAAAATACGTTTTCAGATTTGTTCTGAAAGTCAACTCATGGTGCAGTTCGTACAGACAGGAGTCTCATTTCAGAGAGCTACATCTGATTTATTGAAAGCCCTATCAACATAGGTCTTCATTCTAATATTTTGTATGAGTTGTCCGTTCCAGAGAGTAGGACTTCAAGAGCCCACACCATCTTTTCATTTGAGTATTAGGTTCCATTGGTTCATTCCAGGGAGTATGAGCTGACTTAAAGAAGACTTGACTCTTTCCCAATGCATCAAGGAGCAAGCTCATGTACAGAATTGAATATTTATTAAAATTTTATTTGGGCTTTTTTTTCTAAATTATTCTAGTTGGTCTTTTTCATTGGAAATCCTGCTAGGCCATAGACTAATGCATTACCATTGTCCAGCTATTACAAAAGCATGCACCAATGCTTCTGCCATCTGATTTAGATATTTCTTAATTATACTTATATAAGACGATCTATAGTTAAAAGTAAAATTACATGGCTAATTTCTCAATTTGAAATGTCCTACGTTGCATAATACATGTGAAAGTAAATTTACATTCATGCATAATCCATATTTTGTGGATCAACATGTGAAAAAAATACTATTGGGCTTTACTACTTCCGAATATAATTGATGTAAGACAATTTATGACCCTTTTACAATGCTGCTGACTAACTGATACAATTGCTGTATTGCGGGTAGGTGAGTGGTTTCTGAGAGCAGTGCAAACTATGTACACAGGTGTAGTTAACAGAGTAAGTACTGATTTTAGTGAGGAATTCAGTGTGTAGGTAGGTGTCTATCAAGGCTTAGTCCTCATCCCAATCCTGTTTGTTATAGCTCTCCAGTCCATAACAGGAATTTAAGGTAGGATGCCCATGGTAATTTCTGTATTCTGACAGACTGGTTTTTATTGCTGAATCTGGAAGAGCTAAATAAATTCCTACTGTGAAAACAGTATCAAAGAGCTGCCTTATATAGTATGTAGGAAAGAAGACGGAGATGTTTTTAATATGCAGACGAGGAGTAGCTAGGCACTCGGTACAATGTTCACAATATAAAGCGTGTGCTTTGAGGGGTGTAGTTGGATTGTATTGAGACTAATGGAAAAGGTAGACTTAATGTGGGTGACGTACAGAGTTAATAATAAAGCTCTAGTGAAATCAACTTTTTCCAATCCTACGAAATCTACTTAGTAGTAGCTGATAGCTTTTCTTACCTCGGTGGCAATTAGCAGTGGACTAGATTGGAAAAGGTTCTTTCAGAAAATGATGAAAGAAGATAAATATAGAGCATTGTATTGTGGAATCAAGGACAGATGAGTTTTAAAATGTTTAAATCAAAGATGCAGTGGTGGTCTTATCTGATTTGGTATCAAGTGCTTCCTATTGTACACTAGTTGATTCTATGAGTGTATATCATTTGATATATACACAATTCTATGAGTATATATCATTTGATATATACACAAGGTACACTAGTCTTTCTCAGTTTGGATTCCTTTGGGAGCTAAGTGTCTCTTGTTTTGGGCATCACTGCTCTATTTTGCAGAAAATATCTAAAAAAAAAATAGGTCTATTCAAATGTTTATGGTATATTTACTCCTGGACAGATTATTGTAGTATTAAAGACTTTAATATTTGATGTAATGCAGTCAGTGCTGTTTTTTAAACTTTTCAAGAATGTTTTGTGAATGTGGTTTCATGTGGTGCAGGATGTTAAGACTTATATTGTTGCCAGTTAGATACACCAGGAAAGACAAAGATATAAAAAATTCATTTGTGAAGCATGTACCTGTAACTGCAAAACACTTGTTTTTGATTGGCACATCACATTTTACGTCTCCCAGTCACTGCAATAACTGCAATATTTATTGACTGATAGCAGAGGTGGGACAAACTGGCAATTAACTTTTCAGGAAGACCAAATATTATTTGGATGAGTGTAGAGAGTAACCATGCTGATTTGTGTATGCAATACTAAGACCTAAACCCACTTTAGTGGTTTGTGGAGAAGCAAGTATCTATTAAACTTGTTAGTGACTTTCTTTCGTTTCAGAAACCATAATGCAGCTGTTTGTATCCAATTTGGTCGGGAAGACCCTGGCCATTGATATGAATCCTTCAACCACCACATTGGATGTGATGGATTCCATTACAGCCAGGGAGGGTAAGTATTTTACTGATATTTTCTGCTTATTCTTTTATTAGCTGTTCTTTCCTTGTTGCTCATAGGAATCACCATCATTCCATGTCCATTTTTCAATGCTGGTAAGGGCTGCAATGGTGTGAAATTAGATTAATTGGAGAACCACTTCTTGTTTGTTCCATTTTAGGCATGGATATGATGATGATATCTTAAACATTAATGGATACATGTATCATCATCATCGTTTAACGTCTATCTTCCACGCTAGCATGGTCTTTATTCTCTTTTGGTGTTACACCAAAATTGTTTTAGGTCAAGACCAGAAATTTATTTTTATAGGAGATAATGGGATGGTAAAATGCTCCCAGTCAACTCTAAAGTGGTAGTTCTTGTATAACAAAAATGTACCCAGTACATCCTGTCAGATGGTTGGTGTTAAGAAGGGCATCTAGCTGTAGCAACCATGGCAACCTGTGCCATTATTGAAAGGGGGTGCGTCTTATTCAGCCTGAAAATATTTAACAATTTCATTGCCATATTTCTAACGATACTGTTTGTGATGTCAGTTATGCCTACTATGGAAAAGTGGGTGTAAAATGTTTGAATTCTGAAGTTTCACATTGTAGTAAAGAAATTTAAGTCTACACCGTAGAAGATAAACTCTTAACATTTTATAATTCTGAAAATAGATTTGTAGTGTATATACTAGTAGTCAGATGGTAAACATTTACAGTATTAGAGACTAATGTTTCATATGATGTAGTCATTGTGCTGTTTTATTTTGCTAATGTGGTTTCATGTGATATAGAATGATAAGTTAAAGTTATTCCATTATTTTTCAGGAATTCCACTAGACATGCAACGACTTGTGTTCTCAGGCAAACAATTAGATGAAACTGCCAGACTGTGTGAATATGGTGTTGGTGCAGGTAATGTTGGTGTTTTTGTTGTTTTATTTTCAAGTTGCTTAGGTGGTTCCAGTGTATCATGGTGAAAAATTTTCATCAGTTTTGAGTTGTACATGGAAGAAGTTCCAGGGCCTGAGTGGTATGATAGTGTGGAGAGGAGTGTCACTGAAACTGAAGAGAAAGGTGCATACTCCATGTGTGAGAAATACTATGATGGTGACACATGGGTGATGAACATTTTTGCTGGGGGAAAATGGAAATTAGAATAGTTTGGTGAATAAGTAGTGTACTGCTCAGGAAGCGGAAGACATGTGGATGATAGAAATAGAGCCAATGATGAGTGAGATGGTACTGACAGTGTAAGAGGTATAGAGCCAGTGATGAATTCTGTGCAAAGAAGTGGAATGAGATGATTGGGTTGTGTGTTGAAGAAAGATGAATATGGATGTCGAGGAAGGGAAAGGCAAAGACAGAGCTAGCTAAACATAAAAGCTGGGATGAGTGTAGAGGATAGGGCAAACTAGAGAAGCTTATTTCCTACTAGGGCAGAGAAAATGACTTTGAAGTGCTTGTGTTTGAAATAGGTAGTATTTGATGAGAAGGTGTAGTCCAAGCAGTATGTTTTAGAAGTTTGCTTCACAACATGGTTCAGTGTTTGTTCCGACTGCAGCACCATGAGCAATTGTTTTATTCTCTGGTGTCATCTGTGTTTGATTTGGTTGGTAGAAATTTTGCGGTATCTCATAGTGTGTATATGTATGCATGGCCAAATAGTTAGGGTGTTGGGCTCCTGGGCAGAGTATTGTTTTTCAGGAAGACACTTCATTTCATGATGAAATTGGAGACCCCATTATTAAAACACTTTAAAAACCTGCATATGTGTGAGAGCTGTAAATTTAATTTGCTTTTTCATATATATATACATATAGATTATCATCATCATACGTCCATTTTACCAGGTTTGAATGTGTTGGGCGGGTATTTTCTTTTATGACATCCTTCCATTCATTGTGTTCGTTTGTCGTTTCTGTGAACTTCAACAATTTGAGATCAGCTCTTCTACTGTGGCTTCCTTCCATTAGGATTTCTTGGCACTTCAATCATCCATGCACATCATATGTAAATACTGCTTGCACATAACGTCTGATTCCTCTTATACCCAATTTTTCTCTTAAGTCACTGTTGATTTTCACATTTCACACACATTAACATTGCACATTTATTGAAGCATGCTTGCATTCGTTGGCCATGTTTCACTACCATGCAACTTTTCACATTGTATGCAAACATCATTCAGCTGGGGCCTTTTTTCTTAGAGAAGCCTTTTGTTAAGTTGCTCCCTGAACATTCTCTATCCTGTTTTTATTTTAGCTACAATGCTATCAGAGCACTATCCATTATTAATTAGATCACCTAGGTAGCAGAAGCTATCAACCACTTCTATGGATCCTTCCTAGGATTGTAAAAAGTTTATATTTTATTGATGCTCCTACTATCCCTGTAAAAAAGTTTACCTTTTATGTTAGTCTGCCTGCTATCGCAGTACACCTTGTGTACCTAACATTTACATTGTTCAGAGTTTCTGCATGTCAAGCAGGCAACTTTCCTGATCAGATATGTGTGTTATTGTTTACATTTAGCTGCTGCTTTTGATAGTATTTTGTTTAATTCGGCTTCCTGTAGTACTTTAGCACAGATTTTTTTAGTTCACCTTGACTAGTGGACAGATCAGCGAGTAAATACTTTGATGCAGTAATTGTGCAAAGAGTCATTATCATTATTTTGGTATATCAATATTATTTTTAAAAATGATTTACACCTTGTGCCTATGTAAGTTTAGCTGGCCTCGTAGGCGTTTTAATGATCAAAGCCCATCCAATCATAATATACAGTTTTGTTCATAAATTATATTTTCTGAATTCTTATTTAAATATATTTTGTCTTGCAGGAAGTACTCTTCATTTGTTGCTCCGCCTTCCCGGAGGTATTATTGAGCCTAGTTTACGTATGTTGGCATCTAAATACAACTGTGAGAAGATGATTTGCCGAAAGTGAGTATAAAATTATTGCTGTTAGTAGCTAGATATGGTATATTGTACAGAAGGAAAGAGAGCTGCTCTGGAGCAAGGAATACTCAATCTCATTCTTACAGTAAAGAAGTCTCTCTAGATGAATCAATGACCAACAACTTGTTATTGATACCACAATAAAGCACCTAGACCACAAAGTCAAATGGTAGTGGTGGTGTTATAAAAGTTAAAAGAATTCACTTGATATGAGAAATGTTGGGTTTGATTCTTCTGTCCACTTATTTTCATTTTCTGAAGTATTTTACGGGTTTTCTTAACTATTATTTATAGCCATTGATTATTGTTATGGTCATTTACATTGGGATGCACATATTTCAAATTAGAAATTTTGTTTTGGTGTGCTGCAAGAAATTGAACCTAACAAAGGAAATAAATAGATAAATAGAGGGATGCTATACTAAAGAGGACTTATCTAACTCGTACAACCATGGGAAAACAATGGAAATAATTCATCATAATGTTATGGAAGAACCATTGCTAACTTGTTTCAAATGCCATCTTATTAAAAAATATTTTACTAAATCCCTTCAAATTCTGTTTTCAAATTCTGTTTAAAATAAAATTTCTTAAAGACTTGTGTTTTTCGATAAATATAAACATTTAAAAACAAATTTTGTAGTGTAGAAGCAGGGTGCAGTTTGGTTAAGAGGGATTTGGCTGCTATATTTAGTAGCTGCTTGGAAATTTTGTTGTGGGAATAGATTAAATTCCTTCATTTAGTTTCATTAGTGTTGTCTTTTACCACATTAGCAAGGCATTCTTAATACTATAAATTAAATCACAAAGTCTTTGCTCTAACACTGCAAATGTTCACAATAATCTGACAACCAATATAGATACTCTAAATATTTGAGTTAACAAATCTAAATGTTTATAGTTAAAAAGATTTTCCTACCATTAACTTGATGTAGTGTTAACTTTTTAACATCTATTTTCCAAGTTTTCGTATATTATATATGTAATGGGGCGTATATGAAGCATTAGCTGCTAAATGATTGTCGAATGGGGATCACTGATGAAGGATTAACTGTCCTGAAATATATGGCATAATCACAGCATATAAATATATTGTATATGCTTCTATATACGCCTATTTTGAATCACTATTAGTGCTATTGCTAATATATATACATTTTTTTCAGATGCTATGCTCGTCTCCATCCACGTGCGACCAACTGCCGGAAAAGGAAATGTGGACATAGTAACAATCTGCGTCCAAAGAAGAAGCTAAAGTAAACGTTGCATATTTTATTGTAATGTTCAGCTGAATAAACATTGAGACATATTTGAATTTATAGTTGTTTTCTTTATTTAAAAATGCACCAGGTACACCATGTAAGGTAGTTGAGGTTAGGTATAGCATTTAACTAGTTACTTTGCCTAAATGGTCAATATGGTTCTACAATGATGTGGATATCGCAATTTTTCTAGTATTATAAAGGGCTTTTCGGTCATGCCCTGGACATGACAATTCTTCTGGTGCTATGATGAAATGCACCCAGTACACTAGTGGCCAAAGGAGTTTGGCAATGATGTAGGTATTACTGTCATGGTGAAATATACCTAGTACATTATGTAATGGTCAAAAAGACACTTCAATCATATGGACATAAAGATGAAATGCACCCAGTACACTGTAATGGTCCAGATGACTCTTCAATGACAGACCATGCAATCAGTCCTATGATGAAAGACAGGCTGTCAAAAAGTCTCTAATTGTGTCATGGACCTTACAGTGTGAGAATATATTTTATATTGACGCGGCCAACTCGCTTGTCCCTGATATTAGTGGTGCCATCCAGTCCCAGCCTCCAAAATATGGTTTGTCGTGTGGAGAGTTCTCGGGTGCTACTGTGAGGGGGTTGGTGCAGCCAAATTGGCCTGTCCTTTCTCTGGTATCATTCAGTGTCGGGCTCCAAAAACCGTGTTCCTGCTGTGAGCCAGGCTCCCATACTGTGGTTCCGCATCTACACTTCCTCAGCTTTGTCATCCAGTACCAGGCCCCTAAACTATGGTTACACTGAGATGGGTTCGGTGTGGCCAACTGGCCTGTCCCTCATGGCAGTGCCATCCGATACTAGGTCACGAAACCATGGCTATTCTGTTAGATCGATGCCATTCAGTACTGGCCTCTTCACATAGTGGTGCCATCCAACCCGGTGGCTATGCTGTGAGATGGGTCAGGCTCCTTGTATTGGTGCCCTTTAGTACTGGTTCCATTGTGGGACGGGTTCAGCGCAGCCAACTGGCCTGTCCATCCTCATGACAGCCATCCAGTCCCACATTGTAAATGCGGTTGGTGTTAGGAAGGGCATCCATATGTAAAATACCCTACCAAATTTAGTCCTTGCTGGAGCAAGGTGTGACATGACCAGTTTTTCCACCCAACATGGACGAGCTATCTAACCTATTCAAGCATTGAAGAATTGAAACTAAACGGAAATGATAATACACAATATATAGTTCACATTAAATACACAATATAGATTTCACATATACAATTCAATTCACAACAATAGCTAAGATACAACATGGAAACCAAGTGCTACAAAATATAAAAAAAGTTTTTGCATTGTTGATGCTATCTGCTGGCCACAACATTTATTACTGTTGACAATTAACAAGTACCAACTTACCACACGGAATCAGCAACAAGTCTATATCAACGAAGGTGACAAACCAGTGGTTACCAATCTGATAGTAACAATAACAATGGAAAATATCTGCCATATTTCAAAGTTACCTTGCGTGATGGCATGTAGCTGAAAGAATAAGAGGTTCAGCTCACGAACGTAAGGTTATAAATTTGGTTCCTGGATGTGTGTTGTGACCTTGAGCAACACATTTTATTTCACATTAGTCAAATTCAATCTGCTGGAAAAAATTATCTGCAAAAAAGAGCAAGAAACGTAATGTGATACTGTGTTAAGCTGAATCTTCCTGAGAATTACTTCAAGAATATACATGTCTATAGAATGCTCAGCAAGCTACCTGCTAATTTCAAAAGCAACCTGACAGAGCTAGGTCAATATCACATTGTACCACGTTGGTTACAATAAGTGACAGATGTCAATATCACATTGTACCGCGTTGGTTACAATAACTGACATGTCAATATCACATTGTACCGCGTTGGTTACAATAACTGACATGTCAATATCACATTGTACCGCGTTGGTTACAATACCTGACAGATGTCAATAATACATTGTACCAGGCTGGTTGCAATAATTGACAGATGTCAATATTAAATTGTACCATGTTGGTTACAATGATTGACAGATGTCATTGTACCACGTTTACAACGACTGACAGATGTCAATATCACATTGTACCGCGTTGGTTACAATAATTGACAGATGTCAATATCACACTACCACGTTGGTTACAATGACTGACAGATGTCAATATCACATTGTAACACTTTGGTTACAATAACTGACATGTCAATACCACACTGTATCACGGTTACAATACCTGACATATGTCAACATCACATTGCGTCATGATGGTTCAATCAACGTAATACAATGTGATATTGACATCCTCCAGCTATAGGAACTTACATTATACATTGTAATATTGACATCTGTCATTTATAGGAACTAACGTGATACAATGTGATATTGACATCTGTCAGTTGTAATAAGCAACATGATAAAATGTCATACTGACATCTGTCATTTATAGGAACCAACATGAATTTATGTGATATTTAGCTGCAGTAGAGATGATATAATAGTATACTGATTATCAAATGCAACATATATATAAATATAGTAAAATAAAAAAAATATATGTATTTATACATAAGATGTCAATATTACATTGCATCATTTTGGTTCCTGTAACTGGTAGATGTCAATATCACATTGTATAATGTAAGTTCCTATAACTGACTGAAGATGTCAAAATCACATTGCATAATGTTGGTTACTATAACTGACAGATGTCAATATCACATTGTATCACTTTGGTTACTATAGCTGACAGATGTCAATATCACATTGTATCAGATTTGTTACTATAACTAACAGATGTCAATATCACATTGTATCCTGTTTCCTATAACAGACAGATGTCAATATCACATTGTATCCTGTTTCCAATAACTGACAGATGTCAATATCACATTGTATCCTGTTGGTCCCCATAACTGACAGGTGTCAATATCACATTGTATCATGTTAGTTCCTGTAACTGACAGGTGTCAATATCTCGTATCATATTGGTTCCTATAACTGACAGATGTCTGTCACATTGTATCATGTTCGTTCCTATAACTGACAAATGTGAATATCACTTTATGTCATGTTGGTTCCTATAACTGACAGATGTCAATATTATATCGTATACTGCTGGCTCCTATATCTGACAACAGATGTCAATATCACATTGTAGCATGTTGGCTCCTATAACTGACAGATGTCAATATTACATTGTATCATGTTGGCACCTATAGCTGACAGATGTCACTATGACATTGTATAATGTAAGTTCCTATAATTGACAGATGCCACTATCACATTGTAACATGTTTGTTTCTACAACTGACAGATGTCAGTATCATTTTGTATCATATAAGTTCCTATCACTGGCAGAAGATGTCAATATCATATTGTATCATATAAGTTTCTACAACTGACAGATGTCAATATCATATTGTATCATATAAGTTCTTATAACTGACAGATGTCAATATCATATTGTATCATATAAGTTCTTATAAATGACTGATGTCAATATCATATTGTATCATATAAGTTTCTACAACTGACAGATGTCAATATCATATTGTATAATATAAGTTCTTATAAATGACTGATGTCAATATCATATTGTATCATATAAGTTCTTATAACTGACAGATGTCAATATCATATTGTATCATATAAGTTCTTATAACTGACAAATGTCAATATCATATTGTATCATATACGTTTCTACAACTGACAGATGTCAATATCATATTGTATCATATAAGTTCTTATAACTGACATATGTCAATATCATATTGTATCATATAAGTTCTTATAAATGACTGATGTCAATATCATATTGCATCATATAAGTTCCTATAACTGACAGAAGATGTCAATATCATATTGTAACATATAAGTTCTTATAACTGACAGATGTCAATATCATATTGTATCATATAAGTTCTTTTAACTGACAGATGTCAATATCATATTGTATCGTATAAGTTCTTATAAATGACTGATGTCAATATCATATTGTATCATATAAGTTCTTATAACTGACAGATGTCAATATCATATTGTATCATATAAGTTCTTATAACTGACATGTTAATATCATATTGTATCATATAAGTTCTTATAACTGACAGATGTCAATATCATATTGTATCATATAAGTTCTTATAACTGACATATGTCAATATCATATTGTATCATATAAGTTCTTATAAATGACTGATGTCAATAACATATTATGTCATGCTGGTTCCTATAAATGATAGATGTCACTATCACATTGTATCACGTTCTTTACTGACAGATGTCAGTATCCCATTGTATAATGTTGTTTACTATAACTTACAGATGTCATTATTACGTTGGTTCCTATAACTGACAGATGTCAATATCACATTGTATCATGTTGGTTCCTATAACTGACAGAAGATGTCCGTATCAATTGTAATATGCTGGTTCCTATAACTGATAGAAGATGTCAGTATCACATTGTCTCCTGCTGTGTGCTACACTATCATTCATCATTTCATTTTATGTCCGCTTTTTCCCTGCTTGCAAGGGTGGGACGGGAACTGATACTGGCTTGATTTCTACAGCTGGATGCCCTTCCTAACACCAACGTTATTTACAGTGAACGCTGGGTGCTTTTTTTGCCGTGGCACCTCCATGACCACTTTGCAGGGGAATGATAGGGACCCCAGTCCCTATCATCTCATTTCTACAGCTGAGTAAACCGGAGCAATGTGAAATAAAGTGTCTTGCTCAAGGAAACAACACATTACCTGGTCTGAGAATTGAACTCACAACCTTTCGATTGCAAGACCAATGCTCTAACCACTAAGCCATGTGCTTTGAGAAAATGTTGAAAAGTGTACCTATCAAAAATTTGATATTAGGAAGTAAACATCTATCACTGAATTTACTTTTCTAAATATATGTAAGGTAGATAAAATATAGTTTATAATGAAATAGGCGAATGTCTTGTGAATATCTGATGTATTTAAGATAAGACAGGCGATAGAGAATTGTTTTAAAAGTATATAACAAAGAGGGTTATAAATATCTGTGCTGTTTTCAAAGGAATGTCCATAAATGTATATCTTCAAAAATATCAATTCCTCTTTCTTTTCTCTACATCTGATGTTTTATTCTGTCCGTTTGTTTTCTTTCATTTCTTTTAAAATGTTTTCACCAAATAGTTTTGTATTTTGTTTGTTCTCCAGACACCTAGCAATGGTAATCTTGTGAAAAGAACTATACAGGCAGTTCAGAATGTGTAATTATTTAATGGCATGTGATGTTTTTTGGTTTTTATTTTTAATATTCTTCAAGCTTCAACCAACTTTTATGCGTATTCTTAATGACATAACTTTAATCATTTCGTTGATACTGATGACACCTCTTGCTCGCAAACTCATCACATTTTGGCAGAAATAAAATTGAATTTACGAGGAAAATCCTGCTGGGAAATTACCAGAATTTGTTTGTTAATTTTTTTCTTTTACCAGAATATAAAATACGAGACAATCCAAAATTCTGCTTTCTTTTAATATCACTATTAATATTAACACTTTTGAAACCAAACCATCCTGGTTTTACGATACAAAGTGACCTCTGTAAAAGGTTCGTACTAATATTGAAACAATCTACCATCATTGCGTTTAAGAAATTTTGTGAAATAATGCTCCAAATATAAGGCTAGTATTGAAAAAGTTGGTTATTTTATTAAATTCTTCCAAATTCTTCGTTATTTTTCAAAATTAAATAACCCCCATGGTCAATATATTTCAATAGAAATATGACAATGAAAGGGTTAACTTATGGGACCCATGGACATTTCACGATTTTTATTTTTTGGGGGTTTATTTTGATAATATACAAGTTAATAATTATTTAAAACATTGTTTCATTGTGTCAATTTTGATAACAGTTTCAATTTCATGCGATAGATGAGGTTGTTTAATTCTTAACGTCCTGTACCGAATGAAACCCCATTACCAATGTTTTCTTAAAAATACAAAACAGTACGATAACTGTGTTATATTAAGAATTAAAGTCTTTATTCTAATACTGCAAATTTTCACAATAGTAAAAATACTACAAACATTTGAATTAACAAACCTGTTTTTAAATATTTACTGCTAAATCATTACAAGATGTTCAGATTTAAAGAGTAATACACTTGATATTTTAGAGAGAGTGATTACTCGCTGTTGGACTTTTGGGTATGTTACCTGGCGTGGTTACTGTGATATACCATGCGGTATCAGATCACTCATGAATGCTACTTGTAACATGTAACCCAGTAAAATGTTCCACATAGACGGATCGTCGTCAACAACACCAGCAACCCCATCATGATTGATAGGTGAAGAAACTGGTTTTTGGACACCATGTGGAATGAAAAGCAAAACCTGTAAAATTGCGAACGAACATTAGTGAATTAAAACGCGTAGACAGAGTTCCTTGGCTTTGGATGACAGTGGGAGAAAGATCAGTCACATTTCAAAGTTGGACCAGTTGGAACTCCTAAGTCACCTCCGTGATAACATTTCAAGTGGACAATGGCTTCGTCTTTGTGGTGAAAGCATATGAGCTGCGGATCGGTAGCCAGCTTCTGAATAATGGTCGGACGAGGATTCAGGGCCCGATGATGTCACTTCTTCCTCGATGGGTTTCATGAACATATAGCATCATATAGAAGAGCATTGGTGCAATTATCCATGGTCCCTGACCCTCAGCAATGACGGTGGAATGAGATCAAGACTAAGTCGAGGAGGATATTGTTAATATGATATACCTTGTGGTGTTTTGTGTGTGTGTGTGGGAGGCACTTCCAAATCGCCAAAAAGATGGACAAAACCACAATGCATATACATGAGCTGTTGGATATGTATCTGACATAAGCTGGAAAAAAATTAGATACTTATTTAGGTTCAATAGATAATTCCCTTCCAGGTGATTCACAAAAAAGTATGTATGTGGCTCTCTTCTGCACCTTTTGTCTCTCTAATGTCATTACTTCCCGCAGAAGGGATTCAATAGATTTTGAGAATAATTCAAGATTGTGACTGTGATAGAAAACTTAAGGCAATTTATATAACTCATATTGGAAAGGCCCCCTAAAGAAGGATATTAACAATCTTCTTGTGGTGGTGCACGATGAAGGAGAGAGTACTCAAAAGCAGGATTATCCATCCTAAAGCAGGACTTCTGGTCACGATAAGTGGTATAGCCATTGTTGGTGTTTTTTATGCAGCTAATTACTTCCTAGGTATGACTGAGTGCTTTGCAATCACACAGTCATTATCAGTAGAGAGTTGGACGCCATGCTTTCCAGCATAGAGTTACGTCCCTTTACGGTCTGAGTTCAAATCCCGCCGAGGTTTACTTTGCCTTTCATCCTTACAGGGTCGATAAAATAAAGTACCAGTAATGCACTGGGTATTTGCTGGCCTTGTGACTAAAGTAGAAACAATTATAATGATTCCACAGCGGGATATCTTGGGCAAGTGTTTCACTATAGCCTTGCGTCGACACACGACTTGAGTGTGAAATTGGGTAGATAGAAACTAGGTGGAAGTCCATCAGATAGATTCTACCTGCAATTCAAAGGTCCCGAATTCGCACATTTAAATGGCTTCTGGAGTTTTATAGAAATATATAAAATTTGAAACAAGTGCATCTCTGTAAAAGAAGAGAAAGTAACATATATGTTTGTAACATATATATGCTCGTAACATATATATATGTATATATGTATATATATATATATATATATATATATATATATATATATATATATATATATATATATATATATATATATATGTATATGTATATATATGTATATATATATATATATATATATATATATGTATATATGTATATATGTATATGTATATATATATATATATATATATATATATATATATATATATATATATATATATATATATATATACACACAGATGATGTTTATATATATATAAGCGGACACAGACATCAGGAAGTACGCTCAGCTGTAATCAATTTATCAAGTGTATATTCAGCAGGAGGCTCACATAAAAATGTATGTTCACCCAGAAGATAATTAATCTGGTGGAGCGAAACAATTTTTCAATCGACTTTCTCTCACTTGGAAAGATACATTAACTGCTCACAACCATCTATAGTACACACACATACAACCATCTATACCACACATGCACACTGATGGACACACACACACACACACACACACAACCACATCTAGTATACTATATTACACACACACAACCATCTATACCACAAATACACACTGATGGACACACAGACACACAGACACACACACACACACACACAACCATATCTAGTATACTATAGTACACACACACAACCATCTATACCACAAATACACACTGATGGACACACAGACACACACACACACACACACAACCATATCTAGTATACTATAGTACACACACACAACCATCTATACCACAAATACACACTGATGGACACACAGTCACACACACACACACAACCACATCTAGTATACTATAGTTACACACATACAAGCATCTATACCACACATACACACTGATGAACACACACCTGCACACAACCACCTCTAGTACACATTTCACGTAAACATATGGACTAAGACACTCCACAACCATCAGACACAGATGGCCACATACATACACATACACCCACATTCATCTAGAGATGGACATAGATACGCACACATAGATAGTCATACGCACACATAGACAGCCCTCTAGAGCACACATACATAATCATCTATAGTACACATCTCACACACACAGGTGGATACAGAGACACATACACACAGGCACATAGAGACAACGATCTATAGCACACATCTCACACACACACACAGGCGCAGATATACACAGATAGAGACAACGATCTATAGCACACATCTCACACACACACATACATAACCATCTATAGCACACATCTCACACACATACATAATCATCTATAGTACACATCTCACACACACAGGTGGATACAGAGACACATACACACAGGCACAGATATACACACATAGAGACAACGATCTATAGCACACATCTCACACACACAGGTGGATACAGAGACACATACACACAGGCACAGATATACACACATCTCACACACACACATACATAATCATCTATAGTACACATCTCACATACACAGGTGAGTGAACACAGAGACACATACAGATATACACACATAGAGACAACCATATATAGCACACATCTCACACGCACACATACATAATCATTAATAGTACACATCTCACACACTCACTGATGGACATAAGTACAAACTTACACACCGAGACACATACATATTTACACTTACATACACACACATACAGATATACACATCCATCTATAGTACACAGCTCACTAAAACAGATTGACACAGACACACACACACACAGAGGCATTCACACAAACACCATGCATTCACATACACACACAGACATTCACATACACACACAAAGGAAATACACATAGACAAGCATTTACTCACACACATATATTTCCAGAAATACATACACATAGACATATATAGATTTATAACAGCTACAGACAGGCACATACCACGCATACAGACGTAGACAGACACAGACATATACAAACACACAGATAGACAGAGAAACAAACACTTACGTATTGCACACAGACACACACACGACACACGGCACACGCATCGTAGATAGACAAATATGTCATACACAGAAAGACACACACAAAGAAACAGTGATGTCCACACACAAGAATGCCAGAATATGACCAACTCTCTTTCTCTCTCTCTCTCTCCCTCTCTCTCTCTCTCTCTCTCTCTCTCTCTATATATATATATATATATATGCATACATATATATATATATATATGTGTATATATATATATGTATGTATATATATATATATAGCTATCTATCTATCTATCGACATGTTTCTATCATTTATTAATTTTTCTGTGCTTATGTCGATGTGTATGTATGTGTGTATGTAAGTATGTATATGTACGTATGCATATATATATATATGCATGTATGTATACACGTATATATGTATTAATGTATGCATATATATATATATATATGTGTATATGTGCATGTATGTATGTGTATATGAATATATATACACACATACAGACACACGTGCACACATAAATATATGCATATATATATATATATATATATATATATATATATATATATATATATACACTGGTACAAACATTCAACCCCCCCCCCCCCACACGCACACAGATATATATATATATATATATGTCACACCAGTCTTCCTGTTTCTGGAACATTCCAGAAACAAAGAGAGGTGCTTAATCACCTGACCATATCTGCCTTGTCTAGAATCATCTGTTTATTCTTCTCCAACGGTCAGAGCCTGATTGCCAAATGGCCTGACCTCGGCTTAGGAAAATCTTTCATTTCAGTGACCCTTCACACGATAAATGGTCAGAAATGTTGGCTGAGAAGTAATGCTTCTCTTACCTACGGTAATGTTTACTTTTCCTCTTTTCATCCGGCACAAAATCTTTTAAAGATATGATCGCATTAAAAACCGTTCCACGTCTTTATTTTTGTCACCAATGGAAGTGAAAATATGTGGTCAAGTTTTTACGTTGTTGGACTCACGATCATATGCTCACGAGTTCAATTCCCAGACGTTTTATTTCACATTGCTTTTCATAATGTGCATGGGAACCTACCATTAAAACACCAGAGAAACCTCTCATGAGTCACGACTTCGTACTAGGTCAGCTAAACCTAGATTGGTGGGAACTATAAACACAATAAGTTGGTATCCAGCCTATCGTTAAAAACCCGATAAGCCTCTCTCTATGATATGCTGACTCGTAGAAAGTCAGTAAATCCACATACGAGGGAGCTGTAACAAGAGTATATATATATATATATATTATATATATATATATATAGGAACAAGTAAGACCCCGACGGCTGAGCTCAAGCCGTTTCGACGGCTAATTCAGTCCAGAATTAGCCGTCGAAACGGCTTGAGCTCAGCCGTCGGGTTCTTACTTGTTCCTATTACCCACTCTACTACCCTAAGTGTTGAGTACTTTGGTGCGTCATGGTCCACCTGGTTCCTTACCATATTTCCTTCGTTATATATATATATATACTCTTGTTACAGGTTCCTCGTATGTGGGCTTATTATTTTATATATATTATTTTATATATATATATATGAGGGCGACCGGCAAAGGTGGAAGATGCTGGATAGCGGTCGTCCTCAGGTCTTTGATTTTCAGACCCATGGATTTTATCTATTACATTCACTTATTATATTTCGAATACCTGATGATATCACCGGATCCATACGGAACCCGGTCATTGAAATGATCATAGTATAATAAACCTTTCAAGGATTTACACAAGTCCAGCCTCCTGTCATTTCATTATAATATATATATATATGTGTGTGTATCTAGGACGGGTAAAATTCCCGAGATCCATGGACGAGTTCTCTCCAGCAGTCTCTGTCCCTCATCATCGCTGCCATATCCTGCGTCACCAACATACCAGTGTCTGTCCTTAGGGCATCAACATATGTCAACCTCGGTCTCCCTCTTCCAGTGTGTCCATGCAGGGGCTTCCACAGGAGCACCGAGTGCAGTGTCAACTCTGGATGTCGGTGTGCATGTCCAACTAACCTCAGCATTCTCGTGTAGCACACATCCACCATCTGAGTGAGTTTCTTGATCAGTGTCAAGTCTTAGACCCGCACATCAGTACAGACTCCACTACAGCAACGAAGAGACGTATACGTATACGTATACGTATACACACACACACACACACACACACACACACACACACACACACACACACACACACACACACACACACACACACATATATATATATATATGAGGGTGTTAAAGTTTGCTTGAAGCATTGTGAAATGTGTAAAATACGTAGTTAAGAAAGCCACAACAATGCAGAGGGAAATCTCGAGGTAGGAAGTGAATAATAGATAGGAGAAACAGGAGAAAGCGAAAATTGAGAGAGACAAAGATGAAAACAAAACAAAGGTAGAAGGGTTACCGTAGTGGAGATTTAATCCCAATATTTCGGGCTCACGCCCATCAACGGGGGAAAGTTCCAAAAGGGGGGGAACAGGCCAAGCGGAGAAAGTTGTGATGTCGTTAAGACAGGAATGCCGTTATGGGGAGAAAATTATTTAAAATTTAAACGAGGGAAAGAATGCGCGTGCGCGTGATAGGCTGTGGCAAAAGCTACTGACCAAATGGGTTAAATCAAGAGGGTGCGCTAGCGTGTGAAAGCCGTAAAATATGTGTGTGTAACTGTGTGTGTATAAGTGTAAGCGTGTATATGTGTGAGTGTGTGTGTGTGTGAAAGATAGTGGGCTGTAGAAGCTGGAAATCAAAGGGTGTGAAAGGTGGTAGGTTGTAAAACATGTGTGCGTGTATAAATATAGATGTGTGTGTGTAAGCGTATGGGTATACATGTGTGTGTAACTGTGTGTGTATATGTGTGAGTGCGTGTGTGTGTGAAAGATAGTGGGCTGTAGAAGCTGGAAATCAAAGGGTGTGAAAGGTGGTAGGTTGTAAAAACATGTGTGCGTGTATAAATATAGATGTGTGTGTGTATGCGTATGGGTATGCATATACGTGCGTGTGTGTGAAGATAGCAGGCCGTAGGCTGTGAATGGTCACTATGGTTAAGTTAGCCATGTCAGCTCATTTCTCTCAGCCCGGTTGTTAAGTGGGGGTCTGAGGTTCTTAATAACAAGTGCTTCCTTTATCCTTAAGGATCCGATGCTGCGTTCAGTCGCTAGGACTGTGACCAAGGGTCTACCCTGTGGGTTTCCGCATTTAAGGATGTGTTTACGGAAGGAAGATGCGTTGGTGTTGATATGTTCCTTGATACGAACATGTAGGGGTCGGATGGTGCTACCTATGTAAAACTTGTTACATTTATCGCATTGAATCTTATATACGACATAGGTGCGTAGGCAATCTGCCCCCCGTATCGGGCAGTTGCTGAGGGAACACGTCCCATCTGACTCGTCGGGTTTGTTGGAGAGGCATCTTCGCAGCGAAGGTCCTGTGTGGGCCAAATGTATGTCAAGTCCCTCCGTCCGTATGGCCCTGCGGATGGCGTTCGTGGTATATTCCGCTTGGCCTGTTCCCCACCTTTTGGAACTTTCCCCCGTTGATGGGCGTGAGCCCGAAATATTGGGATTAAATCTCCACTACGGTAACCCTTCTACCTTTGTTTTGTTTTCATCTTTGTCTCTCTCAATTTTCACTTTCTCCTGTTTCTCCTATCTATCATTCACTTCCTACCTCGAGATTTCCCTCTGCATTGTTGTGGCTTTCTTAACTACGTATTTTATATATATATATGTGTGTGTGTGTGTGTGTGTGTGTGTGTGTTTAATGGTAGCTATGGTGCTTCCATAGGCGGTATGCCAGTTGAGCACTCTGTTCTTACAGAGCAGAGTGTGATATAATATAAAACGAAAAATCAGTGATGCATTTAGACTCAGTTTATCGTGTCTTACAATTGTTTCGCCGGCAGATATCTCGAGACATGATCATTGTATGGATCTGTCTGATTATAGAACTGCGGGTTCTTCGGACACATACAATGCTTTCGGAGAAAATTTTCTCACTGGGGTGTTAGCTTAAAAAAACACCTACTGTGAGTATATCACATTGGGGTACGGACAGAGATATATACATGCGTGCATGTATCTTCTTTGTGGATGTACGTGGACACGGAGCTAATTGGGCGCATATTTGTTGGAATGTATATGAGTCAGTGAGTGTGTGTGTCTGTGGGTGTGTGTGTGTGTGTGGATGTGTGTGTGTGTATGTGTACCTACATAGGGTAGGATTTGTTTGTATGTTTATGTGCGTGTACATATGTGTAGATATACATGTGTGTATGTGTGTTTGTGTCTTTGGAAGCGTGTCTGTCTTTGTGCCTATCAATAAGGACAGGCGGGTTTGTGTCTATGTATATGTCTGTGCGTGTTTGTATATATGTGCAGATGTACGCGAACGCTGATATGTGTCCTTGTATGTGCGTGCGTGTGGGACCGGATGTATGGGGGTATATAGGCAGGTGCCAGTAGAAATGTGTGTTGGTGTGTATATGGTTGTGGGTGTGGTTTGGTGTGTGTAAGAGAGGGAGTGTGTGTGTATATGTATATGGGTGTGTATATCTACATGTGTGTGCGTACATATATGTATGCATATATATGTATGTGTATGTGTATTTATATGTGTGTGTGTATGTGTGGGTACATATTTGTGAGTGTGAGCGAACTTGTGAGATACCAAACCCAGCATGAGTCCATTGAAGTGTGTCAGAGAGAGATAGCTGATAGCCAGTGTGGCAGCAAATATTGACCAGAATTTATGATGACGTAGAAAAACAACAGCCAATAGCAAGACAAGAGTGGAAGATGTTTTTTGAAGCTAACACCCCAGTGAGAAAATTTGCTCCGAAAGCATTGCATGTGTCCGAAGAACCCGCAGTTCTATAATCAGACAGATCCATACAATGATCGTGTCTCGAGCTAACTGCCGGTGAAACAATTGTAACACACAATAAACTGAGTCTAGATGCATCACTGATTTTTCGTTTTATATTATATATATACACACACACACACACACACACACACACACACACACACACACACACATATATATATATATATATATATATATATATATATATATATATATGTGTGTGTGTGTGTGTGTGTGTGTGTGTGTGTGTGTGTGTGTGTGTGTGTGTGTGTATATATATATATCTGTGTGTGTACGTGTGCATACTTACATTTATGTATCCGCTGTGCTAGGGCGAATTTTAGTTTTAATATATATATATGTCTCACCAAAGACATTTTAAGCAGTAAATCTGACCATCATATCCGTCTCCCTCACCCTTAAAACTACTCTCAATCAATCATCTTGATTTTGCGCTTTGATTTTATTTTTTTATTTTTTAAATTCCTTTACATTTGTTTTCATCAACACTCCTTTGCTTTTATTCTCATTAACACTTCCCCAGACATCAACATTCCTTATATATATAGCCACACATTGCAACCTTAGATCAGTTTAACAATCGCCACCGACGAATGCGAGAAAGATAACCAGGATGTTTAAGAAATACCTTCCACTGAAGGTAACAAAGGAATTAGACCTACATAGCAAAATTATAAAATTATATAATTAAATTCTTATCGAATACCAACTACAAGTGAAGTAATCCTTTTTCATATATATATATATATATATATATATATATATATATATATATATATAGAGAGAGAGAGAGAGATAGATAGATATATAGATATATAGATATAATATTAATCCAAAATATTAACAAATATAGATATTCGTGTGATCAAGTATATTTTATTATACATATTTCAGAGGTACTGAGCTATCTTCAACAGTACGTCCTCATCAGATAAAATAAGATGATGCTTGACATACCTTGACTAAGTAGATGGTTAAAATTCAGTCATGGCAGTGAATAAGATAGGACAAAACTCAATATGTATATACTTTAAGATTGAGACATGAAAACATTACATATAATACAGAGGGTGCGTGTGAGAAAGCTTATAAAGATACATAATAATAAACAACTACTAATATAATATAAACCTACATAACTGTTAGAAATTTAAATAATTTAAATTATTGAAGAAAGAAGAAGTGAAAGACAGAGAGAGAAACAGATGAGGAAAAAGAGAATGACTAGAAGTATAGAATTATCTTAAGCTCGAAAGCAAAAGAAAATTGATTAAGGATAGAGAGAGGAGGAGAAAATACTTTTTATAGTATAAAACATAAGGAGGGAGATTTGTATTGTCATGGATAAACAGCGTATAATTAGATGATGCAAATTTATATATATAAATATATATAATTGGGCATAGCTTTGTGAATGAATAATTTCGAATCGTTAAATTATTTAGAAATAATCAATCAATCAAATATATATCTGGGTGTAGTTATATGACGGTTTATTTTCGAATCCTTAAGTTAATTAAAAATAGTCAATTAATCAAATATATATATCCCAGCGCATCCGGATGAGCGTTAAATTTCGAATCTTTATGTTAGTTAGAAATAGTGAATTGATCTAATGGCATATGATTTCTGACTATAAAATTTATAAGCATTTATATTATAGTATATCATATTTAAAGTATTTGCAAACATGAGAAAGAAAAGAGTTAAGATTTTCTTCATCCAGAAGGTAATCCAAATTAAATTATATAAAAAAAAAAATTTTTATATTAAAAATTTTTATATTAAAAAATAATCATTAAAAAAATTTAGAAAATAATTACAATTATAAATTTAAAATTAGAATGCCCTTAAGTATCCAAAGGCCATATAAGTGTACTTAAAAAGGATATTATTAAACTAGATATACGTATTTGTCTAAATTTATAAAAAGAGTACATTGTTTAAAGTTTAAGACGATATTAGTCAGTTATATATAATATAATAAATATAATTACTGTTAATAGTGTTAAAAAATAAAGTTTTACGTCAAGTATTATATTAAAAAGATTATTCAACTAGGATCATGTAATACATATACTATAAATATACAAATCAAACTTCATGAATCATAAAACACAGATTCAAAATAAATAAACGAATGGTTTGCTGTCCTATAAGTGTCAAATATATAAGCTATATGATTTAAAAATACAAGAAAATGTTTAAGGATTTATATTATAGTATAATATCATATTTAAAATGTTTGCAAACATGAGAAAGAAAAGACTTAAGATTTTCATCAAACCGAAGGTAATCCAAATTTAATTATATTATATTATTTAATTATATAAAAAAAAAAAATTATATTAAAAAATAATCATTATATAATTTAGAAAATAATTAACAATTATAAAACTAGAATGCCCTTAAGTATCAAAAGGCCTTATAAATGTACTTGAAAAGGATATTATTAAACTAGATATACACATTTGTCTAAATACATACAGAGTATACTGTTTAAAGTTTAAGACGATATTAGTCAATTATATATATAATAAATACAATTACTGTTAAGTGTTTTAAATAAAGTTTTACATCAAGTTAAGTGGAACAAGTTAGTCGACTAGGATCGTGTACGACACATATACCATAAATATATAAATCAAACTTCTTGAATCTTAAAACAACATATTCAAAATAAATAAATGAATGGTTTACGATTCCACATAATTGTCAAACATATAAGCTATATATTTTAAAAATACAATAAACCCCGAAAAATTAAATGTATTTAAACAATCAAATGATATGCATACTCATCAAAAGATCATGTTAACAGTTTATATGTTTATGTAGAACCCTTAATCCAAAATTAATTATATCGTAAATAAATAAAAATTATTAGAAGGTTTTATAATCTGTTATAGTATCGTTTTACGCACTCAGTTGATAATAAACGTCAAAATCAAAACTTATTTATTCAATGTTTTTTTCAATGTTTTTTCCTGACTTTTTGTGAGGATTGGAATGTAGAAGAAGCTTTATGTAAGCAATTTGAGAATAATTCACTTTTTTTGTTAATTAAATTATCATAATTAGTAATTATTAATAGGGTCTCCATAGTACAGATTGCAGTTAGGTGATATTGAAGAATTCAAGTAGATTTGACAATTACACAGCTTTGACCAAGAAATGGAGTATTTTAAATTTTTGTCTTTTAATGACCATATAAGTTGTGATAAAGAGGTCGAAAGTTTCCTATTAGGATTCGAGAAATAATATTTGTGATTCGAAAATCTTAATTTAAATGTCGATGAAGTTGCACCAATATAGTTGTATGTGATGTTATTTGCTTTTACGGTGCATTTATAGACCAGATTGCTATCCAGACAATTATTTTGCAGAGGGCAATTTGATCTATTTCTACAATTACATTTCGATTTATTTTTATTATGATAAATTGAACAATTGACATTAACATTGCTAGTACTTGGAAGTGTTCTATTGATAGTGCTTAAATTAATGTTATTGTTATTCCCAGTATTAATATTGTTAGTGTTAATATATTCAATATCCCTAATTGTTTGTTGGTTATGATTTAGAATTCTACTATTTATTTTTGCAATGTTCTGGGCCATATTCATAGTTGTAGAATAAGAAAGCTTAATTGTGTGTCTGTTGAATATGGAACGGTATTTATGTTTTTTTGGAAAACATTTATCTAAAGCTTTAAAGAATAGATTTGCCAGTGGTGTTTTGTTTGCTACAGACGCGGGAGGAGCAAACCATATAACTGATTTAGTTCTGATTTTTTCCCCCAATTTATTCACGGTATTGGTGTTTGTATTTATATTTAAATAATTTTCAGAATCTAGTTTATTTATGTTAGTCTTATTTTTACCCGGATTATAATTCAAATTAGTAATATCTATATATTCAATATTATTTTTATAACCTGCCTTACGTAGCGCGTCATTATAGTATCCTGCTTTTTCATCAAATATGGATGTATTAGCGGATATTCTAGTTATGCATTTCTGTACACTATTGACTATTGTATTTTTCCCGGATTTAGGGTGATTAGAATAATAGCTAACATAATTTAAGTTTTCATTGGGCTTATGGAAAGGGTAATAAAATCCTGAGTTTAAGTTAAGGGTGATTAAGGAAATTAACGTCAAGGAAATTAACTATGTTTGTACTACTTTCAACTTCTAATTTAAGGTCGTAATTTTTAAAGAATTCAATTATAGTTTTCTTAACGCTATTTAGTTCTGTAGTGCTATGCTTGACAACTGTAAATAAAATATCGTCCCTATATAAACCACCGGTAAACTCCGGCAGTTTTCTATTTACCATATTTAGGATAAAAATACCAAGAAGATCGGTAACCTGCGCAGAGTCCGATGATCCCATGGTAATGTTAAAGTTTGTATTCCTATCTGAACGGGTCCAATACTCATTGTTAAAATTAATTAGAGTTCTTCTAGCAGTTAATATGATATTGATTTCATCTGCAGTTAGATCTGTATATATACATACATACATATATATATATATATATATATATATATATATATATATATATATATATATATATATATATATATATATATGTATATATTGTTATACTTTGGGAGGGTCATGTTGCCAATAAGAAACATACGCACCAGTTGCTTTCACTCCAATTTATTATACATTAAATTATAAATTTCCGGTTGGTTGGTTGGTTCCACAACCGGACGGTTGTTCATATATTGTCAAAGTTCTTTCGTCACACATTCTGTGACCTTTTCAGTGACTGGGGATTCTTTTCTTTGGAGTGAAAGCATCTGGTGCGTGTGTTTCTTATTGGCAACATGACCCTCCCAAAGTATAATAATTTCGGTTTCAACACACGACGTTTTCAGATAAAGAATCTTGCTAAACAAATTCAGAAACGGTATATATATATATATATATATATATATATATATATATATATATATATATATATAGATATAGTAATAATTGTTTCTACTTTTGGCACAAGGCCAGCAATTATCCAGTACATTACTGGTACTTTATTTTATCGACCCCGTAAGGATGAAAGGCAAAGTTAACCTCGGCGGGATTTGAACTCAGAATGGCAAGGGCCGTAACTCTATGCGTCAAAGCATGGCGTCCAACCCTCTACCGATACTGCCAATTCACCAACAATATTTATACTTATATATGTTTAATATAAAATTGTGCTTGTACCTCTTGCACCTTCCACCTGTGCTCCTTGTAATTATGTTCTCTGAAGCATTTAACTCCCGATTCTCTACACGATGTCTAGGACACTAAAAACACTTATGTATCTACCTGAATGTTCTGAAGACTAGAATTTTAATCACCTGTTTAGACATTCCCTATGCTCCGATGAATCCAGACATCTCTCTGGAAGAAACAATTGTCAGCAAATAAATGTATTAAACTAAGATTTGATTGTTTTAACACTTTATATATATATGTGTGTGTGTGTGTGTGTGTGTGTGTGTGTGTGTGTGTGTGTGCGTGTGTGTGTGTGTGTGTGTGTGTGTGTGTGTGCGTGTGTGTATATATATATATATATAAATGATTTCTACAGGACTAGAAATGTTTCATTCGTATGAAATGATCAGGAAAGACTTTCCTGATCATTTTAAACGAATGAAACATTTCTAGTCATGTAGAAGTCATTTCTATATAAAATGTAGATACCTGTACTCTTCTAACGTATTGAATAGCTATTGTAACTGTGATCCCCTCTCGATAGCCATCGAGAACCGACCCATGTGAAACTCCAGCGTATACAGCTATGTCGGAGCTAAACATTTTAATTTTACTTTCAAGTTGAGCCATCGTACACAGCTCCATATGCAAATGAGGCTAATCAGCCTATCTACACAGGCGATGAAACTATATATTTTCGTCTAGTTCAAGTGCCAGTAGAGAGCAAGAGAAGCACTGTCCTGATGATGGCCAGAGCCTGAAATGTGCATAGATAGTTGACCCCGCTGCTTTAGCTGGAAGCCGCTAGATAACGTTTACCGCCAGCTAGGCTTTCCAAATATTTATTTATTAAACATACCGTATATAATTAGATATACGGAACTGAAACCCTGTTTTGTATACAGCTATGTTGGAGCTAAACAATTAAATTCTAACGAATAAATATTTAAACCCTACTTCGGTGTTAAGTGAATTTTTCTCACGTCCGTCAATAATACAAACATATATCGAAATGCATAGGCAGTGTTTCTTGGGAAATGTGATAAACGAGAATTAAAGTGGTTTTTACATAAACACTATAATGTGTTTTAGATAAATATAAACGCATTTAAATAAAGAGTCTTGTATCATAAAATCAGGAGCGGTTTCAGTCGGTTTGGTATCAGTCATGTTAAAAATTGACGTATTAGACTTTCATAAAATCAGAGATAATAATATTGACAAAATATACTTATAATTAACCCTGTTATACCATAAACGTTTGAAACAGGTCCTGGTTATATTATACAAATTACTTGGACGATTTTGAAATTAGAAATGTTGATATCTAAACACAGAATCGCTATAGCGTTAAAAAAAGTGAGTAAAATAATCTTAGGGCGAGAAAATATGTGGCCAGCAACGACTAAAATGAATAGAACTGCGTATTTCTTTAGTTCTGGCAAGGTGCATTACCTTTAAAGCATGGCTTGGATGCTGCAGGCTTTCTCTCCCAGCTCGAGCCGGTGTGGCTGGACCGAGGAGACGGCAAAAAGCCAGACTGTATAACCATCTTTCCGATCCCCGGTGGCAAACCCCTCGTCTAGGATGCCACTTGCAGCGACACTTCCTTCAGCCGCAACCTGGTGCAGTCTGCGACTAAACCAGGTTCTGCTGCACTTCGAGCTGAGGAGGGCAAACTCTCCAAGTACCAGTCGCTCAACTACAGGTTTACCCTTGGCAGAGAGACTTCTGGTGTCCTTGGCCCAATGACTACCTCCCTCCTCACCACCATAGGCGCTAAGCTGGCTAGCCGCAGGTGTGAACCTCGCGAGAAGGAACGGCTCTTCCGGCGCATCTCCCTTACCATCCTCCGGGGAAACGCCTTCTCTATTCTGTCCGCCGGGGCTGTGGGGCGGCCAGCACGTGGGACCCCATTTGCTCACAATACAGAAAGATGACGATGAGAGTTCGGCGATGACAGTGGGAGTTCGGCTCTTCCGTGTTCGGACACATTGCACCTGTCATGTGGATCGTGTGATAATTTACATCAATTGGTAGTTGACCAAATAAGGAAACATATGTTAACTTTAGCGACTAAAGCTGGAAGTAAACAAATCTTACTATTTATCGAGGCGTTTGGATGATTAGAAATATTGAAATCCAAATACAGATTTGTTACAATGATAATATCTACTAGCCTCTATTTTCTATCGATCAGTGTATTTTACCCAATTTTCTAACGCTATTATCATTGTAGCGAATCTGGTTTGGATATCAACATTTCAAATTACAAACCTATTTGTTTTAGAATGTTTATATTGAACTAAAATCTTCCATTATAATTTATGGAAAACATTTGTTAAGCTATGTTTCAAGCATCAGCTTAATAATAAGAAAGTTAGTTATATAACTAAATCCCTTGAATATTTTAAAAATGATTTTAAAATCATTTGCAGTGACTTTAATAGAAATATGGTAACGAAAGAATTAAAAGAGAGAATGGTTGCGCAAAAATGACTAAATGAAGACAGCCTTTTGTTGAAAAATAAACTAAATTAATTTAATTCATTTTGAATATATATTTTTTCATTTTGGTAGAAACTTGCAAAGAAGCAAACTAAAAAACAGCAATCAGGAAGAGAATAATAAATATGTACTTTCATCTCATACATGCACTCACAGATATGTACAGAAATACACTATACATACACATTTACGTGCCTACATACTTACACACACGCATACATATATGCATACATACATATATACAAGCATATATACATATATTATCAAACAAAATACAAGCGAATGCAATTAATTATTAGATATGAAATGAAATGTGATGCTTTCGAAGCTGAAAAACATTTTAGAAATGTTAAAGGCTAAAATAAACTCTTCATATTTTTTATTTTCTTGAAAGAAAAAAATGAAAGAGGCAGACGTTATTATGCTAGCATAAAATGGAAGAGGCAGACGATATTATACTGGTATAAAAATTTAGTAATGTTTAAAAGAAAATCGATGAATATTAATTCATTTTCAGTGAAGCGTTGATCTGTTCATGTGTATGCGAACCAGTAAGCTAGTATATATCTATGTGTGTAAGTGTGTGAATGTGGGTATGTACGCGTAACCCAGCCACACACTTATATGTAGGTGTGTGTATATATATCTTTATACATATGTGTGTGTATATATACATATATAGTTATATATATGTATATATATAAATATATATAATATATATATATATTTATCTATACATACATACATATATATATATATATGTCTATATATATATGTATATATATATATATATATATACACATATATATATATATATATATACACACATATTTATCTATCTATCTATATATTTTCACTCTCTAAATATATATATATATATATAAATAAAAAGCAGAGCTAATAACTCATACTGATACCCTACAATTAACAAGCTCAAAGTATAAATACTGAGCATTATATAATAATATAGTATCGGTAGAGGGTCGGACGCCATGCTTTCCAGCATAGTTACGTCCCTTTACGATCTGAGTTCGAATCCGGCCGAGGTTGACTTTGCCTTTCATCCTTACGGGGTCGATAAATAAAGTACCAGTAATGTACTGGGTAATTGCTGGCCTTGTGCCTCAAGTAGAAACAATTATATAATAATATATGTAGAAATAAACACAGTAAATTGTGTGTCTAAAATTTCGAGGGTTGAAATAGCACATTGGTTTGAGAAACACACACACACACACACATACACACACACACACACATATATATATATATATATAACTTTGCAGACAACTACATCACTAGAAATCTTTAACCATACTCTGGCGTGCAATTTCGTGCATAAATACACGCACATAGACACACACACACACACACACACACATACATACACACGCACACGCACACACACACACATACACACTCATATATATATATATATATATATATGCTAATTGGTAAAATTCCGACTGATGTGTAAGCTAAGGGGTGTGAACTTTGTACCAGCTCTGTACCTTAACATGTTTTGAGTACCACCCTGAACTGTACTCCTCGTTTTTCTAATGCGAACACTTCATATATATATATATATATATATATATATGTGTGTGTATATATATATATATATGTGTGTGTGTGTATATATATATATATGTGTGTGTGTGCGTATATATATATTGTATATATATATAATATATATATGTATATATATACTTACATTATATATATATATATACTTACATCTATATATATATACATATATATATATATATATACATATATATATATGTATATATATTCTTACATCTATCTATATATATATACTTACATCTTTATATATATATATATATATATATATATATATATATATATATACATACACACATGTGTGTGTGTTTATGTGGCTGCTTGTTTGTGTCTGTGAGGACATACAAAGTTGCATGCATATTTAGTGTGTGCGTATAATATATAAAACACATGAATATTCAGTTTAATATATAAACCATAACTATAGATATGTATGTAGAGAGTTAAGTGCGTTTGTACAAGAAACGACTACTGACAAAATCAACAAAGAGGACATAAGAAGAAAAATGTTGATAAACTCGATGTAAAAGAATTTATAATCAAATTTAATTTAGTACCTCTTGGTATGGCGCCATTTCAACGTATTTATACAAATATGTTGTGAGACTTCCGTCAGTTACGACTACAAGTTGACTGAACAACAAAACAGCCTGCTCATGAAATTAACGTGTAATTGTCTGGAAATCTCAGGGAGATTCAGCGTGATGTAATGTGTCGTGTCATTAGGCTGCTCCTTTCAATCACATTTATAATTCATTTCTTTCAGCTAACTAGATTGGAGCAGTTTAAAATGAAGTGTCATGTTCAAGGACACAACTTCCACCTGGAATCGATCTCACAAACTTACGATCATGAGACAAACTTCTTAACCACAAAGATACGTACCTTCACCATAGAAAAATAGATTGAAAGGTCTCCAGTGATTAATGTCCTGAAAATAAAAAGAGAACAACAGTGTTCACATTTCCTGAAGCAATTATTAAGTATTATATTCTAGTTAATATTGTAGCAGCCGTACAGTAGCATAGCGGTCGTTCCTTAATAATCCGTTTCTTAGAGGTCAAACCTTAACGAAAAGCTGGAAGCTATTCGTAAGATTTGACAATTGTCTCTGTAGATGAGTTGAACTACTGCTCATCTCATCAGCCTTCATTTCCGTCTTCTTGCTATTGAAATACTTGTCGTCGTTATCGACATCATGACTACCTCAATTATAGTTAGCAATACAGCCGTCTTGTCTATATTCACTTTCTCCTTCAACACCGTTATGGTTATCGGTTTCCTCTTTACCATGATCTCATGTCTCGAATTACAGTGATATTTTTGCTAGGTTTTAGCTATAAGAAGAGTTAAAGACAGGTTGTAAAGGTATAACTTCAGTAGTAGTTAATAGGATATCGGCTAAAACAAATTGAAAACATCCCTGCAAGCTAAATCATCGAAACGAAAGTTTGATTAAAATATATAGATCCAGAAGACAGCAACAACTGACATACAGAGTAGCGAAAACATGCAAATTTCCGAAATAAAAATAGCGAAGACCATGAAAATGTAGGATAATAAACCAGAATTTAATTTAAAATTATCATCATTGCCTGACAGGAATAATCAAATATACGTACAACCATTTTAGTTGGCAAAACATTGCTCGAAGTATTTTGGACATTTTCATTTTCAAAGAAATCTTTCCTATATTATATATCGTCTATTATTGGTTCAAATTATTCATATGAAATAAGGTATGTTTAACCTTTCAGTTGGAGCCTGTGAGAAGGATATTTTAATGTAAGGAGACTTGAAAGTTTGGCAGTCAAAACACTCCTTTATTAGACATATACTATATCTTTTTTCTTCTTTCGTTCGTCTTTATCTATATGTCTTAATAGTTGAAGTGTGGCTATTATCGCAACTGAGATCAGCAAGAATGTCTCCTACGGCCACAGGCTTCAGATATAAATATGTGAAAGGTCTCTTTTTACCCGAAGCCAATTATACAGACACATGCAGTGGGAAATATTACACTGTGACTTTTACATAACTTTCTTATTTGTTTTAGTTATTCCACAAATATTAGGAGGAAGTGGGTAATTTCAAGAGGGTAAACGTTGCTGCTGGGGGTGGGATATAAAGTTTATGGAATGCACTTCCGTCGGTTTCGATGATGAGTATTCCAATTGACCAATCAATAGGATTTAACGTGTAAATGGCTGCGGCTGAGCAGTCTACAGACACGTATACCCTTAACGTAATTCTCAAGGAGATTCATTGCGACAGTGCGACAAGGCTGGCTTTGGAATTACAGGTACATATTTTGAATTACGGGTTTCCAAACGTCTACCCAATTTCACTCACAAGACATGGATCGATATGAGGTTAATATAACTGACACTTGAACACTGGATCACTTGATGACTTGATCGCGGTATCACTGGATCAATTGATCACTCAATCACTTGATCAGTGGAATATTTGATCACTTGTTCAATTGGTTATTTGATCACTTAATGATGTAAATACCATCTAATTGAAAACGTTCGGTTCTGCTCTCTACGCTCTGAGTTCAAATCCCGCCGAAGTCATGTTTATTTTTTAATCCTTCAAGGTCAATAAAGTACCAGCCCACTACAGGTGTCAATTCCCCCTCTATCTCTATTTCTCATTTACTCTATCTCCCCGATAACAACACCACCACCACAATCACAACGACGACGACGACCACCACCATCACTACCACCACCACCACCACCACCACCACCACCACCACCACCATCACTACCACCACCCACCACCACCATCACTACTACTACCACCACCAACATCACTACCACCAAAAACACCACCTTAATATTATGACCACCACGACAACGATGACCACTATCATCAACCTCCCCCTAACAACACAAGGACAACAACACCACTACCACTATCTGCCCACTTTTATCTTCCCACCATCCATCATCTCCGCTACCAAATAAAACGACTTCAACATCCCTACTACAAGCACTGTAACCCCCAAATCCCTCCCATCACAATCACCCCAGCCTCCGGCTCCACCACCATCACCACTAACACCACGTCCACCACCATCACCACTAACACCACCACCACCACCATCACCACCACAACCATCACCTCCACCACCATCACCACAATCACTACCACCGCCATCATCACCGCCACCAGGACAACCGCAACCACCACTATCGCTATTAATACAAACCACAACAACCACAAAAAAACCTAATAAACGAGAAAATAAATAAACCGCATCTCATTCGAACTTTAAAATTCATAGACACAAAAATACTTAATGAACAAGAAAATTGGCGAATTTTTTAATCAGACAGAAAGAAATTCCTGTCAGATTTATTTCGCTAAAGATTCTAGTAATTGTCTGCTATATTAATTAATTAAACAATTTGTATTCTTTCAACGAAATTTCTTAACGACGAAACCCCAAGATCGAAGAAAAAAGAAAAAAAAGACACACGAACGACACCAGAGAAAAACAACAACACAAATTCAAACAAAAAGACAAAAAGAATCAAACGAATGTAAATCGAAACAACAGAATCAGACCTATGAGGTGAACACACACACAAACACACACACACACACACACACACACACACATATATATATATATATATATATATATATATATTTAATATAGAAATGGCTTCTACAGGACTAGAACTGTTTCATTCGGGAGAAATCATCAGGGCTTCCTGATGATTATTTTAAATAACTAGAATATTTCCCCATACGCTTGTGCGTGTGTGTATTTGTGTGCGTGTGTGTATGGTGTGTGTGTATGTGCATATCATACATTTATATGTATGGGTCTTACAAAAATACACTCACAGATATACATTCACACAAACACACACACATACATTTACACAAACACATACATTCACACACAGTGTAGTTTTTTCAGTTTCCCCTTCCTTCCTTTTACACACATACATTCACGCAGGCAGCAGGCGTAAAGAGAGAGGAATAGTATGAGGTAGTCAAACTATTCATCTCTCTTTACGTTTTGTGACAGAAGCGCAGAAATTTATATGTAGATATTTATAATATTTTTAACGTCGCGAAATCCAGCATTACAACTATCAGGCTAAGTAATAAACTAAAGGATCATTACTGTTGGAAAGTATATTCAAAGCAAAGAACAAAGAAAGACCTTCAAACAACTGATAACTATAAAACCTTCACAGTAACTAAGTGTAATCACACTCACCATGGTACATGTCAATTAATACATGGTTTGGCATGGTATGGTCCCACAACTCCTGATAGAGTCATAGGGATGCCGTATTTACATACGGCGTTTCATCGGCATTTTAAGGTTGGCGGAGCCTATGCCTCTCCGGATCTGAGTACAGCAGATTTCTTCCAGAAAGAGGAAGAATCGTCTCCTGTACTAGACTGGTACCTTTTTTTTATCAGCCTCGAAAGGATAAAAGGCAAAGTTGACCTCGACAGGATTTGAGTTCAGAGAGCAAAGACCTGGAACGAATACCATAAAGCATTCTATCCGACGTTCTAACGACTCTGCCAATTCGCCGCCTATTTATACCAACGCAAATCCTAGAAGAAAAATATTTACAAATAAAAATATGAACTTCACTGTGTCAAATACCCGAATGGTGAAGAGGAATACATTGGTCACAAGAGAAGCCTACCATTAAAACATCAACATCGTCAACAAATTAGAGATCCTAATGTCATAGAGATCCTATTAAGTAGTCATTTAGTAACGTGGCAATAAAAAAAAAAATAAATATTTGTCCCACTTTATAAACTTCACGACACAAGGAATTTTATTTTAAAGTCCAAACCTGTTTTGAATGGACAATGATATTGTTTCTATTTGATTTAGTTTGATTTAGCTTAATTTAATTCAGTTTAGGTTAACTTGATGTATTTTGTAATTCGCATTAACTGATGCTATCTCTGTTTCACCTATGTATAACATCCAAAAATATAAAAATATAAAATATAAAAATGCTTAATAGTTTCCCCACCTTTAACTACACTAATGTCGCCTAGATGTCGACGCCATATTAGTATTCACAGAGATATCGTGGCCATATTAACATTCACCTGAAAATTGTCCCAGATGACACGAAAGTATTTGCGAAAATAAGAAAAAATAGAATGTGAAAATAGCACTCTGTTGAAATTTGATTGACTAATGTATTATCTATGCATGGTGCGCCACCACGGCCACAGACAGATGACTGAAGTCAGTAAAAGAATAAGGAATTCTAAAAACTATAATACACACACACACACACACACACAGACACACACACAGACACACACACACATATATATATATCTGTGTGCGTGTGTGTGTGTGTGTGTGTGTGTGGCGACCGACACGTTGTGTTCTTCAGCAAACCGCTATATTTTACGTTGCTCCATTCGACTCAACTGGCAAAAATGTATATGTATATATTGAGTACAGAAATAATTGATATTGCGTAAGATGTTTATATAAATATACGCAATGTGTAAATTTACACATTGCGTATATTCCCATGTTCACATACAATGTTGTGAACTTTCCTGTAACTTACAAAAAAGATAAATATTTTGATTCTTTTAATATTTGCTGGGGTACTCAGAAGATATATATATATATATCATCTAAACAAGGTAACACAACGTATATATGCTATTATTTACAGTAATATCACGAAAATGGATGTGCTAATTTACATATTATTAACGCTTATGTTCGTAGATAATTTTGATATAAATTAAGTTATGAGTTAAGCAGCCTAAGTATGCGATACATTTATAATCTCTCTCTCTCTCTCTCTCTCTCTCTCTCTCTCTCTCTCTCTCTCTCTCTCTCTCTCTCTCTCTCTCTCTCTCCCTCTCTCTCTCTCTCTCTCTCTCTCTCTCTCTCTCTCTCTCTATATATATATATATATATATATATATATACACATATACATATATACATACAGTGTAGGCAGCGAATTGGCAGAGTCGTTAGAACGTCGGATAGAATGCTTTATGGTGTTCTTTCCTGATCTCTGCTCTCTGAGTTCAAATCCTGCCGAGGTGAACGTTGCCTTTCATCCTTAAAAAAGAAGTAGCAGTATAGTAATGGGGTTGATTTATCCTCTCTCTGGAAGAAATCTTCTGAAATCAGGCCTGGAGAGAGAAGGCCTCCGCCATCCTTAACATGCCGAAGAAACGCCATATGTCAATACGGCGCCTCTACGATTCTATCAGCAGTTACGCAACCATACACACAGACACACACACACACACACACACACATATATATATATATACACTGTAGAGGTAACCGTGATTCAGTAAATGTGTTTATAAATTTACATTGAGTGCATTGACATGTAAACAATGTCAAATGTAACGTATTTTCCTGTAAATTGAACAAAAATATCATAAACATTTGAACCGATTTGCGAACACTTTTGTATCTTTATCTGAAGATATATGTCTATTATCTAAACAAGAAAGAAATTCATTGTATACTTTGGCTGCTTAGCGCACAAGTGAATTTAAAAGTTTTTCTGTGTTTTTGGAATGGATAGAATAGAATTAGAAATTGTTTGAAGCCAATTATTATATCCAGACAATTATTGAAATCTTTAGCGAAATAAATCTGATAGGAATTTACATTTTGTCTGATTAGAACCTCACATAATGATCTCTTGTTGTCGTGTATGTATGTATATATGATGTATGTATGTATATCTATATCTATATCTATATGTATATATGTATATGAATGTGAGTGTGTACGTGCCTATGTATGTATGTATGTATGTATGTATGTATGTATGTATGTATGTATGTATGTATGTATGTATGTATGTATGTATGTTTGTGAGTGTATGTATGTATGTGTATGTATGTATGTATGTATGTATGTATGTATGTATGTATGTATGTGTGTATGCATGTATGTATGTTTGTTTGTATGTATGTATATATATGTGAAAGTGAGAGTACGTATCATCTATGTATGTGTGTGTATGTATGTTTTTGAGTGTATATGTGTATGAGTGTGTGTATGCAAGTATGTAAGAATGTATGTATGTATGTACGTAGTCTATTTCTCATAATTTCAAGTTTATTTTTGTCTCGCCATCTTCCCCGTGGCAAGGTAAAGATAAAGAAATGTTCGTCGTCTCTTGTGCAATCGTTCATATTTTGAATCTTAAAGATGTTTTACAGATTTTGAAAGTTTCCGATATGGTAACCATTTGTAGTTTGTGAATTAAGGAGATGGGTTCTTCACAAATCCTGGTCCAGACAGGTTGGCAAATATTATACTATGACTCCAATAATGGTAGATATAAAACTTAAAGTGTATTTTTGGTACTCGGTCTGAAATCTACTCATCAATGGTGAGTAGACATCCTATATATGTATGTACGTACGTATGTATGTATGTACCTTCTTCTGGTTTTATAATTTCACAAAGTTTTACCAATAGAGAGAGTCGGTTTCTAACATAGACACAAGACTCTCTCATTGGAATTTACACAACATCAACTAGGTAGATATGTATGCATGTCTGCATGCATGTGTAGATATGGATGTTATTGTATGTGTGGATGCGTATATTTTGAGTTGTATGTGTGCATGTGTATCTGTACATTATGTGCTTTGTATCTGTACATGTGTATATGCAGTTATTAGAGGCAAAATGTTTGGAATGTTTTACATATTTTTACTGTTCCATTAATGGATTGTACTTGTAATTTCCTAACTAGTTGTGTTCTTTCTGTTCCTATGAAGCCCAGCTTCTCAAGATTTGTATTGAGGTAGTTACTAACATATCCCAGTGCCCCAATAATCACAGGCATAAATCTGAAGGTATAATCGGGTGGAGTATCTGCAGATTTCTCATCAGTTCTGCATAAATATTCTCCTTTTCGCTAATCTTTGATATTATATTGGCATCTGCTGGGCAGCTAACTTCCACTACTGCGAATGCCTTCTTTTCCCTGTCACATATCATAATATCTGGTCTGTTAACTTGCATTTTATTGGGGTTTTTACTGGAAAACTGATGTAAAATCTGTGACTTGATGGCTACCAATAATGTTGGCCTGTTCTTTTTTCACTTAAAAAAGAAAAAAAAACGCAGACTTCGTTTGAGGCAAACGTCTTTCACATAAGATGCATGAGCATGACTGTTCGATAAATGCTTCTTTCTTTCTCTTTCGCTGTAGTATATGCAGAAAGAAATGCAAGTGCTTGACAGGGCTAAAACGTCATGTTCGGGCCACCCACGTATGAGAAACGGATCAAATTCTCGAAATCCAGATATAAACGTAATGTTACGATTGTATGTATGTATGTATGTATGTATGTATGTATGTATGTATGTATGTATGTATGTATGTATGTTTGGATGTATGTATGTATGTAAATATGTATATGAATATGTATGTGTGTGTGAGTGTGTATGCAAGATAACATTTGGATAAATCATTCTTAACAATTGTCTATGAATTCTAAATGAACAACTTGACCTTTACAAAGATTACCGAGTTTACGGTTGAACTATTTCGGAATAACTAATTCCTTAAACTATATGCTAGAAACAACAGCCAAATCACACCCAATCACACTTTTCAGTCGTAGATATATAGAATAATTTGGTCTTGAATGCACTGTACATTTCAAAATATGTGTGTGCGTGTGTTGTTGTTACGGCTCACACTTATTACGTTTAACTGGCCTTTTATGTGGCTGTATATCATAGGAACTTTCTCGGGCATTCTCAGTTCTATCATGAAAATCTTATTGTTAAAGAACACGGCGGATTTCCCAATCACACATCGAACCGTTGACTTTATGATCGTGAGACCATCTCTGTAACCACTAAGCCACGAGCAGACATTTTTGTTTATGGACAAGAAAAATTATATTGATTTCTACCTTTGACACAAGTTGGTGTAGTGGTACATATTTAATCAAACTCGGCAGGATGAAATGTAAAGTAATCACCATGTACGTAATTAAATACTGCAAGTTAGTTTGTCCGGTCTTCTACTCATTGTTCTATATCATTGATGTTGAAAGAGGTCATTTTCAATATTATGGCTGTGACTGATCTATTTGACGTATAGAATGTAGGCCCGGCTGTGTGGGTTAAGGTTTTTGATTTGCAATCATAAGATCTATGGTTGAATTCCACAGCCTGACACGAATATAATTTATCATAGCCTCAGGATAGTTTTGCGGATGAAATTGTGTAGACTGAATCTTTTTGGAAGCCCATCGGATGTAATTCAAAGGACCAGTCGTGTCACACAGTATCACGCAGAAACAATTAGAAAATTACGTTAAAGGTACACGTGTCTGTGGAATGCTCAGTTATTGACACGTTAATTTCCAGAGGAGATTGTCCCGGTGATCGAACAACTAGAACGCTAACCGTCGAAAACGATAGAGTTAAATTTCATTCAAGCTATAAGATAAGGGCATAGCTGAGTTGGTAAAGATGTTTGTTTCGCAATTATGAAATCACTGGTTCAATCAGACTGCGCGCCATCTTGGGTCAGTCTCTTTACCCCAACCTTATGCGAAAATGTATTTACCATAGCCTTGGATGTAATGCGAAAATGGTTTTACCATAGATATGGATGTAGTGCGAACGTATTTTTACCACAGTCCTGCATTAAGTATGAGAGTAATGTTACCACAACATAACCATTAGGCCATGCGAGAAGCCGCATGGCTAATGGTTACGATGCTTGAGGTACGATCTCAAGGTAATCGGTTTGATTCCTGGACACGGCGCTGCCTTGTGTTCTTTATTCATGTGCTCTGGTACACTTACCTGAGAGTAAATATCGGCTGTAGCGGGGGAGTTAATCCCGAGATAGACCGGTATCCTGTCCAGGAAGAGTCTTGTATTCTGTCACTTAACGCAAAGGAAACCGGGGATAAGAACCGGCCTGATGAACCTTCAGCTTTAACAGACTTTAACTAACTTGCATATAATGCAAACGTATTTACAACAGGTTTTCATACAATGCGAAAGTTTCAACAGGTAATAGAACTTATGAAGTGAGACTTCACCCATTTAGGCCATAACTTAATATTGTAGTGGCTATACTTTAATAACCATAATAGAATTGTCATACCGTAGTGATCCTGCCAAAGTGGCCATCTTATAATAGACATGCTGTTATGGCCATATATATTTTTCATTTCAACGCCTGAAATTAGGAAACTTTGATTTCAAGAGAATGTGATGACAAGCTGAAAAGGGGACACAGTTCATTGAAGTAAATGTTTATAATGTGCTATATTGTATAATAGTATAGTAACACAATAAAGTGACAGACGCAGAAAATGTCAGACAGACAGATAAATAATTATTATAGCGTTTAATATTTTTTCTCATAAATTGGACATTTTCCATCAATAATGAATACAAATTACATACTAAATAAGTCAGGAAGTGCTAAAGTCATAAAGAATAAGCTCCAAGGAAATAAACTTCGGTAAATTAGTCCAATTAATCTGATTGTATTAGCTATCATTATCAGCAGCATTCGTATACTAATAATAACAACGGTTTCCTTCTTATTTTGGAGAGTTCACAAATGAACATGGGAGGAATATATTCGAATGAATCTCCACTGATATGTACATAGTTTCTGTAGGTTCAGTATTTCTTGAGATAGCCAGATGTGGTTGAACCTCCACTGTCCTATGACTTTGCTCCATACAGTGAACCTTTTTGCGATGACGTAGACAGTGCGTTTGAAAATATGGATTGGTACGAATTTTTTATGTGTGCCTTTGGAATCGCGACTGGCTTCCACCAACGCTTCTTCTGTTTGCAATGTTGTGACTACCCTTGCTGGAGCAAGATCAACTCAACTAGGGTGAACACTAGCGCTGGTTGAAACCAGCTCAAACCATCTTGGGGGAACATCGATACTGACTGGAACCCACTCAACATGTCTTGGGGGAACACCGACGCCGGCTGAAGCCAGCTCAACCCAACTTCGGTGAACACCGACTTGAGTACAAGAATAAGTGTACAATGGATGAAACATAAGTCATGAAAGGCAAAGATGAACTCTGTGGAAATTCAATATAAACGCAGGCTCTCTTGACACAAGGCATTTTAAAGCTGGGAACCTATACCTATGCAAGTCTGAAAACAGCAGATTACTTCCAGTGAGTGACAGAGGGATATATGGATAGATAGATAGATAGAGAGAAATATATACATATATATATATATATATATATATATATATATATATATATATATATATATATATATAAATATATATATATATATATATATAGAGAGAGAGAGAGAGGGAGGGGGAGATTCGACCCCTGTACCTAACCACATCGAAAGGGCAACATTCAGAACTGTCCTTTTTGGGATTTATTTGAACTCAGAGCGCAGAGAGCTGAAACAAATACCACAAAGCACTCTACCCGACATTTTAATGATTCTACCAGTTCCCCGCCTCTTTCATGTTTCTCAACAGACATTATAGATGTTAGATATTACTTACATATTTACTGTGTCTTTATACCGAGATATGCTTGAATGCACACGAAACAAGGAAACGTTAACTGCTTGTTTAACATGTTTGTCACACACGTATGATCATCTAATATTTTAATATCAAAGAGAACTGGACATTAGCACAGAAGAGAAAGTGATGTAGAGATGGAAAGAAGAGAAAATTACACACATATATACGTATATATATATATATATATATATATATATATATATATATATATATATATATATATATATATATATATATATATATATATATATATATATATATATATATACATACATATATATATATATATAGAGAGAGAGAGAGATATGTGTATATATACACATATATATGTGTATATATACACATATATATGTGGGTATGTAAATATAAAGAGAAAGAGGGAGTGAAAAAAGTCTGAAAATGTTTCTTGTTTTTTACAGTAAAAAAAATAGATAGAAAAAGAAATTGATAAAAACAAATAACTTCAAAGAAAAATATCTTTCATATTTCTTAGATATTCCTGTTGTTGATGTTGTTATTATCATTGGTCATCGGACTGTGAAGTCGTATTTTTGTGAGTTCCGTGAGATAGGTAATTTTCAAGTTTTTGCATTGAATTAATTTTTATACCTTTTGTGACAAAGGAGTCATAAGACACCAGTCTTTGCCCTGTGAAAAGGCGACCCCAGATTATTTGGGCATTTGGGCTCAAATATTCGAACATTTCTTTTCCTCAAAAAAAAATCATGGCGGAGACAGGCCTCTCCCTTCCCTTAAAGCCAGCTGTCAAGAGGCAGCGACTTAAAGTTAGAGCGGTGTATCACAGCTCCTCCCACAACCATTGCAAACACCAGCACTGCATTGGGCAGTATCGCCAATAGCAGCACCAACAACAACAACAATGAAACCAATAACAGTGAAAAAACTAATGAGAACAAAAAGGACAACAGCACCAACAATAACAGCAACACCAACTACGATAACACCAACAACAACATAAATAACGTCAACACTATCAGCAAAAATGATAAGCAGCAAAATAGCAGCACCAAAAAGAACGACAACAACAACAGCAACAAAAACAAGATAATTTTCACAGCCACAGCGACAAAGAGTCAAACGCTGTAGAATTTCGACTTAACAGAAAACAAAAAATGAATGTTTGGCTCAGGCGGAAAACAATATAAAATATAAAAAAACCTGGGCCAATTTAAACTTCCCAGAAGAGGTAATGGCATCAAAGGAGAGGAGATCACTGAAATATAGATGCATTCCATTGAAATCTCGAAAAGCCGAGACAGCTTGTGAAGGACAACTAGAGGCTGCACTGAAATGCATCAACAATAATGACATAGAGCATATAGCAAGGGCCAGACAATGCTGGAGCATCTTGGTGCTCTTCCACACTGAAGCCCTTGCTATCAAGCATTCTGGGATCCCCTGCAAAACGGACCAAATAATCATGTACCCATCCTACATGGAGAGGAAAGCAGTTCCAGGATTTTGCCGGGAAAGTGTTCCAGGATTCTGCCGGGAGTGGACTTACGGTGGCTCCTCTGGATGCATGGGGACAGAGGGCTCTGATACCCTCCTCGACGTCAAATCTATAAAGAGGGAAAGGTGGTCCACGACTGGTTTGGAAATTCTTCTCCAAATCAGACCCTAAGACACCAAAAATATCCCGGACCACATGAAACTACTTGACGGGTACGAAATCCAGGTGGTCACGGAGGGCAAACGGCCGCACTGTTTCGTTTGTGGTGAAGCTACAAAGTCCCCAGACACCAGTTCCTCCTCATTCCCAAGAGAAGCTGATAGGGAACCCCGAAAACCCAAAAAGCAAAAATGAAAACAAAAAGAAAAAAAATAATCTTCACACAAACCAACAAGCACATAAAGATGGTCGACCATCGATATCTGGAGACTGTCCTCAAGGCAGCTGGATTCGGTCCCGTCTTCAGAGGCTGAATCGCTGCATGCACAGCGGGCTCGGTGGTCAGTTAACAGCCGTCTATCGGAACCGTTTCAGACCTCACGATCGGTCCATCAAGGGTGTCCTCTCTACTCCCTTCTGTACCTATTGATTCACTAGCCTTTACTGCAGAAGCTAGTGCTGTTGCAGGGCAAATCGCTCGGACCGGCACGTCGGAGGGTTGTGTTGGCATATGTGGACAACATCACCGTGATGGTGTCGAACACTTCGGAAAACGAGATGTTCAGCACATCCTTGGAGAAAAATAAAAGGTTGACAGCACCAAAACTAAACCCGGAAAAGTCGGTGGGCTTGTATATCGGCACCTGCAGAGGTAAGTCTATATTGTCTAACAGATTCATCGGGCGGTGGACAGACGGTCTGGTTAAGTTGCTCAGGGTTTGGTTCCGACCACATGTCCGTGTGGATAAGAATTGTGACGAGTTTACGAACAGGTTAGCCACTCTCATCTAGAAATGCACTGAGATGAAGCTGTTCTCAAAAGATCGGGTGCAGGTGGTGAACCCGTACGTCGCGTCCGTCATCTACTATCGCTTGACCGTCGAGCTTTGCCCCCGTTCGCGCCTCGCCAAATTCGAACGGCTCCACTTTAACGTCTTGTAAAGGGGACAGGTTCCGTTAGTTCATCTGCTGCTAGGACTCTCTATGTGGAGAACTGGACTTGCTGTGGCTAATGATAGCCAAACATGCGCTGAGACTGCGGCATCTACAGATATTTTGTTTCAACGCTGAACAGGCGTGGTTGTCATTTGTGAGACAGTCGTTTCTGCAATTCGTCTGTTTAACTGAGATGCAGTCCTGAGTGAACACCGACACTTGGTTCCTGGCATCCAGAATGTTCCCAGGCGCTCATTACCCTATACCTGACGGCCAATGCGGTCAGTGGAACTTCCACTTTCGAGTTTTTTAGAGGATTCGTGGTGGGAACGTGCGACTGTGCACTCGGTCAGGCTCTAGGCATCGACAAAGTCGAACTGACCAGTCTGTTCCGGAGGACGTTCGAGCAGGGGACTATGGATATCTTCCAGAAACCCCTCAATTAGCAGTGCTACTGACAGACGAATGGACCTGCCCGAGATTCGCGCAGAGCGACTAAAGTGTTCTGCACTCACTTGTCCAATGTCCGTGCATTACTGACTTGTGAAGTTATGTCTGAACAGCTGCTGTCGCGTGTAGGACGGATCCGGTTATCGACTGAGTCCATAGTGAAGATCACCACCCGCCTTCTTTTGGCCGGGAAAGGCTAGCGTCGTGTGGTTCAGGATTGGTGTGGTATCTGAGTTACCCCTGGCTAGTTCTCTACCTATGGGAGAATTTTGTTGTTATAATTTTATTGTTAATTGTTTTTATTAATTTATTTTTACTCGATGTTTTTCGTAAACCACCAGTGTCCCTGTCTATTGTATTGCCCCACTATATGTAGGCCCTTGTGGCCAATAAAGAAATTATTATTAATATTATTATTATTATTATTATTATTATTATTATTATTATTATTATTGGTCTAAGCGGATGTATTTTGGTCGCTCACAGTAAGTCGCTTTATTTGCCTGTTAAAATTATTTGTTGTTAAATATTTCTTGTTGTGTAAGGGATATAAGCCCTTAGACTTTGCCCCGTGAAGGGGAAAGTATAATATTTGGGCCTTTTGGCCCAAATATTTGAACCTTTTTTTACATGTTAAAAAATTTACGAAGAAAAAAAAAACATGGCTGAGCCACGCCCCCCTCCAGCGATATGTCGGCTGTCGTGTGACAACGACGTAGAAGTTGAGAGGAGCGCTACAGCGAAATTAACACACATTGATAACAAAAACACCACCACCAACAAAGTAAACAAAGACACCAATGATACCAATGAGAACTCTAATTCTGAAAAAAATGACAGTAACAGCGACAACGAAAATACAGATAACAAAAAAAAAATAACAAATACAACAACAATATGAACACCACTAACATGAAAACAAATAGCGACAACACCAACAGCAACAATACCAACTGCACCGAGAACAACGGTGGCAACAAAGACAACAATGATAACAGCGACAGTGCTAACAACAACACCAACAAGAACAACGACAATAACACCCCCAACGAAAACAAGAAGAACACTTTCGCTGCGGCAGCAGCAAAAAAGAGGCCATGCTTCAACATGGACCTCTCAAACAAGATGAAAAGTTGGCCCAGGCATGGAAGCGCATCAAGCAAGAGCAAACCTGGGCAACTTAACTGTCCCGGTAGAAGTTATTGAGTTAGTGGAGCGCAGAACGGTGCATTATAGATGCATCTTAGCACAAACCAAAAGGGCAGCTTTAATCCCACAAGAAGATGTCGAAGTCGCACTGAGGTGCATCAGAGAAGACACCGAGTACATAGAGAGGGGCAGACAGTACGGCACCATTTCGGTGTTGTTCAAGTCAGAAGCCCTCGCTATGAAACACGCTATGACTCCTTGCAAAACCAGCAAGTCATAATGTACCCCTCCCACATGGGAAAAAGAACGGCCCGTCTCCGCATTCCCAGAATCCCACCAGGACTTGACATGTGGTCGCTTCTGGGATGTGTGATTGTGGAGGGGACGGATACCGTCCCTATAGAATTGACCAGAACGGCCAGAGAGGACTGGCCTGGGGTTAACCTGGAGATCCTTCTCCAGATCAGGCCCGAGAATGTGAAGACAATCCCGGACCACATCCGCCTTCAGAATGGGACGGTCATTCACATTATGACCGAAGGAAAAGGCCGCATTGTTTTGTTTGTGGGGAAAAAACCCATTTGCGAGACTTCTGCCTTCAACTGCTGAAGAAGCAAGGGGTCGAAAGGCTCCATTGTTGCCGACGCCGAGGCGAGGACAACAACCAACACCAGCACCGGCAAAACCACCAACAACAACACCAATAGAAAGACCACCACCAACATTGACCACCCAGGGGGGAAACGAGGAAAGCTGTCAAATAAAAAAAAAAAATACACACACCAATAAAACCATAAACATACATACAGACACACTTACAGACACAGACCTCTCATCTACCAGTAGTGAAAATGAGGGAAAACCAAAATCCCCCAAAATACAAAAAAGGAAACACAAAAAGAAAAGAAAAACTCAACAAAGCACAAAAGCAACCACAATAAAAAAACGCAGATACCACCCACGCAAACATCTCTCCAATAACACCAACATCAACACCACCATCACCATCACCAGAATCCCCCAAACGCAAATAACCGAAACAGACGCAAGAACAAATATACACACAAACATCTGAAACCACAGACACTGCACTCACAACAAACACAGATACAACCGAAACAACACCACCAAAACCATCACCACCATAGCCACGCAAACAAATAAAATCACACCAACAAAACATACAAAACTTCGTGCTCGTCAGGAGGGCCAACAAGGAACTGATGGCCCTCGTAGCACGAAGTGAAATATACAAGAAGAGGGGGACATTTTTAAATCGAGCACATTTCGCGTGCCGGAAGATTTGGTTCTGGTGCGAATGTCGCTAGACATATTCAAAGAAATACGAGACAGCTTTCCTCGGGACGTGGGAACCCCGAACGTAAAACACACTTCAAAACTTTTAAAGAAACCCCACCAACTATGGAGGTCGAACAACCCGACCTTCACAAGAGCCCGGAAGGTAAGTAAACCTTTCTCTCGCTCTGTTTAACCTGCCAACATGGCCGTATTAAGAGTAGGATGTTTAAATGTTCGAGGCCTGGGATCGTCCTGGAAGCAGGGTAACCTGCTCAACGACCTCAGGTCTATAGAAATGGATGTAATTGCAGTCAGCGAGACCAGGATTTCCGACACGCGCGCACTAGCCCCCATTTTCGACGACTATCAGATATGTGCATCTGTTAGCCGGCCGGGAATGGGAGGCGGGGTGGCAGTGCTGTTTAGGAAAGGCCTGGAACTCGAGGTAAGGTCGATCTTCCGGGACCCGGAGGGAAGTTGGTGGTCCTGGACGTGAACAATAACGAAGGTGGTGCCTTTAGATTGGTGGCCGTCTATGCTCCTACTGGGGCAGGACGGCCGGACTTCTTTAGACGCCTGGAAGCCTTTCTGGGTACGTCTCGCCCTTTACTGTTAGCGGGGAAAGGAACGGTATCTTAGATGCACGCTGGGACTGTGTGGGAGTATCCGATAGGAGCGGGGGGTGCAAAAGCCTCAAGAACCTGATCAGCCAGTTCCAACTGTCTGACAGGTACCGGCTAGATTTCCCTAATGCGCCAGTGGGGACCTGGGCTAACCGCATAGGGTCATCTAGATCGTATATAGACAGGATATTCATTAGGAAAATAGACAGAAATAGTGTAAGCTGTCCACGTTTTGAAACAGTCGCCTATTCAGATCACAAATTTGTGATCTGTATGGTCGACCTAGATAAGACGCGTAGGTTAGGACCTGGTTACTGAAAGCTAAACATGTCATTTCCGGCACGTAAGGCTTACAGGGACCAGGTCAACCATTTAGTTAAGAAAAAGTTGACAGGGGGAGTCGTCAACAATAGATGGTGGGGGCTCTCAAAAGAGAGATTAGAGTAATGTCGACAGAGTTTAGCAAAGAAGTAGCGTTAGAGAAAAATAGAAAGGAGGGGGAGTTGGTAGATAAGTTAGACGAGGCTATTGGTAGTGGCATTGCAACTGATGTGCTAACGGCGAGAATGGCATTAGACCATTTCTTCAATGCGAAACACGAAGGTTGCATTGTCAGAGCTAAGTGCGTGTTCTGAGAAACGAGTTAACCAAAGCTGTTCGATGGGCCCGCGTGGCAGAGGCGCAGTGTGGTAATAAAACCACGATTCGGTCTTTGACGGACCGAGACGGGCACGAGCTGAGCGATTCCAAGGGGATGTGTGAGGCATTTCGCCAATATCTTGCTCGGTTGTTCGGGGGAAGTGGCGGGTCAGAGATGGTGGCGGACTTCAGTCCCTACCTCGATGGCTTGCCGCAACTCTCGACGGCTGACGCTGGGCGCTGCGAAAGGCCAATTACTTCAGCCGAGATTCAGGATGCCCTTGTCGGCTGCATGAGGCGCAAGTAACCCGGTTTGGATGGTCTGCCCTACGAGCTTTACGTAAATATGCCAGACTTGTTCGCCAATCTCCTCGAAGCCCTCTACTGCAACTGGCAGCAAAACGGGAGTATTCCCAGTTCTGTGAGCCGGGGCGTAGTGACGCTGATAAGGAAATATGAGAACAAGAGGGACACATTAGACAATTTCAGGCCCATAACTCTGCTCAACAGAGAGTTTAAGATTTTGGCCAGGGTGTTAGCGAAGAGGTTGGCGCTTGTCGTCGGGGATTTAGTTGGGGAGGCACAAACTTGCGCAATCCCAACCAGGTCCATACACGACAACCTGCAGCTAATGCGATACATCATAGAGAGGGTAGGGTGTAAACCTGGCTTCGGTGGGGCTCTGATCAATTTAGATCAATCGAAAGCATTCGATAGGGTCGACCATCGGTACCCGGAGGCTGTCCTCAAGGCGGCTGGCTTCGGCCCCGTCTTTAGAAGCTGGATCGCTGCAACGCACAGCGGCACCTGCTCGATGGTCAAAATTAATGGCCACCTGTCGGAACCGTTTCAGGTCTCCCGATCGGTCCGTCAAGGATGCTCTCTCTCCTCCCTTCTGTACGTATTGACTCTTGAGCCTTTACTGCGGAAGCTGGAGCTGTTGCAGGGCATCCTGCTCGAACCTGGACGCGGAAAGGCTGTGTCGGCTTATGCGGACATCACCGTGATGGTGTCGGACACCTCAGAAATCGAGGTGGTCGGCAATTTATTGGAGGAATATGAAAGTTTGCCTGGAGCAAAACTTAACCCGGAAAAGTCGGTGGGCTTGCAACTCGGCACCTGGAGAGGCAAGTCCATGCCGTCCAACAGCGTTGTTAGGCGCTGGACGGACGGACCGGTAAAGTTGCTAGGGGTTTGGTTCGGGCCAGACCTCCAGGTGGATAAGAATTGGGACGAGGTGACGGGCAGGGTAACCAGTCTCACCCAGAAATGGGCTGGGATGAAGCTATCACTGAAAGGTCGGGCGGAGGTGGCGAACGCGTACATCGCGTCCGTCATCTACTACGTCTGAGCGTCGTCCCTTGCACCCGTTCGCGCCTCGCCATCTTGGAGCGGCTCCTCTTCAAATTCTTGTGGCCAATAAATGAAATAATAATAATAATAATTATTATTTTTATTTATTTTTTATTTATTATTATCATTATTATTGTTCTATTATTACATCCTCTGTTTTTTGTTTTTTTACACGCAGTAATGCCCTTTTGTACCGTCCTGTATTGTCCTGTACTGTCCTGAATGTCTACTTTATGTAAACCCTTGTGTTTAATAAAGAAAGTATTATTATTATTATTATTATTATTATTATTATTATTATTATTATTATTATTATTGTTGTTGTTGTTGTTGTTGTTATTGTTATTATGATGTCAGCTCTTGTGGCCAATAAAAAAAATCATTATTATTATTATCATCATCATCATCATCATCATTATTATCATTTGTCTTGGATTGGCAGTATCGGTAGAGGGTCTGATGCCATGCCTTGACGCATAGAGTTACGTCCCTTGCCATTCTGTGTTCAAATCCCGTCGAGGTTAACTTTGCCTTTCATCATTACGGGGTCGATACAATAAAGTACCAGTAATGCACTGGTTAATTGCTGGCCTTGTGCCAAAAGTAGAAACAATTATTATCATTTGTCTTATTTCAATTGTGTGCTTGTACTCCATTACTGAGCACAGTTCTGTGTGCCTTGGGTATGTGTTTTTGCGTATGTGTTTTGTGTTTTTTCTTGTATTGAGAGTAGCTTTTGTTAAATTTGTGCAGTGACTAGTAGTGCTAGTTTCCGCATGCTGTATATATTTCTAAGTCTTTGAGTTTTGTTTGTGCACATGTCTGGAGCACCTATTATTATACGGATTCTTTCTCTTTTCATCAACCACATTCAGGTCATCTTTATTTCCCGATATTTTTATTTGGATAATATCTCCAATTCTTGAAGAGATACATTACCAAATGTTGGGGCAGGTATTCCATTCGAAAGCACACACGTTCCTGAAGGTTACCCAAACCAATATCTCCTTGATTAACCTTCATACCTCTTTAAATCGGCATGTCACTGAGACCTTTACACGACCTAGTCAATCACATGACGGATTTAAATTGAAAGTGCAGGAATAAATATCCCAAGAAAACTTTGTTCGACGCTCCAACCACTCTGTCAACGTGCCGCACCCTTTCGAACAGTAAATCATAAGCATAATGATAATAAAGATAAAGCCTGAATATATATATCAAGCGTTAACCTAATATATCCCTTCCATATACTGTACCGATTGTGTTGTTATTTTTGTTTACTTTTTGCATACATATATACATATATCAACGCTTACGTGGACCTCTCAACATATGTTGGATTTTCTAATTGGATTTTCACCCCGAAACTGGTACACCTGAACTTCCACCAGGAAATCTTTCGTATCATTGAATTTAAATATTCCATAACTCTCTACCATTTTTCCTCTACTACAATCTTCTTACACCACCTTCTTCTCATCCGTCTATTTTCCACTCCCACCCTAGTACCTTCAATATACCCAATCTCAAATCTTTTCTCCGCCAGCTCCATTCTACTCTCAAGCGCTTCCTCCAACCTCTCCCCTATATGCATCCAATCATCCCTGCATCTCTCCAACCTCATCTTCAACAAAACACGGTACAAAAGTCACATCACATTTTTAAGTCACTGTCTCCACCACCACCTCATTCCCCGCAGTTTCCCCGTCACCACCCATACTCATATCACCTCCAACCCTAACCCCTCTATCCCGTCACCTACCACCCCTTTCCTCTCACCACCACTGAATCTGCACACGCTTTGCCCAACCACTTTGACCCCTCCACCTCCATCTCTTTCACTCCCTCACGTCCCTGTACTGTAGTCACCATACCCCAGGACCTACCACTCTCCGAAGCTGAGCGCTCCCTCCTCGCCCGTGGTTTGCGTTTCATACCAACCACATCTACCTGCGACGAATTCCGCACTCGTCCGAGATTGAATGGTTCTTCCGTCGATTAAAGCTGAAAGCTTTTTTTCACGACACGCCCTCATCGACACAGACGGATGACTTCAGTCGTCTCACTTGCCGGGCAATCACATTGGAACCGAGCTCTGGCCAGTTAAGCACCCTCGACTCCTTTGTCGATACTTGCCGGCGTACTGTGAATCGGTTCCGTTTCCACCAGCATTCTCGTCGCTCTAACATCACGCGGACTGAGCTCTGCGCTCTTCGCAATCTTCGGCGTGCGCGATGACATTGTCATCAAACCCGCTGACAAAGGTGGCGCTGTGTTGGTTTGGAGCGCTGACCTCTATAGGGCTGAGGCACTCTGCCAGCTTCAAAATACCCTTTTTTACCGCCCTGTATCATACGATCCCCTCCTGGCTACAAACAATTCGTGTCCTCCACTCTCCTACCCCACAGCCACCAACCTTATTGTGCGCACTCCTCACAAGCCCACCATCTACTTCCTCCCCAAAATACACAAACAAAATGATCCCGGCCGTCTTATCGTTTCTCCGTGCAACTGCCCCACCGAGATAATTTCTGAATATTTAGACACCATCCTCGCCCGTTGGTCAGCAATCTCCCATCCCACATCCGCGATACAAATCATGCCATTAGACTCTTCAACTCTTTCAACTGGTCCCTCCCGCCTTCTCTTTACCCTGGACATCACATCTCTCTATACCGTCATCCCTCATGATGACGGCCTCCGTGCTCTCCAACAGTTTTTAGATTTATGTTCTACCCCTTACACTAGCACCACCACTCTTCTCCGTCTGGCTGAGCTTGTTCTCGCTTTTATCCAAACCCACCCATTACTGCTTTTAAGCGCGCCCGCAACCTCTGCGACTTCCTGGTTCGCAGTTCCTTTTCGTCCTCTCCCACGACTCCACCCGGCTCTCATCCTTATTCCCGTTCCCGCTGCAACACTTATCCCTTTATTTCCACCCTCACCACTCTTACAGGCCCTAACGGGTCTTTCTGTATCCGCCATTCCTTCACCTGCACATCCACCCACGTTGTCTATGCCCTCCGATGTTCCCTTTGCGGGTCTTTATATATCGGACAAATGGGTCGCCGTATGGCGGACCGATTTGCCGAACATTTGAGGGACATACGACTCGGTTTGGATACTCCTGTCGCCCGTCATTTCTGTTCGCCTGGTCATTATTCCCTACATGTTTCAGTCCTGGGTGTCCTTTTACATCATTGATCGCAATCCTCGCGCACCAGGACTGAACAAAGTCTGATTCACCGCCTTGGGTCTTAATCCCCTCTTGGACTCAACTCACCTCCCCAATTTCTTTAATAACCCGTCCATTATCACACCCCTAGATTCCTATCACTTTCTCTTGATCATTAGCAGCTTCACTTACAACTAATACATGTCGACTATATATGCTCACTCCACTTTTCCCTTCACTGCTCTGTATACACACATACACACCCTTCTATTAACATACTTTTGCTCATAGCTTCGTACTTACATTTACAGACACTCTTTTACTCACATATATACACACATTTCTTCTTAGCTTCTTACGGACGTATAATAACACACACACACACACACACACACACACACACACACACACACACACACACACACACACACACACACATGCTTACGCACGTGCACAAGTATAGCTCTTTTTACAAAACATTTTTTTTTCCATTTCAGGTAGACCCTCTCCATCAACCAATTTTCTAAAAAATAAATCATAAAAAAAGCATCAGCACCAACAGTTTTGCAAGAGATGTTTACATGAATGTTATTTTTATCTAAAGACATTTTTTCCAATTCCAACCCGCTCGTCCCCTCAATCTATCTTATTTCCCATTCTTTCTTCTGATGAAGGACTAGCGTCCGAAACGTTAAGACCCTCTGCCTGCTATATCAAGCGTTAACCTAATATATCCATTCCATATACTGTACCGATTGTGTTGTTATTTCTGTTTACCATTGATATATATATATGTATATATATACATATATATATATATATATATATATATATATATATATATATATATATATATATATATATATATATATATATATATACATATATATATATATATATATATATATATATATATAGAGAGAGAGAGAGAGAGAGAGAGGTAGAACACTGGAAGGTAATATCCATAGTGGTAGAGCACCCAGTCTATGGGACGAGTTATTTCACCATACCGAGAACAATTGTTTCACCTTAGTCGATCCTCAGCTCGGAATGGGCATGGTTATAGGAAGAGGAAGGACAACCGTACGAACGCGCATGCGCAGAAACCGGTCTCTCCACACAGGCAATACTAGAATGCGTGTGTGAGGTGTAAGGGAGATAGCTGCGAAAGTCCGAAAAGTTTTTAGTTGATAAGAAAATTACAATGATTCAATCCGGAGCTTTGTAGTTACATTGCTGTTGAAGGGGACAATGCAACACACCAGCTGGAATTTATGAAACTGTGGTCACTTCCAACCGACCAAACCAACCACAGGAGGTCAAATCCAATGTGGGCATGGCGGAGGGCCGATTTAAGGAACGTTTCCTGAACCACCAGTCGACCTTTAGGTACTCGGACAGACGTTCATCCACGGAACTAGCGAGCCACGTATGGTCCCTCAAAGACTCAGGCATAGACTACTCCATTCAATGGAAAGCCATCACTGAGTCCAAGCCATACGCAAGGGGAAATCCGACGTGTGGCTTATGTATTGACGAACGAATAACTATTCTAGAGGGATTAGGAAATAGCGATTGCCTAAACACGTTGTCCACACGTCACCAAACACCTATT
>OZ024742.1:255433318-255533318 GCA_964016885.1 Eledone cirrhosa
ACAGAGTGAGAGTGAAAGAAAGAGACAGACTACGAGAGGGGGATAGCGGGAGGGAGAGAGGGAGAGAGAGAGAGTGAATAGACGCTAAAACACGTGCTACAGAAACATTACCTTCCCCTTTCCACTGACTTTGGTCACTGAGGCCGAGGGAATCGCTGGTTGCTATAGAGACACCTTGCATAAACCAGAAGTAACCAGTTTGAGGTGGTTCTGACTTGACACCATGCGAAGAAGGTTGCCATTGAATTTGTGGTTGTTGCTGCTGATAATAAGGACCATTTGAAGAAGGTTGCTGCTGATGAGGTAATTTATTAATCAGATTGCGCAGTTCCATAACCTACGTTTGATTTGTTCAATTTTTTTCTTCAATTTTTGTTGTTGTTTTTTTTTATTTCTTATTGAAAAAATATAAATAATAAAATAAGGTTAGAAATTTAAATACAATTAAATACGATTTAATTTCCATTTCCAGCAGCCAATGTCCAGTGTTCAATTTCATGAAAAAATTGGAAATAATTCAAAAAATTGAAGTTTAACTTTTGAACATCTGTTTTGACAATAAAAAAATATTTCCTTAATCACACCTAATGGTATGATTAAAATTTCATAGGAACATTTTTTTCTAACCGCCAGTTATTTATTTTCTCCTTTTTCGTTTTAACATATATTTATTTCAAAGATTTCAGCATATAGATAACATATATATTTATACATGCATAAAAGACACACCGAGAGACGGTGAACATGTGGTGCCGAAAACATTTCTCATCCAAATCACAACAATATCAGTATATACACTAGATTTGCTAGCAGAAAACCGCCCACCGGGTGGTTTTCTGCTAGTCTACTTATATATATAACCAGCAATTTCTCTATCTGTCTGTCCGACAGTGGAAACACGTGCGTAGAGAGAGAGTGAGAGTGAAAGAAAGAGACAGACTACGAGAGGGGGATAGCGGGAGGGAGAGAGGGAGAGAGAGAGAGTGAATAGACGCTAAAACACGTGCTACAGAAACATTACCTTCCCCTTTCCACTGACTTTGGTCACTGAGGCCGAGGGAATCGCTGGTTGCTATAGAGACACCTTGCATAAACCAGAAGTAACCAGTTCGAGGTGGTTCTGACTTGACACCATGCGAAGAAGGTTGCCATTGAATTTGTGGTTGTTGCTGCTGATAATAAGGACCATTTGAAGAAGGTTGCTGCTGATGAGGTAATTTATTAATCAGATTGCGCAGTTCCATAACCTACGTTTGATTTGTTCAATTTTTTTCTTCAATTTTTGTTGTTGTTTTTTTTAATTTCTTATTGAAAAAATATAAATAATAAAATAAGGTTAGAAATTTAAATACAATTAAATACGATTTAATTTCCATTTCCAGCAGCCAATGTCCAGTGTTCAATTTCATGAAAAAATTGGAAATAATTCCAAAAATTGAAGTTTAACTTTTGAACATTTGTTTTGACAATAAAAAAATATTTCCTTAATCACACCTAATGGTATGATTAAAATTTCATAGGAACATTTTTTTCTAACCGCCAGTTATTTATTTTCTCCTTTTTCGTTTTAACATATATTTATTTCAAAGATTTCACCATATAGATAACATATATATTTATACATGCATTAAAGACACACCGAGAGACGGTGAACATGTGGTGCCGAAAACATTTCTCATCCAAATCACAACAATATCAGTATATACACTAGATTTGCTAGCAGAAAACCGCCCACCGGGTGGTTTTCTGCTAGTCTACTTATATATATAACCAGCAATTTCTCTGTCTGTCTGTCCGACAGTGGAAACACGTGCGTAGAGAGAGAGTGAGAGTGAAAGAAAGAGACAGACTACGAGAGGGGGATAGCGGGAGGGAGAGAGGGAGAGAGAGAGAGTGAATAGACGCTAAAACACGTGCTACAGAAACATTACCTTCCCCTTTCCACTGACTTTGGTCACTGAGGCCGAGGGAATCGCTGGTTGCTATAGAGACACCTTGCATAAACCAGAAGTAACCAGTTCGAGGTGGTTCTGACTTGACACCATGCGAAGAAGGTTGCCATTGAATTTGTCGTTGTTGCTGCTGATAATAAGGACCATTTGAAGAAGGTTGCTGTTGATGAGGTAATTTATTAATCAGATTGCGCAGTTCCATAACCTACGTTTGATTTGTTCAATTTTTTTCTTCAATTTTTGTTGTTTTTTTTTATTTCTTATTGAAAAAATATAAATAATAAAATAAGGTTAGAAATTTAAATACAATTAAATACGATTTAATTTCCATTTCCAGCAGCCAATGTCCAGTGTTCAAATTCATGAAAAAATTGGAAATAATTCAAAAAATTGAAGCTTAACTTTTGAACATTTGTTTTGACAATAAAAAAATATCTCCTTATTCACACCTAATGGTATGATTAAAATTTCATAGGAATATTTTTTCTAACCGCCAGTTATTTATTTTCTCCTTTTTCGTTTTAACATATATTTATTTCAAAGATTTCACCGTATAGATAACATATATATTTATACATGCATAAAAGACACACCGAGAGACAGTGAACATGTGGTGCCGAAAACATTTCTCATCCAAATCTCAACAATATCAGTATATACACTAGATTTGCTAGCAGAAAACCGCCCACTGGGTGGTTTTCTGCTAGTCTACTTATATATATAACCAGCAATTTCTCTGTCTGTCTGTCCGACAGTGGAAACACGTGCGTAGAGACAGAGTGAGAGTGAAAGAAAGAGACAGACTACGAGAGGGGGATAGCGGGAGGGAGAGAGGGAGAGAGAGAGAGTGAATAGACGCTAAAACACGTGCTACAGAAACATTACCTTCCCCTTTCCACTGACTTTGGTCACTGAGGCCGAGGGAATCGCTGGTTGCTATAGAGACACCTTGCATAAACCAGAAGTAACCAGTTTGAGGTGGTTCTGACTTGACACCATGCGAAGAAGGTTGCCATTGAATTTGTGGTTGTTGCTGCTGATAATAAGGACCATTTGAAGAAGGTTGCTGCTGATGAGGTAATTTATTAATCAGATTGCGCAGTTCCATAACCTACGTTTGATTTGTTCAATTTTTTTCTTCAATTTTTGTTGTTGTTTTTTTTTATTTCTTATTGAAAAAATATAAATAATAAAATAAGGTTAGAAATTTAAATACAATTAAATACGATTTAATTTCCATTTCCAGCAGCCAATGTCCAGTGTTCAATTTCATGAAAAAATTGGAAATAATTCAAAAAATTGAAGTTTAACTTTTGAACATCTGTTTTGACAATAAAAAAATATTTCCTTAATCACACCTAATGGTATGATTAAAATTTCATAGGAACATTTTTTTCTAACCGCCAGTTATTTATTTTCTCCTTTTTCGTTTTAACATATATTTATTTCAAAGATTTCAGCATATAGATAACATATATATTTATACATGCATAAAAGACACACCGAGAGACGGTGAACATGTGGTGCCGAAAACATTTCTCATCCAAATCACAACAATATCAGTATATACACTAGATTTGCTAGCAGAAAACCGCCCACCGGGTGGTTTTCTGCTAGTCTACTTATATATATAACCAGCAATTTCTCTGTCTGTCTGTCCGACAGTGGAAACACGTGCGTAGAGAGAGAGTGAGAGTGAAAGAAAGAGACAGACTACGAGAGGGGGATAGCGGGAGGGAGAGAGGGAGAGAGAGAGAGTGAATAGACGCTAAAACACGTGCTACAGAAACATTACCTTCCCCTTTCCACTGACTTTGGTCACTGAGGCCGAGGGAATCGCTGGTTGCTATAGAGACACCTTGCATAAACCAGAAGTAACCAGTTCGAGGTGGTTCTGACTTGACACCATGCGAAGAAGGTTGCCATTGAATTTGTGGTTGTTGCTGCTGATAATAAGGACCATTTGAAGAAGGTTGCTGCTGATGAGGTAATTTATTAATCAGATTGCGCAGTTCCATAACCTACGTTTGATTTGTTCAATTTTTTTCTTCAATTTTTGTTGTTGTTTTTTTTAATTTCTTATTGAAAAAATATAAATAATAAAATAAGGTTAGAAATTTAAATACAATTAAATACGATTTAATTTCCATTTCCAGCAGCCAATGTCCAGTGTTCAATTTCATGAAAAAATTGGAAATAATTCCAAAAATTGAAGTTTAACTTTTGAACATTTGTTTTGACAATAAAAAAATATTTCCTTAATCACACCTAATGGTATGATTAAAATTTCATAGGAACATTTTTTTCTAACCGCCAGTTATTTATTTTCTCCTTTTTCGTTTTAACATATATTTATTTCAAAGATTTCACCATATAGATAACATATATATTTATACATGCATTAAAGACACACCGAGAGACGGTGAACATGTGGTGCCGAAAACATTTCTCATCCAAATCACAACAATATCAGTATATACACTAGATTTGCTAGCAGAAAACCGCCCACCGGGTGGTTTTCTGCTAGTCTACTTATATATATAACCAGCAATTTCTCTGTCTGTCTGTCCGACAGTGGAAACACGTGCGTAGAGAGAGAGTGAGAGTGAAAGAAAGAGACAGACTACGAGAGGGGGATAGCGGGAGGGAGAGAGGGAGAGAGAGAGAGTGAATAGACGCTAAAACACGTGCTACAGAAACATTACCTTCCCCTTTCCACTGACTTTGGTCACTGAGGCCGAGGGAATCGCTGGTTGCTATAGAGACACCTTGCATAAACCAGAAGTAACCAGTTCGAGGTGGTTCTGACTTGACACCATGCGAAGAAGGTTGCCATTGAATTTGTCGTTGTTGCTGCTGATAATAAGGACCATTTGAAGAAGGTTGCTGTTGATGAGGTAATTTATTAATCAGATTGCGCAGTTCCATAACCTACGTTTGATTTGTTCAATTTTTTTCTTCAATTTTTGTTGTTTTTTTTTATTTCTTATTGAAAAAATATAAATAATAAAATAAGGTTAGAAATTTAAATACAATTAAATACGATTTAATTTCCATTTCCAGCAGCCAATGTCCAGTGTTCAAATTCATGAAAAAATTGGAAATAATTCAAAAAATTGAAGCTTAACTTTTGAACATTTGTTTTGACAATAAAAAAATATCTCCTTATTCACACCTAATGGTATGATTAAAATTTCATAGGAATATTTTTTCTAACCGCCAGTTATTTATTTTCTCCTTTTTCGTTTTAACATATATTTATTTCAAAGATTTCACCGTATAGATAACATATATATTTATACATGCATAAAAGACACACCGAGAGACAGTGAACATGTGGTGCCGAAAACATTTCTCATCCAAATCTCAACAATATCAGTACATACACTAGATTTGCTAGCAGAAAACCGCCCACCGGGTGGTTTTCTGCTAGTCTACTTATATATATAACAAGCAATTTCTCTGTCTGTCTGTTCGACAGTGGAAACACGTACGTAGAGAGAGAGTGAGAGTGAAAGAAAGAGACAGACTACGAGAGGGGGATAGCGGGAGGGAGAAAGTGAGAGTGAATAGACGCTAAAACACGTGCTACAGAAACATTACCTTCCCCTTTCCACTGAGTTTGGTCACTGAGGCCGAGGGAATCGCTGGTTGCTATAGAGACACCTTGCATAAGCCAGAAGTAACCAGTTCGAGGCGGTTCTGACTTGACACCATGCGAAGAAGGTTGCCATTGAATTTGTGGTTGTTGCTGCTGATAATAAGGACCATTTGAAGAAGGTTGCCATTGAATTTGTGGTTTGAAGCAGGTTGTCATTGAATTTGTGGTTGTTGCTGCTGATAATAAGGATCATTTGAAGAAGGTTGCTGCTGATGAGGTAATTTATTAATCAGATTGCGCAGTTCTATAACCTACGTTTGATTTGTTCAATTTTTTTCTTCAATTTTTGTTGTTGTTTTTTTATTTCTTATTGAAAAAATATAAATAATAAAATAAGGTTAGAAATTTAAATACAATTAAATGCGATTTAATTTCCATTTCCAGCAGCCAATGTCCAGTGTTCAATTTCATGAAAAAATTGGAAATAATTCAAAAAATTGAAGTTTAACTTTTGAACATTTGTTTTGACAATAAAAAAATATTTCCTTATTCACACCTAATGGTATGATTAAAATTTCATAGGAATATTTTTTCTAACCGCCAGTTATTTGTTTTCTCCTTTTTAGTTTTAACATATATTTATTTCAAAGATTTCACCGTATAGATAACATATATATTTATACATGCATAAAAGATACACCGAGAGACGGTGAACATGTGGTGCCGAAAACATTTCTCATCCAAATCTCAACAATATCAGTATATACACTAGATTTGCTTGCAGAAAACCGCCCACCGGGTGGTTTTCTGCTAGTCTATATATATAAATCTGAGGTTGTCTGTCTGTCTGTCTATATCTATCTGTCTGTCTGTCTGTCTACTAAAACGGTCGGCACACATCTCCTCTTAAACCGTACGTTCAAATTTCGGTGAAATTGCTGCACTTATAGATGAAGGTCCGGCGGAGACATCGGTCAAAAAAACTTTCAAATCGACCCACGCCAAGTGCAAAAATCGAATTTGTAATGTATTGATTTTTCAGTTCAAATGTATAAATAGAGATGAGAAACGAGTTATTTCCCTTTTATGGCGTCATTTGTTTATCTATTTACGCTACGAATAAACTACGTGTACAAAAATACGCAAACAGTTTTCGGGCCAGCAAAATTTTAACCTGCAAAACTCACGAGTTCCAAGTTTCAACATTAAGCTTCCATTTTGCTTCATTTCCATTAAAAAGTCTTTTAAAACAATATTTCAGCGAATCAGCTTCGTTATCACCCGAGGCAACGCTGCGAGTGTGCTGGCTTGCCTCAAAATTAGAGAGGTTGCCCAGAACTCGCGACGTTGCTGATTTTTGGTCTGGTGTTGGCTCCTTTGTTCACCCCTTCCTTTGTATTTTCTTTAATATTGTAGTTTATGTATATATTTAAAATATATTTGTTATGCTATTCTACTGTAAATTTATTTATATAGTCTGTTTATACCCTCAAAAATCTATGAAACTACATACATGTTGCAACTCTCTCTCTATATATATATCACACACACAAATATACATATACATCTAAAGAGAGAGAGGGAGATGTAGAGAGAGAGAGAGAGTGGGATAGGTCGTTATACAGAGAGAGGTACAAGATAATCAGATAGAGAGACAGAGAGAGAGAGAATAGCGACGAACGCTGGTTCACACACACACACATACACACAAACACATATATATAAAGAGAGAGAGAGAGAGAGAAAGAGAGAGAGAGATCTGCGCGTTCTTTATTGTTCTCCATTCTGTAGGAGGAAGAGAGAGAGAGAGAGAGAGAGAGAGAGAGAGAGAGAGAGAGAGAGAGAGAGAGATCTGCGCGTTCTTTATTGTTCTCCATTCTGTAGGAGGAAGAGAGAGAGAGTGGGTATGAGTGAGAGAGAGAGAGAGAAAGAGAGAGAGAGAGAGGGTATGAGAAAAAAGGAGAGGGGTTGAGAAAGAAAGAAAGTTTAAGCAAAGAATCGCTGCTTTCAACATTCACGGATCTTCTTAAACTAATAAATTCTATCTGTGAACGCAGAATTAAATATTTCGAGAAACGTTGCAACCGAAGGAAAACAGGAAGACGATATTTTGGTTTGTGAAGGCGTTCCCTGGTAATGAATGGAAAAAAAAGCGAGGATAATACGTCGTTATGTGGACCGAAAGAACAATTTCATGCAAAGACAAGACCAAGTTTATGGTGTAAATGGAGTCGTTAGATTAATGTTTTATTTAAAATAACCGAATGATTTCCAGCCCCAGAGTTTAAGAATGATGTAAATAAAATTGTAAACGAAAATGACAGAGGTTATTAAAATAGTTTCTTCTACTTTTGGCACAAGGCCAGCAATTAACCAGTACATTACTGGTACTTTATTTTATCGACCCCGTAAGGATGAAAGCAAAGTTAACTTCGACGGGATTTTAAGTTTGCCTTAAAATAGTAAAAGTAAATAGTGAAGATTTAGGCCAGTACATACCTATGCGCCGACGGACATATACATTCATATACATACGCACACACAAATACATATGCACACACAAATACACACGCACACACACACGCGCGCGTGTGCGTGTAAAGCTTATGCATTTCTACAGTATTTTCACAAAACTTCAGTACTCCGGATGGTCATGGGCACTTTCATTTTTCCAGATATTGATTATAAGGCTTCCCGGCAGATAACCCCCTTTAACCACCTCCTTGGAGTCGAATGAAGCACTGCAATGCAATGCAACAAAACGTCATAACTTCTGGAGTTCGCAACCGATTTTCACAAAACTTGACACATGGGCTACGTTTGTTCTACAGATGAATGTGAACTCTCGGAATTGGCACATATTGAGTAAGAAACCCCTGGGGGCAGGAACCACCTTTTGGAAAAAGCCGATGATTTTGTAAAAGTATAGTTTTCCAAGCAGCACTGAAGTATTGACATACATGGTATACATAACTGGTATTTAATACCCGAGCAACGCCGGGTACCTCAGCTAGTATTCTATATATCTTCCTCTCTTTATATTTCTATCTATAATAATTTCTCCTTTTCTTCTTCTTTCTCTTTTTCTTTTTCTTTTTCCTTCTTCTTTGTCCTTCCTTTCCTTTCTTTCTTTACTGTATCTATCTCCCTTTCTTCCTCCTTTTCTCGCTATATCTTTATTATTAATATTATTATTGATGATGTAATTTGAATTTGTAAATTTGCCGGTTACACATATATGTTTTGATCAGTTTCCGATGATCTAGTAGAGTTAACATCGTATTTAAAATTGAGTGGCATGCTTTTAGTGTTCAGCAGTTTTTAGACAACTCTATCAGTGAAACAATTGTTAGACTGCAAATAAATCCTCTTTTTTGTACTGTTGACCATGTTATTCTCCACTTTTCAATTATATTACTCCAAGATAAACTTACATAGGAATACAAGTGAAATCATAAACTCGTCATCTACGTAAACCTCTTGTTGAGTCAAGTAACGCCGTGCTCTAAAGCTATCCATAATAAGAAGTATTCACAACCTCTAATTGGATTACCTATAACAATTTTTTGTTATCCTTCATATATATATACATATAGTGTTAGAAGGTAAGGCGACACAAACAAGAGATGGAAAGTTTCCATTCGTCAGCTGTTTACTACGGATCATGGATGTTTCGGCGCATTATTAACAAAACATCGATCCATCATGCCCGCCGAAACATCCATGACCAGTATTAAACAGCTGACCAAGGGAAACTTTCCATCCTTTGTTTGTGTCGCCTTACCTTCTAACACTCGTTATTAGTAACCACACAGCCTCGCCTTTCTCAACCACCCACACACAAATATATATATATATATATATATATATATATATATATATATATCAATAGATGGAAATATGAGATGTTGTTCTTACTCGTGTTTCAACGAGCATAAGAGGGAAAATTAGAAACAGTTAAATGATCCATTATTAATTATATAGAATTGTATTTAAATGGTACAATTTGAGCATTGACTCATGGAACTCAGTATCAAACATTATTTTACTTGAATTCTTCATAAAATATACAAAGTAAGTAATGCCAGATAAAACATATAAATGTATGACAATACTTTTATGATATCGTAATTATATAAAAAAAGGGAACAGAGGCGCACCTGTGCACATTTTTGCCGTTTCCAGGTGTACTTTACCTGATTTTTTAAGAGGCAAGCGAAATAGAGCTTAGAAGGCCAAAGCTAAACAGAAAAAATGAATGGAATAACAACAACACCCAAACAAAATACTGACTTAAGAGAAATATAAATAAATAAATAAATACATATATACACAAGCACATTAACAACAAACACATATAAACACACACTAGTAAACTAAGACAGAATACAATAACCAAAAGACAGTCACCCAAACGCGAACACACACACCAAACATTATACACACACGCAAACGCATGCGCAGTGAAGAAGACAAAAATAAATAAATAAATAAATAAACAGATAAAATAAAAATGGCGTAGACATACAATACAACAGGAGGAACATAATAGTACCACTGATGATGATGCAGATGTGCAACGAAAGAACTTTGTTAGACTATATATATGTGTTTATATCTGTATTTTTGACCGTTGGTCAGTTAATGATAAACATTGAGGACCAAATGAATTAACTGATATAAAAGATACAGAAGCGAAAACCAACCAAACAGTGAGTGTGTTCTGTTTTTAATTCTGGCAATATTATTACAACGATATAACCCTCTCCAAGTATGACTATAATAATGATAATTTACTTTCGGATGCCCACACCTCAGATCTATCTATCTATCTATCTATCTATCTATCTATCTATCTATCTATCTATCTATCTATCTATCTATCTATCTATCTATCTATCTGTGTATGTAATTATCTAATTCTATCTATTTCTCAACTCCACTTTCTCTCTCTCTCTCTCTCCCTCTCTCTCTCTTTCTCTCTCTCTCTCTCTCTCTCTCTCTCTCTCTCGATACATATATATATATGTGAGTGTGTGTGTGTGTGTGTGTGTGTGTGTGAGTGAATGTATGTGTGTGACTATGTATGTGTGTGAGAGTGTGTCTGTATGTGTGTGTGTCTGTGTGTGTAAATGTATGTTTGTGTCTGTCTGTGTGTGTGTGTGTGTCTGTGTGTGTAAATGTATGTGTGTGTCTGTTTGTGTGTGTGTGTGTATATGTGTGTGTGTGTGTGTGTGTGTGTGTGTGTGTGTGTGTGTGTGTGTGTGTGTGTGTGTGTGTGTGTGTGTGTCTGTGTGTGAGAGTATATGTATGTGTCTGTGTTGATGAATCTACATGAACATTTTAATTTCCATTGCGTCAGATGAGCAAATCAATCTTAAAGTCGAGTTCATTGTAATTGATTAAAGCTCCGAGGTGGCCATTTAGGAAACACGCGTTATGTTTGATTACAAAGAAAATGTTCAACAGAATCTTCCATCTTTTACTCTCTCTCTCTCTCTCTCTCTCTCTCTCTCTCTCTCTCTCTCTCTCTCTCTCTCTCTCTCTCTCTCTCTCTCTCCATATATATATATATATATATATATATATATATATATATATATATATAACGAAACAAGATGAAAGCGAAAATGCAACTGGAGTCTTTTAAAAAAATATATATATTTATTTGGTTCCTTTACAGGTTTCGCAGTTCTTGTGCTTTTCAAAAGTAGATTTGAGATGGAGGGTTTGTGGTTTTTCTTACATCTGGTTGGTGTTCGAATGTTACTTCTGTTTTATATAGAAAAAAGTGGCTCGAAATGCTAGGTTTTTAGAGAAGTTGGTTGATGACTGTCATGTGAATAAGTATAATAAATTTAGCGCCAGTTCGCTTTACAAAGTTCTTCAAAAAAAAAGGGGGGGGGGGGGGTTCAGATTGTTTTTTCATATATGAGTGAAGTTTGGTTGGTTGATGCAGTCACGTGAAAAAGCACATCAGCTTTCGCATAAAGTGAAACATTTGTTCTCGGTATGGTAAACAAACTGTCGTGAAACTACTTCTACCAAACTCGTCCCATGGACTGAGTGCTCTACTACTACGGATATAATCCTCCATTGTTCTACTATTATATATATAGTGAAAGAGTAACGAATAACATGGTCGGCTGTACAAAAAGAATATATATATATATATGTACATATATATATATATATATATATATATATATATATGTGTGTGTGTGTGTGTGTGTGTGTGTTGAATCCCGAGTTCAATCAGGGATAACCACAGTAAGTAAAATACTCAATACATAGTAGAGTATACATTTTAAATATAGAAATGGTTTCTACAGGACTATATATATATATACATATATATACATATATAAATATAAGTCTCCCTCTCTCTCTCTTTCTCTCCATCTTTGTATGTCTATCTGCCTGTCTCTCTCTCTCTTTCTCCCTCTCTCTCTCTCTACGCCCCCATATATATATATATATATATATATATATATATATAGAGAGAGAGAGAGAGAGAGAGTGAGAGAGTTCCACAATATATAAGCAAACCTTACTCGAGAGCAAGCGTTTCAACCGACGGATGCATAGCTGCGCAGTCATACACGGGTTGAAATCCGTCCGGTGAAACGCGTGTCTTCGAGTATGGTTTGCTATTTTGTTGTGCAACCAACTCTATACCGAACTCGTTCTGTGGACAGTGTTCTACTAACGGATATAACCTTTCGGTTTTTCACCACTACATTTCTTTCTCTCTCTGTATATATATATATATATATATATCTATATATATATATATATATATATATATATATATATCGTTTCTGAATTTGCTTAGCAAGATTCTTTATCTGAAAACGTATGTTGAAAACGATATTGTTATACTTTGGGAGGGTCATGTTGCCAATAAGAAACACACACACCAGTAGATTTCACTCCACTTTATTATAAATTAAATTCATAAATTTAAGAATTTATAAATTTCCGGTTGGTTGGTTGGTTCCACAACCGGACGGTTGTTCATATATTGTCAAAGTTCTTTCGTCACACATTCTGTGACCTCTTCAGTGACTGGGGATTCTTTTCTTTGTTTTGTGCCTCTCCTTTGTTCTGTCCTATGCCATCTTGTTTTTGTGTGTGTTGTGTGCTTAGTTTGCGCATGTGTTACATCAGGGTGTCTGTGTGTGTGTGTGTTTTTATTTGTTTATTTATTTGTTTATTTACATGTTACTGGTTGGTTGCTTGTTCTATGTGTGTGTGTATTTCATTTTGTCCTTAATTGTAAGTTGTGATGTTGCTATTCCATTCATGTTTTCTATTTAATTTTGGTTGGAGTTCATTTATGTTTATTGCCTCTGTGATTTGTCTAAGCATTGCGTCTTTTCTGTGTGTAGATTTTATTTTTATTTCTATGTTCTCTAATTTGCCCTTATGTTCTATTTTAGAATGTTGGTGGAGTATTGATGATTCTTTTTTATCTTGAAGTTCTCGCCAGTGTTCATTTAACACAGAAAAGAATCCCCAGTCACAGAATGTGTGATGAAAGAACTTTGACAATATATGAACAACCGTCCGGTTGTGGAACCAACCAACCGGAAATTTATAAATTCTTAAATTTATAAATTTAATTTATAATAAATTTGAGTGAAAGCAACTGGTGCGTGTGTTTCTTATTGGCAACATGACCCTCCCAAAGTATAACTATATATATATATATATATATATATATATATATATATATATATATATATATATATATATATATATATATATATAAATTATTCTATGTGTCGGTATATATATATATATATATATATATATATATATATATATATATATATATACCGACACATAGAATAATTTCCCTCATCATCTATTTGGAATTTCTTTAAACACCACACTTATTAACGTCGTCCTGTTAAAGACCGCCATTTTTTAATATGTTGTCTGTTTTTAATTTAATTTTCTAAAACTCTTTTGTAAAAAAAAGTGTTTTTCTTTGCATCTCTTCTTATTATGGGACTTCTCAAAAATAGATGTTTATGTTTCTTAGCTTATTAGCAAGTCAAAACTGTTCTTAACACTAATGTTAGTAATAATGAAATTTCTTTATTTTTTATTTATTTTATTCTGCCGTTGTTGTTGGTAGTAGTGGTGGTAGTGGTTGTGGGAAATAAGTTACCGTATAGTAGTAGTAGGGGCAATGAATTTGTAGTATCGGTTGAGCGTCGGGCATCTTGCTTTGCGATATAGAGTTACAGCCCTTATGATCTGAGTTCAACTCTCGCCGAAGTTAGCTTTGCCTTTCATTCTTACGAGGTTGATAAAGTAAAATATCAGTGATGTAATGAGGTCAATTTAATCGACTTTCCATTGCATTTTAAATTGCTGACATTGTGCTAAATATAGAAACAGTTATTGTAATAATAGTTGTTGTTGGTGGTGCTTCAGTTATGATTATTGTAGTGGTTGTATTAGTTGTTATTTTTGGTGGTGGTTCACTTATCGTTATTGAAGTTGTTGTTGTAGTAGTAATTGTTGTCTTTGTTAATGTTATTGTTTTTTTTTCTGTCTGGAACACAATGCTGTCAAATATCTGAACACATATATCAACACACAAAAATTCCCACACATGCATACGCACACACGCCTATACACACGTACACAGACATACACACACACGAACGCATACAGTCATACAATACAAACACACAGGTATACTCGCAACATAGACCTGCAGACATATTCTCACAAATATTAGAAAATTTACACAGGCGCACACAAGGAGACATACAAAAATACATATACAAACATACACATATTACCTCACTCACACATACACAGACAACCTCCACTCCATAGACAGACACACACTGATGCACATACAAACATACAAACTAACACATATATACACACAGACACATACATACAGTGATATATACACACTAATATATAATATTTGTAAATTTATAACAGACACATATGCAAATATATAAAGACACACATGCACACACACGTGAAATTATACAGGCACACTGACATAAACACATAAATTAATATATAGACGAACATAGAGAGAGACAGAGAGATACATAAAAATATGGACACACATGCACACACACATGACTATATATAGAGACGAACACATACACACACAGACAATTATAAACATAGATGCACACGTACGCACATGCACACAGACACATGAACATATAGACATACAGAAACACTGAACCGTACACATACTCAGTCATATATACATACACAGACACATACACAGAGAGACAAACACAGGAGATTTTCTACCAATCTCAGGTTTTGGCTATTAGCCTGAAAAATTGAACATTTCAACATCTCAGTGTTGCGTGTATATCATCATCATCGTCATCATGATTATGATCATCATCATGATCATCATCATCATCACCACATGATGTCTGTTTTACCTGCTGGCATGGGTTGGACGGGTCGTTACTGAGCAAATTAGTATTTACACGGAGCTACTGACTTCTCAGAAAAGCCGGGGGGTCGCATCACGTTTACATACGTTCCCTAAATCTCTTTCTTTCTCTTTCTTTCTAACCCCCCCCCCCCCTCCACGTCTCCCCATCTCTCTCCCTCCTCTCTCCCCCGCTCTCCTCCCCGCGCTCTAGAGAATTCCCCGGTTGTCAAATCATTAAAAGAACTGAAGAGTTCTCTCGACCGTTTGTTTTGCAATATTTCAACAGCTTGTTGTCCTTACTATTAACAAACACATTACAGAGTGTACTGGGTGTATTTGTCGTGTCACCAGCACTATGCAGTAATTATTGTTCGAGCTGATATTCAGTAGTTGGGTGGATTGGTAGTATCGATAGAGCGTCGGACACCATGTTTCGCAGCACAGAGTTATGGCCCTTTACGTTCTGAGATCAAATCCTGCCGAGGTTAGCTTTGTCATTCATCCATACGGGGTCGATAAATAAAGCAACAAGTAATGCACTGGTGTCGTTTCAATCGATTTCTCCCTCCCTTTTCAAATTGCTGGCCTTGTGCCTAAAGTAGAAACAATTATTGCAGTAGTTGTTATTAGTGTTGTTTTCTGTCGCTGTTGTTATCGTGGAAAAGTTTTTGTGTAATGGCGGGGCGTAGTTATTTCATCTTTGATTGGTCCTGATTTCGTTTATCTTCGAATTTAAAGTTTCCTCAACTTTTCCTAAATCCAAATATAATCGATCAATCATTGTTCTCGTTTCAACTAAAAATATCTCGAATTATTTTCACCATTTACTCATTATTTACTTCTTACTTAGTTACTTTTTACAATTTTTTTTTATGTCTAGCTCTCTCCTGGTTTGGAGACACATATACACATACATACTACATAATATATATATATATATATATAGAGAGAGAGAGAGATACGTATATGTATTCACACACACACACATATATACGCATATATATATACATATGTATATAAGTATACACACACATTTTTATAAATGTATATATATATATTTTTTTTTTGCATATATATGTATGTATATATATATATATACATATATATACATATGAATATATGTATGTATAGTTTATATACTTACAAATATATATATGTATATATATATGTATATATGTACATATATATATAGTTGTATGTATATACATAAGTGCATATACATACATACATACATATACATGCATACATATAAATATATATGTATATATATATATGAGTGTGTATACACGCACACACATAGCTGTTATGTCACTATTTCTTCATTTAAAATTGTTCTTCTTAACATGCTCCCACTACTACTACTACTACTACTACTACTACTACTACTACTACTACTACTACTACTACTACTACTACTGCTGTATTCCCTGGTCATTTTCTTGTCTCATCAGGCATTCCGTTTTCTTTCTTCCAAGCTACACATCATTTTCTGATTAAATCTACATTTCCCCCTCTCTCGCTCCCCTCCTCCTCCTGTCTCTCTGTCTCCTTCTCTCTTTCTGTCTTTCCTTCCCTCTTGTTCTCCCTCTCTCTCACACACTCTCCACAGAGACCTTCAACTATACACACACCTACAAAAATAATAAGCAAACAGATACAGACACGGCCACACAAACGGAATCAGGAACTAAAACTTTGGTTAAACAAATCTGAGGTATTCTATGAGTGTAAGTGCACAGAGCACTTAAATTCATTCATAATTTCCGTACACACACTCACAAACATATATATATATATATATATATATATATCGATATATCATTAGATGTGAATATATATATATATATATATATATATATATATATATATATATATATATATATATATATATATATATATATGTATATATATATATGTGTGTGTACATATACACACACAAACATATATATATATATCGATATATCATTAGATGTGAGGCCAGGCCGGTCGGCATTTTTCCTCTCTCTCGTCTACGATTTCACAGAACTTACGTTCACCGAATTCACAGACTAGACCCCTTCTTCCTCCCGTTAGACCTGTGCGAAATTCCTTCCTTGCTCACATTTCAACCAGGTTTGATGGTCTTTATTCTCTCTCGTTCACGATTTCACCGAATTTAAGTTCATAGAAATTTGGGACTTGACTCCTTCTTCCTCATTTTTCGTTGCTTCACCATTTTTGTTTGTTTACACTCGTGTCCCCTATATTTATTGTGTCCCAACGACTTTTTTAAGCCGTTGCTCGCACCAACCGGAGGTATAGATGAAATACCAATGATGGTTGGAAGATCACTGATGAAGGACTAACTTTATTCATATATATATATATATATATATGTGTGTGTACATATACACTCACACACAAAAACATATATATATATATATCGATATATCATTAGATGTGAATATATATATATATATATATATATATATATGTGTGTGTACATATACACACACACACAAACATATATATATATATATATATATCGATATATCATTAGATGTGAATATATATATATATATATATATATATTATATATATGTGTACATACACACACACACACACACAAACATATATATATATATATGGATATATCATCAGATGTGAATATATATATATATATATATATATATATATATATATATATAAGAGGGTGTTAAAGTTTGCTTGAAGCATTGTGAAATGTGTAAAATACGTAGTTAAGAAAGCCACAAAAATGCAGAGGGAAATCTCGAGGTAGGAAGTGAAAGATAGATAGGAAAAACAGGTGAAAGTGAAAATTGAGAGAGACAAAGATGAAAACAAAACAAAGGTAGAAGGGTTACCGTAGTGGAGATTTAATCCCAATATTTCGGGCTCACGCCCATCAACGGGGGAAAGTTCCAAAAGGGGGTGAACAGGCCAAGCGGAGAAAGTTGTGATGTCGTTAAGACAGGAATGCCGTTATGGGGAGAAAATTATTTAAAATTTAAACGAGGGAAAGAATATGCATCAGGAATATACATCAGGAATATACATCTACCCGAATGTTTACGATCACCATCCTTCGAAAACACCATCCGCCACATTCAACGCACGTTTATCAAGAAAATACTACGACACAACCACCACCAACTGCGACTCCATATACAAACGCTTGCCGAGCACATAGATCGTATAGCTCCAACCCTCACCCCCTGACCACCAGGTCCAGGAAATACGCAAAGCTATAGATCAGTGTTACCACACCAGAGTCAAATATGATAAACAGCGCCTTATACGGAAATACGAATGGACTGTAAACAAATACTACAATGACAACATCCGCTCCCACAGACGGACCGACTACAACCACACCAGGGGCAACAGCTATACAACACCCTCCGCTACACCCCCCAACATCGATCTACCTACCAACGATGCTTCACACCTCGTTACCGACTTAACCGGTACCCTCACCAACGACGAACTCGAACTTCTGCGCCTCGGACCCAAGTTCATCATCACACAGCGTCTCGATGATAGACTGAAACTCGACATCGAAACCAACTTCTGTCGGACAGCATATCAACTGAAATGGCTAACCGCCATCCAAAACAACACCGAGATCGATTACAACCCCACAACCCACCCCATACTCCCCACGTATCACCTCGACAACCCACTCCACCCCCCAACCACCAACCACGAACTTGACACTAAACTACTCAGGTTGAAACATTCTATCTCTAACATCCTTTCCCAACACACACACAATAAACGCAACCTCACCAATGCACAATTTAATACTCTCACCAACCTAAGATCCAGGAACCTTGTGTACCTTCCCTCTGACAAGGGGAAAGAATTCTGTGTCATCTCGAGAGAGACCTACAACAACTTAGCTCTCCAACATCTTAATGACCACAGCCTCTACTCGAAAGTCACAGGGACCTCCTCGACTCTAATCGAGGAAGGCATTAACACCATATGGACTAACATCTGTGTCCAACGAAAACTGCCAAAGAAGGTAAAAAACAACATAATGACTCGAAACAGCAAATTACCCACCTTCTACCACCTGGTTAAAACACATAAACAAGGACCCGATTTGAAAATCAGGCCCATTGTCTCTAGCGTGGAGGGCCCACTCTACAAAATATCGTGGCTGCTCTCCACACTACTGAAACCCATTCTACACACACTACCAGCCCACGTCTGCAGCTCAAAGGAGGTCTTGGAGCGACTACACCATCTGGCGCCCAACACCAGAAAGGACAACGGTTATGCCTTCAGTCTTGATGTGGTCGCTCTTTATACCTCCGTACCAGCATCCCCAGCTGTCGACCTGTTGACCGAACGAGTCCGAGCATCTAACTTACACTGCTTCGGACTCACACACACGGACATCCACCAACTCCTCTCCTTCGTTGTGGATAATGCACTCTTCAATTTCCTCGGCCACACGTACAAACAAATCTCTGGGCTACCTATGGGCTCTAGTCTGTCCGGCATACTTGCGATCTCGTACATGGACCACCTGGAACGCAAGGCACTCAATACCTGCCAACCCAACGCCGTCGCCTTCTACTCCAGATACGTTGATGACATCCTGATACTTACTTCTTCCCGGGAGATGGCGAATGAAATTCACCAAATCTTCAACGATACTGACCATCACGTCGATTTCACCATCGAACACCCAGGAGAAGACGGGTCACTCGCCCTCCTCGACTTCCGTATCAACATCTCGGAAGAAGGAGACATAAACACCACCTTCTACCGCAAAGCAGCGTGCAAGGACTTATTTGTGCATTATAACTCAGCCCTCCCCAACAACGCTAAGAGAGGCTATGTCCTAAATGAACTGACACGGATCACTAACAGATGCAGCGACCCGATGGGTGGTCTCACCCATACCACGCAATTCCGTAATCTACTCAGATCTAATGGTTATCCCAAGCGACTGATTAACGGAATTAGAGACCCCAGACCCAATAGACAGACACCCACTAGAAACTTAAATAAAAGCAGGTGCTTCTTTAAAATCCCCCACCTGAGTGAATATACCACGAACGCCATCCGCAGGGCCATACGGACGGAGGGACTTGAAATACATTTGGCCCACACAGGACCTTCGCTGCGAAGATGCCTCTCCAACAAACCCGACGAGTCAGATGGGACGTGTTCCCTCAGCAACTGCCCGATACGGGGGGCAGATTGCCTACGCACCTATGTCGTATATAAGATTCAATGCGATAAATGTAACAAGTTTTACATAGGTAGCACCATCCGACCCCTACATGTTCGTATCAAGGAACATATCAACACCAACGCATCTTCCTTCCGTAAACACATCCTTAAATGCGGAAACCCACAGGGTAGACCTTTGGTCACAGTCCTAGCGACTGAACGCAGCATCGGATCCTTAAGGATAAAGGAAGCACTTGTTATTAAGAACCTCAGACCCCCACTTAACAACCGGGCTGAGAGAAATGAGCTGACATGGCTAACTTAACCACAGTGACCATTCACAGCCTACGGCCTGCTATCTTCACACATACGCACGTATATGCATACCCATACGCATACACACACACATCTATAGTTATACACGCACACATGTTTTTACAACCTACCACCTTTCACACCCTTTGATTTCCAGCTTCTACAGCCCACTATCTTTCACACACAAACGCACTCACACATATACACACACAGTTACACACACATGTATACCCATACGCTTACACACACACATCTATATTTATACACGCACACATGTTTTACAACCTACCACCTTTCACACCCTTTGATTTCCAGCTTCTACAGCCCACTATCTTTCACACACACACACACACACTCACACATATACACACTTACACTTATACACACACAGTTACACACACATATATATTTACACACACATATCTTACGGCTTTCACACGCTAGCGCACCCTCTTGATTTAACCCTTTTGGTCAGTAGCTTTTGCCACAGCCTATCACGCGCACGCGCATTCTTTCCCTCGTTTAAATTTTAAATAATTTTCTCCCCATAACGGCATTCCTGTCTTAACGACATCACAACTTTCTCCGCTTGGCCTGTTCCCCCCCTTTTGGAACTTTCCCCCGTTGATGGGCGTGAGCCCGAAATATTGGGATTAAATCTCCACTACGGTAACCCTTCTACCTTTGTTTTGTTTTCATCTTTGTCTCGCTCAATTTTCACTTTCACCTGTTTTTCCTATCTATCTTTCACTTCCTACCTCGAGATTTCCCTCTGCATTGTTGTGGCTTTCTTAACTACGTATTTTATATATATATATATATATATATATATATATATATATATATATATATATATATATATATATATATATATATATATATATATATATATATACTTATATATAAATAATGTACGAAGCCGAATTTTCGGCTTTTTGAAACGCTGAGAAATAAATATATATATATATATAAGTATAAAAAAATTGCTCCAACGCACAACTGCTATAGAGAAATCATATAAAATGATGTAAACATCCTTAAAAGACGGAAAAAGAAGTTACCATCGGCTTCTATGAGGAAAGAACCCGATATCTTCCAGATACTTCATAGCTGCCGATGGTATTTTCTTCATCTGTCTTGTAAGGGTGTTCTTAAAAGACCTTATTTTATATGCTATCTTCTGAGTTTGGGCCCTTTTTAAATACTTATATATCTACATATATTTATATATATATTACATACATAGAGACAGGGTTAGATTTAATGGGATGCAAAGGGGACAATTGCTCCGGGCTCCCTGCAGTAAAGGCAATTTATTTGTGCTCTCAACCTGGTTATTTTGTTTTAGCATGGTTAGAAGTTATTAATTTAATACCTGTATGTATAACCTTTCAATTCCAATTACTTGCGCCAAGCTAACTTTGACATGTAAAATTGAAGGAGTTTACTGTGTATTCTATTTTTTTGTGTATGAGGGCCCCTCCCCAAACCTGATGTGACCCTGGCTCCCCAAGGTCTAACTCAAACCCTACACACAGATACATGCCACACATTTAACATATTTGTCACCCTCTCTTCTTCTTCTTCTTCTTCTTCTTCTTCTTCTTCTTCTTCTTCGTCTCCTTCTCATTTTCGTCGTATTGATGTATTGATATCGGCTCTAGAAAGCTTGTTGTTTTTTATGTTGTTTTCTAAGTTGTTTTTCAAGCCTCCCTGGAACTGGAGGCGGAGTTGCTGTATCTCGTGATACGGACCATCTGCCTGGACCCAGAAGGTAATTCGATGGTGTTGGACGTCATCTGCAGCGAAGGCTATGCTTTCAGGGTAGTGACTGCTTATGCGCCGAGAGGGATAGGACAGCCTGATATATTCTGGATACCTTCCTAGGAACGTTCCGCTCTTTAATGTTAGTGAGCGATTGGAACGGGATCTTGGATGCATGCTGGGGCACTGTGGATCGAAGGGATAAGAGAGGAGGGTGTAAAAACCTTGCAAACCTGCTCAGACGTTTCTGTTTTCAGGTACCGACTGGATTTCCCGAATGTGCTAATGTGGACATGAACAAGCCGCATCGGGTCATCCAGATCGTATTTAGATAGGGTATTTTGTAAGGAAATAGATTGTTCTAGCATAGGTAGTTCACAATTCAAGTATTTCCAAATCAACCCTGGACCATTCCTCCCTGGCTGTTATTATTGCTTCTATCGGGACAGTATCAGTCCCCTCCACAACCTCGCATCTCAGGAGCCAACTCACGTCTAGTTCTGGTGGAATCCTGGGAATGCGCACTCGAATTGTTCTTTTTCTCATGTGGTACATAACTACTTTGCTGGTTTTGCAAGGGGCCACTGAGTGTTTCATAGTGACTTAAACAGCACGGAGATGGTGCCGTATTGTCTGATCCTTGCTATGTACTCGGTGTCATCTTTGATACACATCAGCGCAGCTTCGACTTCTGTTAGGGGAGTGATTGCCGAATTTTAGTCTGCAATGAAATACATCTAAATACCACCGTTCTCCTCTCCACCGCTTCTATGGCCTCTTCCCTGACGATTAAGTTAGCCTAGGTTTGCTCTTGTTTAATGAGCTTCCGTGCCTGGGCCAACCTTTTCTCTTTCTAGCTAAGCTCCATGGTTAAACATGGCCCTTCTTTTAGCTGCTGCAGCAACAAAAGTGTTATTGTTGTCTGTGTTGCTGTTGCCGGTGCTGTTACTGGTCACATTGTTGTTGTTGGTGGTGGTGTCGTGGTTGTTGTTCACGTTGTTCTTGGTGTTGCTTTCAATGTTGCTCTTGTTGTTGGTGTTGCTGTCGCTGAAGCAGTTGGTGTTGGTGTTGTTCTTGGTGCAGTTGTTGGTGTTTACGTTTCTGTTGGTAATGTCATTGTTCATTTTGCTAGTGCTTGTGTTGCTAATTTCAATTTTGCATATTTTGTTTTGTAATTAATTTTTGTGTGTCCATCATTGTACCAAAAGGCCCAAATATTATAACGTCCCCCTTTCATAAGGCAAAGATGGAAGTCTTTTACGACCCTTAAAAAATAAATATCATAATTAATACAAATGAAAAAAACAACAACTCAGAATTTACCACTTTGCGGAGCTCACAAAAACACGTCTTCACTGTCTGATAGTCAATAACATTAATAGTTCTCAGGGAGATTCAGCATGTCAATATGTGACGAGGCTGATTCTTTGAATTACAGGCACAGTCCATCCGACTGGCTTCTTAACAGTTTCCGTTTTCCTAAATCAATCATATGGTTTGAGTAGACACTGTCCAGGATACTACACATTGGAATCGAACTTGAGATCTAATAATTGCGAAGCAAACTTCTTAACTAGTCAGCCAATAGAAATAACAAGAGTTACTAGTCTATCATTTTATTTATCGAATTAAACATGTATAAATGGAAATATGTATTAAAGAAAAAACAATGACATTTGTGAATAAATAAAACTATCTTTTACACGATCTGCTATACGTTATATGATCGTAACGACGTTTATATTCTTTTCTTCTCTGTCACTCACTCTATTTTGGTCTGTATGTCCGTTTGTTTCTCTCTATTCCATTTTCCCACTCTTTCTCCCTCTTTCTATTCATATCTTTACCTTGTGACATAAAAAAATTATAAACTAGAACGTGTAACACCCCCCCCCCCCCCCCCACACACACACACACAGGCAGAGTGACAGACATACAGGTAGACAGACAGATATATATAGCGGAAATTTAGGAAAATTCTTGACTTCACTCGTGGTTGGTATTCGTTAATAATCCATTATTTTACAGCGAGTCATTCTCTCTCCCCCCCTCTCTCTCTCTCTATCTATCTATTTATATATATTAATATAATTCAGCGAGAATCGTATTTCGGCTGGTAGAAAAAGCGAAACGAAACGCAAAATCCTAGAAATGCTTAGAACAGTTAGTTCACCATACCGAGAACAAATATTTCACCTTAAGCGGACCTTCAGCTCGGTCTGAGTGGAGTTGTACAGAAAAGGAAAAACATATATGTATATATGTATGTATGTATGTATGTATGTATGTATGTATGTATGTATATATATATATATATATATATATATATATATTTATATGTATATATATATACATACATATATATATGTATGTATATATCTATATATACATATATGTTTTTCTCTTTCCGTACGACTCCACTCAGACCGAGCTGAAGCTCCGCTTAAGGTGAAGTATTTGTTCTCGGTATGGTGAACTAATTGTTGTGGAACTACTTCTACGAAACTCGTCCCATGGATTGAGTGCTCTACTACTACTGATATAACCCTCCAGTGTTCTACTATTATATATATTCATACACACACTACACGCACACACACACACACACACACACACATATATATATGTGTGCGTCCGCATGTATCTGTGTGTTTCTAAATATATATATATATATATATATATATATATGCTCCTAAACGCGAAAATAACTGTAATAACAGTCAATGACTATAGATAATATTTGAGAAAATTAAATTAACTCTAAAAAAAACAGAGTTTTATGCGCTTAGGACTCTCACCTTTTCAAATTTTCTAATTTCAAACATTCCCTGCATGACGTTGATTCAGAAAGTTTGTTTACATTTAACTACGTTCTAGCTCAAAGCAATGTAATATAATCTCTCCAAAAGAAGGTATGAAGTATTAGTCGCTCCTTAATATAAAGTTACGTACTCGTATGGTATTCGAGTGATGTGGCGTTCGATTTTTAGTAGAGACATCTGTCCAATTTTGTCCGTCTCAAAGCGTAATTTTCTCAATTGTTATCAATTGGAATCGACTCTTATTTCAGTCATATTATGCGTTTGTAACTCTTTTATATTCAAATCTCTAACACTCCCAGCGCTTCCCTATTTCATAAGGTTCGGGTTTACGCAATAAAATATGGAAATTAATCTCTTGCCTTCATGCCTCTATGGATCGCTACAATTTGCGATGAGTGTTAAATGAAGTTTACTGTAAAATTAATTATTTATTGTGGTGCAAAAAGCTTATACCGAATTAATTAATGATTTAAACCAAGAGAAATATAATGGGCCTGATTATATATATGTATGTATAATCAGCTCCTGATTATTACTGGAATTCTATAAGAATCCAGCTTCTATAATTTTCGGCAGAAGCAGGGAGTGCGTGGCTCTGATGATCGCCAAACAGCGTGAAACTGACTGTTATCTTCTCTCCATTCTTTCGCCGAAAAGAAGTAAGTGACATAGTCAATACTTTAAAACCGATAGCGTATGGTCTTCAACATGTTTTTAATTAAACATACGATATATTGCCAAATATACTTTACAGTCATTCATATATATATGTGTGTGTGTGTGGGGGGGGGGGGATGCGTGTCCGTGTGTTCGTATGTGCATATATATATATATACGCGCGCGCGCGCGCGTGTGTATGCACACACACACACATATATATATATATATATATATATGTCTATATGTATATACATGATATAAATGTGTTGGAATAACAATATAGCTACCAATACGGGAAGTATGGAAAATGAACTAGCACAACCAACTTCACCTCTCTCTTAGTTAACTCCCTCACCTCATACTGGAACTCATCTAGTAGCAAGCAAAATGTAAAACAATAAACTGCAACTAGATATAGCCCGGAGAATCCTCCCTAGAGGGAAAATAGCTGTACAGGAATATCATGTAAGAATGTAAAATAATTTCCACGAGAGGTGCATACAAATACATCGTTGCAGCAGCAAATCATTTAAAAAATGTTCATACGTGTACACATATTTGTTTTAAAATGCTAACTTGCGAACGATTACTGCATTACTGAAACGGATTAACACCGATTACAAACTTTCATGTTCAACAGTACGATCCATGATATGTTACCTGGTAGAATATAGAGAATGTGATCTCTGGTAGTGGTGTTGGAAACTATATAATTATATGCCATAAAGACTTAATAAATACGATTGGATCTTTAACTGCCCACAAAAGACACTAAAAACGTTTTCTAGGGAAGGTAGTCTTCAACCTAGATATACAAAACTTATCTAAACTTACAGTAAGTAAAATTCGAACCCCTAGCTACAACATTACAGTAATGGGCGGAATTAATTTCTTTAGCTCTATATATTAAGCACAACCAAGTTTCTCACAGTGCTTAGTAACCAAAAGCACCACAAACGAGTCTAAATAACACCTTACATACCAGAATTATCAGGTAATTTACAATACTAATATATGATTACTATTATCAATATCCAATCAACAAATCTAAGAGATACTTAACAACGCATCCCCCACTAAAAAAAAGAAAAAAAAAGATATTAACTTATCTTAACTAGACCTCCGTAACTCATGAAAAACAGAAAGCAAAATAACACCTCCGATATCATAATCTACATCTTTCGCACTCACACACTTTCACACTCGTGAAATACACAAAAAACCCAATTCAAAACTGTACCGAGATCTAACATCCATCTCTCTTCACTTTGACGTGACCGTCTATTTTGACTTACAATAATTAAATTGCAATCATATAAAAGCATCTATCTCGAACTGGTCAGTCTCCATCTTCTTACAACTATGAAAACATGTATTTCAATTCCTAGAACAAACACCAGCGCAGACACTTCTTCACCAAGTGTAAACGCTGGAACGAATCAATCAATTATCTCTGTACCTTAATTAAATATACACTAATTACGATTATCTCAGATCTACTAGAATAGTAAAACATGATTATCTCAGATCTACTAGAATAGTAAAACCGCTAAACTTTTTGCATACGCCATATTTTAAATTTATCAGAATTCTATTAGTTAAGACTCATCAATATAATCGCCTAAGCCCATGATGATTGTCATTATCAAAAATTGTCATTATCATTGTCATTATTTTGCCATTATATTGTCATTATAAAAAAAAACGCCCACCATTTCTTTGATGTTGATTAGCCTTCTACCACAGTTCCCACCTACTGGTACATCTCTGTAAAACCACCGAATTTTAGCACCAAATTATATTCATCATCTAAGAAGCTGGGAAATGTTAATTTTTCGACACAGTGCTGAGCAGTATTGGGAATTATATAATCCTGCTTTAAACTGATGTTGGTTATTAAAAATTATACCGAAATACGGGTAAAGCCTTATGAAGAGATGACGTAAAATACAACTACACAGCCTCAGTGTTAATTCCACCATTCTCTTCTCTGTCTGCATCATGTCTGTCTGTTTGTCTGTCTCTCTCTCCCTATATATATATATATATATATATATATATATATATATATATATATATATATATATATACATACTTGTATATATATACTTATGCGTATATGTATATATATTTATATGCACACACACATATGTAAGTATAAATTTATACATCAATGATACAGCCTTTGACACACATACTGGTATATTTATAGCCATTTCTTTACATGAATAATAATAATAATAATGATGATGATAATAATATTAATAATGTTAATGATAATAATAATACGCTATTATAGACAAAAATGAGTATATATGGTGCATGTGCTTCAGTAAATATAAATTATGAATACACATTCACACACATACATCCGCTCGCACATACTGACAACCATATAAAGTCAGACAAAAGCATACATTCACATAGACACTCACATGAATGCATTGAGAAAATCTAACGATGTTTCCTTTTTATGTATGTTTAGCTATCTGCACTAGAATACTGTATGCAGGAAATAAGAACGGATTCAGGAAAAGGGGGAAGTGAACCGGAAGGGAAGGAAGTAGAGTATGTATTAAATACTTTATTCTCTTCCAATAATTCAATATTAGTATTTCATGCACTAAATAAAAAGGAACATCAATACCACAAAACCAATATCAACATCAGTAACATCAATAAAAAAAAAGCATTAACATAAATACCAACAACGGCAACAATCATAACAACAACCATAACAACGGAAAAAAACCAAAACAAATTTCTCAATAATGTGAACATGAAGAATAATTCCGGAGGATCCCTAAACTAAAATAATATTGACAACAAACACAAAAACAAAAATAATACTAATGATTTCTAATTTGGGCCTAAGGCCAGCAATTGCAGGAAACGGAAATGGGGGTGGAGGGTGGAATGTAGACAACAGCACTTGACTGTTTCTTTATATTAATGGCCCCAGAAGGATGAGAGGCAAAGGTGACCTAAGCGAGATATTATTCGAGTTCTCACGACTCTACTAAACCATCGCCGGAATGGTTTCTAATTTGGGTACAAGGCTAACATCGTGGAAGGGGGATTATGTGAATACATTGACCCCAGTATTTTATTTTCATATTATTGATCTTACATCGATGAAAAGCAAAGTTGACTCCAACGAGATTAGAAAATATATCGTAAAAAGCTGGAATAAATACCACAAGTCATTTCGTCTGACTCTTCGAACAATTTTCGTTAGCTCATTTTTCAGAGCACGTACTGGAGCTCGAACAATGCAACCTTCATGTTTCGCATTGAAGAAATGGTCTAATGCGATTCCGACTAATAGCACGTCAGTTGCAATGCCACTTCTAATCGCCTTGTCTAATTTAGTTGCCAGCTCCCCTCATTTCTAACGTTTCTAATGCTGTTTCTTTACTAAAACCTATTGAAACTACTCTAATCTTTCACTTGAGAGCAATCCAGCACCTCTTGTTGACAGCACCCCTGTCAACTTGCGCTTAAATCAATTGGTGAGACGGTCCATGTAGGCTTTACGCGCCGGGAATGACGCGTTGAGCTTTCAGTAACCAGGTCCTAGCCTAGATGTTCCATCTAGGTCAACCATGCAGATCACAAATTTGTGATATGTATAAGCGGCCGTGCTGACCAAAGAAAAAACTTATTTATATACGATCTAGATGACCCTATGCGGTTGGTTGGTCCAGATTGGCGAACTGAGGAAGTCTAGTCGGTATTTCCCAGGCAGTTGGATCTGGTTGATCAGGTACTTGAGGTATTTGCACTGTCGTTCCTATCTGCTACACAACACAATCCAAGCGTGCGTCTAAGTTGGTGTGTCAGTCCTCCGCTAACAGTAAAGGGTGAGACGTTCCCAGAAAGGCTTCCAGGCGCCTAAAGAAATCCGGCCGTCTGGATTGGAGCGTAGATAGCTACTAATCGTATGACCCCACAGTCGTTATTGATCACGTCCTGGACCACCAATTTACCGTCCAGGTCCAGGAGGATCGACCTTACCTCGAGATCCAAGCCTTTCCTAAACAGCACTAGCACCCCCCTCACATTCCTGCCCGAATCTGGAGATCAGATAGTTGTCGAACATCCTGGTCTCGTTGATGGCATTCACATTCATATCTAGTGACTTGAGGTCGTTCAGCGAGCGACCTCACTTCCATATGACTCTAGGCCACGAATATTTATGCAACCTACTCTTAAGATAGATATGTTGGCTGGTTGATCGAGAGAGAAAAGGTTTACTTACCTTTCGGGTGGTTGTGGAGGTCGGGTGGTTCCACCTCCATATTTGTTGGTTTTCTTTTGGGAACCCCTTTAAAATCTTGCTCATTGCTTTAACATTAAGGGTTCCTACGTCACATGGAAAGCTCTCCCTAATGCCTTTGTAGACACCCAGCGATATTCGAAATGTGCTGGTATTAAATATCTACCCATCCTTTTCGATTTCTTTGTTTCGTGCTATGAGGGCCATCAATTTCTCGTTTGCCCTTCTTACTAGCACGAATTTTTCTATGTTTGTTGTTGCTATGATTGATTACGTTTGGGTTTTTGTGATAGCGGCGGTGACGTTTGTATAGCTGTGGATGCATCTGTGTTTGTTGTGTGTGTGGTGTCAGCAATTTCGGTTGTTTGTGTGTGTGTAATGCTTGAGAGTTTTCTTTTCTTGTGTTTGCGATTTTTTTTCTAGTTTTCCCTTGTCTTCGTTACTAGAAGACAAGGTTTCTGTGTTACTTTCAGATGTTTGTGTGTTTGTGTTTATCTGGGTGTTTTATATGTATTTAGATTAGGATGTGGTGAAGAAGGGAGGTATTTCTTCATCTTCTCCTTGGGATGATTCTTTCTTGGTTGTAGTTGTTGGTGGTTATTTAGCTGCATCTGGTTCCACTGTTAATGCTACTAGTGTTGGCCTTGCTGGTTGTGCCCTTTTCTGTCCCGGCTCAGGTGTTGGCAACAACGGTGCTTTGCGGCCCCTTGCACTTTTGAGTTGCGAGCAGATGTCTCGTAGATGTGTTGCTTCACCGCAGACAAAGCAGTGTGGCCTTCTACCCCCAGTGACCACATGTATAGCAGACCCATCCTGCAGACGAACATGATCCGGGATGTTCTTCAGCTGATCCGGATTGATTTGGAGAAGAATCTCCAAATCCATCCCAGATCAGTTTTCTCGTGATGTCTTTGTGACGTTTATGACGGTACCATCGGTACCCTCCTCGATCACGCATCCCAAGAGATACCATAAATCCAGTCCAGTAAATTGTTGGTTAAATTCAAGTAGTTTGAAAATCGTGCCATAGATCTCAACCAAGGCAGTTATATAAACAACAACAACAACAACAGCAACAACAGCAACAGCAACAACAGCAGCAACAACAACAACAACAACAACAACAACAGATGTGCAATAATGACTCACTGAATTTCTTTTACCAAAACGAGGGTTCACTCCCGACAAATTTCTTTTACAAAAATGTGTGACAATATTTAGAATTTTAGGACAGCATGAGACAGATTGTGGAAGGAAACGAGAAAGTGTCAACTACATCTTAAGTGCAGTAAATGGACGAATAATAGCATTGATGAGATCATACACGGGACGTTATGAAAGAAAGTTAACATGAGCAGAACAGAAAAATGGTACGTGCACCATCCCTAGCCGATTGGTAAAGTCAGAAGTGAAGCTACTTTGTGATGTCAACATGTCACGAGAGAAGGTGTGATATTGTTATCGTCGAAAACGGGCAAGAGATTGGATTGTGCTAGGTATTTGATGTAGCATCCCCTGGGGGGAATAGATTGCGTGAGAATGAAAAGAAAAGATTGAGGTTTCAGGAATAAGATTAATTAGATAATAGTTAGGACATACAAGCAATAAAGGAAAACCAATCAAAGAAACAAAATAAAAACCCTAATAAAAATATTGTTTTCATCTCTTCAAGAATATGCATTCTTAAAACTGCCCTCTTCTCAAAAGTTGAAACCATTCCTGTTTGAAACTATTTTACTTCGCTTGCATCATTTATCCGCTTGGAAAACCGAGAATATTTCAACGTTTTGTTTCCACGTTGGAAAAACAACAAGATGAATAAATAAATTGAATAAATTAAAATAAACAGGATATTTTTGTTGGAAAATTAAAACCTATTTTCTTGATGTGAAATCGAGGTTTTAATTTCAAGTGAGTTGTAACAGAATGAATTTATTTTTGAATCATGGTTCTTCATACTATACTTTGGAATAGATAATAGCTTCTCAGAGACCCAATCCCCATTTGAAAACAAGCAATTCTAGGTTTGCTGAATTCCTTTCCCATTTTGAATTTTCATCTACTAGCCTTTCACCTGATCATTATATTAACGTAAGGGCGGGGGATTGGCAGTATCAGTAGGATGCCATGCTTTGCAGCATAGAGTTACAGCCCTTTATGATGTGAGTTCAAATCCCGCCGAGGTTCACTTTGCCTTTCATCCTTACGGGGTCGATAAAATAAAGTACCAGTAATGTACTGGGGTAATTACTGGCCTTGGGCCAATAGTAGAAACAATTATATTAACGTGAGTAAGCTTTTGAAACCCATATAATTGCCCAGTGGTTTTAAGAGACCCAGGACTCATATCTCCACTTACAATCTCAGGTGTCCACAATTCTTCCCCATTTCGAATTATCATCTAACCAATTTTTATTCGAGCTCGTATAATAATCGTATTAAACTAAACGGGATGAAGTCTGAAGTAGCAGTGGTTTTGAAAACATTTAAGTTGCAATCGCGATTATAGTTGGATATTTTGGTATTTTCATTCGACAATGCATACGATACTTTCCCAGTTCGGATGCTTCCCCTGGGCTAAACATTCCTCGCTTTTGAGATAAAGATATACATTCTAATGCTTTCCGGGAAATCAATATCGCCACACAAGCAGGAATCACCCTTCCCTTCTGTTATAAATTTATACCCATCTATCTGGAATGGAAAAAAAAGCATTGTTTCAACGAATATTGTTTTAATTGTTTGATCGACTGAAAGTCCAAACTGGAAATTAACATTTAGGTCGTTGTGTAACCTTAACGTAATTCCTAAACCGAAACAATGTGACAACATCTGTGATTTGGCTGGACATTTAAACTAGAAGTACAGTCCACCCGACAAGCTTACATACAATTTCCATCTATCCACTTTTACTCACGAGGCATGGGTCGACCTAAGACATGACATTTGCCCAAGATACCACATAGTGGGATCGAACCCGGGAGCTCTGATTGCGAAGCGAACTTCTTAAGCATTCTACTAAGCTGCTGTAGCTATAGTATTCTTCCTAAATAACGATGATTTAACTATAATTAATACACTTTTACGAAACAAGATGCAGAGTTAGTTAGTTTGAATGTATAACTTTGAAACGTCTATAATAATTATCACAGAAAAATTCTACAAGTGCTGTGAGGGTAATTTTAGTAGCGAAAAGTAAGTAATAGCCATATTTAAGTAACTTGGAATCTTCTCGAGTTTCCGCATCTTACTTGATTGAATTTTGTCTAAATCTTTGTCCTAATTATCTTGATTAGTTTCTGCTTAGTCATGGCTCCTCAGCTGTTTCATTTAATTCGATAAACATTATGATTCGCTCATAAACAATCACAACACTCGACTCCGCACGTAAGTACTTTCACATATAATCAACAAGTGAATATACTTCTTTCAACACATATATACAAATAGAGTACACGTATTTGGGTATTTGCAATATGCAATTCTAAGTATGTATTTACATACACAGCTATACTCCCACGTACATGTAGGCATATAAATACGTAAATAATTAAATATTCACTCAAATCATAGTGGCACAACGTCTCGGCCTCCGCGTTTGTGGGCCACACAAATGTCGCTATAGGGCTGTCGTTGAGGAGTTTGGCCTTCACCCACTGTCCTGCCTGCCGCAAGAGCGAAGGCTGTTTCCCCCGACATGCAGCTCTCAATGACATATTGAAAAGGAAGCTGGATGCAGCTGGCTTCTCATCACAACTGAAACCATCAAGCGCCTCGACAGAATTACAATCTTCCCATTCGAAGGAGGTATAACCCTCACCTGGGGTGCGACGCTGCGACAAGTTCTCTGACTCCAACTTAGTCGCTTCGGGCACAAACTCGGTACCGCGGCCCGCAATGCAGAGGATACGAAGACAAGCAAATACCAGAGCTCAAATTTAGTGCGGAAATTTTGTAAGTTCAATTTTAATTTTGATACTATTGTGTAGCTTGACCCCCCGTCTGAACTGTCAGGCGGTGGGTCAGCTCATCTTTGCCCCTCCCAGGGGTGAAAAACCTGTTTTTAAAAATTTTGTGGCATAAAAAATTTCAATCGTCTGACAGAAATGTTAAACGAAGCTAACGAAAATAGTGGTGGGGGGCCAGCGATAAGAGTTGTAAACTCGCACGCTTTAGTCCCCTCTTCCTTCCCAACTAACGTCATAGAGAAGGAAAGAAAAAATAAAATAAAAACAGACGAATCTGCGGAGAAAAATGACGAAAACACAAATCTGGACATTGATTCCAACAACGAAAAAAAAAAAATTTGAAAAATTGCATGACAATATTAATACCACAAAGAAAGACACGACAAACACAAAAATAACATTTGAAAACAACATCATAACAGAAAGCAAAGCAGGCGACAAAGTCAACACCAATAATATTTCATTTGCACAAACAACAAAGAAATCTTTGACATATATACCTGAAAATATTTCAGATGTGGCACAAAGAATTACAGACGCCAAACAATACATAACTGAAGGGGAAAATGGTATTTTATCGGTAAAAATGCCTCAAGAACTCACCAAAGACATTGAAAGTCGGACGGTCGTTTTCCGCACCATCAACAACATTTCTAAAAAACATCAACAGCCAACACAAACAGAAATCAAAGCAGTACTTACAGAAGTACTTAATGAAACCACTTTCATAAGAAGAGACAGACTGTATGGAAGCCTAGCGATTATTATGAAGAACGAATCGGCGGCAAAAAAAATGTGCTTTGTCACCGATTCGTTCGACAAATTTTACCTTTTATCCATCTTATATGGGTAAAAGAACTCAGCGCATATGGCTGGATGCAATGATGCCAGATGTGGACTACTGCTGGCTCATAGCTGGCTTCATCGATCCAGCGAATGACAACGTGATTTCCATTGGGAAAACCACAGGCAATACGTTCAGTGGAACAGGTATAGAACTTGTAGTGCAAATGAAGCCTGAACGCATCGCCCAAATACCCGACAGAATCCTATTAGAGGGCCACGGGTATATAAACATTAGCGTGGAGGGGAGAAGGCCGTCCTGTCATATCTGTGCAGGCAGAGGGCACCTGAAGGCGGCTTGTCCCCAACTCAACAAAAAGAAAACCCTGCTACCAACACCAGCTCCACCACCACCACAACAGATAAACAAACAACAAAACTCAGTCCCACCCAACCCGTCCCTCAGTAAAACTACACCACCACCACAACACAAATAGTCACAACACATTACCCAAAAACAAAATACAGGCCCACCCAACCCTTCACTCAATAAAACAACACAACCACCGCAGCGACAACACACAACACAGTCTAACATAGTGACATCCATCTCCCCCACAAAGAAAACCAACACGGAAACATTACCAGCAAACAGACCTCATCCCTCCAACACTGAAGATAACCCAACGAATTCGGAGGAAGAAACGGAGTCCTTCAGACAGATTAAAAGGAAAAAAAGAAAACGTGCAAAACACACAAGGCCAAACAACCCTTACCCAAATGTCAACACAATCCAACAAAACACAAAACACCCCTCCAGCAACAAACAAAACCAAACCTGCCCCTCCCCTCTTCGAAACACTCACACCATCCGAAAAAAAGGCATTACACTATACTTACATCAACAGAAACAATAATAAATTAAATGAACTCATAAACAATAATCCTTCGGTACAAACCGAAGGTGTAAACTTTGTTTCTTCAGAAAACTACCCACATTTAAAATGAATAAAGATCCCAATGAACCTCTACCAAAAACTAAAAAAGGATTTTAAGGAGGACGTAGGACCACCCTCTGTCAAACCCATAAACCGCCTCCTACTAAAAAGCTTTCCCCCTCCCCTTCCCCTCCCCAACACAACTCCAAACACCCCAACCGCACCACACACTGACGACCCACACCACCACAAGACACCCCTTCACCCAACACCCCCGACCCCATGGAAGTCGTGCGACCCGAACCCCGGGAAGCAGAAAGGTAGGTCTCTACACTCTCCTTTGGCTTTGCCGCCCACATGGATGTGTTAATAGTAGGATTTTTGAATGCACGTGGGCTGGGCTCAACTTGGAAGCAAGCAAAGCTTCTAAATGACCTCAGGTCACGTGGTATAAATGTAATGGTTATCTGTGAGACTCGGATCAGCGTCGTCCGGCAGCTGGCCCCCTACCTTCGATGACTTTGAGGTGCATGCATCTCTCTGTCAACCTGGAGGTGGGGGTGGGGTTGTCGTACTGCTGGAAAAACACCTGGGTCTCGCCGTACAGGTTGTTCACTCGGACCCGGAGGGTCGTTTGTTGGTGCTAGACGTTGGCAGTAGTGAAGGTGCGGCCTTGAGACTGGTCGCCGTCTACTCCCCTTTCGGAGCTGAACGGCCCGACTTCTTCCAGCGTTTGGAGACTTTTCTGGGAACGTCGCGTTCCCTGCTTCTAGCGGGGGATTGGAATGACATCCTAGATGCACGTTGGGACTATGCAAGAGCATGTCCTAATAGAGGGGGTGTAACAGCCTCAAGGGGTTACTCGACCGTTTTAACTTGGTCGATAGATATCGACTAGATTTTCCAACTGTGCCAACCTGGACTTGGACGAACCACAGTGGTCAATCTAGATCGTACTTAGATAGATTCTTAGTTAGAAGTAAGGATAGGGACATATTACGCTGTCCAGAAATGCTCACGGTTGGCTATACGGATCACAAATTAGTGACCTGCGTAGTCAATCTCGAGAAAACACATAAACAGGGTCCCGGTTACTGGAAACTTAATTTGTCTTTACCGGCAACAGAGACTTACAGAAACCGGATTAGCAGATTAGTTAAGGAGAGGTTGACGGGTGCAATCGTCAACAACCGATGGTGGGCATCTCTCAAAAGAGAGATTAGAACAGAATCAATAAGTTATAGCAAGATGTTAGCTGCCGATAGGAATAGAAACGAGAAAGAATTAACAGGTAAATTAAAAGAGGCAATCAAGAGCGAAGATGTGGCCAGAGTGCTGGCATCGAGGACGGCGTTGAACCAGTTTTTCGATGCAAAGCACGAAGGCTGCGCCATTCGAAGTAAAATACGTGCTCTAGGTAATGAGGGGGCCAAAGCCGTTGGCTGGGCCTGCGTGACAGAAGCTAAGATTGGAAATCGATCCACCATCCGGTCTTTGCAAGACGAGGATGGACGGGTGATCCGGGAGCCTAAGCAGATGTGCGAGGCCTTTCAAAGGCACTTTGCCCGATTATTCGGGGGAGGCGAGGGTCCGGGCGGGGACGTGGATTTCGGTCCATACCTCGACGGCCTGCCGCATCTCTCGAGCGAAGAGGCAGAGTCCTGTGAGGGACCAATCTCGGCTTATGAGATCGGGGATGCGCTGAGCCAATGCAGCAGACGCAAATCTCCAGGTCTCGATGGTATACCTTACGAACTTTATTTAGCAATGCCGGTCTTCTCAGAACTCCTCGAAGCGGTCTACTGCAATTGGCAGCAGAACGGGAGAATTCCTTGTTCTGTAGCCAAGGGCGTAGTCTCGCTGGTGAGGAAGGACGAGAACAAGGGGGATAGTATAAATAATTTTCGGCCCATAACCCTGCTAAACACAGAGTTAAAGATTTTGGCCAAGGTGTTAGCAAAGAGGTTGGCGCTTGTCGTGGGTGGTCTGGTGCGAGACGCGCAGACATGTGCTATCCCATCCAGGTCCATTCACGATAACCTCAACCTCATGCGATACATCATAGGGAGGGTTGGCAACAAACCCGGCTTCGGTGGGGCCCTGATCAACTTGGATCAGTCTAAGGCCTTCGATAGGGTCGACCATGGTTACCTGGATGCGGTGCTAGCGGCGGCTGGGTTCGGTCCTGTTTTCAGAGGCTGGATCACTGCCTTACATAGCAACCACATCTGTTCTAGGATCAAGGTGAACGGCTACCTTTCGAAGTCGTTCGAAATCACACGATCCATTCGACAGGGGTGCCCTCTCTCCTCCCTTCTGTACGTATTGACTCTCGAGCCTTTACTGAGGAAGTTGGAGTTGTTGCAGGGTATCCCCCTGGAACCAGGATTGAGCAAAGCGGTGTCGGCCTACGCCGATGACGTAACAGTAATGGTATCGACCGACTCGGAGATCGAGGCGATCGGTACCTTACTGGAGGATTACGAAAGGTTGTCAGGAGCGAAACTGAACCGGGAAAAATCCATCGGGCTGCAACTCGGAACGTGGAGAGGCAGACCGATGCCTCCCTACGGTGTCGTCGGACACTGGACGGAGGGCCCGGTAAAGTTGCTTGGGGTCTGGTTTGGACCGGACCTCAAGGTGGAAAAGAACTGGAACGAGGTTACGAACAAGGTGTTTGCACTAACCCAGAAATGGGCCAAGTGTAAGCTGTCCCTAAAAGGCCGGGCGGAGGTGGCGAACATTTACATAGCGTCCGTCACTTACTACCGCCTGACTGTCGTGCATTGCCCTAAGGAAACACTCACCACCATGGAACGCATGATCTTCCAATTTCTTTTGAAGAAGCGCCCTCCTATGGTGAGAAGATCCATCTGCTGCCAACAACCTTCGAAAGGAGGGCTGGGGATGCCGTGGTTGATGATGCGTAGGCATGCATTAAGGCTACGGCACCTACAGGTATTCCTCACTGGTCAACCGGTGTGGGCTCCGTTCGTGAAACGAGCCTTTCCGAGACTCGTCTCGCTCACCGAGCTGCAGTCCTGGGTCAAGCAAAGATCCGGAAAACTGGGAGACTGGCACACTGAGTGTGCCCAGGCGCTCAGGGCTCTCTGGCAAGCGGGCCAGGCCATCGGTGGAGAATCCACCTCATCATTCTATAGAGGGCTGACGGCTAGCAGGGGCGATGACACCCTTGGAGAGTCGCTGGACATGGAAGAGGACGAACTGGCCAGCCTGTTCGGTAGGACTTTCGGCCCGGGACCAATGGACAACTTCCAGAAGTCACTAGCCTGGCAGTGCTACCGGGAGGGCTCTACCTACCCGTTCGAGAGAGACTCTACAGACACGGGACACCCGGGCAGGGATCCCTCGAAAAAGATTTGCCCTAGATGCGTGCGTCACGAAGAAACCGTTGCGCACGCATTGGTGCAATGTCCGGGCGTGGCTGATCTGTGGGGCTACGCCGAACGACTGCTGTCGCGGGTGGCGCCGATTCGATTGACCGCCGAGTCCGTGATGACAATCAAGCCGCCTCCCCTCTTCACAAAGGAAGTAAAGGCGGTTTTTCTGTGCGTAATAGCCATGTTGAAAGAGGTTGTTTGGTGGACACGATTGAAAGGTCTGAGGTCAGGCAACTTCCTCTCTGGCCATAGTCTGGTCTACTTCTTCCGATATCACTTCGGAAGAAGGATAAGAATGGAGAGAGAGGTGCTTGGCCACAGGCAGTTTTATGAAAGGTGGGTGATAGTGGCGTGAATGGCTCGTGTAAATGGGCCTTCTCTGTATACCATCCTGTAGGTAAAGAAGTGAAGGAGAGGAGAGCACCTTCTCCATGTGCTCCCCGGGCAAAGGATTGCACACTTTTTCGGGGGTGTGTGTAACCCCCATCACGTCCCCTCCCTTTTGAGGTTGTTTTCGATTATTTTAATTTATACCCTTTTTACTCGATTTTATGTAAACTCCCTCTTTGTATTTGTCCCTTCTTTTTTATGCCTTTATGGTAAATAAAGAAATATATCTATCTATCTATCTACATATCTATCTATCTATATATACATATATATATATGGAGAGAGAAGAAGGGAGAGAGAGAGAGCGAGACAGAGAGAGTGATATGAACTCGCTCGCGACGCCAAATGGTTTCGCTTGGTATCACGGTCGTGTTCATCTCTCTCTCTCTCTCTCTCTCTCTCTCTCTCTCTCTCTCTCTCTCTCTATATATATATATATATATATATATATATATATATATATATATATATAATGAAAATTTGAACAGGGACAGAACAGAGAGGCAGTACAATAAATGTTTATTAAATTCACGCTCAGGAGAGTGGGGGTAGGTGGGGGACGACGTTTCGGGCATAAGCCCGAATGTATATATATATATATATTAACAATGTTATAAGGAAACTGGTAACATACGGAGATTAATCAACCAGATACTTGTATATATCCCAACGTTCCGATATATATATAATTTGTTTCTTCCAACACAGGTTACTGAACTCTACAGCCAACTAAGGTTAGTGACTTCAAACTTCTACCAGAGTCTGCAAGATTGTTGCTCAGTTCTCGATTATATCTCTTATGACTTCAAACACTAATAACAAGCTGGTTGGTTTCAAATTTCAAAACGCAAATTTTTACCAACTAGATAAAATTAGGAATCATAATAATTGTTTCTACCTTTGGCACAAGGCTAGCAATTAACCCCAGTGTATTACTGGTACATTATTTTATCGACCCCGTAAGGATGAAAGGCAAAGTTAATTAGGAATCATAATAATACACGTTGCGCATTGTATCTCAACCTACACACACACACACACACCCATTCATACATACATACATATATACATACATACAAACATACACACATACATGCATACATACATATATATATATACACACACACATATATATATATATTTGTACACACACATATATATATATATATGTATATATATATACACACACATATATATATGTACATATATATATACATACACACACATATATATATATATATATATGTATACACACACACACACACACACACACACACACACATATATATATATATATATATATATATATATATGTGCGTGTGTGTAAAAGGTAAACAGAAATAACAGCACAATCGGTACAGTATATGAAAGGAATATATTAGGTTAACGCTTGATATAGCAGAAAGAGGGTCTTGACGTTTCGGACGCTAGTCCTACATCAGAAGAAAGACTCAGAAATAAAATAAATTGAAGGGACGGGCGGGTTGGAATTGGAAAATAATGTCTTTAGATAAAAATAACTGGTCGATTCATGTTGACATCTCTTGGAAAACTATATATATATATTGTTATACTTTGGGAGGGTCATGTTGCCAATAAGAAACACACGCACCAGTTGCTTTCACTTCAATTTATTATAATAAATTTATAATAAATTTATAAATTTATAAATTTCTGGTTGGTTGGTTGGATCCACAACCAGATAGTTGTTTATATATTGTCATAGTTCTTTCGTCACACACTCTGTGACCTCTTCAGTGACTGGGGATTCCTTTCTTTGTTTCAGAAACGAAATATATATATATATATATATATATATGTACACACACACACACACACATATATATATGCGCAATGTGCGTTATTATGATTAGCGGATTGGCAGTATCGGTAAAGAGTCAGATACCATGCTTTGTAGCATTGAGTTATGGTCCTTTACGTTTTGTATTCAAATCCCGCCGAGGTTAACTTTTCATTTCATCCTTACGGGTTCGATAAAATAATGTACCAGTAATACACTGGGGGTAATTGCTAGCCTTGTGCCAAATGTAGAAGCAATATTATGATTCATAATTTTATTTAGTTGGTAATAATTTGCGTTTTGAAATTTGAAACCAACCAGCTTGTTATTAGTGTTTGAAGTCATAAGAGATATAATCGAGAACTGAGCAACAATCTTGCAGACTCTGGTAGAAGTTTGAAGTCACTAACCTTAGTTGGCTGTAGAGTTCAGTAACCTGTGTTTGAAGAAACAAATTATATATATATCGGAACGTTCGGTCATTTACAGATGATATCTGGTTGATTAATCTCCGTATGTTACCAGTTTCCCTATTACATTGTTAATATATATGTATTGATCATGGAATGTAATAAATATACTTTGTTCAATAAGACATCTATGAAGTCATGGCGATAAAATCGAATACAAATATTTACAAAATGAAAAAGTCTGCCTCAATTATGTAGGTTCCTAATGATATTTATAATAATACTCCTATTGCTACCGCAAGCGAGTGGCTTAGGGATTATGGCGTTCAGCTCACGCTCTAAAAGCTGTGAGATCGATTCACAGTGGTGCATTATGGTCATGAGTAAGACGCTATATTTCAAGTTGCTTGTGTCCATTCCCCGGTCAAAAATTAGTTGTATTTGTGATTCAAAGGGCCAGCCATGTTACACCAGGACATTAGAAATTGTTTGTAGAAGCACACTTATTTTAGACGAGCCAGTAAAACGCAAGTTTGAAACATTCAAAAACAGAAACATTTAACTCCATTATAACTAATCTTGTCTTTTACCTTTGTCTTATCTTTGCTTCTTTTCCCTCGACTTTTTCTTTTCTTTCTTCTTTTCCTCCTTCTCTCTCTATCTTGCTTCTGCTTTTTAATTATAAGGGTATTATCTACATTTTGTAGCTGCCATAGCTCTACACGGACGTTTGAAATGATTAAATAAATAATTAAATAAGGAGTGGACTTGAAATTAAATAAAGACAAGGAAAATAACACTTTACACTTTTACCTTATATTTTGGAGCTAATACAGTAATAATTGTTTCTACTATAGGCACAAGGCTAGCAATTTTTGGGGAGAGGAAAGTCGATTAAATAGAACCCAGTACATTACTGGTGCTTATTTTATCGACCCCGTAAGGATAAAAGGCAAAGTTAACGTCGGCGTAATTTGACCTCAGAACGTAAAGGTCCGTAACTCTGTGCCACTAAGTATGTTGTCCGACGCTCTACCTATACTGCCAATCCACCGACCTAAGACAGTATAGTTTATATGAAACATGCTGAAATATTTGGTTAGGATTGTTTGGGAAATCTGGTACAATATGAATTAGAAATACACGAATGAAAATAGAAATAAAGTAAAATAAACAAAATAAAAATATTTATATTTTTATCTTATATTTCAAGATATTTCTAAATAAAGGAAATTGAGTATGATGGTGGGGGCGTCGATTTTCTTTTATTTCTTACACACAACGTAAAGTAAAACTCTTCAGATTTTAGGTAGAATAATTTAAAATTAATTATACTGTTCATGCTTTGTAGATATGAGTCAAAATATAACATAATTATAGAAATATGTTATGTGGGTGGTGGTTAGGGTTTGAGTTGGACGTTCCGTTTAATCAAGGATAGTGATGTGACTGCAGAGCGTCTCCTGTCCAGAGAAAGTGATTGTCGCTGTGTCTACAGCTTGCTGTGCACACATGCATATGGCCTCTCCATAAGTGAGTCTCCAGCACTACCTTCCCATTGTACCTCCTGTTTCTACAGAGCTTGCTGCAGGCGCAACTGAGTACCCAGCGGTATAACTGGGCGATGGGCAGGCTGGACTTATATTAGCCTTGGTTGGCAACCAGCCTAGGTGGAGGGCTGTCACTTGACCCCCATTGCCTCCGGGGCAAGTTTTTGAGGCAGAGGCTAGAAGGACACTCTGATGTAAAAGATACAGCTTCGTATTCGCCCCAGTACTCTCAGCACACTGAGTCACTGGGGATGGATTCAATATCCTAAAGAGTGGGACCGATTTGCGCGCACTAACTTTCACTTAAAAAAACCCAGCGAGCGCAGGCGAGGAGTTATTGTTATTAAAATTTCTACAGCAATGGGGAAGTGGCGAACAGACAGGAAATTGCAGTCTCAACTCAGCATGTAGGTGGCTCAGATGTATGGATTGGTTGCATGCTGAGCGAGACAATAGCAGCATTCGGCAGCACTCTGGGTGACCAAGCAGCTAACTAAAGGGACAACACTGCTTGTTCCACAAGGAGGTGGTCTAAACAGGCTTGTCTCACCCACACCTGGTTGGCTCACAGTGGCCAACGGGCATCTTATCGCAGCGGTGGAAACAAGAAGAAAATTACAAAGAAAATTAGAAAGATGAGAACTCTCAACCTAGCATGTTGGAATGTTCGTACCATGCAGGGTTCTGATGATAGAGGTTCTGATCATAGAGGCGCTGAGCACTAGTAGTCAAGGAGCTGGATCGACTGAACATTGACATTGCTGCCGTGAGCGAGGTTCGCCTGGCCGAGCAGGGGTTCCTACTAGAACATGGTGCATGCTACACCTTGTACTGCTCTGGCAACACCAAAGACGATTCTAGGTGTCTGGAATTGGTTTCATAATAAAAAGAAAAATCAGCATCACTAACTCCTCTAGGGAGCTGAAAGCTCAGTCTGTACCGGAAGCAGATCAAGCTACTGGAAAGATTCAATCAGTGATGGCTTCCCTCCATCATGGGCATCCGTTGGCAGGACTATGTAATCAGCGAGGAAGTTCTCAAGAGGGCCGATATCACAAGCATTGAGAACATGCTGATGCTGAGACAGGCCATATCTCGCGCATGAACGACTCTAGGATGCCAAAGGCAGTTTTCTACGGGGAACACGTGAAGGCAAGTGAAAATAAGACCCCACACCCGAATACGCTTCAAGGACCAACTCAAGTGTCAGCTGATCCAAGCAATACTGATCACATGGAATGGTAACACCTGGCAGAAGACAGATAGAAATGGAGAGCGACCATCAAAACAGCTGCAACCAGCTTTGAGGTGGGTAGGAAGGCGACAGCTGAAAAGAAATCATCAATGGAAAAAGGTGTCCGCTACCCAAACACTAACCGACCAAGTACACACTTGCCCCAACTCTATCAGGGCCTGTTGGTCGGAGGTTAGCCTCTACAGCCACCCCAGGGCTTATCGCTGCACAGAACAGTGCAACAATTCTTCCCACTGATCTCGCAAGCAAAGAATTCACCAATCATTCATTAATGTTATCAAATATGAATAGGGATGGGTGTGTAATTAAGGAGTTCGCTTCAGAACTATGCAGTTCTAGGTATCCTGCTGGTGTACGAAATCTTGGCCTTACTATAAACATTATTTGACCAATGCGAACATTTGCTAAAGAAAAACTGCAGACGCCTATCTTACACATACGCATGCCCATCCCCATATATATATATATATATATATATATATATATATATATATATAGGTAGAACACTGGAAGGTAATATCCGTAGTGGTAGAGCACTCAGTCCATGGGACGAGTTAGGTAGAAGTGGTAACACAACAGTTAGTTCACCATACCTAGAACAATTGTTTCACCTTAGCGGATACTCAGCTCGGACTGGTCATGGTTATACGGAATAGGAAGAACAACCGCATGAACGTACATGCGCAGAAACGGTCACTTCACTCAAGCGATACAATGCCACGAGCGAAAGGTGTAAGGGAGATAACTAAGAGCGAGGCGTTTCTCACCCTGAAGGATCACAAGGTAGACTTTGCTTCTAATCCCACGTGTAGACTACTAAACCCAGCGCGCACGGATATGAGACTAGTCAGTAAGGCTATACTTAGAAAAATAGTTAAGGCCATTAGGACCAAGTCCAACTTGTTCCAGTGGGAGAACAGCGACACCATCATTAAGTGGTTTAACTCCATCAACTCCAAAAAAGCGAAGTTCATGCAATTCGATATTGTAGATTTTTACCCGTCGATCTCAGAGACCCTGTTAAACCAAGCGTTGGACTTTGCTACCACTTACACTACCGCCCAAGTTTTAGACAGGGAAATCATCGCACACTCCCGGAAAACCCTCCTCTTCAACAACGGAGTAGCCTGGGCAAAAAAGTCAACCACTTCAGAACGTTAGGTAACATCGGCTTTTCGCAACCAATTACGTACTCCCCCACTAACAACAACAGCAATAAAAATACCGCTCCTTCTTTAACAGACAAAGATTAAAACTAGGATACTCCTGCGATAAGAATATGAAGCCCACATCACCAACAGTCCTAAGAGCGGCACCCCACCAGGGTTCTCTTGCCGAAAACCTGAAGCTTGTCCCCTTCAACAGCAATGCAACACACCCACTGTAGTTTATGAAGCTGTGGTCACTTCCAACCGACCAAATGAACCACAGGAGGTCAAATCCTATGTGGGTATGGCGGAGGGCCGATTTAAGGAATGCTTCCTGAACCATCAGTCGACCTTTAGGTACCCGGACAAACGATCATCTATGAAACTCGCGAGCCAGGTATGGTCCCTCAAGGACTCAAGTATAGACTACGCCATTCAATGGAAAACCATCACTAGTCCAAGCCGTAGGCAAGGGGCAATCCGTCTTGTGGACTGTGTATTGATGAACGGATAAACATTCTAAGGAGATTACGCAATAGCGATTGCCTAAATTCAAGAAAAGAAATCTTCACACGTTGTCCACACGTCTGGAAACACCTCTTACATAACTACAAAGCTCCTGATTGAATAACAACAACATTTTAATTTTCTTATCAACTCGAACTACTTTTCGGACTTTCGCAGTTGTTTCCCTTACACATTTCGCCCGTGGCATTGTATCGCTTGGGTGAAGTGACTGTTTCTGTGCATGCGCGTTCATGCGCGTTCATGCGGTTGTTCTTCCTATTCCGTATAACCATAACCAGTCCGAGCTGAGGATCCGCTAAGATGAAACAATTGTTCTCGGTATGGTGAACTAACTGTTGTGTTACCACTTATATATATATATATATATAGAAGAGGTTCCACAACAGTTAGTTCACCATACCAGGAACAAATGTTTCACATCATTCGGATCCTTTTTAGACCGAGCTGGGGAGCCGAATAAGGTGAAACATTTGTTCGTGGTGTGGTGAACTAAATGTAGTGAAGTACTTCTACCAAACTCGTCCCACGGACTGAGTGTTCTACTACTACGGATATAACCCACCAATGTTCTACTAATATATATACATATATATATATATATATATACATATATATATATATATATATATATATATGTGTGTGTGTATGCGCGCGCGCGCGCGCGTGTGTGTGTGTGTGTATATATTTCATAATATACTGTATGTTTATTTAAAAACATTTTGAAGACCATTCACTATGAATTTTAAAGTAGTGTCTACGTCACTTATAAGGTCTCGGCAAAAGCAAATGGAAGTAATCGACGGCCGTTTCTCGCTCGTTAGCGGTTGTCAAGATTATAGAGTTATAGAAGCTGGATTCTTATAGAATTCCAGTAATGTTTAAGAGCTGATTAAACAGAGCGGTAGCCGGTCCAGCAAAATTTAGGAATTTGTATTGGTGCTCTGAAATACTCATATATATATATATATATATATATATATATATATATATATATATATATATATATATATATACAAGCAAATTATAAATGTAAACATGTAAGTATGTTTTTGAAACGGTGCGCGAGGTTGAAAATTAGAAATTATAAGCTTTCACCGTATTTTAGACTAAAGAAATTTCTAGCCTGATAGTGGGGTTTATAACCCTCGGAGAAATGGAAAAAGATGAGCGTTGCCGTACAGGGGGGTCGAAACCACATCTTTGGTTATCCAATATATATATATATATATATATATATATATATATATATATATATATATAACAAAGGAAATGTGGTAAGGAACCAGATGGACCATAACGCACCAGAGTACTCAATACTTAAGGTAGTAGAGTGGGAAATAGGAAGAAGTCCAGAAATAGCGGGCGAAACGGCTTGAGCTCTGCCGTCGGGGTCATACTTTTTCCTATATATATATATTCGATAGATATATGTATGTGTCAGTGACTATGTTTATGGTTGTGTCTGTTTGTCTTTAAGAATATCAACAAAATAAGTACCAGGCTTAAAAATGAATTACTGTGTTCAATATATTCACCTAAATAAAAGCAGTTCCTGATCATGGTGGCAGTCTAATGACTGAAACTATTAAAAGGACAAAATATTATGTAGTTTCCTATTTGACAATGTGTGAATTTGAGAATGTTTGGAGCAAATATTTGTTGATGAAATAATCAGGGAAGTACCATCAATTGAGAGTGATCAGATAAAAAAGATCACCAATCAGAGAAGGGTAAGAGCATTTAAACTGGTGAACATGTTCTGACGACTTTCTCTTTCTCTTGCCAATTGCGCAATTTGAACGCATACGTAGTCCTAATATTCCTTATAGTATAAGATATCGTTTACATTCTTATTTACTGTGTTTATTCATTTATTTTACTTCTATTAGCGCCCCCCCTCATCCTCCTCCTTCTCATCATCATCATCATCGTCGTCGTCGTCGACGTCGTCATCATCATCCCCGTCATCCTCATTGTCATCATCATCATCATTATTATTTTCTCAGCATTACGTCTTTCTTCTGTCGGTATTTGTATTGTTAGATATCAAGCTGTCTCATGTAGCCATAGGTGTATCTAATACCTTTCCTATGGTTCTTGCTGTGCCAAACATCAAACTTTCTGTAGAGTTAAGAAATTCCTTATTATATTCAAGATCTTCAATTAACATTTCATGCTAACGTCCCTATGGTTCTTATTAAAATTGAGAAGATAGCAACGTTACGGTAATTCCAAATTCTCTACATTTGGCATTTCAGTGTTTGGTTTGATTTAATTTTCAGGTGTCTATTATTATCAATATTATTATTATTTGACGGCGGTAGATTGGCAATATCAAAAGAGCGACAGACATCATGCTTTGTGGAATAGATTTACGGCTCTTTACGCCTGAGTTCAAATCCCACTGTGGTTAGTTTTGCCTTTCATCCTTTAGGGGTCGATATAAAAGTACCACTCACGCACTGGGGTCAATTTAATCAACTTTCTCCTCCGACAAAATGACTGGCCTTGCGCCTAAATCAAAAACCATTATTGAGTTATCCCGAAATTATCTTTGCCTTTCATCCTTACGTGGTTGATAAAATAAAGCACCAGTAATGCACTGGGGTTGATTTAATCGACTTTCCGCTCTCCCCGAAATTGTTGGCCTTGTGTCTAAATCAGAAATCATTATAATAATTAGCAGAAAAACCGCCCTTCGCGTGGTTTTCTGCTAGCATGTGTAGTGTTCATATTGATATTATACATGAATATATATGCATGTAGATATGATACGTCAAAAAAAATCGTAATTGAAAATATGCACAGAAATTGAAGAGAGACTGTGTTACACTGTCTTCTGTAAACAGTAAAATAATCCATAATACATTTAAAAAAGATGATATTATATATAAACTGCATTACGGTTAAATGTAATGAAAACGAAAAAGAAGAAAATTAGTGACAGAAATAAAAATGTTATGATATAACGATGCAAATATATGAATGTTTATATAAGCGATATGTGGTATAGCGTCCGTTATATCATAATCGGAAGTATTAACATTTCAAAATAATTAAAAGAATGGAATCTTAAAATAAGCAATCATTATATATAAAACTATTTATGTTAAATCAACAGCTACGAAATTTAGTACCTAAATTATATAATTGTTTCTACTTTTGGCACAAGGCCAGCAATTATCCCAGTGTATTACTGGTACTTTATTTTATCGACCCCGTAAGGATGAAAGGCAAAGTTAACCGCGGCGGGATTTGAACTCAGACCATAAAGGGCCGTAACTCTTTGCTGCAAAGCATGGCGTCTGACCTTCTACCGATACTGCCAATCCACCGCCGGGATTAAAAAATATAAAACGGACGCACTCCTCCCTTTATTATAGTATAGATTTGAGAACGGCAGATTGGCAATATCGATAGAGCGACGCACAACATGTTTTACGACATAGAGCTACGGCTTCGTATGTTCTGAGTTTAAATCCCGCTGATGTTAGATCCTTTTGCGGTCGATAAAATACAGTACTAATAACGTACTGTGGTCGATTTAATCTAGTCCAAACTCTATTTTAATATCATCACTGAACTGCTTCACAGTGGATAATAGCCCTTCCAATTGCTCATCATTTTTTGCAAATAGTTTCAGGTCATCCATGTAGAACAAGTGATTAATGGTTTTGTCATAGACTTTATATCATTGTTTCATTGAGCATTTTACTTAATGATATAAGTGCTATGCAGAATAAAAGCGGTGATAAAGAGTCACTCTGAAAAATTCCACAATTAATATTAACTTCTCCAGCTTCCAGTGATTTAAACATTTTATTATTATTATTATTATTATTATTCAAATCCCGCCGAGGTTGACTTTGCCTTTCATCCTTACGGGGTCGATAAAATAAAGTACCAGTAATGAACTGAGTAATTGCTGGCCTTGTGCCTAAAGTAGAAACAATTATTATTATTATTATTATTATTATTATTAGGGCGGTGGATTGGCAGTATCGGTAGAAGGTCGGTCGCTATGCTTTGCAGCATAGAGTTACGGCCCTTTATTAACTGAGTTCAAATCCCGCCGATGTTAACTTTGCCTTTCATCCTTACGTCAAACAAATAAAGTACCAGTAATACACTGGGGTAATAGCAGGCTTTGTGCCAAAAGTAGAAACAATGATTGTTATTAGTCAACATCCGTTGCGTGGAGGACTGGGCATGCCATGGCTGATGATGCGCAAACATGCGCTGAGGCTGCGACATCTCTGGTGCTTCATTGATAGTGAACGGGTGTGGTCGCCGTTCGCCAAGCACGTTTTCCCACAGCTCGTCTACTTGACGGAGCTGCAGTCCTGGATCAGAAAAAGACCGAAGCAAAGCGCTTGGAAACTGGAATGTCTCCAGGCGCTCACTGCCCTCTCCCAGCTGGGCACCAGTATCGGTGGAACATGCACCTAGGCGTTCTATAGAGGACTAGTGGAGGGGAAGAGCGACGACGTTCTCGGAGAGATCCTGGGCGTCGAAGAAGATCAGCTGTTTGCTCTCTTCCGGAGAACTTTCAGCCCGAGGCCTATGGATAACTTCCAAAATCCCTGGCCTGGCAGTGGTACCGGGGAGCGCTGCCGGTTCGAGATAAGCTCTACAGGCACGGAAGTGCCGTCAGCCGAGCCTGTCCGAGATGCGCGCAGACTGACGAAACCGTTGTGTACGCACTCGTTCAGTGCCCGAGCATTGCTGACTTGTGGAGCTATGTCGAACAGTTGATGTCGCGTGTTGGACTGATCCGGTTGTTGACCGAGTCCATTGTGCAGATGGTCTCGCCATCTTCCTTCTAGGAGGAAGGGCAGGCGGTTTTCATCTGCCTGGTGGCCATGGCGAAAGATATTGTGTGGTGGACAAGGTTAAAAGGGTTAAAGACAAACACTTTCCTCTTCGGCGAATCCCTAATTAACTTTTTCAAGTTTCACTTGAAGAGGAATATCAGGGTGGAGAGGCAAGTGCTGCTTTCTAGCAAGTTTGTTGAAAGGTGGGTGAATGTAGCGAGAATGGTCCGAGTGAATATACGCCTGTAGATTGAGAAATGGAAAAATTGAGAGAGGGCGCTTGCCCTGGTGTCAGGGTGGCCGTGGTCTTTTGTGTGGTTTTCGCCACGAGTAACCCTCAGAGGTTTCGCCCCTATTGGGGAATTTTTAATTGTTTCAATTTTCATTTTTATTGTTTATATATATATATGTTTCTATGTCTTTTTTTTCTTTTCTTATATAAATAATAAAAATATTTACACGCACAAAACACACATCGTACCGTCCTGTACCGCCCTGTGCCGTCTGTAATGTTTTTCTTGATGTAAGCCCTTGTGGCCAATAAAGAAATCATTATTATTATTATTATTATTATTGTCCTTTGAGTCTCAGTCATTGATGTTATTTAACTAGAAATTTTGTTGAAATGAATATCAAGCCGCTACCTGCAGCCTCAGATATTCAGGAGTGTTTTGCTGTTCCCAGCAAGCATGCCTTTTGAAATGTTACAAAAAGCGGGGCTGGACTAATCTTCTTTAACCATCATTGGAAACTCTTTGAGATACTATCTAGTGCACCTATGACTATCGGGACGACCTTGATTTCATGGCAGTTCCAAATCCTTTTTAAGTCCCACTTTAAATACTGGTATCGGTTAATTTCTCCCTCTCCTTTTCTTGCACTCTCGTGTCAAATGCGCAGGCTACATCTACAACCAGGCACGATCTTTTTCCTTGTCCAAAACCACCAGGTCAGGCATATTGTGTTCTAATTTCTTGTCTGTCTGTATCCTGAAATCCCACAGCACCTTCACTTGATCGTTTTCTATCACCGACTCTGGCTTATGCTCATACCACTTCTCCGAATGTGGTAAATTGTTTACTTTGCATATGTGAGCCACAGTGTGAGCCGCAGTATCCTCTCTCTCTCTCCACATATCCTGCATAGTGGGCTAGCCTCCTCCTTGTAAATATGGTGTTTCAACCACTTCGTTTTGAGGGCCTGCTCTTGCTCAGCCATTAGCATTCCTTCTGTAGCCTTTTTAAGGTCTCCTCTTTTCAACCAGTTCCATGTCTGTGGATCTCTAAATTCGGTTTTCTCAAAGAAGGTACTATGAAGGGACTTTTCATGAAGGTTGCTCTTTCTCCTTGTTGTTATTTCCTCCTTGGACATCCCCTGGTCTATTGTCCTCTCCTTCATTACAATTCTGAGCATTGGCTCCCTACTATCAGCCACGTATTTGTGTAGGTTGTTTTTCGCCATCTGAACACAGTTTTCTATGCTGATAAGACCTCTTCCACCTTCAGATCTCCTTAAGTAGAGTCTATCGACATCACTCCTTTTGTGGAACATGTTGTAGATAGTCAATAGCTTCCTAGTCTTCCTATCCATTTCCTTTTGTTCAGCAACATTCCATTTCAGAATTCCCGCACTGTACCTAATAATAGACACAGCTCGGGAATTCACCTCACTTATGACATTCCTACTATTTAGATGTGATTTTAATACACTCCTTACACTCCTTATGTACTCAGATCTTATAAATTCCTTCATTTTTTAGTTCTTGATATCATCTGCCTCCAGGACACCGAAATACTTGTATCCTTCTTCAGTGTCAATTTCCTTTATCATCTCACCTGTTGGTACCTGGATTCCGTTCCTTCTGCTCAATTTACACCTCTTCATCACAAGGACTCCATACTTATTAATACCAAATTGCATACATATATCATTGCTGAAAATACGGACAGTGTCAACAAGTACATCCAACTCATTTTCACTCTTCCCAAAGAGTTTAAGATCGTCCATGAAGAGGAGGTGGTTGATGGTAAGCTCTCCTTTTCCCAACTTGTATCCTGCTCTCACTTTTCGCAATATAACGGCCAGGGATATCAGGGCAAGGACAAACAGCAGAGGGGACAAACTATCTCCCTGGAAGATACCTCTCTTGATCTTCACGCCTCCCAAGGATTCTCCACCTGATGTTAACTCTGTTTCCCAGGACTTCATACTTTTGCCCTACAACTGTCTGATGTTATCTGCCACCTTGAAGATATCTAGGGTGTTGGTTATCCAAGAATGAGGTACCGCGTCGAATGCCTTTTTGTAGTCTATCCATCCCATGGCAAGACCAGTGTGTCTCCTCTTGCAATTCCTCATTACCATATTATCAATAAGTAACTGGTCTTTTGTACCAGTGGACTTCTTTCGGCATCCTTTCTGTTAGTCCGATAACAAGTTGTTTATGTGGAGGTAATAGTAGATTTCCTCAGACACAATGCTTGTTAACAGTTTCCACATTACGCACAGACATGTGATAGGTCTATAGTTGGTAATATACTTACCCTTGATTCGGTTTTTCATTACCAGAACTGTGGTACCTTTTGTCAACCACTCTGGTACCTCACCCGACGTCAACCAGTCATTCAACATGGTTGTCAATTTCGGGTGGAGGGATGTTATATTTTGATCCAATACCCCCTTCACACCATCTGGGCCTGGTGATTTCCAGTTGGTTAGTTTTTTGGCCTGCCCTTTAAGAGTTTCAAATGTGATACTCAAATCAGTTTGTTGGTGTGCTTGTTCACTAATATCCCTTTGTACTGTCTCAATCCACACTGCCTGATCATTATGTTCAACATCCTGCTCCCATATTCCTCTCCAGAATGTCTTAGTCTGTTCCGCCTCAGGGATCAAGTCGTTGCCTCTTCCATTCTCTTCAAGCTGTCCAAACAACATCTTCTGGTTGTTGTCAAACATGCGGTTCTGTCTATACTGACTTACTCTGCTCTCATACCACCTAATATTTGCCCTCTTTGCTAAAATGCGTTGCTTCAGTCCCTCTATGATGATATTTAGCTTATTTCTCCTAGTTTTGTACTTTATTTCCAGTCTATTTTTAGTGTCTATGTTTTGTAGTGTCCCATTCAGTAGGAACTCAAGCTTTCCAATGTCATTTCTTATGTCCTTGATTTGACCATTCAGTCGTTTCTTCCACCAAGGTGCTGATCTTTCTTGTTTGTTGTTTCCTCTTGTTTTTATGCCAAGTAATTTCCTCACCGCATTTGCTGTTGCTTTGAGGATATTGCTGCATTGGTGAAGGTTCCTCGCCTTAATGTATGGGATGACTTTGTTTACCTTAGCTGTTGTTTCTTTTAACTTTTTACTGTCTACAAATCTTAGGTACATAGGTTTCCCACTATCATTGTTCATTTCATCTACCACTAAGTTTAGGATATCAACCAAATCTTGTCCTAGCCCGTCAGCATTCATTTCCTCAATGGCCGTATCTTTGTTTCAGATGTCATTTATTTCAGCATTTAGAGCCTTGTCTGCTCCGGATGCTTCCTCCGTTCTCTCAACCTCTTCACCTTCATTTCCCACTGGCTCTTTTGCCTGGCATACTCCACTCTCCATTTCTAACATAATCTCTCTGCTCAGTTCCTCCAGTTCCAACTCGCTTATCCATCCATTAGTTCTTATTACCCGAGCCTGCCCGGCCAATTTTTGTTCATCTAATTTAAATAGACCTATCTCGTTCCAGATGTTATGCATCCGTTTCCTATAGCCTTTTTCCTTGGGGTTACTCTTCAGGTAACATTCCATGACAGTTCTATTCGATTCTTTCGTCCAATTGGTTTTTGTCCCTTTCCTTCTACTTCCTCCAACACCAGCAGTATTTGGATGACAGCCAGGTCCCTGCTGCTTGGCCAGGGGGCACTTGCTGGGTGAGAGTCTTTCAGATGACGTTCCAGTCTCCTGTTCACCGTTATTCGAACGTTATTATTATTATTATTATTATTATTATTATTATTATTATTATTATTATTGTTATTGTTATTCCTTGAATCTCAGTCATTGATGTTGGTTAACTGGAAAGTCCGTTGGATTGAATATCAAGCCACTACCTGCAGCCTCAGATATTCAGGACGTATCGGAGGGTTCTTGCCGTTCCAAGCAAGGATGCCTTTTGAAGCGTTCCAAAAAGCGTGAAGGGGCCGATTTTCTTTAACCATCCCTGGAAACCTTTGGAGATAGTCCCCAGTGCGCCTATGACAATCGGGATCACTTTGACTTCATGGCAGTTCCAAATCCTTTTCACCTCCCACTTTAGGTCCTGGTATCGGTTAATTTTCTCCCTCTCCTTCTCTTGCACTCTCGTGTCGAACGGGCAGGCCACATCCACAATCAGGCACGATCTTTTTTCTTTGTCCACAACCACCAGGTCAGGTCTATTGTGTTCCAGTCTTTTGTCCGTCTGTATCCTAAAATCCCACAACACCTTCACCTGACTGTTCTCCATCACCGCCTCTGGCCTATGCTCATACCATTTCTCAGAATGTGGTAGATTGTTTACTTTGCACAGGTGCCAGTGGATCACCCTGCCCATCACATCGTGTCTCCAGCCCTTATAGTGGGTCTGGGCTAGGTGTTTACACTCGGACACAATGTGGGCCACAGTCTCCTCTCTCTCTCCACAGATCCTGCACAGTGGGCTAGCCTCCTCCTTGTAGATATGGTGCTTCAACCACTTCGTTTTGAGGGCCTGCTCCTGCGCAGCCATTAGCATTCCTTCTGTAGCCTTTTTGAGGTCTCCTCTTCTCAACCAGTTCCATGTCTGTGGATCTCTAAATTCAGTTTTCTCAAAGAAGGTACTATGAAGGGATTTTCCCTTAAGGCTGCTCTTCCTCCTTGATGTTATTTCCTCCTTGGATATCCCCTGGCCTACTGTCCCCTCCTTCAGTACAGCTCTGAGCATTGGCTCCTTACTATAGGTCACGTATTTGTATAGGTTGTTTTTCTCCATCTGAACACAGTCCTCTATGCTGATAAGACCTCTTCCACCCTCAGATCTCCTTAGGTAGAGTCTATCGACATCACTCCTCTTGTGGAACATGTTGTAGATAGTCAATAGCTTCCTAGTCTTCCTATCCATTTCTTTTTGTTCAGCAACATTCCATCTCAGAATTCCCGCACTGTACCTAATAATAGACACAGCTCGGGAATTTACTGCGCTTATGGCATTTCTGCTGTTCAGATGTGACTTCAATACGCTCCTTACTCTCCGAATGTATTCAGTTCTTAACAATTCCTTCATTTTTTTGTTCTTTATGTCATCAGCCTCCAGAACGCCCAAATACTTGTATCCTTCCTCAGAGTCAATTTCCTTTATCATCTCACCTGTTGGTATCTGGATCCCGTTACTTCTGCTCAACCTACCCCTCCTCATCACAATGACTCCACATTTACCAATACCAAACTGCATACATATATCACTGCTGAAAATACGGACAGTGTCAACAAGCACATCCAACTCCTTCTCACTTTTCCCGAAGAGCTTAAGATCGTCCATGAAGAGGAGGTGATTGATGGTAAGCTCTCCCCTTCCCAACTTGTATCCTGCTCTCACTTTTCGCAGCATAATGGTCAAGGGCATCAGGGCAAGGACAAACAACAGAGGGGACAGGCTATCTCCCTGGAAGATACCTCTCTTGATCTTCACGCTTCCCAAGGATACTCCAGTTGATGTCAACTCTGTCTCCCAGGACCCCATACTCCTGCCCAGCAACTGTCTGATGTTATCTGCCACCCTGAAGATCTCCAGGTTTTTGGTGATCCAGGAATGAGGCACCATGTCAAATGCCTTTCTGTAGTCTATCCATCCCATGGCAAGATCAGTGTGTCTCCTCCTGCAATTCCCCATTACCATCTTATCAATAAGCAACTGGTCCTTTGTACCACTTGACTTCTTTCGGCATCCTTTCTGTTCGTCCGGTAACAAGTTGTTTGTGTGGAGGTGATGGTAGATTTCCTCAGACACAATGCTCGTCAACAGTTTCCACATTACGGGCAGACATGTGATAGGTCTATAGTTGGTAACATCATTACCCTTGCTTCGGTCTTTCATTATCAGAACTGTGGTACCTTTTGTCAACCACTCTGGCACCTCACCCGACACCAAGCAGTCATTGAACATGGCCGTCAGCTTCGGGTGGAGGGATGTTAAATGTTTAATCCAATACCCCTGCACACCATCTGGGCCTGGTGATTTCCAGTTGGTTAGTTTTTTGGCTTGCCCCTTAAGAGTTTCAACTGTGATACTCAAATCAGTCTGTTGTTGTGCCTGCTCACCGATCTCCCTCTGTACTGTCTCAATCCACCCTGCCTGGGCATTGTGTCTAACATCCTGCTCCCATATTCCTCTCCAGAATGTTTTAGCTTGTTCCGCCTCAGGGATCAAGTCGTTGCCTCTTTCTTTCCCCTCAAGCTGTCCAAACAGCATCTTCTGGTTGTTGTCGAACATGCGGTTCTGTTTATACTGACTGACTCTGTTCTCGTATCGCCTGATTTTGGCACTCTTTGCTACAATGCGTTGCTTCAATTCCTCTATGATAATATTTAGCTTTTTACTCCTAGTTTTGTATTTTATTTCCAGTCTATTTTTAGTGCCTATGTTTTTTAGTGTCCCATTCAGTAGTGACTCAAGCTTTCCTATGTCATTTCTCATTTCCCCGATTTGCCCACTCAGTCGCTTCTTCCACCACGGCTCTGCTCTTTCTTGTCTGTTGTTTCCTCTCGCTTTTATACCAAGTAGTTTCCTCACCGTATTTGCTGTTGCTTTGAGGATATTGTTGCACTGGTGAAGACTCCTCGCCTCAAGGTATGGGATGACTTTGTTTACCTTAGCTGTTGTTTCTTTTAACTTTTTCCTGTCTACAAATCTTAGGTTCATAGGTCTCCCACTATCATTGTTCAACTCATCTACCACTAAATTTAGGATGTCAACCGAATCTTGTCCTAGCCCGTCAGCATTCATCTCCTCAGTGGCCGTATCTCTGTTCCAGGTATTATTTATCTCAGTATTCAGATCATTGTCTGCTTCGGGTGGTTCCTCCGTTCTCAGGACCTCCTCACCTTCATTTCCCGCCGGCTCGCCTGTCTGGCATACTACACCCGCCATCTCCAAGCCATTCTCTCTGCTCAGTTCCTCCAGTTCCAGCTCGCTTATCCACCCATTAGTTATTATTACCCGAGCCTGCCCGGCCAATTTTTGTTCATCTAATTTAAATAAACCAATCTCGTTCCAGATGTTATGCATCCGTCTCCTGTAGCCCCTCTCCTTGGGGTTACTTTTCAGGTAGCATTGCATAACAGTTCTATTCAATTCTTTCGTCCAGTTGGTTCTGGCCCCTTTCCTTCTTCTTCTTCCTCCAACATCAGCAGTATTTGGTTGACAGTCAGGTTCCTGCTGCTGAGCCAGGGGGCACCTGTTGGGTGAGAGTCTGTCACATGACGTTCTAGTCTCCATTTCACCGTTATTCGAACTGTTTATGTTCGATATTTAAACACTCTTATCGAGGATTGGCGAACGTATGTTTACATAGCCATCTGTGGATCCGCCATCCCACTTGGCCCTTGTGTGGCATTATCACCACGCTGTATACGGACACACATAAACAAACAAACACACGGGCAGAAAGGGCCCCAAAAATGAATAAGCATAAGTTTCATTGTAATGTAGTATTCGAATGTCTGACTTAGTTTTTGTTTTTTAAGTTTTACTTTTTCCCCCCTCTTCTCTGTCCGTCCGCCTGCTTCTCTCTTCATTCTTATTTTCTTTACGTTTTTGGGGTTTCTTTTTTTGTTTTTCTTTTTCTCTGTTTGTTTTTCTCGTTTTTTTTTTTGTTTTTTTTTGCTGTTGTTGCTGTGCTGCTTTGGTTTTGTTGTTTGTTTTTTCTTTTTTCTTTTGAGTCTATCTATATATTTTGATGCCTTCCTCTTTGTTAGTAGTAGGAATTCTATAATGTGGAAGTGGCAGCCAGCAGAGACTGGCGGCGTTGGCGATACTGAGACAGTGGTGGTGGTGATGTCGATACCGAGGCAGTGGTGGCGGTGATGCGACCGTATTACTGTAGTGATGGTGCTGTAGCGGTGGCAGCAGCAGTGAAGGAGTCAAGGGGTGGTGGCGGCGGTGATGGGATAGTGGTGGTAATGATGGCCGTAGTGAGCGGTGGCGGTGAAGGTGAAAATGCTGTTGTGTTTAGTGTACACAGATGATGGGGTGGGTGGTGTATCTAGTTTCTGGTGTTGGTGAGTTTAGCTGTCCTATATAGTGTAGCCAGAGGAGAGGAGGGGGGGGGGTGTTCTTCTTCTTCCATTTATAGCCATTTTATTTTTTTTGGATATACAGTGTACAATACAAAGTTGAATATTTGAATATTTGAGCCGTATTACTGTAGTGATGGTGCTGTAGCGGTGGCAGCAGCAGTGAAGGAGTCAAGGGGTGGTGGCGGCGGTGATGGGATAGTGGTGGTAATGATGGCCGTAGTGAGCGGTGGCGGTGAAGGTGAAAATGCTGTTGTGTTTAGTGTACACAGATGATGGGGTGGGTGGTGTATCTAGTTTCTGGTGTTGGTGAGTTTAGCTGTCCTATATAGTGTAGCCAGAGGAGAGGAGGGGGGGGGTTCTTCTTCTTCCATTTATAGCCATTTTTTTTTTTTTTTGGATATACAGTGTACAATACAAACTTGAATATTTGAATATTTGAGCCTTATAACAATATATTTTGGGTCCGAATTTTTTGGGGCTCAAGCCGGGTGCTTTACGTAGCATTTGTACTAAGAGTTGTTATTTCACAAATGATTTAAATATGTTAAAAATTCAAAACTTACGGGAGCGATTTCATGACCTCCGTCACCTCGTGCGTCTTCTTCCCTTTTTTTATTATTATTATTATTATTATTATTATTATTATTATTATTATTATTATTATTATTATTATTATTATTGTTGTTGGTGAAGCCACACTTCTTATCGCCTCCAGTTTCTTTTCAACGTTTTACCTCGTTTTCAACCATTCTAAACCTTTTATTCAAGTTTTAAATTTGATAAAAGTTTAGAAGTGACCCACCTAATACAGGGGTTCATTCGTAAATAATATGTTACCCATTTACGGGGTGTCTTATTTGTGTAAAAATATTAAAAAAAAAAAATTTCAACATGGATAACACAAGAAAGAGAGAGAGCGCTGTCAGACAACACAGAGAGAGGGAGACTTTATCAACATGTCAACAAGACAGCGTTCCAGCGGAGGTAAATATAAACGAAAATATTACAAAGGAAAAGAAGATCGTTACAGATTTAAAATTACCAAATATTTCTAACACAAACAACACCAACAATAACACCAACAACAACACCATCAATAACAACAGTAACAACAAAAATAACAGCGGTAAAGTCGAGAACGACAATAACAATAACAATAACAACAGCCACAACAACAATAATAGTAGGAACAGTATCAACAAAAACAACAATTATAACAACAGCCACAATAACAGTAACAACAGCAACAGTATCAACGAAAACAACAACAACAACAACGACTGTACCAACGAAAACATCAACAATGACATCGATACATGTAACAGCGATCTCAGCACCACCAGTAACACCAGTAGCGGCAGCAATAGTGGTGCTGCTGAAAAAGGGACCACTTCTTTTGCAGGTGTCGCCCGAAATATCGAGACAGTGTTAGTCACAGAGGAGGAGATGGCATTCGCAAGGGCCATGGTGACAAGAAGCGCCAATAGAGTCTCCCTGAAACCTCCAGCCAATTTTTTCAAATACCAGCAGCTACGGACGGTGACTTACCGCACCGTAAGCAAAATCTCACATCGGGTGGAGAGAGCCACGGAGGCTCAAATCCCAAAGGCCTTGGGGTGCGTCTGGGCACGCAAAACCCAGATCACCCGAGGCAGAAAGTACGCCACAGTAGACGTACTTTTCGCCACTCCTCAGGAATCAAAGTCTCACTCTTTGGAAACCCTAAAGAGTGAGGAGATAGTCTTGGTGCCCTCCTACTGCGGGCAGAAAATTGTGAGGGTCAAAGTGACCCAGGTCCCACCCGACGTGCCCATACCTTGGCTGGCCGTGTCTGTCCTTGCTGGAATCGAGGACAGGACGACCATGCTGCAAGTAGAGAAAATAGGGAGAAAGAACTGGTCAGGTATAGGCATGCAAATGCTTATACAAACTGACCAGGAATGTATCGACGCTATCCCCGATATCATAGACATCGAGGAAGGACTCCAACTCCCTATAAGCGTAGAAGGAAGACGGCCAAAATGTTATCTCTGTGGGTCGAAGGGTCACCTCAGGGCCTTTTTCCCGCAGAAGACAGCGAAGACGAAGGCCCCTCTCCTTCCAATACCTCGTCCGCTGCTACCAAGAGCAGGGCAGGCAACAAACGCAGAAGCCCCTTCCAAGGTGAGTAGGAGGGCAACGTCCGTGGCACCCGTACCAAGGCTAAAAAAAACTAAAGCAGCAGCATCAGTGGCGGCAACACCAATAGCTACATTTGAAGTAGCTACACCAGCAACAAAATTGCCGAAGAGGGCTCCACTACCACCACCAATAGCAGTGTAGCACATACCCCTCCTAGACGCCACGGAATCCGACATGGAGTTTGAGGCGGGAGTGAAGTGGCAAACGGTCTGCCACAAAAAAACAAAAAACAAAAGACCCCTTAGATTCATCCTCCAAAAGCGAGGCACACAAAGAGGGGTAAAGGCAGCAAGGAAACTTGCAGAAACACCACCACCATCACCACCACAAGCACCACCGCCAACAACAACCACACCACCACCAGCACCACCAAAAACACCAACAACGCAAACAATACCAAACACACACACCAAACAGCAACAAGAAGAAAACAGCAACAAAATCAGCCCTCCCCCCCAAAAAGTACACAACCATAAACATGGCAAAAAAAGAACTCATACAATATATAATGCAGCACACAGACATCACAGAAAAAAACTACTACACCCCACCAACACCAAGAACTTTCCCAACAAACATAAGCATCATTGAAATCTCAATAGAACAGTACAAACATTTAAAACACAATTCCCCAACACAGTTGGAGACTTCAGAGGGTCGGTTACCAAGAGGATATACACTGACATCCCCTTGGAAACACCCATGACCAGCCAAAGGGACGGTTCTACTGTCCCTTCACCAAACAATCAAGGTAAGTGAACCATTCTCACTTGTCCCGTTTCTCAACCAACATGGCCGTACTCAGAATAGGAAGTATAAATGCACGTGGCCTGGGGTCATCTTGGAAGAAGGGTCACGTGCTCAACGTCCTCAGGTCACTAAACATAGATGTGGGGGCCATCAGTGAGACCAGAATCTCCGAAGCACAATCCTTCGCACCGATCTTCGGCGGCTACGATGTATACGCATCTCCCAGCCGTCCAGGATCGGGGGGAGGGGTTGCCGTCCTTTTTCGGAGAGGCTTGGATCTCGCCATACGGGCCATCTTCCTAGACCCAGAAGGTAAGTCGGTGGTGCTGGACGTGACCGACAGCGAAGGCAATGCTTTCAGGCTATTAGCCGTCTACGCCCTAACAGGAGCAGGACGGCCAGATTTCTTCAGACGTTTAGAGACCTTTCTTGGAACGTGTTTAGTGTTAGTGGGCGACTGGAACGGTATCTTGGATGCACGCTGGGATTGTGTGGGGTTAGTGGATAGGACAGGAGGGTGCAAGATCCTCACCAACCTGCTCAGACGTTTTGAACTGTCTGACAGGTATCGACTCGATCACCAGAATGTGAAGATGTGGACATGGACAAACCGCATCATGTCATCCAGATCGTATCTCGATAGGGTTTTCTGCAGAGAACTAGATAAGGCTAGTATAAGTTGTCCACAATTTAAAATTGTCGACAACACAGACCACACATTTGTGATCTGTGAGATCGACATATACAGACTTCATAGACAGGGGCCCGGTTACTGGAAGCTGAACACCGTCTTTCCCGGCACGCAAAGCCTACAGAGACAGGATTAGCGTATTAGTTAAGCGGGCGTTGACGGGAGCAGTCATCAAAAACAAGTGGTGGTTCGCCCTGAAAAGGGCAATTAAAGTAGAGTCGATTAGGTTTAGCAAAGGACTAGTGATAGAGGAAAATAGAGTAAAGGGAGAGCTAGTCAGAAAGCTAGAAGAGGCGTTTAGGACAGGCATCGTAACCGACGTGCTTGCGGTGAGATTGGCACTCGACCAATTCTTCAACGCAAAACACGAAGGCTGCGTTGTCAGAGCTAGAGCGTGTGCTCTGAAATACGAGGGGACAAAAGCCGTCCAATGGGCCCAGGTGGAAGTGGCGCGACGTGGCAAAAAATCCACAATTCAGTCTTGTCTGACCAAAACGGGTGAGTGTTGCTCGAACCCGAGCAGAAGTGTGAAGCTTTTCACAGCACTTTGCTGAACTGTTCGGGAGTAGCGGCGGCCCGGATCGGGGCATGGAATCCAGTGCATGCCTCGACGGACTGCTTCGGCTCTCGACGACCGCAGCAGAGTGTTGCGAAAAGCCAATAACAGCCGGTGAAATACGGGAAGCGATGGCTAATTGCACGAGGGGTAAATCACCAGGTTTGGATGGTCTGCCCTACGAGCTTTATGCCTTTATACCAGACTTGTTCGGTGACCTCTTGGCAGACGTCTACTGCAACTGGCAGCAGAACGGGAGCATTTCCAGTTTTGTGAGATGGGGAGCGGCGGCGCTGCTGAGAAAAGACCCGAACAAGGGGTATGTTATCGATAATGTCAGGCCCATAACTCTGCTAAACGCAGAGTTCAAGATTTTGGCCAAGGTGTTAGCAACGAGGTTGGCGCTTGTCGTCAAGTGTCTGGTGGGAGAGGCGCAGACATGCGCCATTCCGGACAGATCCATACACGACAACCTCCACCTCCTGCGATACATCATAGAGAGGGTGGTTAAGGAACCTGTCACGGGTGGGGCCCTGATCAACTTGGATCAATCCAAAGCATTCGATATGGTCGACCATCGGTACCTGGCGGCGGTCCTTGAGGCAGCCGGTTTCGGGCCCGTTTTCAGGGGTTGGATCGCTGCGATGTAAAGCGACATCTGCTCATTTGTGAGGGTGAACGGTCACCTGTCGCAGATGTTCAGCATCATGCGCTCAGTCCGCCAGGGTTGTCCCCTCTCCTCCCTCTTGTACGTAATGGCTCTCGAGCCGTTACTGCACAAACTGGGGGCGATGAAGGGCGTCCCACGCGAACTAGGATGCGGGAAATACGAGTGGGCTTACGCCGACGATGTCACCGTGGTGGTGTCGAGCACCAGACACGTCCAGATGCTAAGCACCGCTCTCAAGGAATACGAAGCGGTGACAGGAGCGAAGATAAACCAGGAAAAGTCGGTGGGCTTGCAGCTCGGCACCTGGAGAGGCAAGTACATGCCGTCCGACAGCGTCGTGGGGCGTTGGACGGACGGGCCGGTTAAATTGCTCGGGCTCTGGTTCGGACCGGACCTCCAGATGGAGAAAAACTGGAACGAGGTGACGAGCAAGGTGGCCTCCCTCACCCAGAAATGGGCCGAGAGGAAGCTGTCTCTGAAAGGTCGGGCGGAGGTGGCGAATGCGTACATCGCATCCGTCATCTGCTACCGCCACACCGTCGTCCCTTGCTCCGGCCCAACTCTCACCAAAATGGAGCGCCTCCTCTTCCGCTTTTTGTAGAAGGGACGCGCTCCCATGGTCAGACGATCCATTTGCTATTAACACCCGTTGCGTGGAGCACTGGGCATGCCATGGCTGATGATGCGCGAACATGCGCTGAGGCTGCGACATCTCTGGTGCTTCCTTGACGGTGAACAGGTGTGGTCACCATTCGCCAGGCACGTTTTCCCACAGCTCGTCTCCTTGACGAAGCTGCAGTCCTGGGTCAGAAAAAGACCGAGGGATAGCGCTTGGAAACTGGAATGTCTCCAGGCGCACACTGCCCTCTGCCAGCTGGGCACCAGTATCCGTGGAACATCCACCTAGGCGTTCTATAGAGGACTAGTTGAGGGGAAGAGGGACGACGTTCTCGGAGAGATCTTGGGCGTCGAAGAAGATTAGCTGTTTGCTCTCTTCCGGAGAACTTTCAGCCCAGGGCTTATGGATAACTTCCAAAAATCCCTGGCCTGGCAGTGGTACCGGAGAGCGCTGCCGCTTCGAGATAAGCTCTACAGGCACAGAAGTGCCGTCAGCCGAGCCTGTCCGAGATGCGCGCAGAGCGACGAAACCATCGTGCACGCACTCGTTCAGTGCCCGAGCATTGCTGACTTGTGGAGATATGTCGAACAGTTGCTGTCGCGTGTAGGACTGATCCGGTTATCGACTGAGTCCATTGTGCAGATGGTCTCGCCGTCTTCCTTCGAGGAGGAAGGGAAGGCGGTTTTCATCTGCCTGGTGGCTATGGCGAAAGAGATTGTGTGGTGGACAAGGTTGAAAGGGTTAAAGACAGACACTTTCCTCTTCGGCGAATCCCTAATTAACTTTTTCAAGTTTCACTTGAAGAGGAAAATCAGGGTGGAGAGGCAAGTGCTGCCTTCTAGCAAGTTTGTTGAAAGGTGGGTGAATGTAGCGAGAATGGTCCGAGTTAACGGGACCACTCTGAATATACGTCTGTAGTTTGAGAGGTGGAAACATTGAGAGAGGGCGCTAACCTGGTGGTCAGGGTGGCCGTGGTCTTTTGCGTGGTTTTCGCCACGAGTAACAATCGGAGGTTTACCCCCTATTGGGGAATTTTTCATTGTTTCAATTTTCATTTTTATTGTTTATATATATATATGTTTCTATGTCCTCTTTTTCTTTTCTTATATAAATAATAAAAATTTGTACACGCCCAAACCCACATTGTACCGTCCTGTACCGTACTGTGCCGTCTGTAATGTTTTTCTTGATGTCAGCCCTTGTGGCCAATAAAGAAATCATCATTATTATTATTATTATTATTATTGAATGCCATGGTTGACGGAGGCTCGGCTCTGTAAGGTATAGTAATTTTTAACCGTTAAAACAATTGTAAATTGTTTAAAACTTGAACCAAATTGTTGATAAAGACACCCTCCTCCTCGTGAGAGGGGTCTTTCTGTCCGTTATTTGGCCCTTCGGGGTTAAATAACCAGTTATTGGGGTTTTGTACCCAAAATTTCATTTTAAACAAAAAAACAACATGGCTACGAAAAAGAAATTTCATACGTCACTCCCACTCATTCCGTCTTCTTCTTCCTCAATCATCACTACAGCAGAGAGAAGATTGTCTCTCTCCCTCCCTTCTTTAAATGTGTCTCTCTCCCTCCCTTCTCTTTCACAAGTGACGAAAGAAAAGAAAAGTCTCGTGCAAAGCGTGCAAGGTTTCTCCACGACGACGACGACAGCGACGAAACAGGTGTGCGGGAAATACGAAAACCCAGTTCATTCGTCTGACGTCAGGAATAATAGCAGTAGCAGCCGTAATAACAACAGCAACAGTGACAATGAAAACAACAGTAGCAGCCGCAACAGCATCACCAGCAGCATAAACAACAACAGCATTAGCAGCAGCAACACCAACAACAACCACAGCAACAGCGGCGGAGGCAGTAGTCGTAGTACCTGCAGCAACAACAAAAGTACCAGCAGCTCTGACGACAACAACAACAGCAGAGAAAAACCAATCTCATTTGCAGGTATTGCGAAAAACTTGGAAACAATCCTCATAACAAATAAGGAATTAGAGGAAGCGAAGAAGATGGTGACAAAGAACGGACACCGAGCAATCTGCAAGGCAGCGGAAAAATTTTTCGAAACCCAAGAGCACTGTACGGTCACGTACCGTACAGTAAGTACAAAATCCCGTAGGGTGGAAAGAGCCACAGAGGCCCAAATACAAAAAGCCTTGGGGTCTGTGTGGCAGCGGAAAACGCACATCACCCGAGGCAAAAAATATGCCACCGTAGACGTACTTTTTGCCACACCCCAGGAGGCAAAGGCCCAATCAGTAGTGACTCTAAGGAGCGAGGAAATGGTGTTGGTGCCCTCCTACTGCGGGCAAAAAATTGTGAGGGTCAAACTGACCCACGTCCCCCCCGGAATGACCCCTTCTTGGCTGGCCGCGTCTGTCCTCGTCGGAATCGAGGACAAAACAACTGTACTGCAAGTACAGAAAAAAGTAAGAGAAGATTGGGTCGGCTCCTCCATTGAGATGCTAATCCAAACCAACCAGGAGTGCATCGAAGCTATCCCGGATGTGATAGACTTCGATAACGGCACTCAACTGCCCATAAGTGTTGAGGGCAAACGCCCGAAATGCTTTCGCTGTGGATCGAAGACTCACCTCAGGGCCTTCTGCAACGAGAAGACCCTGAGAAAGGAGAAAACCCCCCTCCTTCCGAATCCGGCTCCACGGCTACCAGCAACAGGACAAGCGGCAACCAGGAACGATAGGCCCGTGGCACCCATACCCACTCCACGGAAATCAAAAACAGCAGCAGCAGTGGAAATATTAACAACAACAACAGCAATACCAAATGCAGCTGCAACAGAGACTCCAGTGCAAACATCACCAACAACAACAAGTGAAAGAGTGGAGCTGGTACCCCTCCCCGACCTCACAGAATCAGACATGGAGTGTGAGGTGGGAGAGGGATGGAAAAAGGTCGTAAGAAGGCACAAACGCAGAAGCAGCGCATCGTCGCCTTTGAAAAGGGAGGAAAGAAATGAGAAAAGGGTAAAGTCTACTGCAAAGAGACCCACAGCAGCAACAACACCAACACCATCACCACCCACACTAGCACCACCATCACCACCGGCGACAACCCCACCGCCAACAACACCTTCAACACCACCACCACAAGCACCAACATCGCAAACACAACAACAAAACACACACACCCAGCAACAACGACAAGAAAATAGCAGAACCACACCCCACCCCCAGCAAAACAAATGCACGGCAATAAATACACATAACAAGAAACTAATGACTTACATAATTGAACACACAGACATTTCACAACAGGACTACATAATACCAGCACCAATCAAAACGCCAACTAACATAAGACTGCTAAAAATAGCACAGAAACAATACACAAACATTAAAACGAAATTCCCCAACGCAGTTGGTGATTTCAGGGACCTAGGAGGAACCATCAATCGAAGAGTATACTCAGACATTCTCTTAGAAGAGCCGACGACCAGCCGAAGGGACGATTCAACGGTCCCTTCACCAGACGATCAAGTGAAAAGGGATGTAAAAACCATCCCTCCTCTACCAAAAGTACGGTAAGTGGTCTTTCCCATCTTTTCCACTCTATTTTAAACATGACCTCACTCAGAATAGGCAGCATAAATGCGCGTGGCTTGGGGTCGTCATGGAAGCAGGGTCACCTGCTCAACGACCTCAGGTCACTAAACATAGATGTAGTGGCCATCAGCGAGACCAGAATCTCCGAAGCACGGGCCTTCGCACCGATCTTCGGCGGCTACGATGTGTACGCATCTCCCAGCCGTCCTGGATCGGGTGGAGGAGTTGCTGTGCTTTTTCGGAGAGGTTTGGATCTCGCCATACGGGCCATCTTCCTGGACCCAGAGGGTAAGCTGGTGGTGCTGGACGTGACCAGCGGAGACGGGCAAGCGTTCAGGCTAGTGGCCGTCTATGCCCCGACAGGAGCAGGGCGGCCTGATTTCTTCCGGCGTCTGGAGACCTTTCTTGGAACGTCCCGCTCTTTAGTGATAGTGGGCGACTGGAACGGGATCTTAGATGCACGCTGGGACTGTGTGGGATTAGCGGATAGGGGTGGAGGGTGCAAGAGCCTCACCAACCTGCTCAGGCGTTTTGAACTGTCTGACAGGTACCGATTGGATTTCCCGAATGTGCCAATGTGGACTTGGACAAACCGCATAGGGTCATCCAGATCATATCTAGATAGAGTATTTTGTAGGGAAATAGATAGGTCTAGCATAGGCTGTCCACAATTCAAGATAGTCAGCTACACGGACCACAAATTCGTGACCTGTGTGCTTGACTTAGATAGGCTTCATAGACGAGGACCCGGCTACTGGAAGCTAAACGCGTCCTTACCAGCGCGCAAGGCCTACAGAGACCGGATTAGCGAACTAGTTAAGCGGGCGTTGACGGGGGCCATCGTCAACAACAAGTGGTGGTTTGCTCTGAAAAGAGCGATTAGAATAGAATCGATTAGGTTTAGTAAGGCTTTAGCAATAGAGAAAAATAGAGCAGAGGGAGAACTAGTTAGAAAATTAGACGAGGCGCTTAGCAAAGGCATTGCGACCGACGTGCTTGCGGCGAAATTGGCCCTTGACCAATTCTTCAATGCAAAGCACGAAGGCTGCGTTGTCAGAGCTAGGGTGCGTGCTCTCAGACACGAGGGGACGAAAGCCGTTCAATGGGCCCGAGTGGCGGAGGCGCGTCGTGGCAACAAAGTCACGATCCGGTCTTTGGTGGACCACGACGGGCGCATGCTACTCGATCCCAGGCAAATGTGTGAAGCTTTTCAGCGACACTTCGCTCAGCTGTTCGGGGGCAGCGGGGGGCCGGGTAGAGGGATGGACTTTAGTGTCTACCTCGACGGACTGCCGCGGCTCTCGGCCACTGAGGCGAAGTGTTGCGAAAAGCCGATAACAGCCGCTGAAGTAAGGGAGGCAATGACTGGCTGCACAAGGGGTAAATCGCCTGGTTTGGATGGTCTGCCCTATGAACTTTACGTACAGATGCCAGACTTGTTCGGAGGCCTCTTGGCGGACGTCTACTGCAACTGGCAACAGAACGGGAGAATTCCCAGTTCTGTGAGCCGAGGAGCGGTGGCACTGCTGAGAAAGGATCCGAACAAGGGGGATAACATAGACAATTTCCGGCCCATAACTCTGCTAAACACAGAGTTCAAGATTTTGGCCAAGGTGCTAGCAAAGAGGTTGGCGCTTGTCGTTGGTGGTCTGGTGGGAGAGGCGCAGACATGCGCCATCCCCGACAGATCCATCCACGACAACCTCCACCTCATGCGATACATCATAGAGAGGGTAGCTAAGGAACCTGGCACGGGTGGGTCCTTGATCAATTTAGATCAGTCGAAAGCTTTCGATAGGGTCGACCATCGTTACCTAGCGGCAGTCCTGAGGGCGGCTGGCTTTGGGCCCGTCTTCAGAGGCTGGATCGCTGCCATGCACAGCGACATCTGCTCTGTGGTGAGAGTGAACGGTCACCTGTCGGAACCGTTCAACATCATGCGCTCGGTCCGCCAAGGATGTCCCCTCTCGTCCCTCTTGTACGTATTGACTCTCGGGCCATTACTGCACAAACTGGAGACGTTGAGGGGAGTCCCGCGCGAACTAGGATGCGGAAGATCCGTGTCAGCATATGCGGACGATGTCACCGTAGTGGTGTCGAACGCCAAACATATCGAGGCGATCGGCACTACACTAAGAGAATACGAAGCGGTGACAGGAGCAATGATCAACCAGGAAAAGTCAGTGGGCCTGCAGCTCGGCACCTGGAGAGGCAGGTCCATGCCGTCCAACAGCGTCGTCGGGCGCTGGACGGACGGACCGGTTAAATTGCTAGGGGTCTGGTTCGGTCCGGACCTCCAGACGGACAAAAACTGGGACGAGGTGACGAGCAGGGTGGCTTCTCTCACCCAGAAATGGGCGGAGAGGAAGCTATCCCTGAAAGGTCGAGCGGAGGTGGCTAACGCGTACATCGCGTCTGTCATCTGCTACCGCCTAACCGTCGTACCTTGTCCTAAGCCTCGCCTGACTGCGCTGGAGCGTTTGCTCTTTCGCTTTTTGTGGAAGGGACGTGCTCCGATGGTCAGGCGGTCCATCTGTTGTCAACACCCGCTACGTGGAGGGCTGGGCATGCCGTGGCTGATGATGCGCAGGCACGCGCTCAGGCTACGACATCTCCACCTCTTCCTCGACGATGATCAGGTGTGGTCGCCGTTTGCTAGACGCGTTTTTCCCCAGCTCGTTTCCTTGACGGAGCTGCAGTCCTGGGCCAAGCGAAGACCGAGAGGGAGCGCCTGGAGACTGGAATGTCTTCAGGCGCTCACAGCCCTCGACCAATCGGGCAATGTGATCGCTGGAAACTCCACCTCGGCGTTCTATAGAGGATTAGTGGAGGGGAAGAGCGACGACGTACTTGGGGAAACTCTAGGCGTCGACGAAAATCAACTAGCCAATCTCTTCGGAAGAACTTTCGGGCCAGGGCCTATGGACAACTTCCAGAAATCTCTGGCCTGGCAGTTCTACCGAGGAGCCTTGCCAGTTCGAGATAAACTCTACAGGCATGGTGGTGCCGTCAGCCGGGCATGTCCGAGATGCGCGCAGGGCGACGAAACCGTCCTGCACGCACTCGTCCAGTGTCAGAAAATTGCTGACTTGTGGGTTTATGTCGAACACCTGCTGTCGCGTTTAGGACGGATCCGGCTATCATCTGAGGCCATCGTGAGGATTGCCCCGCCCTCCTCCTTTATCCGGGAAGGGCAGGCAGTTTTTATCTGCCTGGTGGCCATGGTGAAAGAGATAGTATGATGGACACGTTTGAAAGGGCTGAAGACGAGCACTTACCTCTTCGGTGATGCTCTGATTGACTTTTTCAAATTTCATTTGAAAAGGAAAATCAGAGTAGAGAGGGAAGTGCTCTCTTCCCAGCATTTTGTTGAAAGATGGGTGAGAGAAGCAAGAATGGCCCGAGTGAATGGGCCTACTCTGAGTATATATCTGTAAATTAAAGGTGGAAAACTGGGAGAGGGGACTTGCCTTGGTGGTCAGGGTCATTGTGGCTTTTTACTGGGCTTTCTCCACAAATGTCCCTCCGAAGTCTGCCCCCTATTGGGGAATTTTTCATTGTTATTTTTTGTTACATCCTCTGTTTTTGTTTTTTACACGCAGAAATGCCCATTTGTACCGTCCTGCATTGTCCTGCACTGTCCTTAATGTCTACTTTATGTAAACCCTTGTGGTTAATAAAGAAATCATTATTATTATTATTATTATTATTATTATTATTATTATTGTTCTTTGAGTCTCAGTCATTGATGTTAGTTAACTGGAAAGTTTGTTGAAATGAATATCAAGCCACTACCTGCAGCCTCAGATATTCAGGACGTATCGGAGGGTTCTTGCTGTTCCCAGCAAGCATGCCTTTTGAAGCGTTCCAAAAAGCGTGGCGGGGCCAATTTTCTTTAACCATCCCTGGAAACTTTTTGAGATAGTACCTTGTGCGCCTATGACAATCGGGACCACTTTAACTTCATGGCAGTTCCAAATCCTTTTTACCTCCCACTTTATGTCCTGGTATCGGTTAATTTTCTCCCTCTCCTTCTCTTGCACTCTCGTGTCGAATGGGCAGGCCACATCCACATGATCTTTTTTCCTTGTCCAAAACCACCAGGTCAGGTCTATTGTGTTCCAGTTTCTTGTCCGTCTGTATCCTAAAATCCCACAGCACCTTCACCTGATCGTTTTCTATCACCAACTCTGGCTTATGCTCATACCACTTGTCAGAATGTGGTAAATTGTTTACTTTGCATAGGTGCCAGTGGATCACCCTGCCCATCACATCATGTCTCCAACCCTTATAGTGGGTCTGGGCTAGGTGTTTACACTCGGATACAATGTGAGCCACATTCTCCCCTCTCTCTCCACAGGTCCTGGACAGTGGGCTAGCCTACTCCTTTATTAATATTATTATTATTATTATTATTGGGTGGTGGATTGGCAGTATCGGTAGAGGGTCGGACGCCATGCTTTCCAGCATAGTTACGTCCCTTTACGATCTGAGTTCCCTTTACGATCTGAGTTCAAATCCCGCCGAGATTGACTTTGCCTTTCATCCTTACGGGGTCGATAAAATAAAGTACCAGTAATGCACTGGATATTTGCTGGCCTTGTGCCTAAAGTTGAAACAATTATTATTATTATTATTATTATTAGTATTATTGCGTGCAATTTGATTACTGATCACAGCTCTGTACAACTGAGGTATGTGCAGTGTTGTTTCTTTTGTATAGAAAGTACTTTTTGTAACATGTGTGCAGTGATTAGGAGTGCTGTTTTCTATATGTTGAATACATTTCTAAGTCCTAGTGTTTTGTTTATGCGCATTGTTGTTGGTACAATAACAACAACAACAACTACTACTACTACTACTACTACTACTACTACTACTACTACTACTACTACTACTGCTGTTGCTGCTACTACTACTACTACTACTACTACTACTACTACTACTACTACTACTACTACTACTATTTTTATTATTATTATTATTATTTTTATTATTATTGTTGTTGTTGTTGTTATTATGATTATTATTATTATTCCTTATACTCTTTCCATCGTATATGTTTTGCTTTTCTTAATATACAATATAGCTTACATTCTGTGTTTTCTTATAGTTTATTATGTACATTTTTAATAGAATCTATTCCCGCCTAAGGTAAGTTGTAAAGTTAATTGTACAAGGTAAATAGCTTGTTTCCAGCTGGTAAAGAGTTTTCCACCATTTTGATTAGATATTTAAATACATTGTGTATAGCATATACATATTCCGTTTGAAAACCAAATTCCTTATTATACATGTTAATGATATCCCCATCATTTTCATTATATGAATTATTTCCGTTCGAAGTCCTGGAGACTGCAAAACAAAGTAGTATTCACTGTATTCTATGTTGTAAAATAGGTCCAGATCCAACGGCAGGCACTATCTCTTTTAAATCACCGACGAAGTTTGATAACCAGTTGGAAAGGTATAACACACCATTGCTCATAAAACATGTTGCAAATCATTTTTTCTTCCAAATCTAAAAATATTTCCCGAATGGCCATAAATCCCTCTAACTGCTTAACAAAAACCTCTTAAATATAAACTATAGCTGCATGCAAAACATTTTCCATCCATCAAGAGCAGCATTGCCAAAATATTGCAACCAAATCTCAAGTGAAGTGAACTAGCATGCAGTTGTTGAAACATAGAACTTTTCCATCTGGTGGGCAAATGTTTAGAGAAAAGCTATGTATACCTGAAGTATAACATTCCCTTAGGGCACATCAATAAATTACACAGAGCTTACATAGCAGGTTTTCAAGAGTTGTCTATAGCAGCACAACTCGTTTCCTCGTCGCTATCTGAAGAACACTGCAACACACCATTTTAAAGCATATTGGAAATAGAAAGTTAAAGAACAAACTACCAAGTCTCCTCCTGCACAATGTGAGTTAATCCACTTGAGCCCGTCTCCAGTGGTACTTCACCCGATTTTCTGAACTATAGTTATTGACAGTATTTATGGACATTTGCGTTGGAACGCATACATTTGAAGTTTCAAAATGTTCCAATGCTTTGTACGTCAAGTGCTACGTTTGCACACAGACACAGACACACCCACATCCACACACACGCAAGCACACGCACAAATATGGCTGTCAATTGACTTAACTTAAACAGAAATAAATCGACACCAAACGAACGCAATCCATAAACCTATACTCAACTATACTTACCAGGTATATTCTACACAAGATATAAAGTAAATCCAATCAAGTCTTATAAAATCACTTACAAACGTTCACAGCGTAACCACAAACAAACTACCCCAATTACAGATAACGGGGTGTAACAGACATCATCAGGCTTCAACCGATGTCTTACATGGTTTTTATATATACCACTCTCCAGCTACCATAAATCCAGTCACAGAGAGAGAGAGAGAGACACACACTCATATATACATTCATATATATAATTGTTTCTACTTTTGGCACAAGGCCAGCAATTATCCCAGTGCATTACTGGTACTTTATTTTATCGACCCCGTAAGGATGAAAGGCAAAGTTAACCTCGGTGGGATTTGAACTCAGATCATAAAGGGAGGTAACTCTATGCTTCAAAGCATGGCGTCCGACCCTCTACCGATACTGCTAATCCTACCGCCCTATATATATATTCATTCATATATATAATTCATATATATAATAAATACATAATAATACATTCATATATATAATAAAACCCAATATGATCTACCCGCTCTTGATTATCAGCTGAATTTAGAGCAATTCGTTATTGAATACTACTATAGATCTATATCCCGATTCCACACTTTCGTCGTCAGAGTTTGTATACATAGTGAGATAAAAGCAGACGACAAACGAAAGAGCTGCAGGGATTTTCCAAAATAACTAAATGAATAAATAATTGAAAGAGTGAGGTAGAAAGTGGAGAGAGAGAGCGAGAGAGAGAGGGGGTGGTAGTGAGAAGGAAAAATATGGTGAACGAGAGAGAGAGAGAGAGAGAAAGAGGGAGAGATTGGTAGTGAGAAGGAAAGAGATGATGAACGAGAGAGAGAGGGAGAGAAAGAGAGCAAGTGCGAGTGAGAGAGAGTGAGAGAGAAAGTGAGGGAGTGGCGGAAAAGAAGAAGAAAGGAAGAAATATAAAAGGAAGGATTCTTTTATATGCTGACATATAATGAAGATTTTTTATTTGATATATATATATGTCTATATATATATATATATATATATATATATATATATATATATATATATATACGTAGCTTTATCTTTATATAATATCTATGTTATATGGAAAATTAGAATTGTTCGTGATATTTCAAAGAATCATATAAATTCCGGCTAAAGTGGGAAGCCCTGAGTTGATTTGAAATAAAAATATATCAAAGTGCATTGATATGGAAGCATTTATGTGTAATGAAAGTCGTGCTATTTTATATAACCTTTTCTGTTAATACATTTGAACATATATCATTATGATTGCCACTCGTCAAACACATAAAAACTATGATGCGTTTCATCTACGGTAGCCTTTTACAATATTATAGGAATATTGTTTTTATATATTTATATATTTTTTCATTATAATGCTTTTCTTTGCTCTTTTCGTTATTTATGTTGTTGTTATGTCGGTTTTATGATTACAATTCCTTTTGTCTTTATATATATATATATACACATATATATATATATATATATATATATATATTTATATATATATATGTGCATTATACAATAGATATATGGACTACTTGTGGCTTTGAAGTTCGTTAGCCATTATATTGTATTGAAGTTTATCGATCTGTTATTGTGGTTGCTATTCTTATTGCTGCCAGTAACACTAAGGATAGAGATAGATTCAGTGGTTTTTGCTGCTACTGTTGCCGCTGAAGATAATGTTACTGCTGTTTATGCTGCTGTTAGTGCTTCTGTAAGTAAAACACTACTTGTGATAATAATGTGGTTATATAAAGAGACAAAAGCAGAAGTGGTTGTGGTGGTACCGATAATAAAAGCCTAGATATTCTTGTTGTTCTAGCATCATACTTCTATGGCAAAGATAAGAATCGCAACCATTATCATATTCATCATTGTTATTGTTATCAGTATTTTAATCCTTAACGTCCTGTACCACATAAAACTACTTTAACAAGACATTCTTTAAAAGTACAAAAGAATAAACAAAAACAAAACAAAAAAGATTGCATGGCATTAATAGACTATTTGATATAATATTAGAAATGTTCACAACGATCTGTTCACTTGTGAAGATAATTTAAACATTTGAATTAAAAAAAACTTCCTTTTTAGATATTTTGTAATAAAACACTACAGAATGTTATGAGTTAATTAGTAATATTAAGGCTTTCTAAATTAAGCTCAAGGAAGAAGGAGGAGAGAAGAAGCTCGATTATATCGATCCAAGTACATGACTAACTGGTACTATATATTAATACAAATCATTAGTCAAGGAGAGGCTATGGTTGAAGAGAATAACCCACATGGCTGTATCGTGAGCCTGAATCCGAGACCACGCGCTCATGCACTTTTACGCAGTTTCGTTTACATCTGTACTGTAGACATACAGATATAGATTTACCCTATATTTCGGCTACTTAGCCTGCAATACAATATAACATAATATAATATAATATAAGTATTTATATATATATATATATATATACATATATATATATATATATATATATATATATATAAAGAGAGAGAGAGAGAAAGAGAGAGAGAGAGAGAGAGAGAGAGAGAGAGAGAGAGAGAGAGAGAGAGAGAGAGAGAGAGAGAGAGAGAGAGAGAAATATATATATAGAGAGAGAGAGAGAAGGGGAGATTGGAAATAGCACGGAAAATATATTTAAGGGTCTGTTTATCATTTTTTACTTTATTTGATTCGTCAAAATGACATCATTATTGATAAAATGAGAAGGACAATTATTTTAAAAAAGAGTTTTATAATGTATATAAAGTATATAAAGTATTACCGCTTTCGATGTATTATTAAAATTCATCTTATCAAATGTTGAGTATAACAATTAAAACGAATTAATAAGAATTAAAATCTAAAAATTAAAGATTTAAAATTAAGTGTTGAGACAATTGTTTTCATCTACCATGTTGAGAAGGAGACCGGAAAAATGAACTCTTGTGTATATAGAGAGAAGTGTATATATATATATATTGGTAAATGGAAAAGAAAATGGTGACAAATTTTTCACTGTGAACAATTTGTCAGCATTTTCTTTTCCACTTAGCAATATATCATAACTTGTGTGTTACACCTCTATTCTTTTAAATATATATATATATATATATATATATATATGAAAAAAGTTTGTCCTTCATCAGTGATCTTCCAACTATCATAGGCATTTCATCGCTTTAAAGACCATATACCTCCGGTTGGTGCGAGCAACGGCTAAAAAAAGTCGTTGGGACACGTAAATAAAGGGGACGCGAGGGTAAACAAACAAAATGGTGAGGCAACAGAAAGTGAGGAAGAAGGAGACAAGTCCCAGATTTCTATGAATTTAAGTTCGGTGAAATCGTGAACGAGAGAATAAAGACCATCAAACCTGGTTGAAATGTGAGCAAGGAAGGAATTTCGCACAGGTCTAACGGGAGGAAGAAGGGGTCTGGTCTGCGAATTCGGTAAACATAAGTTCTGTGAAATCGTAGACGAGAGAGAAAAAAATTCCGACCAGCTGGGCAGAGAATGTGAGAGAAACGAGTTACTCACAGGTCAAACGGGAAGAAAGAGGAGGAGGAGGAGAGGTAGTGACAGAGAATGAGTGAGTGAAGGGTGAGGTGAGTAAGAGGCTAACAGAGAGAGAGAGACTGCTAGAAAGGGTAAAGATACATAGAGCGAAAAAGACGGTGTAGCAGCAGAGGAAAAAATATGTGTAAATATGATCTCTCGTCTACGATTTCACAGAACTTATGTTTACCGAATTCGCAGACCAGACCCCTTCTTCCTCCCGTTAGATCTGTGCGAAATTCCTTCCTTGCTCACATTTCAACCAGGTTTGATGGTCTTTATTCTCTCGTTCAAGATTTCACCGAACTTAAATTCATAGAAATCTGGGACTTGTCTCCTTCTTCCTCACTTTCTGTTGCCTCACCATTTTGTTTGTTTACCCTCGCGTCCCCTTTATTTACGTGTCCCAACGACTTTTTTAGCCGTTGCTCGCACCAACCGGAGGTATATGGTCTTTAAAGCGATGAAATGCCTATGATAGTTGGAAGATCACTGATGAAGGATAAACTTTTTTCATATGTAACCCATTTGCAACTCCGCAGCGCCCTTATTATCATATTTACACATATTTTTTCCTCTGCTGCTACACCGTCTTTTTCGTTCTATGTATCTTTACCCTTTCTAGCAGTCTCTCTCTCTGTTAGCCTCTTCCTCACCTCACCCTTCACTCACTCATTCTCTGTCACTACCTCTCCTCCTCCTCCTCTTTCTTCCCGTTTGACCTGTGAGTAACTCTTTTCTCTCACATTCTCGGCCAAGCTGGTCGGAATTTTTTTTCTCTCTCATCTACGATTTCACAGAACTTATGTTTACCGAATTCGCAGACCAGACCCCTTCTTCCTCCCGTTAGACCTGTGCGAAATTCCTTCCTTGCTCACATTTCAACCAGGTTTGATGGTCTTTATTCTCTCGTTCACGATTTCACCGAACTTAAATTCATAGAAATCTGGGACTTGTCTCCTTCTTCCTCACTTTCTGTTGCCTCACCATTTTGTTTGTTTACCCTCGCGTCCCCTTTATTTACGTGTCCCAACGACTTTTTTTAGCCGTTGCTCGCACCAACCGGAGGTATATGGTCTTTAAAGCGATGAAATGCCTATGATAGTTGGAAGATCACTGATGAAGGACAACCTTTTTTCATATGTAACCCATTTGCAACTCCGCAGTGCCCTTATTATCATATATATATATATATATATAGTTAAAAGAATAGAGGTGTAACACACTAGTTATTATATATTGGTAAACGGAATAGAAAATGCTGACAAATTGTTCACAGTTGAAAAATGGTTTAATTAGGAATAAAAGAGTATTAGTGATTGTATGGGTTAGTATTCAGTTGTGGTTTTAAGTTTTTAAGTTTTTACCGGTTGCGCATTTCTAAATGCTTTTCAAAAATAATTTTGAGATAGAGTGTCCGTGCTGTTTGCTCTGATCTGATTAGTTTTGGGAATTCTACCTGTTTTTATGTTAAAAAAATGGCTCCAGCGTTATTTTTGTGTTGCAAAAATGCTTGTGGTCAAAACAATTTTGATTGGTCGGTAGAGGTCATGTGAATGTAAAAAGTTGATTTTGCGCCAAGACTGTTTTTATGTTAAAATGTTAGAAAAGTGGCTCCAGCAAAAATTATGGTCAAAACAATTTTGATTGGTCGGTAGAGGTCATGTGGATAAAAAATGTGGATATATGCACATATATTTTTTTGTATTGCACCATAGAGCATGTGTGTTTACGTGTGTCATTGTGTTTATATGTGGGTAGAGATGTGTGCTGGTGTAGGTATGTATGTTGACGTGTGTATGTTGTGGGTTCGTCTTAGGGAGAAGTGTTTAGACGGGGTCCGTATTTGACTAAATACACACTCCCACACATACACACACAAAACCAATTTTTTATCCACATGACCTCTACCGACCAATCAAAATTGTTTTGACCATAATTTTTGCTGGAGCCACTTTTCTAACATTTTAACATAAAAACAGTCTTGGCGCAAAATCAACTTTTTACATTCACATGACCTCTACCGACCAATCAAAATTGTTTTGACCACAAGCATTTTTGCAACACAAAAATAACGCTGGAGCCATTTTTTTAACATAAAAACAGGTAGAATTCCCAAAACTAATCAGATCAGAGCAAACAGCACGGACACTCTATCTCAAAATTATTTTTGAAAAGCATTTAGAAATGCGCAACCGGTAAAAACTTAAAAACTTAAAACCACAACTGAATACTAACCCATACAATCACTAATACTCTTTTATTCCTAATTAAACCATTTTTCAACTGTGAACAATTTGTCTGCATTTTCTATTCCGTTTACCAATATATATATATATATATATATATATATATATATATATATATATATATATATATATATATATATATATATATATATATGATAGTGTGTGTATGAGTGTCCGCGTGTGTGTCCGTGTTTGTGTGTCTCTGCGTCTCTCTCTCTCTCTCTATATATATATACAATTAATGCAACTGATATCAACCAATTAATAAATAGATTCAATTAATATAAACTATGAAAAATACTGATATATACCTAAACCAGCGCCGGTTTCACGAATGCAAAATTGCTAGAATCAGTCATGTAAATATGTACATTTCCGACAGTATATTGCATAACAATTCGGAATCAGCATAGGATCTTCAATATGCTTACCCAGTAAACAATACAGAGAAAATAGAATATTTTTCAGTCACTCGACATTCTAGCCGTAGTTAGCTATGTTTTCGTGTGTCTGCCACCAAATATCGACTAAATACACACTCCCACACATACACACACAAATCTATATATATTACGAACTTAATTGGTCATTGAGTGGATGATGAAACGACCGAAACTATGTCCGATCTAATCGACATGCTTCGTATATGTATGCAAATGTACTTATATATAACTAAGATAGTGTGGTAAGATTCCAGGTGGACCATAACGCACCAGAGTACTCAATACTTAGGGTAGTAGAGTGGGTAATAGGTAAAGTTCGGATCTAGCTGTCGAAACAGCCGGAGCTTAGCCGCCGGGGTCCCGACTCTTTCCCTATATATACATATCGCTTGCTCTGATCGATCATTCATTCACTTGCCGAGTGGAGTGGACCTCATCAACATGTTTCCATTATTCTTTCCATTGGTGATACTATCTACCGATCACAACTCCTGGCAGAATGAGAAATGTGAATAAGGTGTCTTGCTCAAGGAAAACATATCACCGGTCCGATAATTGAACTCTCATCCTCATGATTCTGAATCCAACTCTCTAACCACTAAGCCACGTGCTTTCTCACACAAACGTACACACCCAAAGATATATGTAAACAATTTGTTCCAATATGATTCTCTAGATCTGAAAGGGTTGAGATAGCGTTCATTCTTGTGTGTGCTATACAATGTCAACCACCAATATACTGGAGGTAAAATCACAATCTGCTGAACGAAGTGATCTTAAGCATGTATTAGAATGGGTTAATGGTTAAGATGTTTGATTCATTTCGTTGCATCATGAGCAAGTCATTTACCATTGCCTCGGTTCGACCCAATTATTGTGAAGTTGTTTGTTTGGAAGCCCAATGGATGGACTGACTGTAACCGTAATTGAAGGAGGTAGCTTTGTCACATACTGTATCACATTGAATCTCCTTCAGAATTACGTTATAGGTACACATGTTTGTAGAATGCTCAGCCGCTTATAGGTTAGTTTCACGAGTCGGTTGTTCAGTTGATCGTAAAACTGGTTCACTTATCGTTGAATTCGACGGAAATCCATTTCAGAAAGAAATCAATAATTGGATTAAATGAAAGAGATTTCTATTCCTGACTGAAGCCAGATCATTTGGTACGCCTCAAGCAGTTTATAACTTCATGTGATATACATGAAAGTTAAACTTCTTATTCCCTTATTCACTAAATAAAATAAACCAATTTTCTGGAATAGGTCCAAGAGCGTGATCCAAAAAGCTAAAAGAAAATCTTTTGGCGCTTAAAATCGACGATATGTTTATCGATTCAAACGTGTCTGAAGGTATAACCAAAGGCATTTTGAGGAATATACTACTACATTATCTCTCTACATAGACAAGGAGGTTGTATCTGTCTTAGGAAAAATTATTTAGTAAGAGCTGCTAGCAGAACAACTAATCCAAACTCTTATTGCTATACATTGTACTCTCACAAGTAAAATCACACTTCAATTAGACACAACTATATATATATAACTGGCAATCCGTCAGTTACAACGATGAGTTTTTCAGTTGATAGGATCTGCGGAACACTCTGCTCATAAAATTACACGTTAAGCATTCCAAAGACACGTGTACCATTAACGGAATACTATGGAAGATTCAGCGTGACATCATATTAGGAAGCTGGCCGTTTGAATTATATTTACAACTCCTTTTCGTCAGCTGAGTTGACTGGAGCAACGTGAAATTAAATGTTTTGCTCAAGTATCCAACGCACAAAAGGGAATTGAACTTAGGACCTTAGAAACTTGAGCCATAGAGCACTAAGCCACATGCCTTCACACAAACACATACTCACACATATATGTGTGAGCGTGTGTGTGTGTGTGTGTGTGTGTGCGTATGTGTGAAGACATGTGGCTTAGAGCTGTTTGGCTCACCCCAAACACAGACACACGCGCACACAAACACACACACACACACACACACACACACGCACACACACACACACACGCACACACACACACACACACACACACACACACACACATATATATATATACAACTTTACAGTGTTGGGGCTGATGTGCTTGGTATTAACAAGACAGAACACAGAGACTGGTTTGATGATAATAATGCTGCAATCACTAAGCTCATTGAAAAGAAGCACTAGCTGTATGAGAAGTGCCTTGTTGAGGAGGGTCCAATGAAGACAACTTCTGAGAAAGCTCCCAAAGAAACAAAATCAAAACTGGAAAGTAAAACACGGAAGATAAAAAATAACAGGTGGTCTGAAGTTTCAGCAGAGATGCAGAGGGCTTATAACTGCAGCGACGTGAAGGCGTTATATTGCACAATAAGGCAAGTGTTTGGTCCACAGACCTCAAAAGTGGCACCAATCAAGTTAAAAAACGGGAACGTCCTCATCAAAGATCCAGCAGAAATCATGAGTCGGTGGACTGAACACTTTAAAGATCTGTTTGACAACCCATCTGTAGTTGATGAAGAAATTATTTATGGACTGTTGCAAAGGATACTGAAACAGATGTTGAATTATTCAACATTTGATGAGATAAGGTCAACTACCAAAGAGTTAAACATAGGGATAGCTCCAGATTTGGATGGAATACCTGTTGAGCTGATCCGCTTTGGAGGAGACAATGTTGAAATGGTCATTTATGGGCTAGTCTTATCTGTATGTCATGGTGAGACTGTCCCGCAAGACTGGGTAGAAGCAATTTTGCTCTTGATTTATAAAGGCAAGGACACCAAGTCGGAATGCGGGAATTATCATTATATAAGTGGCACAAGTGTTATCCAAGGTCTTGCTGAATCGTATAATAAAATGGATTTGCCCTGGTGTCATCTCTGAGACTCTGTGTGGATTCAGAGTTGGGTGGGGCACTATGGGCGTGATTTTTCCAGCTTATCGGCTTATGGAGAAGTGTGTTGTGCAGCAAGTGCTACTATATCAAGAACTTGTGGATCTTACCAAAGCCTTCGACACAGTTAATCATAGTGCATTGTGGGTCATATTGGGGATACTTGGATGCCCTCATGTGTTTGTTGGAATATTCAAAAAGCTCCACCAAGATATGAAAGCAAAAGTGAACTTCAATGGGACACTTTCAGAGCCAATTTAAGTGAAAAAGGGTGTCAAGAAAGGTGACATAACTGCATCCACTCTGTTCTCCAACTGCTTTGTTGTGCTGTTGATATATGCCTTCCAAGTAAGTATGTATGTAAAACTAAAATGCCGAAACTGTTTTCTTAAATTCTCGTAAAAAAATTTATGGAAAGTGGATTGTTTGACCGTGTGTGTGTGTGTGTGTGTGTGTGTGTGTGTGTGTGTGTGTGTGTGTGTGTGTGTGTGTGTGTGTGTGTGTGTGTGTGTGTGTGTGTGTGTGTGTGTGTGTGTGTGCGAATGTGTGTGTGTGAAGGTGTGTGACGTATGAATAAAACATTTAAAGTGTCATATTGGTGGTTGTTTCTAATTCTACTGTGGAATTTCCACTTGGTCAGCTCGTTTTGTATTAAAACACGGACAACAGTTTCACCTGAATAAAGTATGTAACATTCCCACTCTTAAGATTCTGCAATTTCAACACGTTATTCGAGTTCGGTGTAATTTATTTCATAATGTAAAAGGGCGTAACAAATACCACAGGGTATTTTGTTCGATACTAACGATTCCTACTCCTCCCCCTCCTCCCCCGTTCTCCTCCTCCTCCTCCTCCTTCTTCTTCTTCTTCTTCTTCTTCTTCTATCTACACACACACACACACACACACACACACACACACACACACACATTCTTCTTTTTCCTCTTCCTCTTCCCCCTTCTCCTCCTACACCCCATCATCCTCATTATCACCATGACCATCTCGTATGCATTAGCGATATCACAAAATCATGGACGTAGATTGGCTTAATGGTTAAGAAGTTTATTTCGCAATCATTCGCTCTCTACTTCGATTGTACTGCATGGTATCTTGTGCAGGGGTCATTTACAATATGTACGTGTCAACCCATGGCATGTCAAGGGAATATTGTAGACGCAAATTATTTGGAAACCTGGCGAATGGTCTGTAGCCGTAATTCAATGCAACAGACTTGTTACACCTATAACGCTGAATCTCAGTGAGCATGTTCAAACAGATACACGTTAATTTCACGGGCAAGCTTTTCCATTGACCGAACACCTAGAACATTAATCGTTGAAACCCACAGAGGCTTATCTTATCCCTAACTGCAGGATTTGTACTAAAGGCCGTATGTTGGGGTCATATAGCATATGTTTGTATATACACAATGTCTCCCTGCATGTATATATATATTACACTTAACAATTAACCTAGGCTACACATCTCACTGTGTGTATATGTGTTATACATAACATTCATTTAGGCTATACAATGTCTTATTGTGTATGTATATGTATTATACATAAAATTGATCAAGGCTACACAACGTCTCGCTGTATTAAACATAACATTGGCCTAGGCTATGCAATGCCTTACTGTGTGTACATATTTATTATACAAAACAATTGACATGGGATATACAACATCTTGCTGTATGCGTATATTCATTATACATAACAAGTGACAAGGGCTATACAACAGCTTGCTGTGTGTATATATTTGTTTTACATAAAAACTGTCATGAGTTATGCAACAACAGATATATATCTATATATTAGTTTCGTTGAGGGTTTATATGTATTATACAGTTGACAAGGGTTATACAAGGCAAACAAATAAAACAATAATGATATAATGTTATTATTGTTTTGATTTCTTGTTCTTTTAAGACATCATTGAATGAGATCATATCGACATAGACTGCATGATACGGGCAATAACACATTTTGATATAAGAATGAAAAAAAAAGAAAGATTTTTGCCGATCTGCAGAAGTTTAAAAGTTTAGGTCTCAATGGGGTAAGTGCGAGTATATTATATTGTTGTTCTATAAAAGCAATATGGTTTGAGGCAACATCGGCGTCAATATCCATTCTCTTGGCTCTCAGATAGTTATCTTAACTCCATTTCTTTTTATGTGATTTGACTGGTGACTTGCACAGTACAGTAGTGCACAACGTACACCAACACCCGACACACAATATAAATGTTACACAGACACACAGCACAGTATATATATAAATGTAACGCATTTACAAATATATAACAAATAAACACAGATACAACAGATACACGACGCTCAATATTTACGTTACACACACAAAATAAATGTTATGCATAAATGCACACATGCATACATGCAAATTGCACACACACACACACACACATTTGTACACGCAAATATGCTTGAATAAGGCTAACGCCATGTTGTATTTCAGGAAGTGTTAGATATATATAGTTTTATTTACTTGAGTGCCAGAAAGTTAAACTGTGAAACCAAATAATACCTTATAACATTTAGTTTCCTTACTATCATTTTAAATCCCGCCAGATTAAGGTAAACATTGTTATTTATTCCAACAAAAAAATCGATGTTATATTTGGATCGATACAATTGACCATTTTTCTACTCAAAGAGTTCCATGCACTGCAAAAAAGGAAAGAGCTGACAATGTTAATACCCTGCCGTAGCACACCCAACACATCTAAAATCGAAGCTGAAACGAAATTTACAGTTCACACCTATGTACGTTTATCTGTACCGCATAAGTGATTTCTTGGGTGCTTTAATGACAGAGTCCCAGATCTATGGTGTTGTTGGCGTTACAGTTTACACTTATGCAAATTTCGCTGCTCTCCACGAGGTTGCTCCTCATAAAGGGTTTCTTTGGTGCTTTAATGACAGAGGCCCCAGTTCAATGATGTTGTTGGCGCTACAGTTGACACTTATGTAAATGTAGCAAACCTCCTACGAGCTTGCCCCTCATAAAGGGTTTCTTTGGTGCTTTAATGACAGAGGGCCCAGTTCGTTCATGATGTTGGCATTATAGTTCAGACATATGAGAGTTTAGCTGCCTTCCTAAATGGTTGCTCCTCATACGGAGATTCTTGGGTTTTTTATGACAGGGTCCCCAGTTCTATTATGTTGTTTTTGGCGTTACAGTTCATACTTATGTAAGTTTAGCTGCCCTCCTACGAAGTTGCTCCTGGCAGGAGGTAGGTTTCTTGGGCGTTTTAATGATAGGGGCTGCAGACCTATCATATTCCTTTCGTTACAGTTCACACTTTTTTAGTCCTAGCCTCCTACTGGGTTGTTTCTCTTGGGTACGTTTATATCATATGAATGAATACTAACGCGAAATTAAGAGTATTACTCAAGAACAAAAGACGCCATCCGATCCAGCTTTTAAACTCTCGGTTTTATGGTTTTGATCCTCACGCTCTAACTTCCAAGCCATGTACATTCACCTCTGCTGTTCAAGTTAGACGAATGAACTTTTCAGAGTTCAGAAAAGTCTTGTTCGTTCATGGCCATCACCGGTCGCAGCTTGTACACTACACAACCCTCAACATCTCTACTATACCAAATATGATCTATGAAAATTCTTGATCATTTTCAAAATTATTTGAATATCATAAGCAGTGTCGTTCATTAGAAATATGGTCAAGAAAGAATTAAACAGACAAAGCTTTTCTTTATAAATATGGTAATCAATGGGCTACACATAGGCAACAGTGTCTTTGTTTGGAAATATGGTAACCAAAGGGTTAAAGATAAGCAGTGTCTTTGTTTAGAAATATGGTAATGAATGGGTTAAACATAGGCAGCGTCTTTGTTTAAAAATATGATAACCAAATGGTTAAACATAGACAGTACCTTTCTTTAGAAATATGGTAATGAAAGTGTTAATACGCAATAATATAACATGAGTTCGTGTGTGTGTGTGTGTGTGTGTGTGTGTGTGTGTGTGTGTGTGTGTGTGTGTGTGTGTGTGTGTGTTTGGGCGCAATATGGTCAAATGGTTAAGATGTTCGCGTTGCAATCTTTAGGTCCCATCTTCGATCCCACTGCACGGGTATCAATTACCATAGTCTCGAGCAGACCCTTGCCTTGAGTGTAAAATTGTGTAGACGGAAACTAATGGTAGACCCATCAGACTGACTGTACCTGTAATTCAATGGGCCAGCAATAGCACTCACTGTGCAACGTAGAATCTCCCTGAGAATTATATTAAAGGTACACATGTCTCTGGAATGCTGGGCGACTTAAGCATTAATTACACAAACAAGCTGTTCCATTGACTGAAAAACTAGAACACTCATTGTCGAAACCGACGGTGGTCAATTTCGTGACCACACGAGCTTGTGTGTGGAGGGTAATTACGAATAACTCTTCAATTTATCATTATTTTTGTTGGTGATTTCCCGTCTGTTCCGATGACGAGTGTCTGAACAATGGAACAGCAAGCGAAAGTAATTAACGGAAAAGTGGCTGAGCATTACACAAAAGGAGATTTAGTGTGGCACTCTGTGAGAAAATGGTAGCCCTTTGAATTCTAAGTTTTGTCAGCTGACTGAACTGGGGAAACATGAAATAAAGTGTTTAGCTCAAGGGCACATTGCGTCGATGCAAATTGAACTCACAACCTCATGATCATGCCGTCACGCGTCATCACTAATGCTTTTGTCTACAATCCAATCGCCTTTTAATAAATTTAGTAAATGTCAAAGGTCAGTCAGAGGAGTTACTGAAGGAATCTTCAAAATCAGTTTTTAAAAATACTTCATTCATTCATCGATTCATCGATTCATCGATTTTTATTTTTATGATTATTTGTCACAATTCATTATTGCAATGCTGGATTACAAATAATAAACAAATTAATGCGCGTTAAAGAAAGAAAGAAAGAGGGAGAGAGAGAGAGAGAGAGAGAGAGAGAGAGAGAGAGAGAGAGAGAGAGAGAGAGAGAGAGAGAGAGAGAGAGAGAGAGAGAGAGAGAGAGAGAGAGAGAGAGAGACACTGACTGAGAAAGACAATAAGAAAAAGTGAGTGAGAGATCATGCAAAAAAGAGGGCGAGAAATAGAAAGAGAGACACCGGATGTGATAAAGATAAGAAGATTCTAGGATAATATATAATTACAATAAAAATGATTAATTGTAAAGAGATAGAAAAACAAGTTTAAAAAAATGGAATTTTTTGTCGCTGAATTTGAAAAATAAAACTATCAAGATTGTAGAAAAGTCATTGAAATGGTATCTGTGGGGCGGGGAAATGATAGCCCCCCTCTGCCACCTCTGTCCTTTTAATTATTACTATTATCATTGACAATATCATGTTTTAGGACTGCTGAAAAATTTCGATTTCTTCCATTTAATTCGCCATCTTGATTTACAGCAGCATAACAAAAGAATAAACGAAACAGAAGAGAACATCATCCAACACCAGAGAAAAAAACAAACAAACACACGCACACAAAAAAACCCCGTAAAAGCACTGTGATGTTTTTAAAGATGCCATGTATTACATTCGAAATAGATTGTCAAGTCAAATATAATACAACTGACAAGATATCATGTCAGGTTTTAAACACATTAAATCTTAATGTCCTGTACCACAAGAAACTACATTAGCAAGACATTTTGGGATGGTATGACGGCATCACTATGAGGGCATCACATTGAAAAATAAAATATTTTCTTTAATGCCGCAACAATCTATCCAATAATAAATATACTATAAACATTTGAATTTATGAACTACATGAAACAGCATTTTGAAGGCACATCATAAAAAAGGTAAAGTATTTTCTCTAAGACTGCATATCTTTCACAAAAAAGCTGTCGTGCATTAAATATACTATAAATATTGGAATTAACAAACTACGTGAAAATGTATTAGCAAGACATCATTGGAAATATAAAACAGCACAATGAATGCACAATGAATGCACAATGAATGCGTCATACCTTTTCTCTTTGTAAATTTTCATTGCTTTTGTAAATTTTCTTTGCCTTTGTATATTTTCACAAGGATCTGTCCACTATTAAAAATGGTATAAATATTTGAATTAATAAACCTGATTTTAGACATTTTCTGCTAAATTATTACAGGATGTTGATGTTCCCAATCCGACCTCTAGAGAACAGAAACAAATTGACATGTCTTGAATATATTCAACTAGAACTCGGGAAAGTTTCATTACGCATTGCTGATGCGTGGTTTGTGTATTATGTGCAGGATATCAATTTATCTATGATAGCTCATTGAAATACCAATTGGGTTTAAAGTTTAAAAATGCATTATCAAGGCAGTAGTAACCCAATGAGAGACTTAAAATATCGAGAGATTGGAGATCCAAACAAGCAAGTCAATCTGATGGATTTTTAAAGTCTCTTATAGGGTTACTTCCTTGATAATGGGTTTTTAAACCCGAAAATATTTGGGATCGTTAAATTTGCTAAGGTAAGATTATTTTGTTATCTTGACAATTTAGCATTCTCCCTAATGCATCGTTTGGCTTTCAACATTTAAATTTGTGTTTCCTATTCAACAATGCTTCAAGCAAGCTACAAAACTCTGTTTTATATATATATATGGCGTTTCTCGAAACGTAACAGCCTCCTGTATTGAACTAAAGAACACCAGACTACGATCTCTAACTGGATTGTCGTGGATTATGTGAAGGGCATATAATCGAAAAATACACTCCCCTGACCATGAAAATGCCGAAGTACATGAAATACTTGACATCCCTTCGCTGTGCATCTCCAATACTTTTAACACTTTTAATGCTTGCACTATTTTTAATGCTTATAATATTTCTCCACACACAGACTTCAATCATATAAAGAATATGCCACCAGATCTACCAACCTAACACTCTTGTTTACCTACCTAAGTGCCTCTACCACACATATCGCTCTGCCACACTATATAAACAAGACGCACATGCGTGCCACACATATAACATTTGCACTATAAAACCGCTTATCTTCATGTTGTATTTTAACCTGTATTTTTGATTTTTGATTGTACCTCTTAATATAAATGTAATCTCGAAGTGTGTACTGCCACTCTAAATTCTGTAATGAATGTTGACCCACAATGTTTGAATATGTATCAATGTTTGAATATGTATCGGTATGTCTCTCGGCTGAAAAGGAGGTCATATAACTGTCCATGCATTAATAAATTGCTCCGAAGAATCCAAACCTCGGTTTGGAGGGAACAGCTGTAAGCACAATAATGTTTTGAACAGTTCTTTGATTCTTATATTTCATATAACTGCTCTGTAAATCATCTGATGTTTTTACATTGAGCTACTTAACTTACTGGTAATAAGGTAGTAATACATTACTGCCTACCACTATTTAGGGTGTGTGTAAAATACTTATAACTGCATAAGGTTTTGTATTTACATAACCATAAATAGTATAACTAATACTATATATATATATATAAATATATATATATATGCATATATTGTAAAGTTTTATCATCGTCTCTCCTGCTTGGATCCAATCAAAAATACGCTACTATATAGTATCTGATGTGCTACATTAATTTTTGATCTACTATATATTTATATGTTTATCATATTATATATTTATCATCATCTATATATTTATATGTCATACATGAGTTTTACTAAGAACTAAATTTAATGGTACACGTCTCTATTGCAATGCCCTGTCAGTTGCATATTAATTTCACGAGCAAATTGTTCCGTTGAACGAATCAATTGCAACATTGTTGTCAAAACCTTCGGAGGTCGAACACACATTATCTATTTAAAGGCCCCAATCAATTATATTAATACATTAACATCTAAAATCTATGACTGATTTACAGAAGCCAAGCTTTTCTTACAATGGGTGAAAGCAGTTGCTGCATCAATAATACCCAAGTATGTGCATATCAAATTAATAAGTTGACTCGATATTGGTATGTGAACGTAAATTAAAGGCTTCTTATATCACAAGAGAAATGCTAAGATGCCAATGCTCGGCTCTCCTTTGATGGAATCAAGCATATAGCGTTAAATATATCCTTTGATACGACGCTAATCTATTATAACTACAATTTCTTCAGGAATGGTTACAACTTCGTTACGATTTAAGCAATACAAAATAAAGTGGACTGCTCGAAAGTGTACGACTTCCCTCACTTACGTCGATGAGTTATCCAGTTGTACAAACAATGAAACAGTCAGCTAGAGAAACGAACGTGCCAGTGACTGAACAGTCCACGGATATGTGTCCGCTTTGAATTACAGGTAAAACTCATTTTTACCAGCTGAGTGAACTGGAACAATGTGAAATAATTGACACAACATGCTGTGGGGAATCGAACACACAAGCTTTCCATCTTTAACAGAGGGGTATAATTTCTAAACTAAGCAACTTTAATGTGCAATTTATACAGAAACAAAAAGAACGTTGTTGAAGCAAAACAAAATCACACACACATAAAGGTAGATACAAACGAACGCCTTTACATACTCCTCATACACACTTAAATATATACACATATAAAAATAAATATTCCGCCCGTTGTAATACCAAAATATTCACAGTCACACACAAAATAGCAAACACACACACACACACACACAGACACACACACACACACATACGCATACACACATATATATACAAACACAGAACACAGCACGATAATATATACATACATATCTATATGTATATATATATTCATATATATGTATATATATATATATATATGCGTACCCACACACACACATACACACACACATACACACATACACACATACACACATACACGCATACACACATACATATAAATAAATATATTTGTGTGTGTGTAATTATACACACACACACACACACACATATATATATATATATATATATACATGAGAATGCAGTTACAAAATTAATTATATAGAGAATAAATAGAACATCAAAGGGATAGCCTATTAATTGTGAAAATATAGTAACTCTCAGTAAATAAGCGTTCACACACACACACCAAAGCACACATGCAAAAAGAGATACACATATACCCGCTAGCATTCATAGTGAGGATATAGTTGTTAGTATTTACAATACACATACATACACACCCACCCACAAACACACACTTGCACACACACACACACACATATATGCATATATACATTCATGTCTGTCCTGACTTCCTTTAACGCATGCGCAATGTTATACGATATATAATCGACACTAGACAACAGCTTATGTGCAGCGGCAAAATTACGCCATTTTCCAGTGTTTACATTTATACATTGTCTTTCACTTGGAAACCTTTCTGTCGCATTCTGTCTGTCTATCTTTATAGAATCTAATCATTATTGCAATATAAATGGTGAAAAGCAAACATGCTTAAATACTTACGAAGGTGGATTTTCTAAATGGTGTCAGACGTTAATTCACTGACCGTTGTCTAAAGGATGTACGGAATTATAATAGATATATTCTTTAAAAGACTGGAAAGTCAAAGCCGAGATGAATAATCAAAGTCATTCCCGTTAGACATGTTTCAAATATCACACAATTGATGTTTAAAATGAAGATAGCACTAACTAACCAACGGACCTACCACCCTCCACTAACACCACTAACCCTTCCCCATCTCACCGGATAACTACCTTCGCTCCCTATCACCTATACAGACACACCCAGTACTCCCTTTTACTAACAACCTCTACTACAGCCTTCCCCTCGGACTTACTACACACACAAACACACGCTACGATCAAAGCTCCCTTTCAAATCGCTTTCATTCTGCTTGCGCCACCACCCCTACCCCACTTCAGCCCTGACCAAAACATTTCTGGACATCGTACACCTCACTGGACCGGATTATACGGGTATATTCCAACACACACACACACACACACACACACACACACACACACACACACACACACACACACACACACACACACACACATTCACCCGCACACACGTGCACAGAAAATATTTCCGCTACTGACAATATACATAACTACAGTGCTCAAGCGGATACAAACATACACACACGCAGTCATCTGACACACAAGGGAAAATACACACACACAAACGTAGACAATCCCTTATCCGAGACACACGCAAAAATACACACTCACATGCATAGAAACGATAAAAAAGTGACATTCGCACAGACACACACACACACACACACACTACATACCCAAACATAAAAACACACACGCACATCAAAGTTTCCCCCTACAGATAATACAAAATAACCAACATACACACACCCATCCATCACACACTTGACAATACACACACAATCGTACACACTCATATACATAGAAATAATAGGAAAAAGTCACATGCACGCACTCATCCGACAATAAACACATACACACAATCGTACGCAATCATGTACATAGAAACTATAAAAATACCCCATACATACACACGCAAACACACACACGCACAGAAAACAAAGAACTCACGAACTAACACACATAAACATCACTATCATAGTGATGTTTATGATAATGATAATAATTGCTTCTACTTTTGACACAAGGTCAGCAATTACCCTGTGCATTACTGCTACTTTATTTTATCGACAATAATAATAATTATTATTATTGATAGTATCGGTACAGCATCGGACACCTTGCTTTGCAGCAGAGAGTTACGGCCCTTTATGTTTTGAGTTCATATCCCACCGAGGTTAGCTTTGCCTTTCATCCTTACGGAGTCGATAAATAAAGCACCAGTAACGCACTTGGGTCGATTTAATCGTTTCCCCTCTCCGTCAAATTGCTGGCCTTGTGCCTAAAGTAGAAACAAATAGTATTTTATTTGTTGTTGTTATTATTCGGACGTAGGAGGAAACAAAACGTCTAACTACACACAAACACACACACATACATGCACACACATATATATATACACATACATAACAAAATTCCTGTACTCTTGAATTTTTGGATTGCCACAAAAATAATACCTCCTTTCCTTGACTATTGAACACACGAAAAATAGTCATGGAATGCTACTGTCCACATTCATTAAAACATGACACTCCTGTTTTTTAGCACGAAAGTATCACAAAATTCGGTGCCTAATGATGCGATCAACATCACCTATCGAATTATAATTTAAACTTGGCCCACCTTACTGCATAAAATTGAAAGAACCGTAACACTCCCAATTTTTGGCGCGAAAGTACCAACAAATTCCTCAACTCATCTAATTGTACTTCAAACATATAGCAATACACATCTCTTTTTATTTTTGGAAAAAACTGAAAGAAATTTCCAACATCAGTCAGATGCGAGAGACAAGTCAGCATAGCTATACATCTCTTCATCTCTGTTAGATTTTGAAAATCATGAAACTTGTGCAACCGGTAAAGTTAAAAGCTATTGTAAAGACACCAATTGCATTTTCAAATTATTTTTCCTATATATATATATATATATATATATATATATATATCGAAGGAACTGTGGTAAGGAACCAGATGGATCATAACGCACCAGAGTACTCAATACTTAGGGTAGTAGAGTGGGTAATATGAAAATGTTGAACCCCGACGGCAGAGCTCAAGCCGTTTCGACGGCTATTTCTGGAGTCCAGAAAACGGCTTGAGCTCTGCCGTTGGGGTTAAACATTTTCATATATATATATATAATTGAATATACAAGGGAGATGAACACTAATATAAACATACATGTGTTCGAATCGTAAGGACCAAGTTTGCTAGGGTGAAAAAATACTAACTACAGCAATATGGTTTGCCAGACTTAATTTAAAGTACTAAATTAAGAAAAATAATAACAAACCTATATTGGGCAACTGCCTGAAAACACCTAGACAGTTATGGAAACTGTTTTGCAAAATCATATTAAGCGAAGTCATCACCATTTCTCTGCTCATCAGTAGGTGTTGAGAATTTACTACTGATGAGCAGAGAAATGGTGATGACTTCGCTTAATATGATTTTGCGAAACAGTTTCCATAACTGTCTAGGTGTTTTCAGGCAGTTGCCAAATATAGGTTTGTTATTATTTTTCTTAATTTACTACTTTAAATTAAGTCTGGCAAACCGTATTGCTGTAGTTAGTATTTTTTCACCCTAGCAAACTTGGTCATTACAATTCGGACACATGTATGTTTATATTAGTATTCATCTCCTTTGTATATTCAATTATATTACACGGCTATTTAATTGTAAGAGACAACTTTGAGTTTCTAACACAGAATATATATATATATATATAGGAAAAGAGTCAGGACTCCGACGGCTGTGCTCCGGCCGTTTCAACAGCTAGATCTGGCAGTTCGAAGTCCTGTCTCATTTCCTATTACCCACTCTACTACCCTAAGTATCGAGTACTCTGGTATTATGATCCACCTGGTATCTTACCACACCTTCTTTGTTTATATATATATATATATATATATATATATAATTAACAAATAGTTACATGCCAACAGAAGAACGAGAATGACGGGTTCATTCTACTGACATGGCTTATAGAGGCTGTGTGTATAATTGCAAACGAATCGAATATTATTATTAATATTCGAAAAACTCAGATTACACACACACATACACACACACACACACACACACACACACACACATATATATATATATATATATATATATATTATAAAGAGTCGGAACCCGACGGCTGAGCTCTTACCGTTTCAACAGCTAGTATATATATATATCTGTATATATATATATATATATATTATATATGTATATATATATATATATATATATATATATATATATATATATATATATATAGGCTACAGGATTAGTCTATATAAACTCCATATATATATATATATATATATATATATATATATATATATATATATATATATATATATATATATATATATGTAGGAGGTGAGTTTTATTGTAGTACAATAAAGCAATGCAGATATCGGATAAGAAGCACTCTACAGTTTGTGGGACTGGAGTATGCATAATATAAGATCAAAAGATGGTTAAAGGAGTTCAATATATTTTATTATGCGCATTTCAAAAACAAACATCATCAAACAATAATATTTGTGTTTTCATCAGATAAAACAGGAGAACATGATATGAAGGCTAAAAAAACACTTGTTGATAGTGCAGTTTTAAATCAACATATGAAAAGTGGTTTTAGATTGATGTGTGATATTGGGAAAAATATTTTATTTAGAGAGGGGGGGAGAGAAAAGGATGAAAAGGGAAGGAGATGAGAGGGAGAGATGGGTGATAGAGAGAAAGAGATAGTTTTTATAACAGAGAGGAGATATATTTTATATAGAGGGGTTGAAAACCGTTGGAAGATACTGTATAAATTAAAAATTTTGAAAATTAACGAAGGGAGGATATGTGCGAGGAAAAAATATATTATATTTAGGGAGGGGTGGGGGTGGAAAGGATGAAAAAAAGGGAGGAGATGAGAGTGAAGGTGGAAAGGGAGAGATGGGTGATAGAGAGAAAGAGATAGTTTTTATAACTGAGAAAAAGATATAATGTTTTAATATAGAGAGGTTGGGAACCGTTGGAAGATAATGTATAAATTAAAGGAATTTGAAAATTAACGAAGGGAAATTATGTATGGAGATAGAGAGAAAAAAATAACGAAGGGAGATTATGTATGGAGATAGAGAGAAAAAAATAATAATTGTGGGTGAATATTCAAAAGGAGAAATGTAGGAATCTTAAAATTAGCAAAGAGAAAAAGTTTATGTATAGGATTTGAGAAAAATTTATATTGAATTCATATGTATTAATAATGAGTTCGTTGATGGGGAGAAAAAAATAATAATAATAAATTAAGGATGAAATTGAGATTAAAAAGATTTATGATAGAGAGAAAAAATAATAATGATTGCGGATGAATACTCAAAATGTCAAAAACAAATGTTATTGTTTTACGAAGAGATATAATGAGGGTGATGAGTAAACGGGTATTATAGAGTGTATAATGCCCTTTAAAGTAAGGTAGATGGGTATATTTTAAAGAATATATGAGTATATATTAAAAAAAATATATATAATAATAAATTAAGGATGAAATTGAGATTAAAAAGATTTATGATAGAGGGAAAAAAAAAAAAAAAATAATAATGATTGCGGATGAATATTCAAAATGTCAAAAACAAATGTTATTGTTTTACGAGAAGATAGGATGAGGTAAATGAATAAACGAGTACTATAGAGTGTATAATGCCCTTTAAAGTAAGGTAGATGGGTATATTTTAAAGAGGTGTATGTATATGTGCCTTTGAGAAAAGATTCTAAATTGATAAAGAATTGAATATTAACTGTATACTTTGTGAAAAGTTCTATGGAATTTATGAAGGCAGATGGAAAACAAATCCGAGCGTCTATTTATTATGGATTCTAGGTTAGAGATAATGGTAAATTTTTCATTTAGGCAGAGATTACAGATTTTAGATAGAGAACTGTTCAAGTACGAGGATGCAGAAGAAATCTTTTTCCAAAAGATGTTATATTTAATGTTTTTGTCTTTTAAGGACCATATGAGTTCTGAGAGAGCAGTGTTAGTTCTTTTAAGTTTGTATTTGAAAGATGAATGATGATTATAGAGACGAGCTTTAAAAGAGGTGGAAGTGGAGCCAAAATAGGTGAAGGAGTTGGTGCTAGTTATAATTTTACATTCATAAATTAAGTTTTTATCGAGGCAATGGTTGTTGAGAGGACATTTATTTTTAATGCGGCAGTTGCAATTAGAGAGATTATTAATGAGTGATCTAGTGTTATCTATAGAAGGAATTGGATTGGAGAAGTTGTTTGCGATAGGAATAATAGGAATAATAGTTTCTTGATTTAGAGTTGGATTATGAACATTTAGCGAAGTTGTGTTTGACGTTGCATTTGGGTTTACAGAAGTTAGCCTAGGGTTTACAATGACGTCAGGAGTACTATTATTGTTATTATGAGATTCAATATTGGAAGGAAGAGATTTAGTATTTAATATTTTGTTGTTGTGTTTAGAAATGATGTTGGAAATATTGGAGGATGTAGAATACGAAAATTTAATGGTGTGTTTGTTAAATATTTTACTATAGATATGTGAGGGAGGGAAGCATTTATTTAAGGCACTAAAAAATAATTTAGGAATATTGTTATTAATAGAGATGGAGAAAGGAGCATTATACCAGATTATGTTTTTGTATCTAGGTCTTTTATTAAAATTATTGGAATGGTTATGATTAAATATTCTACTGTAAGTTTTCCTAGAATTTGTTTCTTTATTATATTTGATTTTATCTGGATAGCCAGCTTTAGAAAGTGCGTTATTCATCCTCACCGCACGTAAAACCATCCTAGAGTTCAACAACGAATATTGGACCAGAGCCGATACCTCTAACAACTTCGACATCACAATGGGAGCATCCGATTCATCCCAATTGACTGATTTAATTGGTATCTTCATTTTGAACTCTTTGAGTCGGAAAATTCCTCAACTTCGCGGTGGAATTTATCGTGACGATGGACTCTTTACTATCCTAAATTGCAATATAGTTAAACTTAATATTATTAAGAACAATATACGTAATCTCTTTAACCAACATAACCTAAAAATTGAATTTGATAATAGTACCAAACTAGCTAATTTCTTGGATGTATCTCTTAATCTTGACACTGGCCTATATTACCCTTACCATAAAAACAATGAGAATCTTAATTATGTTAACTTTAAATCTAACCATCCTACCAATATCAAGAATGCTATAGTTAATAATATTGGAAATAGAATATCTAACATATCTTCTAATAAAAACATCTTTGATGCTAACGCCAATTACTATAATAACGCACTTTCTAAAGCTGGCTATCCAGATAAAATCAAATATAATAAAGAAACAAATTCTAGGAAAACTTACAGTAGAATATTTAATCATAACCATTCCAATAATTTTAATAAAAGACCTAGATACAAAAACATAATCTGGTATAATGCTCCTTTCTCCATCTCTATTAATAACAATATTCCTAAATTATTTTTTAGTGCCTTAAATAAATGCTTCCCTCCCTCACATATCTATAGTAAAATATTTAACAAACACACCATTAAATTTTCGTATTCTACATCCTCCAATATTTCCAACATCATTTCTAAACACAACAACAAAATATTAAATACTAAATCTCTTCCTTCCAATATTGAATCTCATAATAACAATAATAGTACTCCTGACGTCATTGTAAACCCTAGGCTAACT